>CAMPQE020000063.1:1200000-1840157 GCA_946902985.2 Meconema thalassinum
CACAACATTAAAAAGATAAAGAAATGTGGTAAGATAGAATATTTTTCATTATTTACTAAAAAGATGTAGGGTTAATTGAGTTCTCCATTGTACTTGTCCTGCTCAGGATTGGGAAGGCGATCCTTGTCATTAGTTACAATCATCCCTGCTATTGCCTGGATATTGAAGTAATAAACTACCAAAGACCATTACAAGGTTTTGCTGATGTAGTGAAACCCATCTATCCTCAGTTGCCCTTATGAGAGCATCTTATTTGAGCCCTCTGGCTAGAGTACGTATATGTGACCAAACCAAGAATAATTGGTATACCTTTAAAAACCTCCAAGTCATTCATGTTAAGTCCTTGACATAAAACAACTCTAGACAATGAGAGTTTCAATGCATCCCCCATTAGCTCAGTGGTCAGAGCAACAGAGTGTGAAGCCTTAGGTCACAGGTATATGTCCCACATTGGTCAGATATTATATAGCTTTCATCACAAAGCTAGTGCTTTCTGTACTGCACACAACCTATCAGGTGAACGCTTCCATTTATCATCAGTAATGTTGTGAAAATCAATTCTGGAATCTCTAAATACCATTTGGTGATAATGAGACGAAGAACTGGTAATGACTTGTAAAGAGGCATAAAGTTTTAACATGATAAAGTACTTACCTGTTTGATATCCAGAGGTGCTGTTTCTATTTTGATGCATGGAACAAACTCGGGTGAGGGACATTCTTCAGTCTTTATATCCCCAGGGAGGTCAGTATTATCCTGCAGAGAGGTGATTTGTTTCACAAATGTATTCCTTTGCACCGCATAAATTACAACTCACAAATAACTTTTAAACTTACACTAATGGATTTTTTTGAAAAAGTACACGAACAGTGGAATATCACCTCTTCTGTATCGCTTATTAACCATTTGTTCACATGAATATAAAAAAAATACAAAGATTAATATTAAAATTTTTATGATGGAATTACAACCTAAAAATAAATAACATTCGGAACAAAGAAAGCGATATTATTCAATGATATCTCGGGAATGTGGAATTGGAAATCGAAAGAAGAGAAACAAAACAAGGACGCTTTTCAAGCAAATACAAACGTGGTCAAATTATTAAAATAAACGCGTCTTCTCAAAATGTATTACCTCTTTGCAACCTTGATGAAGTATTGACCCATCATTTGTTACAGATCTGTTTTTAACTATTTCTTTTATAAAATAGTTCATATAAAACCCTAGTAAAATACTATTACAAAGTTTCCATGATAATTTATTCAAAAGATTGTAAGACAAGTTTTGTTGACCAGGGTATTATTTTATAATGATTCAAGAGTTACAACAAAGAACAAGCAATGAAGGAAAAAATGGAAAGTGGGAGTGAAGATTCAAGGAGAAATAGTTTTAACTCTGAGATTTGCCGATGACATAATCATCTTGGGTGACACGCCTGAGGATTTGAATGAGTATTTTGAATGGTATGGACTCCGTCTTGAGGAAAGAATTTATGATGAAAATTAATAAATGTAAAACAAAAATATTGGAATGCAACCAAAATAAATCAGAAACCTCTATGGACATCAAATTGGCAGGTGAAAAACTAAAGGAAGTAGGAGACTTCTGTTACTTAGGAAGCAAAATAACCAGTGATGGACAAAGCAAAGAGGATATAAAAAGTAGGTTAGCTCAGGCAAGGGAAGCATTTCTACAGAAAAGGAATCTTTTGACATGGAAAATAGATATAGGTACAGGGTCTTTATTTTTTCTTGGCTAGGACATTCTCGCTCACGCGCTCCGCCAGTGACAGCTCAGTTCCCGGCTGCCGCGCGCGCGTATTTACGACAGAGTACGGCGCTTAAAATCATTATCATGCATTTTTACTCACCATTCTTTCAGTAGATGCTGAAAATGTTTCCCATCTGCTGCCAAACATAATCGGCCACTCCTTATGAAGTATCCGGTAACTCAGGTTAATTTAGCTTCAGTAAGGAAATAACGACCTTTACGTCTATTTTTATCGTTTACTGAACCTGTACGTTTGGATCTCTTAGCCAGTTGATTTATTGTCCGATTATAAGAATGGGTCTCCCTGGAAATGTCATTCGAAACTTTTGTCTTGTTCTAGCGCACGTTATGAACGGCACGTATTGTGGAGACCTTCGCTCGAATATGGCCGCCGATCCCCGGCGCGTGGTCTCCAGGCGTATTGCTCGGGTATTCCCTCGCTCTCTGTAGACGTGCGAGTTCCGAGCTAATTGGGTGTTTCAGTCTTTCAATGTTTTATAAAGCTACTGTGTACCGGTACTGTATATCTTATTGTGTAGTGTTTTATTGTGATTGTGTATAGTGCTGTAATGCCTTATATGAAATATTCGTTACGTGAACGAGTAAATCTGCACAATACGTACATAAAGTGCAGGATATCGTGCGCTAGAACAAAACAAAAGTTTCGAATGACATTTCTAGGGAGATCCATTCCTATAAATCGGACAATAAATCAACTGGCTAAGAGATTCAAATGTACAGGTTCAGTAAACAATACAAATAGACGAAAATTCCGTTATTTCCGTACTGAAACTAAATTGACCGGAGTAACCGGAAACTTCCTAAGGAGATGCCGATTATGTTTGGCAGCGGATGGGGAACATTTTCAGCATCTACTGTAAGCATGGTGAGTAAAAATGCATGATACTGATTTTAAGCGCCGTATCCTGTCGTAAAAACGCGCGCGCGGTCGCCGGGAACTGAGCTGTCACTGGCGGAGCGCGTGAGCGAGTATGTCCTTGCCAAGCAAAAATCAAGACCCTGTATTAGGAAGTCATTTTTGAAGGCCTTTGTCTGGAGCGTGACACTCTATGGAAGTGAGACCAGGACTAATGGTGCAACAGAAAAGAGGAGAATTGAAGCATTTGAAATGTGGTGTTACAGGAGAATTATGAAGATCAGATGGGTAGATAGGGTTACAAACAAAGAGGTATTAAGACTAGTGGGAGAGGAGAGATATTTCTGGCTTGGTAGGACATATACTAAGACACCCGGAAATAGCAAGCTTAGTTTCGAGGACAAGAACTGTAGGGGTAGACCAAGGTTAGAATATGTTAAACAGATTACCTCGGATGTAGGGTGTGGTAGCTATATAGAGATGAAACGATTAGCTCAGAACAGGGAGACATGGAGCGCTGCATCAAACCAGTCAAAAGACTGAAGACTCAAACAACAAGAGGTATTTTTGTTTTAGGTCTTAAATAAATAATTAATATACTGAACATCGTATGTTGAAACATGTTCATTGTAAATATGGTTTCAATATAAATATCGACATCCGTCTGCATTTAAGAAATAACTGATAAGTCAATAAGGATCAATGTACACAACAATACCACAGGTTAATGGTTTTGCTTACTATAGCAATCTATTAACCAGCTGATATTTTATCCTGGCCCGTAGCCAAAAACCAAAATGGTGGCCACTAAACCCTAATATGGTCGACCCTCTTTCTACAACCTGATATTTAGCTTTGTGAGGACAATCTACTTTCTTTCTCGGACCGTAGTCAAGAACCAAAACGGTTGACCATTAGGAACAAATTTAGGTGACCCTCCTCTCCCTCTATCCCCATCCCCAAGTAACTCGTCTCAATTGAAACTGCTTGGAGAATGTCGTAACGTGACTTCATGCGCTGTCTCGAAACAAGAATCAAATTGTTACTAAAGCCACGTAGTCTGCCACGGACAAACTCGTATGAAAAATTCCCTGTGAGACCAACATGGCAAAAGCCACATGTCAGGAAACCATGACAACCATCATGGCCACTGAGGGAACGCGAGGACAACGTGGCAATGTGTTCTGTTTATAGAGAAAGACAAAGAGAAACAAAATTCAAATCTCGGGGATTAATTGAGGAAATCTGGGTGAATTACAATTCACAGGTTGGCTACCCTCACTATCGAAGGTAGTCGCAACTTGGTCACCAGGGAAGCTCATTTGCCAGAGCCACAGCATACAAAGCCGGCGGTCGCTAGTTTGTGTCCAGCATGGATCAGATATTTTACCACATCGCCTTTAACAAATTATGTAGAATGGTCCAGTTAAGCTCAGGTATTTTCAGCGTTTCACCCCAGTGTACCATCGGACTCGTCAAAGGAACATAAAAACATGTTTCTCATTTGCGAACATTCTTTCGACAGCGCCTTAAACCAAAAGGCTTGTGCTTTCTGAACAATACACAACCTAAAAATTTGTCATCAATATAGTAGTGTAAATACAATTCTGGATCCATAAATACCATTTGGTGATAAGGAGATGATGAACATGTCTTGTAAAGAGGCAGAGAGTATTAACTAGATAAAGTACTTACTCCTTTCACATCTGGAGATGCTGATTCTACTTTGAGCCATGGAACAATCTCCGGTGTAGGACATTCTGCTTTACTGAATGCAACAATCTGCGGCGTGGGACAGGATTCAGTCTTAATATCCCTCCTATGATGAGCATCAACCTGCAAAGAAATGACTTGTTTCACAAATATGTTCCTTTACATGTAGGTGAAATTAAATCTTACATACGACGTGGAATATGACGTTACTGGAACCTGAAAATAAAATAGACATTGTAGATTAAGGCTTTCACGGCCCGGATTACTATATAAATAATTCATGTTTTTGGGCTAATGCCGTGTGAAATTAAATTAGAGCCATACGTTTCGGAGAAATCTTGCCTCCTTTTTCAATGGAATAAAACAATGTGGCCAAAGAAAGTGTATCAATGAGATTACAAAAAATTACATAAAATATAGATAAATTCCTCTGTTCGTCACCAGAGAGCAGCTGCCAGAAATTACTGTATGGGACATGGTAGAACGGCGGAGAGAGTAGTAAGTAAGGAGAAGGTAAAGGGGGCGGGGTGAAAATAAAGAGACTCCTCGAAGAATGAAGATGTCCAAAAGAAAAGGGGGGAGGAGGGAGGGTTAGATGGATATAAGGAAACATAAACCAAACGGAAGTGTATCTGAACGATACCTAACGTCATACAGGCAACGGCGAAAAAACAGATGGAAACTCCACCAGTGACGAACAAAGGGGATCAAATCCAGGCTCTGTAGCCATAGAGGACAAAAGTACAATTTGAAATAGGTGAAGAACAGAGAGACTAAGAGGAACTATCTTCCTAGATCCTTAATAACTGGTAGCCAAGTGTCACTTAGCTGATATCCAGTGTCTCTGTAAAATTATTGGGATTTTTACGAATTCCAACAATTCCAAAAGAAGAGGGAAGATGTCTTATTCCGAGAGATGCTGTTCCTCCGAGATTGTATGGTCTTCCAAAAATTCATAAGCAAGTCGTCCCTCTTCGACCAATTGTTAGCACAATAGGTTCTCCAACTTACGCTCTTGCGCAATATCTCAGCAAGTTGCTTCAGCCACACTTGGGGCGCACACAGTCTTACATTAAGGATTCAACCAATTTCGTCGAAAAATTTTCAACCATCGCCGTTCAACCAAATGCTATTTTGGTGAGTTTTGATGTAGAGTCCTTGTTCACCAGAGTGCCGGTGGACTCGGTCATGTCCCTCATCAAGGATTTGTTTCCTGAGGACATTGCCCGATTATTCCACCACTGCTTGTGTTCCAGTTATTTCTTGTAGGATGGTAAATTTTACGAGCAGAATGATGGTGTGGCCATGGAAAGTCCACTATAGGCTGTCGCGGCAAATTTTTTCATGGAACATTTTGAGGGGGAGGCTATATCTTCGGCGTCTTTCAAACCTGTGATTTGGTGGAGGTATGTGGATGATACGTTCGTGGTGTGGGAGGAGGGTTCTGAGAAACTAAACCACTTTCTGAACCTCCTAAATCAGCTGCATTCTTCAATCCACTTCACAATGGAGCTAGAGTCGGGTGGATGCTTAACTTTTTGGATGTTCTTTTGAGGAGGAAGGCGGATGGCTCCATGGGGCACAGCGCCTACCGTAAGTCAACTCACACTAACCGTTATTTACATGTAGACTCCCACCACCACCCAGCACAAAAACAAGGTATTATAACAACTCTAGCAAAAAGAGCGGAACGTATTTGTGAGGCATCAACTCTTCAGGAAGAGTTAAATGCGTGACAAACCATGTTTAAGGGTAATGGCTATAATGAATCCACTATATATAGGTCCCTACATCCCAGAAGGAGGGATAGACAACCTCCTCAGAGCTCCGACGTGAGGGGAACTGCTTACCTCCCTTATATTCACACCACCACTGACCGCGTTCCTAAGATTCTCCGCAAGCACAAGATAAAAACAGTTTTCGGCACTATGACGAAAATTGGTAAACGTTTAGCATTAAAGAAAAATAAATTGTTCCCAATACTACAACCCGAGGTGTATGAAGTCCCTTGTACTTGCGTAAAAGTCTACATTGGACAAACAAAACGGTCCATTGCAACTCGCATCAAAGAGCATCCAAGGAACATCCGTCTAAACCAACCTGACAAATCAGCTATAGCTGAACATGGCCTGTCTTCAGGGCACGATGTATGTTTCAAGGATACTCATGCCCTTGCCCTTGTTAAGCACAACTGGTCTAGAATTATAAGGGAGGCAGTTGAAATTCGTAAAAATCCCAATAATTTTAAGAGAGACACTGGATATCAGCTAAGTGACACTTGGCTACCAGTTATTAAGGATCTAGGAAGATAGTTCCTCTCAGTCTCTCTGTTCTTCCCTATTTTAAAATGTACTTTTTCCCCTATGGCTACAGAGCCTGGACTTGATCTCCTTTGTTCGTCACTGGTGGAGCTTCCATCTGTTTTTTCGCCTTTGCCTGTATGACGTTAGGCATCGTTCAGATACACTTCCCTTTTGTTTATGTTTCCTTATATCCATCTAACACTCCCCCACCCCTTTTCTTTTGGACATCCTTATTCTTCGAGGAGTCAATATTTTCACCCCGCCCCCTTTACATTCTCCTTACTTACTACTCTGTCCACCGTTCTACCGTGGCCCATACAGCAAATTCTGGCAGCTGCTCTCTGGTGACAAACAGAGGAATTTATCTATATTTTTTGAATTTTTTTGTAATCTCATTGTTATACTTTCTTTGGCCACATTGTTTGATTCCATTGTAAAAGGAGGCAAGGTTTCACCGAAACGTATGGTTCTAATTTAATTTCACACGGCATTAGCCCAAAAAATATGAATTATTTATATAAAATAGACATTGATCTGGTTTCCATTTCCTTTCATTTCTTCCAAACACAATACAACATGCACGGTCTAGATCAGTAGGCATATTTACATGGGAATTATTTTTCAAAGATCACAAAATTTTATAACCCCCAGACTTGTGTGTTTTATTTTGTATCTTAAACATTATAGTATTAAGCCAATTTTTATAAACAATCCTCGCTATAAATAATAGACCATGAAGGATTCATGATAAAGGAATGGTCATGGGAGTTCATAAAAACAAGGCTTAAAGAAGAGGAGGAAAAGGAACATTGCCTCCTATGTGGGAAAGTAATGGGTGAAGCAGATTTGCTCAAAAATACACCTTAAATGAAAATAGTTACATCAAAGGTTTTAGATGATGGACATTAGAATGAGATTATTAGGGAACTGAACATGCCTGGTAAATATTCAACGTTACGTGGGGAATGTGGATTATAAAAGTGACAGAGGTAATACAAAACGAATATGACAGACGGTAGGTTAATTAATAATACAACCTCTCTGTATTACTTTGAACAATATAAATATTATCTACAACACACAATATTATATTGAATATCAACATCAATCTATCAGGAGGTTTTTACCTAGTCTAAAACTGTTTGAGATATTTCAGTTAACTAATTTAAAGTCTGCTAATATGTGTTTTTTTTTTTACTTAAAATTTCAAAGTTGCATTTGTGTTCAGTGTGGTTAATGTATTGAAATTATTTGAACTTTCTCAGAATACTTTTTTGTAGACATTAAGTGATGATTGCAATAAGTAATACTCTCTCCCCAGTCTCTAGCAATTCAAGTCTTGGAACAGAGGGGATTCCAAATCTAATTTTTGCCATAAATCTCTTTTTCTAGTGAGTCAGTGCAGTAACATACTTATAATGATGTGGCAACACAGTAGGTCATTATTCAAAACAACGGCTATGTTCTATCTCTATTGTGTAAAAAAAACATAGAATTTAGGGTGAAAATATCAAAGTCACTGGATGTGTAAACATTATTTCAGCTTCTCAAAAGCAAGTAATACACAAGTATGAATGTACAGACACAATATGACCTCCAGTTAACTGATACTGATTAACATACTGCTTAATATAAATTACCAAGCTAACTACAAAAATGTTATCTTGGCCATAACTAAGGTTGCAATGTTACACAATATGTGGAATTAAAATACACTTACAATGTCGGCCAAATCATCTGTTTCTGTCGACCCTTCCGGTTCACATTTGATCACAGCTTGTTCGTCCATTACGTTAGAAAACTAGAACACGGAAATTCACCTGAAAATCATTTACATACGCACTTTTTCATCGATATAGCCTCATATGTAATACGATATGTAAAATGGGGTCCCCCAATTGTAATATTGGTGTTCCAAACATATCCCGTAAGGTGCACAGTTATAAGACGTTTTACCGGTCGATAACAGTAAACCCTACTTGACCATAGGCTCCACTTGACAACCAATGAGTTAGAGAATAATGACAAGTAAATTCTAATACAAGTCATTGAGACTGAGTGGATAACATGAGGAATTTATGGGTATTATTATCGCCAGTTCGTATATATACAGAAGTGAAATGGAAAAAATCTGGAATGTGTCCATCATATGCTCAGTTCCTTTGTTCCCAAACACACACAAACCTGAACAATGTTTGGGCGAGGCGGGGGTAACTGATTGTTAGTACATAACACACCTATCAACGCGACTGAAATAGGTTCCGTATAAGTTAACTGATCGTAGCACACGCTCCTTTGAGAATTCTTTCACATTCTTCTTTATTGGTAGGTAATTAGATTAATTCATTTAGGTTGTAATAATTAAAATAAATTTAGTGTAATTTGGTGTAAACATCTAGGCTAACTTAGATCTCCAGCATGGCGTCAGGAAACAGTGTTAGTGTCTCGTCAGGTAGTGTAACCGTTACGGATTTATGCTCGTCGTGCAAAATAAAAGTAAAAAAATGCTAATATTTTCATCACAAGATCTCAGGTAAAATTGAGTGAGGAGAAAACTGAAACCGATTATCGTAATGTTGGCCTACCGGTACCGTCATGCGAATGTCATAACCTGAGAAACGAACTGTCCTCAAAATATGAAATTATAGAGCTGAATAAATTAAAAGGAAACAGAGAGGAAAGCAAGGAAACTTGGTCAACAGTGGTTGCTGGTAAGGTAAGATTGAATATGCCTAAGCCTAAAAATGGAGTACATGTAACTGAAATTCCCGTCTCAAATTCATTTGTAGCGCTCGTCGAAGAAAATGATGACTTTCTTCAAAAGGAAAAGAAGAAAGTGATAAGAGAAAATCCAGGAAAATGCGGATATTTGCGGATAGTCACGGGCGAGATGTAGCAGCAAGCGTATTGGAGAGAAGCGGAGAAATGCAGGTCACTTCGACATTAAAACAAGGAGTTTCAATTGCAGCGGTCACGAAAGGGATGGTAGTGAGAGTGTGCGTCCCTTACTTCAAAGGACTATTCAGTAATCATCGCTGGAGCACACGACATCTATAGAAACGAGAGTAAAAAGGTAATCAAAGATTTAAAGGGTACATTGCCATCCATGAATAACACAAATGTCATTATTGTAAACATTCCGCAGAGATACGACTTAATTCCCAAATCATGTGTAAATGTAGAAATAGAGGCTACAAATGGAAAAATTCATAAAATTTGTAAGATTTTTCCAAATGTCCAAATTATAGATGTAAGTAAATTAGACGGGAAGTTCCACACTCGGCATGGACTACACTTAAATAGGTTAGGAAAAGAGTATCTTAGTGATGAAATCTGCAAAATTGTAAATTCAAAAGGTAAGAATAGTTCAACAGTAATATCTTTAGAGTGGAAGCAGGGAAACTGGTAAAAGAAGCCAAACGTCAGGTTTGGCATTCAGATCTTTTGAAGTCAAATTTAACTGAGTCAAGCAATGGTATTTCGGATTTGTCTAGCAACAATAATAATAACAATTATGATAATAATAATGTAAATAAATCACCAACACAAGTTTGCAAAAGTAAAAAATTTAAAATTTACCACCAGAATGTTCAGTCACTCTATAATAAAATTGATGACATAAATCTAATGCTTGAAAATGAACTTAAAGACATCTCAGCACTATGTATTTCAGAACATTGGCTGAAAGAGGAACAACTCGAATTAATTCGATTCCCAGGGTTTATACTAGCTAGTAAATACTCTAGATCTAATATTAGCCATGGTGGTACTTGTATCTTCTTAAGAAATAATTTAGATCATGAACAGTAAACAGCTTATGATTATCTAATTATGGAACAAGATTTTGAATTCTCTGTCGTAAAAATACAGCAGTTTAAGTTAATAATTGTATGCGTATACCGTTCTCCATCAGGAAAGTTTCCTTTATTTATAGATAAATTAGAGTTGTTACTCAATAATATGAGCAAAGTAAATTTCGATATAATAATTTGTGGGGATGTAAATGTGGATTTTTCAAAATGTGATAGAAATTGTGAATTATTAACACAGTTACTAATTTCTTATGGACTGAAACCTACAGTATATACCCCAACAAGAATAACAAAATATAGTAAAACCACACCTGATCAAATTTTTATAAATACAGATAAATATCACCATTCAATAGAAGTCTAATGTCCGGGTTTTAGTGACCACCATGGACAAATACTGAGTTTTGAAGTACCCGAAACAATCAATAATAATGATAATGGAGTAAAATCAAAGAGCAGGTCATTCACTGAAACAAATGTTACATATTTCAATGATTTATTAAATAATGAAACATGGTCATTAATTTATAAACTAGAAAATGTAAATGATAAATTTAATGCATTTAACAGTACCCTAAAACACTATTTTGAAACAGCATTCCCCTTAAAACAAAGAACTATTCAAAATAACAAAACTAGCAATTGGATAACAACAGGGATTAGAAATTCAAGTCAAAGAAAGAAATTTCTACACAAATTATCTAAACAATACCACACAACACCTGAATTCATTTTATACTACGAAAAATACACTAGCATATTAAATAAGGTAATAAGACGAGCAAAGAAAATGCATAATGATAATTTTATTTCCCAATCATCTAATAAAAACAGGGCTATGTGGTCCGTGATAAAGAAAGAAACTGGAAAATCTGCTAAAATACAAAGGAACATTACACTGACCAGAAATAATAAAGTGATTAATAATCCAGAGGAAATAGCAAACACTTTTAATGACTATTTTCTGGAAATTCCACAAAAATTATTAAATAAATCACAGGTCAATACACTAAATTCTAATAATAAAATAAATATGTAGTGATTCTTTATTTATAAATCATGTCACAAGTGAAAAGGTAAGAATAGTTATACAAGAGCTAAAAAATAAATTCTGTGCAGGCATTGAAGGCATCCCTGATGCAAGTTTAAAGAAATGTGCAGAAAATATAATAAATACACTTACACACTTAATAAACAGTTCAATTCTCTCAGGAACTTTCCCGGATATTTAGAAGTTAACAAAAGTAATTCCAGTGCACAAAGATGGTTCAAAAGATGAATTTGATAACTATCGCCCTATTACCTTACCATCTGGTATTGCAAAAATTGTGGAAAAAATCATGTATAAGAGACTGATAAGTTTTATAGAAAAAAAAAAATATTATCAAACTCACAACATGAATTCAGAACGGAAGAATCTTCACAGACAGCAATTTATGAATGTAGTAATAGTATACTGAAATTAATTGACAATAAGGAACATGTAACTGGCCTATTCTTGGATGTATAGAAAGCATTTGATGTTGTTGACCATAAAATCCCCCTTACAAAACTAAATCAATATGGTATTAGAGGTCTAGCTAATAAATGGATAGAGTCTTACTTAACAAGGCGTAAACAAATAGTAAGCTTGAGACACAAGGATGAGGGAACCCAATTACTTAATGAAACATTGTCCAATGAGGGAATTATTAAATTTGGAGTACCCCAGGGATCGGTTTTGGGCCCACTACTCTTTCTTCTATACATCAATGATATAACACAGAACGTTCATTCACGTAAGGAAATTTTGTTTGCGAACGACACAACACTCGTAATAAAAGGTGAAACTAAACAGGTCACACAGCAGTCTGCTGACTCCGTTACAGGATAATCGCCTCTTAATAAACTATAAGAAAATAGTATGTCTAAATTTCCACACTATACAGATTAGGAATCCTGCGAAGCCAAATATAACACGAAGATGGTCAACAAATTGAAAATAAATCAGAAAGAAAGTTTTTAGGACTATGGATACAACATGACTTGAAATGGAATAAATATATACAATATCTGAATACTAAGCTGAACTCAAAGTGCTTTACGTTACGTATTTTAAAAACCTGCACTAGTATGGACACATTAAGAAATACTTATTTTGCTTATTTCCATTCATACTTATACGGGGTCATATTTTGGGGTATGTCGCCAGATGTACTAAGCACGTTTAGGATACAAAAGAGGGCGATTTGAATTATGGCAAATGTAAACACTAGAGAATCATGTAGACCTCTGTTTAAAGATTTAAACATTCTCCCACTACCCTGCATACCGGTATATATCTTTGAAAGTATTATGTTTTATAAAAGAATTTAATGAATAAGGATGTTTTTCTTAAAACAAACAATGATGTTCATAGGCATAACACAAGACAAAATTAAAAAAAAACAAAAAACAAAAAACAAAAAAAAAACCCACACGCGCGCACACACACACACACACACACACACACACACACACACACACACACACACACACACACACACACACACACACACACACACACACACACACACACACACACACACACACACACACACACACACACACACACACACACACACACACACACACACACACACACACACACACACACACACACACACACACACACACACACACACACACACACACACACACACACACACACACACACACACACACACACACACACACACACACACACACACACACACACACACACACACACACACACACACACACACACACACACACACACACACACACACACACACACACACACACACACACACACACACACACACACACACACACACACACACACACACACACACACACACACACACACACACACACACACACACACACACACACACACACACACACACACACACACACACACACACACACACACACACACACACACACACACACACACACACACACACACACACACACACACACACACATATATATATATATATATATATATATATATATATATATATATATATATATATATATATATATATAGAACAAAAAGGAACGTTTCATATAGGAGTTAAATTATACAATAAACTACCCCAGTATATAAAACTTGCCCCAAAAATAAAAACATTTGATAGAATGTAGAAAGCTTATCTGCAGTGCCATTGTTTTTACTCTGTAGTTGAATATCTTAGCGTATAGGAGCGATGAAATCGATAGTTATATTTTACTTTTCTATTTTAAATGTAATACCTAGCTGTAAGTTGTTGTATTTATAGAATTAAGTTTTCATATTATGATAATAGAGTAAGGAGTAAATAGTTGTCCATTAAGATTGTATCTCTTAAGATCTGTTATTATAATAAGTTATAAATAGTTATAGTATTAGTAATATATACATGTTAGTACTTTTATTTTATAGATGTAAATTCTGACGTGTCCTATATCAAAAATGTATTGTATACATGTATTTGATCAAATGGAATTAATAAAATCTATCTATCTATCTAATCAGGACTAGCCGAGTCCAGGCCTCCAGATACCACACAATGCTCAGTTCGAATAAAAACTCCTACATTCTCCTCATTTTGAAGTGAGAGAATAATGTACAGTATTTATCTATGCACACTTTCAGTACTAACATGGGAATAATTTGTATAATATCGTCATAAAGGTGTTCATAGCTACATACCTCTGTCAAGGATACGGTACCTCTATATTCCCTACAATTAAATATTCTAAACTGAGTGTCACTGATAATCTGCGCTGGACACTGAGAATACAATATCCATCCGCCGTAAGACTAATTACCGTACCTTAACTTATTTTTGTCGCATGTCTCCACAACATTTGAAATACTCCTACTTGGAATTGTCATCTAACTAGAAAAGAGTTCTCAGTTTGTTCATTCTCACCAAAAAGTAAGGTATTCAAAATGAAATGCACTAGTTCTACAAAAAATATCCTCCTCGTGTTACAAGCCGCCAAGTTTAAACGAAAATAATTGAAAGCCTTCATTCAACAGAAGTGACTTTGAATTACTCCGAGACACATAATATCTTTGTGTGTGGCATATAGTCACATTATTTGCATCACGATAAAATCTGATATACTACTGAATTTAGCTGCAATACCGTTTTAATGATAAATCTATGCACACTTACAGAACTAACATGGGAATAACTTGTATAATATCATCATAAAGGTGATTAATTATGCACGACATACACTGAAGAAAATGGAAATTGCAACATCCAGAAGGCAAGGTGCTACATTGCTGCAATTGAATATGCAGGACGAGTGTTCGGTTGTGATTCGTTGATTACACATTCAAGTCCCTCTGACCGCAAGTTTGGACAACAATCAATACAGGATGTGTCCATCACGAGCTGCAATACATTGATGAATTTGGCGACGCATGGAGTCAATAAGGTCCTGGATCGCTTCCTGAAGAATTGTGGCCCATGCTTGCTGCACTGCACGGGTCAGTTGTTCCAGAGTTGTGGGTGGCTGAGGACGGTTGGCCAGATGTCGACCCATCATGTCCCACACATACTCAATAGGACTGAGGTCTGGGGATCTGGCGGGCCATTCTAAGGTTGTGATGTCGTGGAGAGCTTCTCTGGAGATGCGTGCAGTATGAACCCAGGCATTGTCCTGCTGAAATATCCCATTAGCAATGTTCGCCATCATAGGGACAACCCCTGGATTGATTACCCTATCAACGTACTGTCGAGCAGTCATAGTGCCCTCAACAACCACTAATTGTGATTTCACATTAAAGCCAATAGCTCCCCAGACCATAATGCTTGGTGTTGACCCTGTGTGCCTATCGACTACTCTGGTATTCAAAATAAAATGCACTAATTCTACAAAAAACATCCTCCTCGTGTTACAAGCCCCGGTACGTCGGCGCACACGATTCCGGCGATCACTGCGGGCAAGACAGAAGCGCGATACATCACTAAAGACGACCCTATGCCATTCGTCGACCCACGTCGATCGTTCTCTACACCAGGCCAGCCTTACACGTCGTTGTTGTGGGGTCAATGGAACACCTTCTGCTGGGACACGGGATCGTGAGCCAGCTGCACGCAGGTGATGACCAACTGTTTGTTGTAGAACAACTTTACATGTCAGTTACTACTATGGAATATATTATAACCAATAGAGGCAAATCACGTGCACTGTATCATGGCTACTACTATAACTATAAGCGGCAAAATGTGAATGGAATCATAGTTTCGCAGTGCTCAAAACAAAGGAAAACTAAATGTTTAGGTTATCTAAAAAGTAAGAATGGTAAGGTCTTAAGTTTGGGTTATCAAAATATGTGTATCTCTTCAAGGCATATCTTAGCGGATTGCCCTTCGAAAGGAGTTTGCATGCATTCCAAACTAAGACATCATTCTATTCATGGGACGGTTTCTAATCCTAATGCTCAACCAGCACTGGGACTCACTATAGTGCGGGACTAACCATTGGAAGCGTGTGGCTGCTTCGCGAAAGGCGTGTGCGTGCGGAGGAACATACGATTACGTCAGCAAAACATGAACTCACTTGTCTGTTGTATGAGTATCACTTTAGTAGTGGCATCAATTGCAGCAGTTTCGGACACATAGCTTCCAAGTGCACAAACCCTGAGCAGAATGCCGAGGACTGTCGCTGCTCGTGTTGGCCGACAGGCATCTACGGTACAACGTGTTAACCATCAACAGTCTCTGACTATGTTCATAAAGAGAGTGCCTTAAGCAATACACTCTGTCTATGGTTTGTGTAGCAAGTATCATAATAATTCAGTGTGGACAAGCCTTGTTAAGGCAATAGTTATGTCAGGTAAGGGATTCGAACCCTTGCTTCCTTGTACAGGAAATTTGATCTTAAGTCAAACATCTTAACCACTCGGCCAACCTGACAGTTACTAATTTAATTAGTCTTGTGGACTTGGGTGTTTACAAAACTTTTCCCAGTATACATTGACTAAACCACTTACTTGTTTTGAAATATAGATTTTGTATTGTTTTACCATAACATTGCAGTTATGAATATTGTGAACTGGGTGTTTAATATAGGGTTAGAGGCATTTTAAAATAAATTTAGAAAAGCTCTTAGGTATCGTGTCATGGGTTTTAGTAATGCATTACTGTTCGTTGACTAACATTTACCGTTACACAACATTATTTTGGTGAGCTTACATGTTGTTGTTTGAGTCTTTAGTCGTTTGACTGGTTTGCTGCAGATCTCAATGCCCCTGTCCCGAGCTAATCGTTTCATCTCTATATAGCTACCACACCCTACAATTAAGACTATCTGTTTAACATATTATCACCATGGGTCTCCCCTACAAGCTCTTGGGTTCAATTCCTAGCTTTAATACAAAAATTTAAAAGTGGTATGAGGACTAAAACAAGTATACTCAGTCTCGGGTTGTCCAAAATAAGTAGAGAGGGTTTGATTCACACCTCAACCATACAGCACCGTGATTTTTTTAGTTTTTAAAATAACGATAGCTGTTTGTTCAATTTCACATTTCACACATTGCAATTTGTCAGTTTTCCATTTGCATTTTTTTAGGTAGATTTCATTAGAAAGCTAACTATTGCAACGGGTCCCATGTTTCGACTTCCGTAAAATTTCGACATATCTTCGCGTTTCACATTCCCCAGACCCCAAAACCACCGTCAGTTCGAAAGTTTATATATAATTTATGTATATATATATATATATATGAATATCAGTTTCTTGTGGACACGATAACTGCCGTAATTTTGCACCAATCACTATGCATTTTTTACCGAATATGTATACCTATAAAAACTCGATCGAATTCGTTACTGAGCTAAATCGGTCGAAGGGGGTAAAAATGGGGGTGCTTTTTTTCGAAAAAGTGAAATATTGCTATAACTCTCTTAATATGTGAACTATCGAATCCGTTCAATGTGCATACTATGTGTCGGATAAAGCCCAAAACTTTATGTTTGAAAAGTTTTTTATAGCACCAACCATTGACCAAAGGGGTGGGAAAAAGTGGTTTTTTCGGGAAACGTTAATCATATCTGTCTTAATAGGCACAATATCAAAACCGTACAAAATGTGCAATATTCCACTAATAATTACCTAAAACTTTCGTCTGAAAGAATTTTTGATATGACCCACCATTACGCCAAGGGATGAGAAAATTGATTTCGGAATTATAAGAAAATGCCAACAGCTATCAGAGGTTGCCATGGCAACTCTACTAAATTGATGAGGGATGAGCCATCAGACGTTGCCATGACAACGCACTTACACGAGATCAGATTCAGTATTTCCATCTGACTAAGTGGGAAGCGGCTTCGGTGACGTAACTGGTAGTATGCTGAATGTCTATGCCCAAGGTCGTGGTTTCAAAGCCGGCCGAAGTCGTCGGATTTTCTAAGAGCGCTAAAATCCCTCAGTATGCTTTCCTTTGGAGGGGAAGTTCCAACGTTCGTTGCGAGTTGCTGGTTGGGGTGGCATCTAGTAGCCAAGTTCACACCTAGGTGTCGTTGACGGTAGTACCTGGTAGCAACATTAGGAACTACTGCTTGAAATTGACCGTCTGCAGTCCTTACCTGAATTAAGACTAATACAACCATTACAATTCACACCGTTTATCAGACAGATTCTGCACTTACCCAAAGTACACGGGGTTAGATGACTGCGTTGTCGCAGCCCCTAAACTGAGGAACCAACCAGAGGTAGATTTCATTAGAAAGCTAACTATTGCAATGGGTACCATATTTCGACTTCCGGAAAATTTCGACATATCTTCGCGTTTCACATGCCCCAGACCCCAAAACGACCGTCAGTTCAAAAGTTTATATATAATTTATGTAAGTATATATATGTGGGAATGAATTTTGGCAAGCGAATAAACCGAACACGTCTTGAAGTAGTTTTAAGTATAAAAACTGCATTTAAACGTAAGATTACTTAAGACGAGATTTAACAGAACTTGACGTGACATGACTCGACACAAAAACTGTAACTGATCGTCTTAGTTTCTTGCGACTTCCACTTGACTCCTCTACGCGGCGCCACCGGGCAGTGTCGAAGCTAGCGGGAAACCCAAAAGCGTTTATTTTTTTCAGATTCCCACAATCGGCCATCCTGCAGATCTTCCGCGTCGGATGATGAGAAGTCTTCAGCCCAGGGTTTGAGGAATTCAGCACAAGTAGTTGTTCGTTTAGGGCCTAAATGATTCCCTTCACGGCAGTGGTCGTAAGTGTCATTCAGGTTGACTCTGGAGATTCTGTAAGGCCCAAGGTACTTCTTCTTCAATTTAAGGCCTGGTTTAAACTGGGTCCTCTTGATGGTTTTGATATCACCAACTTGGTACTGGCGAGCAGGCTGTCGACTTCGATCAAATGGCACACTGTTTTCTTGATGCACTTTCTGGATTTGTGCTCTCGCTTCTTCACGGTGTTCATCTGTCCTGGTCACAAACTCGTCTACCATCTCTTCATTGACCAACTCAACTATTCTCAGGTCATTCTCACAGCGCATTTTGGCTCCTGTCAAAAGTTCGAATGGCGTCTGCTTGATACTGCGGTTGTAAGTGGAATTCATGGCTCTTCGATCAGATTCGACGTGTTTGTACCAATCTCCAGTGTTTTCGATGGACAACTTGGCCAGCACGGAAATGATCGTGGAATTCATCCTTTCTATCTGGCCATTGGCACGAGAGAGTCTGGTCGTGATCAGCGAATGGGTGATGTTTTTGGCAGTGCAGTACTCTTCTAATTCATGTGAAATATACGCGGTTCCACGGTCGGTGACGATCTGCGCAGGATTACCAAATACTCCTTTTTGCACGTAAATTTCTCCGTAGTTTCTTTCGTGTTCGCCGTTTTAGTGGGATACAGCCACACAAACTTTGTGAAGCTATCCGTTACTGCGAGAATATGCTTGCATCCTTTTTTCATTGAATCTAAGGGTTCAAGATGGTCAGCATGGTAAGTGTGAAATGGTGTGCTTTCTTTAAATAAGGGATGCAATAGTCCTTGTTTCATCGTGATGCTCATCTCAACGCTGGTACTCTTCGTCTCTTCCGATGCCTTTCTTATGTCCATCTCATCGGCTGCTACCACGTCGATTCGGTACAAGTACGCTTCTGATATGTCCTTGGACATCTTGACACCGGTTTTGCTGATGGTAGTTATGGCTTGGTCCGGCAAGTCGTCACCCATGATAGCTGGCAACTTTAGTACATCTCCAGACACCACATAGAAATCAGTCAAGTAAGTGTCGTCGTCAACCTGGACGTCGGTTGGAAAATATTCTAGGGGATGCACCTCACTATCTCCGAAACACTTGAGTACTATGACGGTAGTCTTCAGCTCCGGATCGCCCATCTCTGTGTAAATGTCTTCACGGATCAGATTGATTGGGCAGCCCATGTCAACTAATGCATTTATCTTCTGGCCCTGGAGCAACAATTCTTTCATCTTCATATTCGTCTTGGTTCCCAAAGCAACGTTCACTGTCTTCTTCTCGGCATTCTGCTCAGGGTTTGTGCACTTGGAAGCTATGTGTCCGAAACTGCTGCAATTGAAGCACTTTGGACCCTGACTCTTGTGTGGTCATTCTCTGGACTCGTGACTGTTCTTCTGACCACAATTGTAACATCTCTTTTCCGGCGAGGTCTGCTTCTGCCTGTTGTCTTCTCTTGGTGTATGATTGTTTGTCGTCCTCTCATTTATCGTCACCTTCTGGGAGTTTCGTGCGTAAGCACTCTTATAGATCTTCAACTTGTCCTTGAATTCCTTGATGTCCTTTGCTCCATATAGAATCATCTTGGATCCAGTGTCATCCTCGATGTCTTCGATGACGTATTGTATCAGTGATTCATCATCGATTGTCGACCTGCTGGCTATTGTCTCGCATCACCAGGAAATATTCGTGAAGAGTTTCAACTTTTGTTTTTCGTCGGTTGGTTAGCAGTCGATGAATCTCTGCTGCGCTGGCATCATCTCGGAATTCCTTCTTCAGGGCTTTCTTCAACTTGTGCCAGGATGTGATGCCACGTTCACCCTGCACGAACAACTTAGCCAGGCCTGTCAGCGACTTTTTTGCAAATACGTATTTCTGCATCTCGTCCCAGCCCATCAACGTTGCTGTTTCCTCAAAGTCCTCAATCCAACGTCGCACCGGTTAGTTCTCACTGCCGTCATAGGTTCTGACATCTCGGAAAGTCAACGCAAACTTGTGTGCGACTCCACAGTTTGCAGTGTGCCGCAAGTCCACCACGTCCAGGTCGACTTCCCCTTCACTTGAGCTTTTTTCTACAGTCTTCGCTTTGTGTTTGGTCTTTGTTATTTTCTTTTGTTTACCTCCTATTGCTTTGGAGAGTTTCTGGTCCTCGGACGAGCTAGATGAATCTGATGATGAACCTGACGTGCTAGAGGTTGAATGTTTTGAGGATTTCATCCCAGACATTTTCTCCTTTAACTCACGTAATTCCTCCGCCAGTGCTTCGTTTTCTTCTTCCATCTTGCTCATTGCATCTTTCTTTTTACCAGTCTCTTCTTCTTCTTCCTCCTCTTCACCTTCTTCGTCTTTACCCATCCCCAGCCACGAAAGGTCCATTAAGTTATCACAGACGCGTTGCACAAGCACAGCTTTCTCTCCCGTATATCCAATTTTTAATACTGTGCACATGGCAATCAGGTCAGCCTCGGTGAATTCGGTCTGAATGAACTTCAATTTCACCAGGTGTTCTGGTGAGTCACGTTCAAACTCGAATCCTGGGAATTCTCTTAAGCGCGGTCTGTTCTTTCGATCACGTGGCAGTTTTTCGAAAATTATGTTATGTAACGTCTTAATCACGGCCGTGGGCGCCATCTTAATGTTATTATTCACTTTTTAGCCTATTTTCAATTTTGAAAAAATAGGCTTATGAGATCACCTTTTGTCCGTGTGTGTGAGTGTGCGTGCACGTGTGTGTGTGTGTGTGTGTGAGGTGTGTGTGTCCCCTCCTAATAAATTCTAAACGGCTGGAGCGATTTCAATGAAACTCGGTACGTTTAAAGCACTATTCCGAACGACCACAACCGTGCACTTCAAATTTTGTTACGTCTCACCAATCCAACATGGCGGCTGTGCGAAATATTTCACCAGCATTCAATATCTCCGAAACTATTCCCGATATCACCCTGGATTTTTTCACGGTGATAATGGGAACTACTAGAAGTTCACCTGTGTGACTTTTGAAAAACTGGTAACTCCAAAACCAACATGGCGGCCACGCGAATTTGCGACTTTTAAATAGACGTTTCTCGCGATTTAACCAACCAAACGCAATAAAATTTAGTACAGTATATGTTTATACACATTGTAATGCATCGACATCTAACTTGGTTCAATTGTTTACATAACCACAAGATGGCGGATGTGCGAAATATTTCACCGGCATTCTATATCTCTGAAACTATTAGCCGTATCACCCTGAAATGTTGTATGGAGATAAAGGGCACTACTGGAAGTTCATATATAAGACTTTCAAAAATCGGTTAACTACAAAACGAACATGGCGGCCAAGCGAATTTGACAAATTTAGATAGACCTTTCTCGCAATTTAATGTTCCAAACGCAATGAAATCTGGTACAGGAAATGTTTATACACATTGTAATGCACTGGTATCTAATTTATTTCAATTGTTTACATAACCTCAAGATGGCAGCTGTGCGAATTTTAAAATTAAGTTTTTATTTCTTGTGTCATAATCATGCGATCGAAGTGAAAGTTTGAATAATGAACCTACGCAATAATTTTCGTTTAATGGTACATGACTCTATGGCCTATACGTTTAACAATCCAACATGGCGACCATCCGAAATATTTAGACGGCTCTGAATATCTACGACTATATTAGTCTATAGCAATAAAACTGATTTCTTTTATGTTCGTAGGGGCTATGAACTTAAGTTTACCTATAGGACTTTAAATAACCTGGTGATCACAAATCCAACATGGCTGCGACGCGAAGTATAAATATTCACATGGACGTATCTCGCAATTTAACCATCCGAGTGCAGTGAAACTTGGTACAGTAATTTCGTATACGAATGTTAATCCACTGGCATCTAATTTACTTCAATTGTTTCCATTACCACAAGATGGCAGCTGTGCGAAATTTTAAAATCTCCTTGTTACGTGTTGTGTCCTCATCATGCGATTGAAGTTTGAATGCTACACGTACACAATAATCTTCATGTAACAGTAGACATATATAAAATCCAACATGGCGAACATCCGAAATATTTAGTCGGTTCTCAATATCTACGAATCTATCACAGCAATCAAACTGAAATTTTGTATGTAGATAGAGGCAATTAACATAAGTAGGATATATGAAAATAGGCTGTATAATTCTTACGGTAACTACTTGTTCAATATCTTGTAAACACGCCACTTTGTCCGCCATTTTTCTTTGTCTTTCGGCACTCGCGCTGAACACTTTTCTTTTCGTCGTCGTCGTCGTCGTAGGCTTCAGGATCCTTGAACTCGTCCTGGTTTTGTATCCTGCTCGAACCACCACGTCTTTGGAGGTTGAACAGCTGCTCGTCTTCTATATTCCACGGACCCACGTCTCCGACGTAAATCTTGCCAGAAAAATGCCGTCAATTCGCGCCTTGTCGTCTTTGGTTTTATCGCTGTAGGCCTAGCCAAAATTGCCGTTCCGCACTCAAAACCCTTAATGTCTCGGTCGAGCCCCCAAATGTGGGAATGAATTTTGGCAAGCGAATAAATCGAACATGTCTTGAAGTAGTTTTAAGTATAAAAACTGCATTTAAACGTAAGATTACATAAGATGAGATTTAACAGAACTTGACGTGGCATGACTCGACACAAAAACTGTAACTGATCGTCTTAGTTTCTGGCGACTTCCACTTGACTCCTCTACGCGGCGCCACCGGGCAGTGTCGAAGCTGGCGGGAAACCCAAAAGCGTTCATTATTTTCAGATTCCCATATATATCAGTTTCTTGTGGACACGATAACTGCCGTAATTTTGCACCAATCACTTTGAATTTTTTACCGAATATGTATATCTATAAAATCTCGGTCGAGTTCGTTACTGGGCTAAATCGGTCGAAGGGGGTGAAAATGGGGGCTTTTTTCGAAAAAGTGAAATATTGTTATAACTCTCTTAATATGTGAAATATCGAATCCGTTCAACGTTCATACTATGTGTCGGATAAAGCCCAAAAATTTATGTTTGAAGAGTTTTTTATAGCACCAACCATTGACCAATTGGGTGGGAAAAAGTGTTTTTTTTTCGGGAAAAATTTATCATATCTCTCTTAATAGGCACAATATCAAAACCGTACAAAATGGACAATATTTCCCTAATAATTACCTAAAACGTTTGTCTGAAATAATTTTTGATATGACCCACCATTATGCCAAGGGATAAGATAAATGATTTCGGAATTATAAGAAAATGCCAAGAGCTATCAAAGGTTGCCATGGCAACACTACTAAATTGATGAGGGATGAGCCATCAGACGTTGCCAAGATAACGCACTTGCACGAGATCAGATTCAGATTTCCATCTAAGTGTGAAGCGGCTTCGGTGACGTAACTGGTAGCATGCTGAATGTCTTTGCCCAAGGTCGCGAGTTCAAAGCCGGCCGAAGTCGTCGGATTTTCTAAGAGCGCTAAAAATCCCTCAGTATGCTTTCCTTTGGAGTGGAAGTTCCAACGTTCGTTGCGAGGGCATCTAGTAGCCAAGTTCACAGCTAGGTGTCGTTGACGGTAGTACCTGGTAGCAACATTAGGAACTACTGCTTGAAATTGACCGTCTGCAGTCCTTACCTGAATCACAGACTAATACAGCCATCCCTAAGTACACGGGGTAACATGACCGCGTTGTTGCAGCCCCTAAACTGAGGAGCCAACCAAAATCTCTGCGGGAGATATAATTTTGCGTGAAGAAGTAACTGACCGTTACATTGTTACACATCAGTGTCGGAACCTTGCATAAGGACTGTGTGACCACAAGTATAAAAATGGACCCCAAATGACAAGAAGGTTACCGTTCCCATAAGACAATAAAATGTTTAAAATAAGCATAAAATTACGAAAAGCAAAGTTAATTAAGCTCCAATTATAAAATACCTTCTCGCAATAAATGAGGTCTGATCCTTCTACGAAAACCTGCATATTCTGCATATATTCGCCTATCCCCAAGTTTGTCCGGTGAAATCTACCTCCGCCTTCCGGCTTGCCGAGAGGTCTTTTTTAAATGACAGTTTGATGTTTTTTTCAATTTCATGATATAGAAACATGGATTTCCCATTTACATATTTACGCATTTGTCAATTTCCCATTTGTACATATATTTTTTTAAATGTTCGTTGAAGGTTTTTAAATTTTGTCTATATGGAAACATGGATTTTCCATTTTGCTGTTTACACATTTTTTATTTTTCTTTGTGTCTGTTGAAAAACGATATTACCAAAACAAGATTTTTTATTTTTCATTTTATGTTTTTGTAAATGATCTTAATGTGAGTGCTTGACCATGGCAATAGTACAGTCTGTCTATGTGTGTTAGCGGAACCGTAGAGGCTTATTACAACTGCAAGTAAGAATGTTTTACAAAATAACGGCTATCTACCACTGTGTTTGAAAAACAAAACTATTGAAAAAAATACTATTTACCATTCATATATAAGTGTTAATTCTCCCTCTCCCCACTCTACCTCACCGTATTTTCTCTGGTCAAACAATCAATGCTACCCATACATACATAAGCTTTCTATATCTCTCTCTATATATATGTTTTCTCTGTTCCACAAGATAAAAAATATGGTTGCTGGATTGTATCCTGCACTGTTTATGCGACATACCTTTGCCAGTTCATAAAACCATTAGGTAGTTCTCTACACATACCGATTTTACCACTGCTCTACCTATGCGTTTTGCTTGTTTGGCTTTCTTACAGGCTAGTATTTGATAGGCAGCATTAACTGTATATCAAACCCAGTCCACCTTTGTATTTGTAATCAAAGTAATAATTTGAAAAGAGACAAGTTTAATCAGTTTTAAACATTATCTCTGCTCTTTTGTTTGTTTCTTTGTTTGTTTGTTTATGACATGTATATTAACCTAAAATCAAACCCTAGTCTACCTTAGTGAAAGGCTAAAAGTTTAACCACTGCGTCACCATACCCTTCTTTCTTAGTTTGATTCGTTCTAGGCCTTAGAGCTAGAAATCGAGTTACGATCTCCAGTGCAAGAGGCACATGTGCTCACCACTATAGCACGTAATGGTTAGCTGGTAACATTAGACAACCGAAAATGATTGTATTTCTGTCAGCCTAGCATTTCTGTCATTTGCCTACTGTGTGAGCACTGCCAACAAGACAGTTTAGTTTAGAACAAGCGAGTGTGTGTGTGTGTATAGATTAATAGCCTCAAGTATTTAAAGCTTGTTGTGTGTAGCTACCATCTTTCTCAGTAACCACTGAGTAAGTTTTAACAGTCAACTCATAAAAACAGCATAGGATAGTTGTGTGTGTGTGTGGTTCATGTACTTGGGAATATGCATTAGCACCATGCGCTAGCTTTACCTTACCCTCTAAAGGTAGAGCGTTATCCCGTCCTTTGGACATTGCCAATGACTGCATTCCCCCACAAGTTTTACACTTAAGCCCTTGGCTTGTTCTTGATTAGGTTTGGTTTGCTTTAGGCTTGGTTTGGTTCAGTTGGGTTTGATTCGACTTGGTTCAGTTTAGTTTAATGTAGTCACCATTTTTTATTTTTAGCTACACTCTTTAACCAATTAATTAATGATAGTCTACTCTTAATTCTTGAATCGATAAATTGAACCGTTTTTCAAGCCATGCCTACTACCTATACTCCCTATGTACTACAGTCAGATCTAAAAACAAGTTCCATTGGTCAAAGACGTGTCAGTCACCATACATGTAGCCTACAATAATTCTTTCTTTACCTAGCTAGGTTTCGTTACTCACAGTAAACATCTAACACAATGGGTTTGCAATATATTAAGAAAAGCAAAAGTCCATGATCTTGTTGTTTCGGGTCCTTTTTTGGGGAAATTCATAAGCCATAAAAAGAATGACATCATGTCAAGTTCTGAGTGGACCTTGTATGTCAAAATCCCATTATCGGTTTATAAAATCTCAAGGCCATGTCCTAGCAGGTTTGGATTATTCCAATCAATGAGTCAACCATAGGAAAGATCGGAGAAATAAATACCCTTAAAACAAGTCGTTACATGACCCTCTCCGAACAATGCTTCGCAAAATATAAATTCATCCATTGAACATTGAACATGATCGGCGACATCATCCTCGCTTCCCCCTCCCACCATGGTTGCCATATCGTTTGACCTTCAAGTGCCCTCAGAATCTCTGTGCTTTTTTGATTGCCCTGTTGTCAAGTCAGGTCAATGCATTCCAATAAGCTCAAATAACATCCACATCCTGTCAGTCTGCCCCAGCAAGTTTGTTTTCTATACTCACTTCAAGCAACATAAAACCAAGTTCTCTTTGTTCTATCTAACGCCAGCTTCATCTGATCAAGGAATTATCATTTGTCATGTCACTCATAATCGTATACATGTTAAAGACCCCCTTCAGGGGGTTTAGGAATTAGGAATTCCATCATAGGAAAAATCGGAAAACGAACCCTCGACCTGCCGTCTCATCGAAATAGCGAATACTGTATTGGTATATCACCACCGTGGCCAGTAATAGCCTCGTTGAAACACGTTCCCAGCCGTATCGTCTCTCTCAACCACCACGCATCATGAACATTTTAAACAGGTAAAGAATTTTTTTTCAACATGTTTGGCGTTAGGCCCTTTGTCAAAATGTGAAACATAGTTTCAAAAAGGGGGCGTTAGCCCGAGTCCTACGACCCCTCGTATACGTCTCTAGCGTTATGGGTTTGCGACAAAGCAAAAAGTCTAAAATCACGGTTTTACCTCAACATGGTTTTTCATTCCTGCTCAACACGAACATCCTCGGCAAGAGGACAACGCGACGAAAAAAATGACACCTCGTACACGTCTCTAGGGTTATTGGTTCGTGAAATATCGGCAAAAATCCCAAAAAAAACACGTGTTTACCCCAAAATCGAGTTTCCAAATTTAAAAAAAATATAACGAGTGGTCCCTAGCAAAGAAAACGTCATCTCGAGTCCTTGGACCCGTCGTACGCGCCTCTGGCATGATTGGTTCGCGAGATAGAGCAAAAAGTCTAAAATCACGTTTTTACCCCCAAAAAACCATGTTCTCAACATTTAACCTTTTCGACACTTACATTCCCGTAAAGAGCGCAACGAGACAAAAAAAACGAATCCAAGTACGCCCTCCTAGCATGACTCCTTCCATTCCAAGGTCACAGGGGCTCACAATTTCATAAGTGGCCCAGCTCCCCCCAATTGACACTACTGTCAGGTTTTTTTATCCTAGAGACTTGAAATTTATTTTGGGGATAGAGGGCGTAGGCACCATTGATTTACGCCAAACTGTTTTGTAAACTTCCTAGTTTCCAAAATACAGGAATTTCAAAATTCGAGGGTTTTCAAAAAAACATAAAAAATAAAAATGTTTTATTATAGAAAATAAAGGTCATAAAGACCATTCGTTTGAGCCATGGCACAACGTTCTATCATGTTTGGTTTTCAAACTATCACCTACTTTCGAAAACAAACATTTTCAAAAAAAATCTAAAATATAACGAGTGGTCCATAAGAAAGAGGACGTCAGCTCGAGTCCAATGGCACCTCATTTGTCAACATCTGACCACGGGTTCGGGAGTTATCGGCTTAGACTCACGCGGCGGCCATGACACTATTTAGAATCAGCCTTACCCTCCCCCCCCCCCCCCCTCCCGCTACTGGCACTAACATTCATCTAAACTGTCTGTCCATTCCGATTATTGGCAGTCCTACTCCCAGTCGCTCTTTTTCCGTTGACAAATGGAAATTTCCCACTGATCTAAAACTGGCGGACCCTCAATTCTATAAAAGCTCTCACGTTGACATTCTTTTTGGCGCTAACACATTTTGGAAAATCTTCTTCCGTCAAGAGTTAATAATTCATCTGGTATCTACACCCACCATACTAAATTTAGCTGGCTGATCACAGGTTACATTCCTCTTCAAACTGTTCAAGGTTCCTCTCAATGCCATTTCACTAATGCAGATCTTCATCAAAGTCTGGAAAAACGTTGGCAAATAGAGTCCATTGAATCTGTATCTTCTCTTTCATCGGAAGATGAATTTTGTGAACAACTGTTTTTGGAAACCACTGTTCGTAACCCAGATGGCAGATTCATTGTCACAATGCCACGCATTTCTTCTCCTCCTTCTTTATGTGATTCATATCCTAAAGCTCTTAAAGTTTTATTTGCAGTTGAGAATAAACTCAAGCAAGATCCTTCCACTCGCAAACAATACCTTGAATTCATGGATGATTACGAAGCTTCTAACCAAATGGAGACTGTTCAAGATTTCAACCCTTCTTTAGATTCAGTGTATTTAAATCACCATCCAGTTTGGAAGAATCCCTCCACCAAAGGAATGATAAGAGTTGTTTTTAATGGTTCTGCCCCTGATGCCAATGGCATTTCCTTAAATGACACTCTCCTACCTGGACTTGCCATTCAGTCTGATCTCCCTTCTATTCTTTTCGATTTCCGTCTATTTCCAATTGGAATCATAGCCGACGTACAACAAGTGTAAGGACAAATTCTGATTAATTCCGAACAACAAAATCTTCAACGAATTCTCTTGCGTGATGCTCCTACTAAAACCATCAAGATCATTAAATTAAAAACCGTGACGTATGGGCTTAAACCATCGGCTTTTCTTGCCATTCGCACTTTGAAACATCTTGCCGACCAAGATGGTCATTTGTTTCCTTCTGAAACTTCTATTTTGTTAAAAAATTCCTTCTACGTTGATTACTTTTTTTTTCTTCTTTTAAGAATGTTTCTGAGGTTATCAGTCTCTCTCAAAGTTTAAAATCTTTACTTAGCTGAGGAGGATTCTTACTTCATCGTTGGAACTCTAATTCTGAGGAACTTCTATCCAACCTCTTGCCGCATTATCCCGTTGATACTACAGTAGAGCTTTGTCAATTGGAGGATGCTACTAAAGTTTTGGGAATACACTGGTATCCTAAAGCTGACTCATTCTTTTACGAAGTAAATTTGTCTTCCTCACCTCCACAAACCAAAAGACAAGTACTATCAGAAAAAGCTAAGATATATGACCCGCTTCAATTAATTGCACCCGTAATTGTTCTAGCTAAAATTTTTATGCAAGAGCTATGGTCATTGAACTCGGATTGGGATGATCCCATTCCTCCTTCCCTTTTACAAAAGTGGCTTACCTTTCGGCATAGTCTTTGTGATCTCTCATTAATAGACATTCCTAGAGTGCTAGTTCCGTTCTCCTTTTCTCTTGTCCTGGATTTGCACCTTTTTTGCTGACAGTTCAACCAAAGCATACGGATGTTGTGCTTACATTGTAAGCCGCTCCCCTTTTTTCTCCAATTTGATATGTGCTAAATCTAAGGTTGCGCCTTTGAAACCCGTTTCATTACCTCGTCTTGAACTCTGTGCCGCACTACTTGCTGCCGAATTAGCTAACAAACTCAAACAAACACTTAACTGTAAGTTCTCGCACACATATTTTTGGACAGATTCCTCTATTGCTTTGGCATGAATTTCTAAACCTCCTTCTAATTGGCAAACTTTTGTAGCTAACAGAGTTGAGAAAATCCAAACTGTTTATAAACCAGAACAATGGAACCATGTTTCTTGCAAAGACAACCCCGCTGACCTAAGTCACTATCTCAATCCCGTTTGTACTGGCACGGCCCTTCATGGCTTTCTGAAAGAATTCAAAACCGACCTTCCAACTCTAATTTCCCGTTAGAGGATATTCCTGAAATCAGCAAAAAAGCTTCTGCCTTTGTAACAGCCAACACTCCTTCCCTGTTAGAACGTTATTCTTCTTTTCAAAAACTAGTGCGCATCACTGCTTATGTGCTTAGATGGAAATTTTTAGTACTAGATCAACCTCTACTCCTTCAGCCTTTTCTTTTGGCTGTTGAACTGCAAACTGCCACCATCAAAGTTATTTGGCTTACCCAGAGAGAGGCGTTCTCAGTCGAAATAAACATATTGGCTAAAGGTCAAACTCTCAAGAAACACAGCAGGCTTTTTGCCTTATGCCCTTTTCTAGATGACGATGGTTTTTTGAGAGTGGGCGCAGACTTTCTCTTTCTGAATTCTCTGATGAAAAAAGCACCCTATTATCCTTCCGTCTAAACATCATGTCACTCGGATAATCATTCGTCAGTTTCATTATCAAAACTTATATGTTGGCTCTGGAACCCTTCTATGCTTATACGGGAAAAATACTGGCCGATTAATGCTTTACACGAAGTCACTTCTGTTATACATAAATGTATTACTTGTTTCAAAGCTAAGCCTAAACCTCATCAGCAACTCATGGCTGAACTTCCCCCATTTCGTCCAGCCCCTTGCGGACCTTTTTCCTTCACCGGCATTGAATACGCCGGTCCGTTTGTGTATCAACAAAATCACCCTAGTGCTAAAAGAAAAATCCTTGGAAAATTATACATTTCTCTATTTGTCTGTATGGTCACTGGCTCTATTCATCTTGAGCTCGTAACTAGTGCCTCCACCTCATATTTTCTTTCCGCTTTCTCTAGATTCATTTCACGAAGGGGCATTCCTTCAGAAGTATTCTCTGATAATGCCAAAACCTTTCTTGGAGCTTCGCAGCAATGGTATAAAGCCCTTTGTTCCCCTCGTGCGAAAGAACAAATCTCCAATTACTCGCTCTTAAAACAATTCAAATGGCATTTCATCCCTCCTTATGCTCCCCATCAGGGCGGACGATATGAATCTTGTGTGAAACTCGCAAAAAATCATTTAAAGAAAACTCTTGGCTCTAGTATTGTAACTTACGAAGAATTCAATTCTTTAATTATCCTCATTGAGGGAATTGTTAACTCACGACCTCTTTCTCCTCTTTCCAACGATCCTTGTGATTTCCTTCCTTTGACCCCAGGTCATTTTCTGGTGGGCAGATCCTTAGCTGTGTCTCCTCCTTTGCTTGATCGTAAACTTGATCTTTCTTTGCATATTTTGTGGAAAAAGATAGAATTCCTTAAAGCTCAATTTTCGAAGAGGTGGAGACTTGAGTGTTTTCACTCGCTCCAAAGGAGGGACAAGTGGCAGCTCTCTCGGCCTAACCTTCAGGAGGGTGGTTCGGTTCTCCTCAAAGACCCAAGTCCTCCTCTTGTATGGAACACTGGTCGTGTTATAAAATGTTATTATGGCAGATATGCTAGAGTTCGAGTGGTCAAACTTAAAACTTCAGCTGGACAATGTGTTCGTCCTATTTCAGTCATTTGCCCTCTGCCCCTCTAGCTCTTCTTTCTCTTATGTTATTTTTGGTTTTCTCTTTCTTTTGCCCCTCTGTCAGTATGTTCACTTTTCAGTAAATATTACAAAGTTTAGTTATCTGGATTTATAACATGACCTCTTACCTGTCATATGTCATTCCATTTTTTTTTTTCAATTTGTAATTGCTCGCACGTGTTCCATGATACTGTAAAAGATTTCCGGAAGTAATGTTGGTCACGAGGTTCATTTCAGTTGGCCCCTTACTGTGATTGGCCTTCAGCATCGTTCGAGAATTCTCCACGCTCTCGGATTGGCCGACATCACCTGTCTGCATCACGCAACCCGCGTGATCGTCGGTATAAAGCCTGAACGCTGCCTACATCAATTGCCATTTCTTCGCCATTCAATCTTCAATTGTCTCGGCTGTCTTCACCATCTGCGTCAAACTACGAGAAACTACGTGCAGAAATTGGACCATGCCAGTGAAAGAACGACTCGGCAACCGTCGCTATCTTCAAACATGACAACATACTCCAAGAACTTCTCAAAATAAGGGTCATGAAGATCGTCTCTGCACAAACTCTACAAAATTGCTTCTCTGCTGAAGTGCTGGCACATTGCCTTAAATCGCTAGTCCAACTCAATTTGTCATCGCTAGCGAGTTCTTCTACATCGACAACGTGTCGATATTTGGCCTACTGCGATCATCGATTTTGACAGCATCTACTCAAGGTGGCATTTATCTTCAGTGCTAAACAATCTCCAACATTTCGAAAGAAACAAAAGTGAGCCACAAGTGTTCCCGTTATGGAAATCTCTCAAAGAACTGCCCAAGCAAGTTAAGTGCAAACTCTAACCTCCAAATTGCAAAGTGTATCTGCCATGTTCAACTTAACCTAACTTATTTGTTTAGCGTGGCCGCAAGTACTTTGCCCTTTTAAAGTAAAAACTACGGTATGTTAAAACAATTACTTTTTGTTTTCTTGCATGTTTCTTATAACTTATTTAAACAAATTCTCTTGTTTGAGACGACTTGCGGGATGTAAGTTACTCCCCTGGTGCTTGTCGATCTTACTGATGGTTAACGATATTGTTTCATTTAAAACAAAGCATGCTAACCAGGCATATTTCTATTTCTAGTCACTCTTTGAAGCTCGTATTGAGCAATGAAGTTATTATCCTATGACTTTGCCCTGCATTTGCAAGCAGCCTTAATTTTGTAAATTTTGCAAGCAGCCTTAATTTTGTAAATTATACTAGGATTATTGTACCTAGCGACCTTCAACCATAAAATGGTTAACTTATTCTTAGCTCTTGTTAATTTATACTTCATAAGAATTTAAAGTCTATTCATTGTTGATCAAGTGTTGTTGGCTGGTGCCTATAGAGTTTCTATTACCTGTTTCTAAGGTTGTTGTTATTGTTGATCTTTATACAAATTATAAATAAAGATCATTTTTATTTGGCAAACTGTTTCTATTACGGTAGCTGTTTTCTTTTTTGATGTCCCATTTGTTTCTACCTAGTAAAGTTCACTTGTATATAAAGCTAGAGGCTTCACCTCTAGTTCTGTCTGAAAGGGGAGGTCTAGCATCGACGGATCCTAACCACTGGGGTATTGCTGTGTTCCAGTTCCAATCCTTTCCAATTCACATGCAGCTTCCGCAAGGCTTCTTTGTTCTTCAAATGAAAGGCGCACACTTTAGTTTTCGAAGGGTTTGGCTTGAGGTGATTTTCCTCATAATAATCGGAGACCATCTTCAGAGCAGCAGTAAAGTTTTGTTCCGCTGTCTCGAAGCTTTTACTCTGGTTTGCCAGAGCCAGGTCATCTGCATATAGGAAGCTCCTTGTATGAGGAGGAAGTGGTTGGTCGTAACTGTAGGTAAGGTACCCATTTTACTTATAAGTGACTGTACCTTACTTTGGGACACGTGACTAGGGGATTTTTAAGTAATAATTGATGGATTAGCTACTCTTGATTGAACCAGAAGACATAAAACTGCCAGGTTATCCGCCCATTATATTTCCCGAGACTTGTATGAGGTGTCAAAATATTCGAGTTGTCTGCTTATTTTCCCAAATTTTGCCAAAGGGCATAACCACACATTTTGAGAATTATGATTTTTTTAACTCTTTAATTTTATTTAATGTATTAATTTATTATTCATGTAATTTTTAGCCTACTATTAATTTTTGCAAACAATGAAAGTAGACTTATGAGATCAACACAGGGCAAAAAATTGTGTGTCTGTCTGTGTGTGAGTCTGTGTGTGTGTGTGTGTGTGTGAGTGTGTGTTCTCTGAATGTCTGTCCCCCCTATCAATTCGAACACGGTGAAACCGAATTGAACAAAATTTGGTACAGAGGTAGCACTAGCAAAGGGCACCTCAGTGTCATGTTTTATATTGCCGCCATATTGACGGAAACGGAATGGTGGCCACCCAAATGTTAAATGCTTAAATCAAATTTGACCAACCTAATTATTTGATCTCTACCAAATTTTGCAAAAACATACCTTTTTATGGGAAGCATCTTTTGACTGAACGATAAGATCATCAGCCCAATAGTTTGCAGATAGCGGCCATGTATGTGTGAAATTCAATTCATCATATCAAATCAAACACGGTGAAACCGAATTGAATGAAATTTTGAACAGAGGAAGTACTAGCAAAGGGCACCATATATTCATGTTTAATATCCGTATAACACGTTGTATTTCAACAAGCTACTAAAACCAACATTCAATTATTCTCCTTGAAAGGGACAAAAGAGATATAACAATACCCATGCATTTAGGAAAAGTAGGCTATATGTTCTTTACTGAACATCTTGTTTATTTACCATTAATTGGTATTTTTGATTTTGCCGAAAGGGCCAATTATCACATTTCGAAAATTTCAGTTTTTGGATTTTAATTTAATATTCAATACACGCTAATCAACGCCCATGCTCCTATAAATAAGGATAATAAAATGAATCCAGAGAAAGTTGATGAATTTTGGGACGAGTTAGAAGCCGAAATTCTCAAAATTCCTTCTAATCATGTAAAAATTTTACTTGGAGATTTCAATGCTCAGCTTGGATCTGAGAGAAAATTTTCTGATATAATAGGTAAATATCCCGCTCACAATAGAACCAACAGGAATGGTGAGAGATTGGTTAAACTCTGTGAACATCTAAACTTAAAGATTATGTCCACACATTTTAAAGCAAAACCAAGTAAAAAGAAAACATGGGTCTCCCCAAATGCGTTGCTGGGTGAGTTTCAACTAGATCATGTAGCTATCTCTCGAAATTGTTTCAAAGAAATTCAAAATGTCAAGGTCAGAAAATCCATTAATGTAACTTCAGATCATTACCTTTCTCAAATCAAGATGAATTTCATACCTTTTACACGCAAACAAAATACAACTAGAATTAAAATTCCGAAAATTAATAGAGAGGTTCTTACAAATGAAAAAAGGATAGAATTTCAAGGAAAACTTAAAATACCAACCAATTGGAATGATGTTACTAATAACCTTCTTGAACCAGCTCAGGAAATTGCACCGTTGAACTTTTATAGGAAACATGCTTGGTGGAATGAACAATGTGAAAGAGTGATCAAAGAAAGACATTGTGCTTGGCACAAGTGGAACGGGAACAAGACTCCAGAAAATTTAGAGGAAGTACAAAGATTAAGGAAAATGGCCCACCAGACTTTAAGAACGATTCGAAGAAAATATATGAAGGACCAAATAATGGAAATGGACGACAATTTTAAGAAAAATGACACCCGATTGTTTTATAGAGCATTTAAGAATGAAATCACTGGATATTCAGCGCCGAGTTTAAATTTCAAAAGGGAAGATGGTACGCTAGCATTAAACAACAAGGAAAATTGTGATATCTTGGCTGCGTATTTTGAGAAGTTGTTAAATTGTCCAAAACCGACAGACAAGTTGAGTTTCAAATTTACAACACAAAATTTTGACTCTACGCCCCCAGATGTAAATGAAGTTAAATGTATTATCAACTCACTTAAAAACAATAAAGCCTCAGGCAAGGATGGAATAATTGCAGAAATGTGGAAGCTTGTAGATGATGAATTTTTAATAGCGACGACAAATCTATTCCAGAAAATTTGGATTGAGGAAGCAATTCCAGAAGACTGGTTAATCGCCTTAATTCATCCACTACATAAAAAAGGCTCAAAAATTGATGTCAATAGTTATAGGGGGATCTCATTGTTGTCTGTCACATATAAAATATTTGCCAAATTACTTTTAAACAGACTTGAACCACAGATCGAACCACAGCTTGGCGAGTTCCAAGGAGGTTTCAGAAGGAATAGATCGTGTGCAGAACAAATTCTTAGTTTAAAATTGATATTAAAATATTACAACAACAGGCCAAAGAATATCTTTATCTCATTCGTTGATTTTCAGAAAGCGTATGATTCAGTGGATAGGGATACTGTTTTTGACACATTGAAGGAATACCAAGTTGATCAAAAAACCATAAATTTAATAAAACTTACATTAACTAATACGATTTCCAGAGTCAAATTTTTAAATGAAGTTAGCGAGCCCTTCGAGGTAAAAACTGGGCTAAGACAAGGGGACAGTCTATCACCACTGCTTTTCAATTTGGTCTTGGATAAAGTCATGAGGACGTTTTGGGAGAAGAACGATTCAAGTGCTAAAATTGGTACAAAGAATAAGAACCTCAGAGTCAAAGGTTTAGCATTTGCTGACGACGTAGCGTTGTTTGCTGAATCAGAACAAGAAGCTATTAACCAAATTGATCAGTTAAAAGAAACGGCGGAAAAAGCGGGCTTACAGATTTCGTTGGTAAAAACAGAGATGATGACAAGTGATCAGAAATACACTAAGAAAATGATAAAAACAAATTATGGGAGCACCAGGGTCACTGACCGATTTAAATATCTTGGAGAAATAATTAGTAGCAATGGGACGGATAAATTGGCAATCGAGAACAAAAAAGGGAAATTGGAAAGATTAAATTTTTGTACAAAAAATATATACAATAAAAAGAACCTGTCTATCAATGCAAAATTACGACATTTTAATACTGTTGTTAGACCAGTCATCTTGTACGGCATGGAAACTACAAATATAACCGGAATGGAGAATTTGCTCAAGATAGAAAGAAGAATTTTAAGAAGGATTTATGGTCCTAGGAAAACACAGGAAGGTTATAGACTGAGATCGAATGCAGAAATTTATAGTAAAATCGACAACCTTGAAGTGATGATCAGAAAACGGCGACTTCAGTTCTACGGACATATGGTCCGCATGGATTGCTCAAGGTTAAACAAACAAATTTTTGATAAAATCTGGAACTATAAAGGACAAGGAGGCTATGTAAAACAAATGAAAGAAGAACTTCAAAAATTCAAAATTACTGAAGAAGATTGTCTAAATCGAATAGAGTACAGAAAAAAAATTTTTGGTCTCAAAATTCTTGTCGGGGAGAAGAAAAATCTCAACAGAGGAGAATGGACTGCTGAAAGAAGAGCTGCACAGTCGACCAGGATGAAAGACTTCTGGAAGAGAAAGAAGGAAACTAGACCTATAAAGAAGTGATATTTGCGTGGTCCTTGTTGGCCTGTCCGCGGTGTATATATATATATATATATTCAACTTATTATTTATACATTTTTTTTTACAATTTATTTGGATTTTTTAATTTTTGCTAAAAGGGCGTAAGTGTAAAATGTTTAGTTATTTAATTTATTTAATTTAGCTGTAGTGGTAACAATACCAAGACAGGATATTTCTCAAGCAAGTAGGGAGAATGGCTAAAGAGAATTTTATATTACTTGTAGCCGTGAGCGTTAAAGCATGCACCGCAACTACTTGTTACCGCAGGACTTAAGCCGATATTTCCCAAACCCATTATTGTAGGATTCCGTGTAAAGGGTCCTATTAAATGATGTCACAGCCCCCTTTCCCCATATAGTGTTAAATTTACTGCAGTTAAAATTAGCAATTACTATAACTACTTTTATTATTTGATTGTCTTGTATAGCTAGCTAGCTCAAGAGGGTACCTGAGTGGGAGAGGGGGAATATTGTTAATGGCTAGATTCAGGATGATCACCCGCTAATTATTATCAATATTATTATTAATCTTACTGGGGTTTTTTTACGCACGACAATGCATGTACAAAGATGATTACACTGCTGGTTAACACTAAATCTCTCCAGGCGTTGTTGAAGACCACGTGATACAAATTTGCTGACCGGACAGGAGTTAGTTTACAGACTAGACGACGTTTGTTATTGTCTCATGTGGTAAGGTTGTAGAGAGCGGGTTGCCATTTTGGTTCATGTACAGTACATACTGTATATAGAAAGCGGTTGACCATTTTGGTTCCTGGCATTGATTAAAATAACCCAAAGAATGTAACTTAAGGAATTTAAATTTATTTATTTAATTAATTACAGTATTTATTTATTTACAATTTAATTTAATTGTTATTTATTTATTTAAGGCTGATAATTGCTAATCCTAATTAGACTTGGAAATACCGGGAATGTAGACCACAATACTTACCTTTTTAAAGTATCTGAGTTTCATTTTCCGTTATAAGTATATTTGTTTCTCGCAAGATTTGAATACAAGTTACGGATATTGGTCTGTATTAACTGGATCTTGAAACAGCTGACCTGCAAAGAAAGACATATTGTTATACCTTTAAGGGCACCTAGTGCATTCGCATACATCTATTGATCTTCAATTATCTACAATTACCTACAAATACCTACAAATCACACCCTAATTATCTACACTATCTGACCACCGCCTACACCCCCTTCAGCCCCCATCTCTAAACAACACCCTAATCACCCAAGAGAATCAACAACATCACACTTCATTTCCACACCAAGCCAGCAGAGACACACTACAGCTCTTGCCCAAGTGCTTGCACAGACATCAACATTTATACAGGAATTGCTTCCGAAAACAACTGTGAGGCAAGTTCGTAACTGTCAGCAATCTAAACATTTAAATAGGCCTCCCACTCAGAGGGGCATGTCTTTTTACGCCACGACGCTGCCCGAACGAGCTTCGACAACGTACCTCAGGTGAGTGTATTTCTCAGGCCTCTTTAACACTTTGTTACATCCTGCCCCTTGGCATACCTGTTTATTTTGTAACACTACATTATTGAGCTATCCCTACATCAAGGGAAGTCAGCACACTTTTATAAGCCTGCAGTAAACAGACACATTTTATTATAACTGCCCAGTTGTGTATCATTATTACCATTTCATTGCCCTCTGCCTGCTTCCCTCTGCACACCTTACAATTGCACTGGTCTACCATAATATCGATGAGTAAGTGATACCAACCTGTCTGTCACAATTTGGCATTGCCCTCTAAACAAGCACGTGTTTATACTTTGTAGAACTGCGATATCAGCAATCCTTTTATTTTGATCGCTGCGTCTTTCTCCTTGGAAACATACCCCTTTCATTATAACCGTTAACTTGTAGAGCTTCGTCTGTTTCCCCAGCACCTTCCGATCCGCTATCCCGCGTAGAGAGCCCGAACGTTTATAAACACCCTTTACACTTCCCCTAGTAACACATCTCCCTCTAAACCCCCTCCCCCCCCCCCCCCACACAGTTCTACCCTCATAAAGGGTAAAACAAAGTGGAAGAGGCGTCGGGTACCACGTTTTTCAGGAGTGTCAAACAACGAAATCCGAGGTTCGGTTGACGGAAAACCTCTTGCAAAAGCCAAGCGCCCCAAATTTAGGATTTTTTTTCTTTCTATCGCAGGTACATCCCGCTATTTTCTATTTAATAACCCACCCACCCGCCCCACACTAACAACATATCTACACTGCCTCCAGCTACTCAAATGCTAACGAGCTCGAAATATAATTCCCGAGTATACCTGATTAGGAAGAGGAAAGTTCAAAACATAAACTCAATTTCACACACAGAAAACATGACTATATTAGCACGACAAGCCATGCTCAACAATGTTCATGCCAATCAGCAACTTATAGCAAGCCACCAGAAGATTCAGGCTAAACAGGCGCGCTTGTGCAAAATACAAGAATTCCTTAAAAAATCAGTACGATTGGATTCTTAAGGCCTATGCTCACACAAACAAGGAATACGCACAACAAGGCAAAATTAGGTCCAACAGCGGCACGATATGTGCGCAGTTAAACGGGATGCACTATCGCCTGCACGAAACACACTACCTGTTACACGCGGAATACCTCAAGCTTACGGCGGAACACGTAAAAATGAATACAGGGGGTACACAACTTGGGAACGATGGCAGGCGATTAACACAGGAATACACCACTCTTTGGTAGGACTATTCCAAATTGCAAATTAGCAATATGGTACTAACCTTAGAAGCGCACAGGCCTCTAACCTTGCAAAGGGAGATGGAGGAACTTACACGGCAATTTCAGGATATTAGGGTAACAGTCAACACCCCGATAAGGAAGGAGGGTACAGTGGCCCGAGAACACAAGCACACGATTCCAAACACTCATTTGCCAACCAAGCATACACCTACACGACCTGCATTACCGGCTCGCAGACAAATTATTCCGGAACCCCGGCGTACATTGCTCCCCACCCCTACAGTTCAGCCACCCAGAAGGGCACTGCTAACTACCCCTTCAAACATGGGTCACACGCCACGCCATATACCGTTAGCTACTCCCACACCAATACACAAAGCGCCTAGGCAGGTATTTAGCAGGATAAGGCCAAAACTCACACTATTGCAGACACCAGAGGAGGGGCGCAACAGAGCCACCCAGATGGATACCGGAAGCATATGGTAGAATAACCCTCATAAATCGCAGACAATATCAGACGACACATGCAGGCAGGCACATATAGTTAGTGTCCAAACACTAAACTCATGACCACAACACATATGCATATGGATTTAGAGTTGATGCAAGTCAAACAAAATCATTTGCATAGGAGTGCAAAAAGACTAATGAAAGGCACTGATCTAGGTTATGATGGTATATGTATTATAGGGATCATGTATTTTATATGTTTCTATGTATAATATTGCTAATACGCCACAGGATGTTTTATAGGACAATGATTTTTGTAGTAAGATTTAGACAACCAGATACACTACATAGTAAATTTCAACCTAAATTACGGGGCAACATTTTTTTACACGTTGAACATAACGGAGCATACATTATTTATGAGGGACACTACAGGAGGTCACACGAAAGTAGCGCTCAGACATTAACACTATCATACAGGAGAATAGGAACATGATTTTCACAGACACTTAGAACATCGGCCGGACACGCGCGTGAGCAGAAATATGAACTGTCAGCCTGACTCGGCAATGCAGAGTACGCAGCTCATTCAGGACAGCGCTTTACTGCATAGCGAGTGATAACTTCCACGGCACGCGTCCGCCGCGAACATAATTAAATACACAACCCCCGGATTACACGAACGCACCATGGGACCACATATACTAACAACAGGGTTGTCAGACACTAACACAGGAACACGCACATACATTACAAACAATAGCCGACAACATATGCTAAATACACTTTTAAACATTCAGCAAGCCCGGATACGAAGGGCGCACGCACGACTAAATACAGCACATACGCGGTTAAGGGTGGCGCAAACTAAATTAAGGAGCACGCACTCAGAACTCCAAAATACGCTCTTAAGAACTGCGCACATGCAATTAAACGCTATACACGAACTGTTACACAGAGAACATTTCAGAGCCCACAAAATGCACGACAAATTAAATGCTTTACGCAGTCAATCACACCACAATCCCACTAGGGAAAATGCCAAAATAGAAAGCGAGAAATTACATCAAGTATACGGTACAAACAGCTGATACGGGAACATACACATTTAAACCTTGCCATCTTTAACGTACACGTGTCATTGAAACCCAAAATGCCTTCATAGGCACGGAAAAGACAGGAATCGAACTCACGCCCTCCCAAAACACTAAAGCATTCGTTGCACCCAAACAAGAGAGATGAATCGAACTAACCCCTTTACAGAATATTTAATACTTCAATACAGCGGAACGATTCCCAAACCACACCTTCTCGAAAACACTAAGTCAGTCGCTACACTCATACAACATGTAAAAATCGAACCAAGGTCCGCCCAGGTACAAAATCACGTATCCCACAGCTATCATTTGTGTAACATAGGACGTTCATATTCCAGATCCCATAGAGCTCATGAAATGCATGTGCCTCATATATTTTAATGCGTAAGGGAAACGCAAACATGATTCTAGCAAGCAAGTACAATTGCGGCTTGGAATTATTACCGTGACACGTGGAGTATAGTAATAGGATACGTCAGCACGAGGCATCAGTATCCAGGGAAAAACTACAGCCAGCAGGCCACCTGCTGCCAGCTATCTCGGCACGATCAAGTATCAATTATGGGATTCGCCACCCATGTAGAAATTATTATTATGGCACCCCGTTAAATTAATACAATACCGACGCGTACTATTAACCAAGTCACCTAACTAATATACAACCCTAGAAACGTATCCCATAAAAAAACACTGACTAAGAGCCAAACAGACCCCTAGATTAGCGAACACAATCACAGGCAATGAACGAACCATTAAGGGTCGTAAACACGAATTAAAGACCAGACATAAACACTCATACAGTAGCAATTGAAAAAAATAAAACATGCGACTGACTGAAAACAATTTGCCATGATACACAGCTGATTCGACCAGCAAGTCGTAAAAAGGCGCACGTCAGCAAAAACAACAGAAAACAACAATTTATACACACACTGTAGAGTAATATGCTGGACAACGAACCAAGAACCATATAGCTCCAGGGCGACCTGGAAATATGCATTGCTCAATCACATTGCACACTACACTCACACTAATTTAACCATGCAATACAACACAATAACACAGGTTAACAGATACAGTGAAGGACAGACAATACCGTTACAGAGGTTAGAAGGTACAGTGAAAGACAGAAAGCACAATAACACAGGTTAACCGATACAGCGAAGGACAGACAAATACAGTAACACAGGTTAGAAGGAACAGTGAAGGACAGACAGCACAATAACACAGGTTAATAGATACAGAAAGAACAGACAGTACAGTAACACAGGTTTAAAAGGCTCTAAGGGAAACAGGCAACACAACGACACAGGTTAGGAAAAACCAAGGTTGCAGGAGCGACAGGATCTAGATTGTACACGTGGCTAATTGGCAGAGGATTATTTTTCTAAATCGATAACCACAGCTCGGAGCACCGCATGTCGAAAAATGTATCCAAACACATGAAGCTACATCTTTTTGCCAGACAATAAACATCACAGGGATACAAAAACAAGATATGATATATATTACACATAGGGGACACACCGGAAGACATTCCATCTACACATTCATAAACGAAACATTGCGAAACGCTGACGCTAATAAACAGGCGGACAGACGGAAACATGAAACATACACAATTCCGACATAGCAGAACAGCGCGATGACAAACTCACAGGGAATTTCAACACGAGGAAGTAAAAGCCGACACTTGGACATGCGACAGCAGTCTTGCAGATTAGCAAACGGCTGGCGTTAAGAGCGATAAAGAATAAGCCACGGTATACCCACATACGAGAAATCCGTTTTCCTAACAGGTTCCAACTATTATGCCCGCAATTACCTACCTGTAATCCACGGAAGAAGCTATTCTGTATTAGCAGCTAAAACTATCACCCCTATTATAGCGACAAGTGCGTTAATCTGCCCCAAGGATTTTTACACAAACTACGGACACATTATCAGGATTAGCCACATAATACAGGCGAATAGGCAATACACACAATAACATTGAAACAGAAGTTATATATAGGCGAAATATACCTACAATTGGCCCAGTCAGGACACAGCGCATTGGAAAATCAGACTGTTAATAACCATTAGAAGTAGCCATTTCATTTTATTCCAGGCCGCGATACAGAACGAATCAAATCACACGTACCGCCCAGATGTGATGCAGAGTAAGGCTTATCAAGAGGCCAAACCCATAACGGTTACCTAGGAGATGACATGCGTGAAGCGATACACGTCATTGACAAGGACACTGAAACCAAACAGGCAGCCATGATTGTCCCCACACATAGTGACGTCATAAGATACGCGTCGCACGTACTAGGCACATACAGCTCGTACAACAGACGAGGCACGTACACTGACGTCACACATAGCTCATACTTTAAACAATATTAGTATGGGATAAATATGAGGAGACGGCGTGAGATTCGCGAAAAGATAAGAGCGATTATGGACGCTGAAATGAGACAGGAACTACTGCAAAAAGAGACATAAAAAAGAACTATTATTGCAAGTATTTTTAAATAGCACCATATCATTGAGGGCTGACCACGAGGCAGCAATACTTAATTATCGGTCTCTGATTATTAATCTCATCCATGAAACAACGGCATTCAGCGCAGTCGCCCAAAAATGTCGATTCGCATAACACTAGAGCGCAGCGCAGAATGCTAGGACCAAGATAGGGCAGACGTTTCAATCGAATCTTAACAAGTACCATATCCACACTTCCTACACCAGCCACACGTAAACAAACACACAACGCATTTCCCATCACTCCATTCCCTCAATGATCATGTTAATAGGAAAAAGGGTATTTCATTAACGAACACAGGGCCAGCTGCACCTCACCATAGACGCACAGAGCTCCTGCCCAAAGGAATGGGCGCACGGAATTAACAAAAACGCTTGATATATGCATGACGGCTGTAGAAATACTAACAAAAGTACCCTATTAACATTAGCTAAAATGCCTATATATTTAATTAATACATCCCGCATGGACAACCCTTTCTAACAATCCTCTATCCCCACCCCGAGCACTAACACATGATCGAAATCCTTCTACAAGCATGTATTCCCAGTAAATAACATACATCCTCAAGCAAACTGAAATAGGGCCAGTAAAAGGAGAAGCCCCATAATGCTACACCATCCTACCCTATACGGTAAGACCTACAATTAACAGAAAACACATTCGCAACCCAGTACACACCCTTGAATGTATCCTAAAAAAAGACCTATTAACGTTCTAGACCTGATGTAAATAATATCAGCGAGGAAATCCGCAGAGCTAGACGTGCAAAGCAGCTTAGGCGACTTCACAGCATACTATTTCACACTATCCAAGACATCCCACAATAATCCCACCCCCGAACACAAAACCTGAGAGTACACAAGGTACTTAAACACAAAAATCATAAGGGCAGTGCTTCGTACGAGGGAAACAGAACACGGGAAAGGGAGACAAACCACGAAAACAGACAAATTAGGGCAAAACCTAGTTTCGGATAGGTGCCTAGCCAACACAGTTTCCGACGCGACGTTCACCCTAACTTAAGGTGACATCCGCCATACTGTGTGATGACGCCTTTCAGCTAGCCCGATAGGCGGATGACTCACCCGGACGACCCACAATAACTTAGACCCATTAGCCCATAAGTTAGTTAGTGCGTAAGTAAGTAATAGCCGCCACTGCGTGGCAGGCAAATCCTGGATGCGGGCAGGTGAAGAAAGAAGATTATAAATGATTTTCCTGGCGGTAAGACCGATTGATCCCGGCGATAAGACCAGTGACCAGTGATTTCTTGGCCGTGAGACCGTCTGATCCACGGCGGTAAGACCAATGACCAATTATATATTTGATTTCCTGGCCTGTAAGTCCAGAGACGTGCGATAATAAAGGATAACTGATTAACCAGCATTGTAAGTCCGAGAAAGCGATTTAAAAGTGAATTATATGCGATTATTAAAAGACGAACGAACGAAATGGCCTATATGATCATACATATGAAAACCCCGGGGAGGATATGTCTGACGAATACAGAGGACATGCCGAATAATAGGAAGGAGTAATATGGCCATAGGAGTGTCATGACACATTTGATTATCAGATACAGATAAGTAGGCACACAGAGTATAGGTGAAGGACAGGAGGCACTAGCTGCTTGATTCTCACATGGAGGTCGAGGTTACGATCCCGGAAATACCCAGGTGGAGAACTCAGCTAATAAATGCACATCAACAGCTACACTTAGGTTAAAACGCTAGAGGACTGATATATAACCTAATACACAGGGGTTAGGTATAATAGATAAGACGCCCGAAGAGACGTCTACGTCACGGCAGCAACCGGGGCTGACTGACAACAGCGCTGCGTGACGAATATGACTAGTATATTTCTAGCCAAGGGCATTGCTACTAATCAATATATATAATATTTCAGCATGAGCTCCACCACCAGCACAGGAGAAAATGGTCATGATTACAGGTAATGTAAACACCTTGGTAACACAATGTAACACATTTGCTACACTGAGTCACATCTCAACAATTCACACCCTCACTGGGACACACACACAGAGGTTATAAATGTAAGGCGATAGTATAAGACTGCAGATAGTCCAGAATGAAAATGGCATGCAACGCGCCCCAGCAGGCGGCAACGATCGATCATGAACATAAACAGTACTCTATGTATCAATGAATTGACGATTGACGAGTGCATACATTTGTTACAGATTAATGATCATGCGCAGACATTTACACTAATCATATGCACACCCTCTATTCTTTTACAGATGGCGACACCATGTATATAGCTATTGTAAATATACCTTCAAACGCCGAAACATGAACACGTCTTCTTCTTCTCACAACATATTATATTACACTCATCCTTCATTTTTATCCTGCACATTAGTCTTCCACAATTTATGATGATAAATTCGTACCAGGGGCATAAGTACCTGTGGGATGCTTATTGTCCATGGGAGGATAAAATACGATACCTACTCTGGTGTATCACAATACGGGAGTAAGAGATGGCATGATTTGAGAATGTCGACCCTTACTACCAAGATAGGTAGCTCACCCACAGAGACCTATATACTTTAAGATACTCTACGACGGCCGAGTAAGATAAGAATAGTTAGTAAAGGAGATTCTAAGTGGGCCCTAAATGGTTGCACGAGGTATATGAATATGGCCTAGAGAGAGAGCTCTACGATTTTTAATTACACCGAAAGGTGCAATCACTGGTATCATGATATATTATTATTTATTATAATTATTGTTATTATTATTATTATTGCTATGACTGCTATTATTATTATTATTATTATCATCATCATTCTTAATGTAATTATTATTAAGACCTATATTTTACCATGACTCCCATGATCACTAACCACACACATATTACCTAAGATTTTTTTTGTGCACTTCTTAAGACCTCATGTTTTTTACACATTCCATGTATTTTATGTATTGTATGTGTACCACCAGTTATTAACACATTTCATTTTCTACCTTCTTAAAACACAATGTACGGACACTCCAAAATTATCCACACTCCCTAATAAAACATTTTTGCTACCCTTGCACTTACTGCCCTAATGGAGTGTTCATTTTACTTTCCCTCTCATCTTTCCTGCATTAGACATCTCATGCACTAAGGCACACTAATCTTATCTTATCTTATCTTATTTATTATTATTGATTTAAGCCCAATACGGAGCGCTTATGACTAGTTCTTCGATGCTCTTTTCCGTTCCCAATATCTCTTGAGCCCTGCTGATAATTTCTCCTTTCTCTCCTGCGAAAGGTGCTTCCGACATTTAGAGACTCTAGGCCCGGGGTCCAAGATTCTACCATAGCACAAAATTTAGAACGATCTTCTACATCAAGGTCAGCAATTCCAGCCGAATCCAAGTCCTTTAGTACTTCATTTAGCCACAGGCTTCCAGTCTTGTAGCTTTTAACCAAGGAGAAGATTTTCTTAGTAAGCCTGTTGCTGTTCATTCGTTGTAGGTGCCCATAGAACTTTAGCCTCCTACGTCGCATACTGGTATTTGCTGATTCTAACTGTCGATCCAGGTCAGAATTAGATTTCAAATGGTAGGTTCCTTCTGGGAGCAATCTCGGGCCATGGATTTTCCTGAGGATACGTCTTTCGGCTTTCTCCAGGTCATCCATGGTGCCTTTTCTGTTCATCAAGAGGGTCTCTGCGGCATACAGAAACTGTGGTCTGACAGCAGTTCTGTAGTGACAGATCTTAGCATTCCTCGAAATGCATTTCTTGTTGTACAAATTGTGGGATAGTTGGTATGCTGCGTTGAGTTTGGTACGCCTTGCTAAGATGGAGGTGCCATCTCTACCATTGGGGTGGACCCATTCACCAAGATAACGAAAGCGAATGACTCTTCCAATCGTTCCATGTATGGTCGTCAAAGGGGTGTTTCCGGAGTGCCGATTCTCAAAGTACTTGGTCTTACCGTAAGATATCTGTAATCCAGATTTCACCGCTATCTCGTGCAGGGCTTGGACAGCTATGCCAGCATCCTTAGAGTTGTTGTCCAAGATTGCAATGTCATCTGCGAAGGCAAGACACCTGATCTCGATTCTGCGGGTTCCAGCTCCAATGGTAACTGGTTTGATTCCTAGATTCCTCAATGTGCATTCCCAGGTCTTGATGACATTATCAAGCACCAGATTAAACAGAATGGGCGAGAAACCATCACCGTGTCGTACTCCGGTTTTGATCTCGAAACTGCGAGATAGTTCTCCTCTGAACTTCACCTTCTTATATCTTATATATAAAGGAATGTCTGTGTGTTCGTCTTTTATGCGTTCATAAACGAATCATCCGATTGCGATCAAATTCTGGTGAGTTGTTGTAAACACATCCGGGAGGTTCTAAGGCATAGTTAATCCATTTCAAAATAGATAGCGCGCGAGTAGTTTAAACAAATGCGTAATGGAGATGCGTTCATATACAATTCATCCGATAGCGATCAAATTTTGGTGAGTTGTTGTGCACAGTCCCGGGAAAGTTATAAACGTAGTAAATCCAATTCACAATAGATGGCGCACGAGAAGCTTCAACAAAATGGCGTGCGTTTGTTTCAAGAAAGTCCCACATGCGTTCATATGCCATTCATCCCATTGCGATGAAACTTGGGTGAGATGTTCTGTACACTTCAGGTAAGGTTTCTGGCTTCGTAAATCCACTTAACAATAGGTAGATTCAACAAATGAGCGATGACGGGCGAAGCGTTTCAACAAAGTCCTGTATGCGTTCACATACCATTCGTCCGATATCGATGAAACTTGGGAGAGAGACTGTGCATATTACAGGCAAGGTTTCTGGCTTAGTAAATCCATGTTATAATAGGTAACACACGAGTAGATTCAACAAATGAGCGACGACGCGCGAAGCGTTTCAACAAAGTCCCGTATGCGTTCATATACTAATCGTCTGATAGGGATGAAACTTGGGTGAGATGTTGTGTACACTTCAGGGAATGTTTCTGGGTTAGTAAATGCACTTTACAATAGATATCGTACAAGTAGATTAAACGAATGAGCGACGACGCGCGAAGTGTTTCAATATAGTCCCGTATGCGTTCATATACCATTCGTCCGACTGCGATAAAACTTGGGTGAGATGTTGTGTACACTTCAGGGAAGGTTTCTGGCTTAGTACATCCACTTTTTAATAGGTATCGCACAAGTAGATTCAACAAATGATCGACGGCACGCGAATCGCTTAACCCTGCATAAGTGTGGCACGGTCTCTTGTTCCGGGCCTCACAACAATGCTATTTAAATTTCCGACTGTTGAGGCTAAGAAGCTATACATTGTTGTACCTTCCTCTGTTGCGACCCCGCACGTGCAACTAATATTGCCAGTCATGTGAAATTGGCCATTGTGACAACTCACTACGACACGGTTCCTGAGACCAGCAACACTTTTTGCGTTACGTTCAGTGTAGCTATGAGGTAATTAGTATATTTTTATTATGGCTTATTTCTTGAGATGATTTTTGCTTTCATATTGAAGAGTTATCGAACTATTTGTTCAAGCCTAAATATTACTGTATTTTAGTTAAAATGGGCTATGAAAGAGAACAAAAACGATTGCAAAGGCTACTTGAAACTGTTTCCACTGATTCTGAACCGGAAACATGATGATTCTTCAGAAGATGACGAAGAGGACGTGCTGGAAGTTCGAGAAGAGAATTAGGAAAGTGAACGAGATTTCAATTCTGATGAGGATGCAGAATCCTTGCGACGGCATTATTATCACGGAGGTGAAGACACTTACTTTTATTATGGTAGGATGAGACGAAGCGGAAAATGTATCCTCCTCCCAAAAATATTAGAACAAGTCAGAAGAATATTATAACGCACCTTACAGGTGTCAGAGGATCAGTTAGAGGAATGACCTATCCTCTCAAGGCTTGGAGACGTTTCTTTGATTGTGAGATAATTGAAATTATTGTAAAATTTACAAACCAACATATTACCACTCACGCAAAAGAAAATATAATCAATAATATCACGTTTGTGAGGTCGACTGTAATGACATGGAAGCTCTCTTGGGCCTTCTCATTTTGAGTGGAGTAAAGAAGCCCAATAGGTTAAATTTAGAAGAACTGTTCTTCACAGATGGAAACTTCCAAGAAATCTTTCGGCTAGTTATGTCTTAGCAACGTTTCTCTTTCCTACTCAGCCATATACGTTTTGACAACATTGAGACCAGGCAGCAGAGGCTACTGTCAGATAGATTGGCTCCAATTCGTGATCTGTTCGAATTTGTTCACATGTGTGTACAATATTTCAGCTTGAGTCAGTTTGTTACAATTGATGAAATGCTATTAGGTTTCAGGGGAAAGGCTGCTTTCCGGAAGTACAGACCTTCGAAACCTAACAAGTACGGCATCAAGGTATATATGCCTTGAGTGATGCAAAGGTATTTTATACTTAAAAAAATGGAAGTCTACGTTGGAAAACAGCCATAAGGATCACAGTATGCTGTAACAGCCCGAAGAATGCAAAGGAGAGACTAACAGCCGTTTCCGGGACGAGAAGGAACGTTACAGCGGACAAATGGTTCACTAGCGTTGAGCTCTGTGAAATCTTGACCAGTCAGTACAAACTCATGCTGCTAGGCACCATTTGAAAATCAAGCGCCAGCTTCCACCTCAATTCACTCAAGGACAGTCCAGGCCTACCCCATCCAACATCTTTGGATTTCGTGAAGATTGTACTCGTCTGTCATAAATTCCTAACAAACGAAAGAATGTGTTACTAATTTTATCGATGCACGATGATGACTTCGTCGATGAAGAAACAGAGAAATCAGATATGATTTTGGACTACAATAAAACTAAAGGCTTGTCGATGTCGTAGACCAGCTCTCTGCAATTATGATGTGGCCAAAATACAAGACGTTGGCCTATCATGGTGGTATTTTATTCTCTGATAAACATTGCTGGCATAAACAGTCAAGTTATTATAAGTGAGAACGCACCAACCCAGAATATAGTACGGCGAAAATTTATCACAGGGTTGGGAATGAGCATTTACAAAGCCACCTTCTGCGTGAGAGGATTGCTGTGGTCTGCAAGCTTGAAAGGGTACAAGATGATTGGCCTGTACGTCTCTTTGAACGATGTCAAACATGTACTTGGAAGCAGAACAGAAAAACAAAATAGTATTGTAGATAGTGCAATAATTTCATGTGCCTAGGGCACATAGAAGTATTATGCAAAGACTGTGAATGAATTTTCAAAATAAATGTGCAATGTTTACGGGCGACCTTACTTCATAAGCCACAGGCTTATACGAGATTCATTATGTGCCACATTTCCAAAACTGACACAACTATAGGTATGATATTTTTGTATCAAAGTATTTTTTGTCGTTCTTGCTATTTAAATAATTTGATTTTACTTGGGATTCCCTTTTCTGATTTTTGCCTTTGTTTATGTTATCTCTATGGGTCTGATTTTACTTTCAAGTCTTTTTTCCTTCTGTGAGTTTGAATAAATAGCTTTTGTGTGAAATGTGATCTATTCTTACAATTCACAATTTAATAAATAAACAAAATAAAATACCCGGTCTTAGAGACCGGCCACACGAATCATGTTCAATATTTCACCACACTCACGCAGGGTTGAACAAAGTCATGTAGCGTTCAAATACCATTCATCCGATTGCTAAGAACCTTTGGTTGGATTGTTGTGCACACTCCAAGAAAGTTTCCTGACATAGTAAATCCTTTTTACAATAGGTAGCTCACGAGTAGATTCAACAAATGAGTAACGGCGCACGTATAGTTTAAAAACAATTCGTGTGTGTTCATATACCATTCATGCGATTGCAATGAAATTTAGAGAAATGTTGTTTCCACTCCCGCAACGATTTCTGATTTAGTAAATCCATTTTACAATTGGTAGCGCACGAGTACATTCAACTAATGAGCGACAGCGCGTGAATCGTTTCAACCAAGTCACGTATGCGTTCATATACCATTCATCCGATTGTCATAAAACGTTGGTGAATTGAGTACAGTCCTGCGAAGGTGTATGGATTAGTAAATCCGTTTTTCAATGGGTGGGGCACAAGAAGATTCAACAAATGAGTGAAGGCTCGTGAATCGTTTAAACAAAATCCCTTATGCGTTCATATGCCATTCATCCGATTGCGATAAAAAGTTCATGAGTTGTTGTGTACACGCCAGAGAATGTTTTCGACTTAGTAAATCAATTTTACAATAGGTAGCGTACGAGTATATTCAACAAATGGGTGACGGCGCTCGAATCTTTACAACAAAGTCCCGTATGCGTTTATATACCATTTATTTCATTGCGATGAAACTTTGGTGAGTTGTTGAGCACGCTCCCATAATTTTTTTGAGATAGTAAATCAGTTTTACAATAGTTTAGAGGTGGTTAACGGAAAATAAATAAATATTGGGAATCAAAAAGCACTTCAACAAACAAAGTTACAACGCCAACACTTTCATTGATTGGCATTGCAACGCATGCCGGGTACAGCTAGTATCTTTATATATATAATTCTTCGACACGTGTGTATGTCAGTGAACTCCTCCTAAACGGCTGCTCCGATTTTGATGAAATTTGGTATGTATGTTAGGGTGAATCCATGTATGGTTTAGATTCACAATTTGGCCAGTTAGGTGGAATTTTAGAACTTTAGAACCACAATTTACACACAATTTTAGAACCACAATCTACAGTCATACACAGTCGTCATGGAAACCGCTAGCCTTAGTGGAAAGTGATGCTTTTGGACTGTATGTCTCTGCACGTAGAGCCACCTGGTCGCAACCGGTGCAACCACTGCCATAACATACACTCCGCCAGGGGCGGAAAGTTGTGTTTTATACCAAAGGTGGCAGTGATGTGGAATTTTACTGTTTGTCTCTGCACGTTAGAGCGTTTCAAAGTCCCGTATGCGTTCATATACCATTCATCCGATTGCGATGAAACTTTGATGCGTTGTTGTGTACACTTACGTGAAAGTTTTTAACTGAGTAAATCCATTTCACAGGAGGTTAAGCACGAGTAGATTCAACAAATGGCCGACGACGCGCGAAGCGTTTCAACAAGGTCCCGTATGCGTTCAAATACCAATCGTCCGATAGCGATGAAACTTGCGTGAGATTTTGTGTACACTCCAGGGAAGGCTTCTGGCTTAATAAATCAATTTTACAATAGGTAGCGCACGACTAGATTCAACAAATGAGTGACGACGCGCGTAGCGTTTCAACAAATTCCCGTATAAGTTTATATACCAGTCGACCGCACAGCGAGTTCCAGTGAGCACGAAAACTGCGAGTAGCTGTAATACGGAAGACAATCAGATAAGTAGTTAGCCAAAAATTTTATAGTTAAACCATAGTTTACAACCATATAATCTCTCTAAAGTACAATCTCCGGATAGCTATCACCATTTAGCATTTCACCTAACATATATACTGCATTTAGCATACACTGACGGTTGCAGTACCAATACTGCAACTAAATAATTTTACATATTGTAAATATTTTCACCTGTATTTCAAACATAGATTTTGTAGCCTAAGTGTAATGGATCTGATGATGATCGCTTGACGATCGAAACTGGTCATCCTAGTGTTTTATTAATCTCATGTAATTTATTTCAGGATTAGGGCGTAACCCATCTCTTTTGGGTACATTCGTGTTGACCGACTGAAAAGCACTAAACTCTTGTTTACCATTCATCGATTGAGATGAAACTTTGATGAGTTTTTGTGTACACTTACGTGAAGGTTTCTAGTTTAGTAAATCCATTTCACAGGAGGTTGCGCACAAGTAGATTCAACAAATGGGCGACGATGTGCGAAGCGTTTAAACATGGTCCCGTATGCGTTCAAATACCATTTGTCCGATAGCGAAGAAACTTGAGTGAAATATTGTGTACACTCCAGGGAAGGCTCCTGGCTTAGTAAATCAATTTTACAATAGGTAGCGCATGACTAGATTCAACAAATGAGTGACGTCGCGCGAAGCGTTTCAATAAAATCCAGTAAGTTTATATACTATTCATCCGATAGCGATGAAACTTGAGTGAGATGTTGTGTACCCTCCAGGGAAGGCTTCTGGCTTAGTAAATCAATTTTACAATAGGTAGCGCACGACTAGATTCAACAAATGAGCGACGACGCGTGAATTGTTTCAACAAAGTCTCGTATGCGTTCATATACTATTCGTTTGATAGCGATGAAACTGGGGTGAGATGTTGTGTACTCTTCAGGGAAGCTTTCTGGGTTAGTAAATCCACTTAACAATAGGTATCGCACGAGTAGATTCAAAAAATAAGCGACGACGGGCGAAGCGTTTCAACAAAGTCCTGTATGCGTTCACATACCATTCGTCCGATAGCGATGAATCTGGGGTGAGAGGTTGTGTACACTTCAGGCAAGGTTTTTGGCTTAGCAATTCCACTTTACGATAGGTAGGGCACGAGTAGATTCAACAAATGAGCGACGACGCGTGAAGCGTTTCAGCGAATTCCCGTATGCGTTCATATACTATTCGTCTTATAGCGATGAAACTAGGGTGAGATGTTGTGTACACTTCAGGGATAGTTCCTGGCTTAGTACATCCACTTTACAATAGGTATCGCACAAGTAGATTCAACAAATGATCGACGGCACGCGAATCGCTTAAACAAAGTCACGTAGCGTTCAAATACCATCCATCCGATTGCTAAATTCTTTGGTTGGATTGTTGTGCACACTCCAGGAAAGGTTTCTGACTTAGTAAATCCTTTTTAAAATAGGTAGCTCACGAGTAGATTCAACAAATGAGTAACGGCGCACGTATCGTATTAAAAAAATGTATGTGTTCATATACCATTCATGCCATTGCAATGAAATGTAGAGAAATGTTGTTTCCACTCCCTCAAAGATTTCTGATTTAGTAAATCCATTTTACAATTGGTAGCACACGAGTACATTCAACTAATGAGCGACAGCGCGAGAATCGTTTCAAACAAGTCCCGTATGCGTTCATATACCATTCATCCGATTGTCATAAAACGTTGGTGAGTTGAGTACAGTCCTGCGAAGGTGTATGCATTAGTAAATCCGTTTTTCAATGGGTGGCGCACAAAATGATTTAACAAATGAGTGAAGGCGCGTGAATCGTTTAAACAAAATCCCGTATGCATTCATATGCCATTCATCCCATTGCGATGAAACGTTCATGAGTTGTTGTGTACACGCCAGGGAATGTTTTTGACTTAGTAAATCAATTTTACAATAGGTAGCGTACGAGTATATTCAACAAATGTGTGACGGCGCTCGAATCTATTCAACAAAGTCCCGGATGCGTTCATATACTATTTATTTCATTGCGATGAAACTTTGGTGAGTTGTTGAGCACCCTCCCATAATTTGTTTGAGATAGTGAATCAATTTTACAATAGTTTAGAAGCGGATTACGGAAAATAAATAAATATTGGGAATCCAAAAGCACTTCAACAAACAAAGTTACAACGCCAACACTTTCTTTGATTGGCATTGCAACGCATGCCGGGTACAGCTAGTATCTTTATATATATAATTCTTCGACACGTGTGTATGTCAGTGAAATCCTCCTAAACGGCTGCTCCGATTTTGATGAAATTTGGTATGTATATTAGGGTGAATCCATGTATGGTTTAGATTCACAATTTGGCCAGTTAGGTGGAATTTTAGAACTTTAGAACCACAATTTACACACAATTTTAGAACCACAATCTACAGTCATACACAGTCGTCATGGAAACCGCTAGCCTTAGTGAAAAGTGATGCTTTTGGACTGTATGTCTCTGCACGTAGAGCCACCTGGTCGCAACCTGTGCAACTACCGCCATAACATACACTCCGCCCGTGGCGGAAAGTTGTGTTTTATACCAAAGGTGGCAGTGATGTGGAATTTTACTGTTTGTCTCTGCACGTTAGAGCGTTTCAAAGTCCCGTATGCGTTCATATACCATTCATCCGATTGTGATGAAACTTTGATGCGTTGTTGTGTACACTTTCGTGAAGGTTTTTAACAGAGTAAATCCATTTCACAGGAGAGTAGGGGAGTAGTGACAGTTCGCCCCCCTCCCCCACTACTCCCAATGCGAGCCGATAACTCCCGAACCCGTGGTCGGAGATTCACGAATGAGGTGCTGTTGGACTCGAGCTGACGGGGGCTTTGCTATGGACCACTCGTTATATTTTTCAATTTTTTTTTGAATTTTTTTTTATTTTTGAAAGTAGACGATAGTTAAAAAACCAAAGATGATAGAACGTTGTGCAATAGCTTAAACGAACGATCTTTATGTCATTTAATTTTTATAACAAAACTTTTAATTTTTTATGTTCTTTTTAAAAAAAGTGTAATTTTGAAATTCTTATATTTTGGAAAATAGGAATTCTACGTAAAAGTTTGTTTGACATAAATGAAATGACCCTACCCCTCTACCCCCCAAATAAATTTCAATTCACTAGGGTAAAAATGTGGTATTATTGGGGTAACAGCGATTCTGCTGTCCCCTACTTTCATATAAACATTGCCGATATCTCCCGAACGCATGGTCGGATTTTAACGAACGAGGTATTGTTGGCATTGGGATGACGTTCTCTTGGCTATGATTGTGTGTTGGTATTTTTTAATTTTTCTGAAAATTCCTGTTTTTTGGATTGGCACTATTTTGGAAACGGTGAATTTTGGAAGAAAGTTTGTTTGACTTTAATGAAAGGTGGGTGTGCCCTCTTGGTGGGCAGCAAGTTTCAAGGGTGTAGGAGGAAAAAATATAGCCTACTTTCTCGTGAACATTGGCGATAATTGGCGTATGAATGGTCGGATTTTAAGTAATGAGGTGTCGTTGGACTCGAGCTATAGATCACGTTTTTTTTGGAAAATTTTTGTTTTTAAAAGTAGACTATAGTTTGAAAACCAAACTTGATAGAACGTTGTTCAATAGTTCAAACAAATGGTCTCTATGACCTTAATTTTTGTAATAAAACTTTTTTATTTTTTGAGATTTTTTGAAAACACTTAAATTTTGAATTTTTACTATTCTGGAAACTAACAAGTTTACAAATAAGTTTGTTTGACATAAATGAATGGTCTCTACCTCTTCTAGGAGGAAAATAAATATCAAGTCTCTAAGACAAGAACTATGCATTTTTATTTTTATTTTTTTAAATAAAAGAGCGTTTGTAGACAGAGAGCCGGTAGCGCTTGACGTATGTTACAACGAGGCTATGACTGAGCATGGTGAATACTGGAAATGGCTATTTCGACGGGGCGATGTATGGCAAAACGAGGGGTCGCTTTTCAATATTTTTTTCTATGACGAATGAATGAAGGCGAATATTTTGAAATGTGACAAGCATGCTAAAATTTTTCACCCCTGAAAGGGATCTTGAACATTTTAGTTAACGATGATGAGCGAGATCGCTCTCTGACACAACAGACGGTTGTAGGATGTGACCAAGTGATTCTTAGACGTTGGCGATCTCGGTGACCGTGCCCGGAAGAAATGAATTGGTATATTGGTGGGATGGCGAGGGCAGCTTAAGACGGTTGGTTTTGTGACATTTCCTATGACGGATGGAGCCGAATATTTGAAAATGTGTTAAGTGTGCTAGGATTTTTTACCCTGAAGGGGATCTTTAACATGCTAGTAAACGGTAATAAGCGAGACTGCTGTCTGGCACAGTAAATGGTTTTAGACTTTGGAAACCTATAACATTTGCTGGACCAAGTCATGTGCATGTACGCAAAGAGCCAAAACGGTGAGGTCATTGGCCTGAAATGTTATACACTAAATATTGAACAGGGTAAAGTCATGTGTTTTAGGGTGAAGGTATGTGGTTAACATGATCATGTATTGAGGATGGCCGCTTGCTAGTAATTATTATTATTATTTCAGTAAAATGTTTAAGAATAATAATAATAATAATAATAATAATAATAAGACACACACGTTTTGAATGCTACAGAACTGTGTTGCTTGCTCGCATTCAATACACGACCTGGCCAGGCCTTGTCAGAGCGACTGCTGATAACACAAGAATGTCCACGTGGGCAGAAAGTAAAGGGTCAGCTTACTTGGCTGGTAGAGGCTAGCAGGTCTGTCGTTTAAACAGACCTGGTAGAGGCTAGGAGGTCTGGCGTTTAAACAGAGTGACTGCCATTTCGGTTCCTTATTAAAAACGTGAAACTAGTATAAGGTACACGCATCTTATTCACATTGAGGATTGTGAAGAGGCGTGGGAACACGTGTGAGAGAGACAACATTTCAAGGTCAAAACGCTGAGAAAATGCAACCCTCTCTGTTGCTAGGCTAACTGATATCGATTGCGTTAGTCATGCACTTGCCATTTTAGCACACAGACGTATACAGTAGAGCTCTGAACTGGACTTTGGAAGAAAAATCCTTTTATATTTTTGGTAAGTACCTATGAATGATTATTTTAATAATGTCATGCTAATGAACATTAAATTTGTAGTTATTGATCAGGTAATTAATGATTTTTATTTATTTATTTGTTTGCTGATGACCGGTATACCTTACATGTCTGAGATACAAGAAACCATTGCGCTTTTGGGCCCACTAGAAGGAAACAGTAACAAGCCAGTGCAAGTGAAGGTGAGATTTTTTTTTTAAACTAACTTGATTCATTTTTTGCTTGATATTATTTTATTTTATTTTATGAAATGCATGTATTAACCTGAATTTAGGTATTTATAGTGGTTAATTTTATTTAATTTTAGAAACTTGGAAAGAAAAGCCTTACCACCGTAGCAGTTGCTGAAAACCAAAGACGCAGTAGAGTGCAACCATTGTTTCCAGGCAGTGAATTATTGAAAACTCAGGTAAGTCTAACTTAAAAAGGCTATTCCATTTTACCACTAATGAAAACCCATAGACAAAAAAATATTCATTACCAGTACATGACTTGTACAGTGAATGCTTTCTTGATTAATGACTATTGAGCCGGTACAATTTTAAGATCTGTTCGACGTTGTTTCCATCTAGCGGTCATTTCTAAAAACATCTAAGAGATCGTAATTTCCGCACGTCTGAAAAAGGAATGCGCCCGCTTTGGAGTACTAACCCTTGTCTAAGAAACACGCCTTCGGCGATTGTTATCGCGACTAAATTGTTATGACGAGGAGAGAGATAAGATGTCGAGCCGACATAATGCCTACTACCGACTATTCTATTGAAAAAGTTACGTGTTAATTAATTCCTTTTGATCTTCGAGGTTATAAACGCTGAGGAAACATGGCGGGATTCAGGCCTCTGCCTAGCAGTGGAGATTTATTGTCATATGAGATAATTATTAAATGAAATATCATCAGAGACCTTCCAGAACGTCTCGGAGACTCAGCTAAGTGAAATGATACCTTTGTTATTCTGTATAATCGTGTTTTGAAGAAGATTATTTATTCAATGCATTTTCCCCAAGTTTTAGTGTTAAAAGTTCCGTGATTTGGTCTGCTAAGGTAGGGTTAAACTGGAGACCGTTCGTGTTCTCTATGAAGTTAATTGGTGTTTATTTTGTCCCCAGTTTGTTTATACAGTATACGCACGTAGTGGAGAAACAAATTGCTTGTTTAATGGTTTATTAATTTAAATGGGTGCTTGTTGTTGTTGTTGTTGTTGTTTCATTTCCGTATCTAGTCGAGTTTTATTTTAGTGCGTGTTACTTGCGTTTGTTTTATGTTGGGAAACGCGATTGTATTTATGAGAGATGTTTCTTACCAGTTCCTAACCCCTTGCAGGAGTATGGGATCTTCCAGGGACCTTTAGGGACTGGTATTCTTTAGGTTAGTTCGCGATTTTAATTGTGCCTAGACGTAGGAGGGTGTGTTGTTCATTGCTTTGGATGTTATATCTTTATGAGTGGAACACACACCAGTTTATTTTATGTTTCAAGGGTTTGTTTTATCATGCTTGTCATTTGTGCACTCCAAGGATGGCCGATTAGGTTTTATTTTTATCCTTGGAGACTGGGCAAGCATTATCTATGTATGTTTCGGAAATATGTTTCATTTACAATCGCGGTTCTAGACTTATTTTTAAGGGTGGGTGTATGTCGTTTGTTTAAGTGGGAATTTGACTGAAGGTCGAGGGTCATGTTTAGTGTTGTTCTGTTTTGTTGTGACCTTCAGTCAGCAAGCAACGCGTGATCCCATTACGTTATTAAATCAGGTGTATTGGTTACTCTTCGAGATGATGGAATGTGTGTTCGTTGTACGTGCCCGGGACTGCAATTGACGCTTATTTGGCATCCCGCAAGGTAACTGAACCTTGTGCTTTCGTTCGAGAGAAGTTTTATTCTACCAATTCATGAAATCGTTTTGTTTTATCTTCATTTGGGTTTTGCTTGTTTTAATTTTACTGAACTGATCTATGTTTATTTGCTGTGTTTGTATGTCACGGCACGTCAGGTGAAGTGTAGTGCCTTGTAGAGTTGTGTAATTATTCTGTGTTTGTTGACGTGTCATTTAAGGGTCGTTGCTGTTGTTGGTTTTTTCTTTGGGTAGCTTGGCGTGACATACAGTTTAATGTAAGGGTGGTCGGATGGACAGTTCGTGGGAGACACGATTTCATGTACTTCTAAGAATGATGCTTCTGACTACCTTCTAGTAGTCAGCCTGTGGTGGAACGAAACGCACTATTAACACTATCGTTAATTTCTTCCCCTGTACTGAACGATCTCCAGCAACTTAGGCATTCTCCTCGTCGTCGACATTCTCCTTTTATAGATCTTTATTGTGTGTTTTACGTTTTATTGTTTTACTGTTTTATAATACCATGTACATATTTTATTTCAGGCCCATCATCCCTCATCTTACCATTTCATGCACCCCTCACGTCCCCTTTTGCAATGTCTTGTTTTTTATATTAAATTTTATTTTATTTTACAACCTCTACTCGAAAAGTGTAGTCATTGCATGGTCGGTGCTCCATCTAGTTCACCGTGTGTTAAAGGTCTCGCTTTAGGTCAATGGTCCGCGTCCTCGACACCTGCACGCCACAACTATGTATTGGCAACCGGTACAAGACCATATTGGTTGTTTATCGAGAATGTACAAGGCCATATTGGATTTTAAAATAAAAACAAAAATTTTAATTTATTTATGGGTGGTTCCCTATGGACAACAAATATCCACAGGTTTGCACAAGATAATCTGAACAAACTGACTTGACATTCATTTTTGTTTATATATTGGTTAAAGGGGGATGTAAATGACTAAAGCTTTATAGAAAGAAAATAAGTGCATGGGTTACTCTTAGTGCCAACATAAAGTTTTTTTAATGGTGTTTTGATATATTAATGCCAATTAACGTTAAAGTTTAATTACAAGTATTGATTGATTGATTGAGTGATGGGTTATTTTGTTAGTTTTTAGGTGTGGTCATGCGCCAATAACTTAGTGAACAGATAGTGAACAAGCATACATTGTGCTTTAAAGTACTCTGTGCTCTTGTGCAACGTTAATAACTTGCAATAAAAAAAGTTTTATTATAACACATGGCGTTAGTACCAAATACAACAAGTGAGCAATTTGTTTTACCACGTGGGTCACGGATGAATAGCGGTGGGAGGCTGGCAAAAAGGAAAATGTTTTTATGTAATAAGATGTAATGTCCAGCCTCCCACCGCCATTCATCTGTGACGTCATAGCCAGTCTCAAAGCAAGTCTTAACTTGTAGAACATGTCATGTGACAAGGTTAGGTTAAGTGAGCTGAGGTTAACTTGGTTAGCTAGCTCTATCTCACTCCTAGCCAATCATTAACCTTAAAAGCACTCTAGAGTTCTCGGAATCTGTTCATTTAATTATTATTCTTGACAGTACTTTGGAAATTACACCTTGAAAAATATCAATCCCCTTGAATTTTTTTAAACTGTTATTATTAGTATTATTATTATTATTATTATTATTATTATTATTATTATTATTATTATTTGCCAAGTCACTTTACTAAAATTTAATTTAGGTGTATTAGTTGATATGAAAGTCTCAACAACCAGCCATGCTTGCTCTCACTTTTTGCTTTCACTTTTGCTCCCACTTTTGCTCTCATATACATGCCAACTCTTATAACTATGAGCAGCAGCAAAATTTAAATGGAATAATATTTCTGATAATGTTGGAAACAAAAGTCCTGAGGTCTTGGGTTTGATTTCCCACTGTTCATGTAATTATTATTGTTGACGGTACTTTGGAAATTCCACCTCAAAAAATGAATCCACTTGAATATTTTTAACTGTTATTATTACCCAAGTCTCTTTACTAAAATTTAATTCATGTGTATTAGTTGATTTGAATGTCTCAACAACCAGCCATGGTTGCTCCTACTTTTTGCTCTCATATTTGCTCCCACGTTTTGCTTTCAAATATGCTCTCACTTTTGCTTACACTTTTTTTTCTCTCACTTTTACTCCCATATTAATGTTCAAAGGTTAGGTTAGGTGAAGTTAGGTTAGGTGAAGTTAGGTCAAGTTAGCAGCAGCAAAATGTAAATGGAATAGTATTTCTGATAATGTTCAAAACAAAAGTCCTGAGGTCTTGGGTTTGAATTTTCAACTATGGTTGTCGGTCAATGAGTTACACTACAGAAAACTTTTATTTTTGTGTTGTGTTGCATGATAATTTTCCCATCTCGCGGTGTAGTGGCTAGTATACTTGGATGTTATCCCAGAGGTTTTGGGTTCCAACTCGACTATGCCCAGAATTTAATTCTTGATCTGAGAGTTGGAAGGTTAGGTTAGGTGAAGGTAGTTTAGGTGAAGTTGGGTTGGGTGAAGTTAGTTCAAGTTAGGTTAGGTGAAGATGGGTTAGGTTAGGTTAGGTGAAGTTAGGTTAGGTTAGGTTGGATAAAGTTAGGAAAAGTTAGGTTAGGTTAGGTTAGTTTCTGTGAGATTGTTTTAGTAAAACACCACATTTGCCCCCACTTTTTACTCACACATTTTGCTCCCACTTTGTGCACCCACTTTTGCTCGCTCTTTTTGCTATCACTTTTTGCTCCCACTTTTGCTTTCACATTTGCTCCCACTTTCTGCTCTCATATTTGCTCACACTTGTTTGTTCCCACTTTTCTTTACACTTTTTACACCCATATTTGCTCCCACTTTTTTTTGCTCTCATATTTTCTCCCACTTTTGCTTACACTTTTTGCTCCCATTTTTTCTCTCACTTTTTGCTCCCACTTTTGCTTTCACATTTGCTCCCACTTTTTGCTCCCATACTTGCTCCTACTTTTTTTGCTCTCATATTTGCTCCCACATTTGCTTACACTTTTTGCTCCCACGTTTTGCTCCCAACTTTGTTTTTGCTTCCACATTTGCATCCATATATGCTCGCACATTAAACTATTGTTCTTATTACCAAGTTGTCTTTACTAGAGCTTGGTCTATGCTTGACAGTTGATATGGAAGTATCAGTGACTAGGTATGGTAAGCCTCATGCATTCCATAAAGGATTTTCATATATTGTGAAACGAACCAATAAAAATGGAACTGTTATTAGGCGTTGTTCTAAACAACGTTCAAAACAATGTCGCAGTGAGCTAAAAAGTAAAAATAGTGAAGTTTTAAGTGTCAGTGATCATCAATGTACTGACTACATGATACATTGTTGCTGTCAACAGAAAATCATAAAAATGCTAAAAAGCAAGTGCTACAAAACAATACTACTTTTGAAAATAATTCATGTTCGAAAAACCCTTAACATTATCAAAAGTCACGCAGACTCTACATGAGGACACTGTAGAGGAAGAGGAAGAGGAACAGGAACAGGAATATTTAACTGGCTTTAGTAACGTCGAGGATAATGTTGAGGATAATTATGGTGATTATAATAAGAGTGATATAGATCATGCTGCTTATGATTATGATAGTGATAATGATCCGAAACAAGACAATAACGTTTTCATGCCTATTGTTCATCGTGGAAGAAAAAAGATCTACAACAAGCTTTGTTTTTAAAACTATAACGCACTATCGTAAAGGCAACGACTTGTATTAAGTGTGCTTTTTATTGTCATAATCTTGTATACTCTGCAAGGTTAAATATTCTGACTTCTGTAGAAAATAAAACAATATTGTACCATTATTTTCATTTATTTACAATTTTTATATACTTTTTTTGGTTTCATGATAATATTTTTTAAGACAATACTAAACACTAAAACATTATTATTCTATACACATATTTTTCTTTCAGTCCATTGTCATGACTTATATCTTCCATTATTATTTGACATTTGTTTTTTATTTAATTAGAACGAACTATATACCTATTGTTTTTAAAACCTTCATAAATTAAGTGTACAGGTTGTACAGCATTATTGACTTCATCAAAAACACTCTCCGACATATCATTAAACCGTGTAGGCAGAAATGTCTCAAAGTTTTCACATACACAAAGTACAGGATCACCATATGCTGTTTTCAATTTCCGAATCTTGATAATGCGGAATGGAATATGCGTTGGCAATTCGCTGAGCTTCTTTGTCTCTAAGCCACATGCTTGACCCACAGCATTCAAAACATTCATTGTAGTAGTCTATAAACAAAAGAAAGGCATATCTATTAAACTCTAAAACAGCTTTAATAATATTGTGCAATTAGGGATTTTGCACTATGCATGGCTAATAAATTATACTAGTTATGCAAGAAATGCCCTAACTGTAGCAGATACTACTTTTCTGCATATAGCACAAGTGTTAAGTTCTAATGCACACTTGACACATGGCTATCATGTGTCCACAAGGCAAAAATACAACACCTAGTTCATCTTGATAACAAATATTACATAATTGTTGGTCACACTTTTGTATCTGTTCGTGAGACAAGTCTTTTTTTTTTCAGCCTCATATATTTGCCCCGCGTGTTCTAACTCTAAAGACACTTTTATGTATTGTGCTGCAATCACGTTTTCTTTACGAATAGTGTTCACAAATTCCTGACCTTTAAGCAACACCATGTATTTACAGTTAGGTAACCAAGGAGCGTGTTGCACAAAAGGGTCATCAGTCATTTGTCAATCCTTTAAATGTATCATAGTTCTGTGTGTTGCATACCTTAACTTCAATCGATGATTTTGCCAATTCTGAACCTGCTGACCTCTGCTGTTGAATTTTCTTGAATCGATGGCAATCTGCGTTTAAATGGCCATGCTTATTACAGAAGTAACATGCCCGTGTCTCTTTGCCACCCTTATTTGGTTTCCCGCTTGAATTTTTAGTTGTTCCATTTTGATGAGCACGACTAACCTTACTTGAGCCGACTCTAGTGCAACCTCTGAATCACAATTTCCAGGCACACCAGATTCGGAACGCCTTTGGTATTCGTCAAGCATTTTCCTTGTTACATATTCCACCGGTAAATCTGCTTCTTCACGGCCCTCGAGCGCTGTGACAAGCCCTGAATAAGATTCTGGAAGACTCACCAGCAAAACCGCAACAATCTCGTCGTTTTCAAGTGGCCTACCAGATCCACGCAGCAAACCCACTACTTCCATAATTGCGTCGATATGACTGCTCATTGGTCCACCACGATAATGTATGCCGTACAGTTTACGTCGTAAATATAACCTGCTTCCGAACGTGGATCTTTCGCACTTTCTCGACAGAGCCTGCCATGCATCGCACGCATCGTTCAAATGTGCAAAATGAATGAGTTGACTGTCCTCAACACTCAATGTAATGTACGCTTTGTTATTTTCCTTCTGCCACACCGCGTTAATTACTTCAGGCTTTGGTTCACTGACAACTTCCCACAAATCATCACGCATTAATACAGCTCAAAACTTTGTTTTCCAAAATATAAAATTTCCACCATTTAACATTGGAATATTGAACTTGACACTTTCTTGAGCCATCTTGTAACCGCACACACTCAAAGCACGCGATCGTTAAACCGACTTTTAATCCACTTACGCGCAGTTTGCCGTAGACTGGGCCTCATAACCTGATGAAATACCAGCTTATTATAAATAACAACGATCGATGTATTGTAACACTTGAGTGCTATTATTTGAAATTGAATAGCCTACATTATAACAATATTGCATGTGCTCTAAGCCCAACACAAGCATGGGAGAGTTTGTTTCCACAGAGTGTACACACATGACTAGAAGCTGCCTTGAAATCCATGGTGATCAGGCTATGCCAGCGCTCTCGGCAACCAGCTTGGAGTATCCGAACCTTGTGGCAAGCGCTCTCCAACAATTTCAATGCAATCGGTTAAAAGGTGTCGGAGTCCATTAGCCTCGGACAGATATACATTTCCATTTTTATATATAAGAAGAGGATAGGAATTGATGAACGATACTATGGCAACACCATATCTCGAGGTGCTATTCTGCTTGCATTCTGTCTCTGTAAGGGATAATATTTGCATGAAGGAATAACAGACTCTTAAATAGATAGACGTCAGCGTCGCCAACTTCCGTACGAACAGCTTCACCACCAGTATAAAAAAGACCCTATGGGATGGTTTGCATTCTGTTGGCAAAATAGAAAAAATTTAATAAAGTATGCATAGAAGCAAGGAATATGAACATTTTCTCCGCTCATACTGCAAAATAACGAATCCTCGCCAATGATGTAAGTTCCCATCATTGTGACGACACCCTTAAATAAAATTATAAAGCTTGTGGGGAATGGAAATTCAGTATCTGTGCCAAAGGGTCTAAATGAAGGGAATGGAGAGGGCTCTCCGATTTTTCAAGTAGATAGTGTTACTCATCTTGTTCCAAATTGTAAGTACGTAAAATTCGGATACTGATCGGTGAAACGGTGTAGATTTGAGCCAATAACAAGTAGTTCCGTGAAGAACTATACAGCCTATTTTCATATATCCTGCTTACGTTATTGTCTCTATCAACATACAAAATTTCAGTTTATTTGCTGTAACAGATTCGTAGATATTGAGAACCGTCTAAATATTTCATATGGTCGCCAGGATGGATTTTTATTTTTGTAGTATTGCATTAAAATTATTGTGTACATGTGGTATTCAAACTTCAATCGCATGATTAGAACACAAGAAGTAAAAACGAGATTTTAAAAGTACGCACACCAGCCATCTTGTGATTATGCAAACAATTGAAATAAATTACATGCCAGTGGATCAACATTTGTACAAGCATTTAATGTGCAACGTGGAAAGGGGTTTATGTTAAGATATCACCCCAACTGGGAAATAGCATTGGATTAGGGTTAGAGCACACAGTGGACTATAATAGGACTATATGGAAGAGACCAAAAGTTACTTGACTGTTGATACATTTATTTGATTGTTTTAAACATTTGGATAAATAGTGACAATTATTTGCATTAAAATGATTACCGTATTTAAAAGAGGCAATTAAAAAATGCCTGTTTCTCCAGGAAACTCAAAACCAACTTGCAAGTAGCATTGACTAGAAAAAAATGAATGAAGAAAGAGTAATAACAGGCAACTCGATAAAAAAGTTCATAGCGAAAAATCCATGACAACAAAGTTAGAAATAGTAAAGGCTTAGCCTTGTATTATATAAAATGAGTGATTGGTTACCACCAGTTCGATACTTGATACAGGGAGTATCTTCCATAAGTAATCCTGCGGAGACCCCGCTGACGATAGCGGGAAGCGATGATGATTGTCCAGGCAGGACAAGTTAGTTCATCTAGAATCCAAGGTCAGAGTGTAGACCAAGAATTGGCTGGCCCGCGTAGAGTGGGTTGTGAAGTCCAGTGAAGTTGTTCTCTAAGAAGCCGTGATGTGGCTTCCAAAGAAGATAGATGATAATTCCTCCAGCGAAACATAACCAGCAGTGCCAGGCCTCTTGGGAATGACCTGGTTAGCGGGTGCAAGCAGTTACGATTCCATCGTGCCGAGTTGTAGAGAAATTAAGTGACGAAGCTGTCGCCTAGATGAAGGTTGTTGACCCCGGACTGCTCAGCCCAACAAAGTCTAAGCAGTGAAGCATGCCGCGTAGATAGCTTCAGGTCAAACAGTGTTGGTAAACAGTGCGCCGAGCAGGCTGCACTGAAGTGGTCAGGCAGCCGTGGGCAGGTGAAGACAGGCCGCAGGACGGCGAGGCGGAGAATATATAGTGGAAATGACGACAGCAGCCGAACATTCCAGAATGAAGGAGGGGTGTCAAACAGCCAATCAGCGCACAGCCCCATGCACGTTGCGAGGGTAGCCGCTGAGGCGAACACAGTACCTCATGAAACAGTGTGACAGTATGGTGCGTCTAGAAAGACACTTCAGAAAAAAGGTGAGTACAAGAATAATAAAGAACAACAATTCAAATGAAACGTAAGTTAAATAAATAATCAGAACACCGCGTTCATACTGCAATTATAACGGAAACAAATAATGGAGCAGAAAAATTGAACGTGTGTTTCAAACCGTGCGGGAAACATAGCCTACAAAAAAACATTCGCGAAAGCGAACATGCTGGGAAGGGCGAGAAAAAATTGCAGTAAGAAAGCGCAGAAGTTAGGCCTCGCGTGGCAAAGGAGCAATCATAGTGATTGGCCTGAGAAAATGGCCAGCAGAAGTCTGCAGTTTTACCACGCGAATCCTACCATCTCTGCCAGGAAAGCACTCAACAACCCTACCCAAATTCCAGACAAGAGGGGGACTAGGGTCTTTCAAAAGGACCAAGTCCCCAATCTGAAGGTTAGAGCAGGAAACACGCCATTTACCACGCTGCTGAAGCAAACTGAGGTATTCCAACCTCCAGCGGCGCCAAAAATTGTTGCGCAAACTTTCAATTTTGCGCCAAGAAATGGCTAAAGAAGATTGAGAATTAGAATATAACAAAGGGGGAGAGGCAGTCAAAGGACCACCGATAAGAAAATGACCTGGCGTTAATGGCAGAAGATCTAAAGGATCATTAGATAAGGGTGATAAAGGACGAGAATTAATTATGCCCTCAATAAAAATGATTAAGGAATTGAACTCTTCATGAGAAAGGGGGGTGTGGCCACAAACACGTCTAAGGTGCTTCTTGGTGAGTTTCACACAAGACTCCCACCGCCCACCTTGATGAGGTGCATAAGGGGGGATGAAGTGCCACTTGAAATTTCTCTGGTGAGCATAATCAGTAATCCTTTCCAGCGCTGAATTTTGAGTAAGAGCTCTCTTAATTTGCTCAGAAGCTCCGATAAAATTTTTAGCATTGTCTGAGAATACTTCTGAAGGAAGACCTCTGCGAGCAGAAAATCTGGCAAAAGCTGCCAAAAAAGTAAGCAGTAGAGGCGTTGGTAACTAGTTCTAAGTGAACTGCTCCGGTGACCATACATACAAACAGCGAAATATAGAGTTTTCCAGAAATACATTTTTTGGCCTCAGGAGAATTTTTTCTGTAAACAAAAGGCCCGGAATAATCCACCCCCGTAAAGGTAAAGGGTCTAGCAGGCGCGGATCTAAAATTGGGAAGATCACCCATGAGCTGAGCGGTAACTTTAGGGTTGGATTTAAAACATGGAATGCACTTCCGGATAACAGAGGTAACTTCATGGACTCCGTTTATGGGCCAATACCTTTCACGAATGATAGAAAGTAATGTACGAGTACCAGCATGAAGATGCTGGTAATGATACTGACGAATGATTAAGGAAGTGACATGATGCTTTGAGGGAAGAATAATTGGATGTTTTTTATCCTCAGAAAGATCAGCCAAAGATAAACGTCCTCCTACTCTTAATAAACCATCAGTATCAAAAAAGGGGGCGAGTGAGAAAAGCCTACTCGATTTCTTAAGGGATTGACCTTGGGACAACACCTGGCATTCTTCAGAGAATATTTCTTGTTGAGTAAGCCATAAGATTTTTGTAGTGGCTAAACCTAATTCAGAAAGGGTTAAATATGGCTTAGGAAAAAGGGGTTGTTCTACCACAAAATATTTCCATCGAAGGAGATAAGCCATAACCCTCACCAATTTATGGAAAGAGGAATATCGCTGCAAGAGAAGGGGAGAGTCGGAAACGAGGAGAGAAGATCCAGTAATCTTACCAGAATCCGGCAAGTCTGATAACTCCGGAAGAGGAAAATTTGGCCAAGCGGAAGGTTCTTGCAGAAGCCAACGGGGACCGTGCCAGTATAATGTCAGGTTAGCCAACATAAGAGGGGAACATCCCCGAGAAATGACATCTGCAGGGTTCTCCTTGCCAGATACATGATGCCATTGTTCAAGATTAGACAATTGTTGAATTTTGGACACTCTATTAGCTACAAACACCTGCCAATGTGAGGGAGGTTTGGCAATCCATGCCAACGTGATGGCTGAGTCACTCCAAAAGTAAGTTTTAATAAATCGGATTTTCAAAGATTGACGGATTTTGACCGATAATTCAACCGCCAGAAGAGCAGCACAAAGTTCCAGTCGTGGCAAGGATAAAGATTTAAGAGGGGCCACCTTCGACTTAGCACAAATTAAATTGGAAAAGAAATATGACTGGACAAAATTACGGCAAACAATGTACGCACAACATCCATAAGCTTTCAATGAGCTATCGGCAAAGATGTGAAGTTCATATCCTCCACAGGAGGGAAAGGGAATAATCACTCGCGGGATAATAACATTAGAAAGATCTTCCAAACTATTTCTATAAGAAATCCAATTTTTTTGCAACTCGGAAGGAACTGGTTCATCCCAACCAGTTTTCAAGGACCAAAGGTCTTGCATGAAAAGCTTTGCTGTGACGATGATTGGCGCCAAAAATTGGAGAGGATCAAATATCTTTGCAATCTCAGACAAAATTTGCCGCTTAGTTTGCGGTTTGATGTCACTGAGATTAATTTTGAAAAAGAAAAAATCCTTTTGAGGACTCCAATAGATGCCTAGAGTCTTGATAGAATTATTTTCATGAAGAAGCTCTACTGAGTCGTTATATACTGAAGTTAATGGAAATCTAGAAAGAAATTCTTCCGAATTAGAGTTCCACTTGCGCAAGGAAAATCCGCCTCCCAAAAGCAAAGCTGTCAAATCCTTAGAGACTTGCAGTGCTTCAGATACTGACTCAAATGAATAAAGAAAATCGTCAACGTAAAATGATGATTTTAACACTTCAGAAGCCTTAGGAGAATACAACGGGCCATCCTGTTCAGCAAGTAATTTCAACGTACGTATGGCTAAAAAAGCAGAAGGCTTTAGTCCATAGGTTAATGTCTTTAGCCGAAAAATCTTGACGGGTTTAGTAGGCTCGTCGCGCCAAAGAATTCTCTGAAGGTCGCGCTGTTGTTGATCGACCAAAATCTGTCTATACATCTGCTTGATATCAGATATCACTGCGATAGGGAACAAGCGAAAATTCATTAAAACAGAAGAAATGTCAGATTGAATAGGAGGGCCTGATAATAATGTGTCATTCAGAGAAGTTCCATTGGCATCCAATGCAGAGCCATTAAAGACCACTCTTATGTTTTCCTTTAAAATCTCATTCTTCCAAACTGGATGATGATTGAGGTAAATGACTTCAGATGGGGTATAAGAAGCATCATCTTTCTTGGTAACAACCTCCATGTGATCAAGTGCCTCATATTCCTCCATAAATGTGGAGTATTGAGCTTTAACAACAGGGTCACGTTTAAATTTGCTTTCCACAGCATAGAGTGCTCTAAGAGCTCTAGGGTGTGTTCCAAATAAAAGAGGTGGATTATCCACTCGGGGCATTGTTACGACAAATCTACCCTCTGAATTGCGTTTGGTTGTTTCGCGAAACAGCTTTTCACACATTTCATTTTCAACTGAGGAAGGTGAAACTGAATCTATAGTTTCGATTTTCCAAAATCTTTCTAGGTTGTAATCGAGACTTGTATTGACAAAATGACATTGTGACAAATTTTGGAACGACTTACGAGGGACCTGACCCGTTACTAACCAACCTAGCTTGGTATGATGAACAAACACTCCTGGTGATATTTTAACCTTAGAGCTAAGGAGACATTGCCAAAATACTTGGGCACTGAGAAGTATGTCTACTGGAGCGCTCGTATTAAATGTTGGATCTGCCAACTGAATGTTATGAGGAATTTGCCAATTTCTAATTTCAAAAGATGTACTAGGAGTATTACTGCCAATAGTATCAATGGCAAGACAATTCAACTGAAATGTTGTGGTACAATTAACAGCATCTTTGATGTGAACACGAACAAAATGCAAAGATTTAACATTGCTATTGTTAATACCGGTAACCTGAATTAATGTAGGTTGCTTGGGAAGACCAAGTTTCTTAATGAGACGCTCACTTATGAAGTCATGGGTGGCAGCATTATCCAATAAGGCACGTGCTTCAAGCCATCTACCAGAGGAATCTTGAACTTTTAATAACACGGTTGATAGTAGCACCTGGGAACTACGAATAGAGCTAGAGCTCTGAGTATAAGATTGCGCATTGGCTCCTGGGGATGTATCTTTAGAACATCCAGGGGAAGGAGCCTGACGTGGCTTTTCAAACCTATGAAGCAAGGTATGATGTTGAGCCTTGCAATGGGAGCAAGTATTTTTAGATACGCAATCAGGCACCATATGCCTGGTTGACAGACAGTTGTAGCAATATCTTTTTTGAGCTATTAATTTGCGTCTTTCGTCGGTAGAAAGGGCTTTAAAGGCAACGCAGGAATATAACCTGTGAGGCGCTTTACAGAGAATACAATCTGTTGAATTATGTTGAACAGTAAAGACAGCAGATTTGTTTATTTTAGTACCGACTGGCTTCACAACATTAGATTTGTTATCTGCACTTCCTGACATATGACAGGCTACGGCTGATAAAACCTGACATCTATTATTTATAAACGTAAGCAATGAGCCATAGGTATATGAAGTGTCATTTGTTAGTTCCTTCTCCCATGCCTTTAAGGTTGATGAATCAAATTTAGAAGTAACCAAGTGAACTAAGAATAGATCCCAATGCTCGACCGGTTGATTCAACCGTGCCAATGCTCTGACGTGTAGTTGGACCGTGTCACTTAAGGCTCGCAGTGTTGACAAGCTGTCAGCTCGCAATGCGGGCAGGTTAAATAAGGCTTGAATATGCCTCTGTATGCATAATTTTTCGTTGCCGTAACGGCCTTTAAGAAGCTCTATAGCAATGTTATAGTTTTCTCCTGTTAAGGGGAGTTCTCTTATAAGTTGAAGGGGTGGTCCCTGCAAAATGGATTTTAAATAATGAAATTTCTGAATTTCTGGAAGTGTGGCATTATCATGTACTAATGAACTGAACAATTCAAAGAATGATTGCCACATCTCTTCCTTTCCTGAAAAATGCGGAATTTCAATTTTAGGTAGCAATGGTTTGATACCATTCCCATGGTCGCTAATTCTTCCTTGAGTTTCCTCTACCTTCAACGCCAGGGTCAATGTTCTAACTAATGCCACAGCCTGAGCGTGTGTATCAAAGTAATTACTTTCTACTTCTTCCCTATCTGATTGATGTTCTGGACTTTTGATTTCAATTTCAAGTTGCACGAGATCATATTTCTCGTACGCCTGTTCAAAAGCTTTTAAACGCTGAGATATAATATCAAGGTTTTGTTCCTCTTTCGGTAGAGTAGCTAAATATTTTTGAAAACGGGTGAGTTGACCTTTGTAGGCCGCCCGAGAGTTTAACAGTTTATCATCTATAATTACTGGCATGGCTGGGAAGTTGGAATGACTCACTTACCCAAGCTGCTTGCGGCACCAGACAGACCTGCTTTCCAGAAAGAAACCAGTTGTATATTATGCTGGGATTGCTTCCGCTTTCCCGCAGATCTCCTGCGCTAGCCACGATAACTGAAATGTATAAGACAAATATTAGATTGCACAAGTGTTTTTTTTTTAGAATAGAATTTGTGGTCTCAGAATGGAGGTTCTGGGTTCGATCCGGGGTTGAGGTACCATGGAAAGGGGTTTATGTTAAGATATCACCCCAACTGGGAAATAGCATTGGATTAGGGTTAGGGCACACAGTGGACTATAATAGGACTATATGGAAGAGACCAAAAGTTACTTGACTGTTGATACATTTATTTGATTGTTTTAAACATTTGGATAAATAGTGACAATTATTTGCATTAAAATGATTATTTAAAAGAGGCAATTAAAAAATGCCTGTTTCTCCAGGAAACTCAAAACCAACTTGCAAGTAGCATTGACTAGAAAAAAATGAATGAAGAAAGAGTAATAACAGGCAACTCGATAAAAAAGTTCATAGCGAAAAATCCATGACAACAAAGTTAGAAATAGTAAAGGCTTAGCCTTGTATTATATAAAATGAGTGATTGGTTACCACCAGTTCGATACTTGATACAGGGAGTATCTTCCATAAGTAATCCTGCGGAGACCCCGCTGACGATAGCGGGAAGCGATGATGATTGTCCAGGCAGGACAAGTTAGTTCATCTAGAATCCAAGGTCAGAGTGTAGACCAAGAATTGGCTGGCCCGCGTAGAGTGGGTTGTGAAGTCCAGTGAAGTTGTTCTCTAAGAAGCCGTGATGTGGCTTCCAAAGAAGATAGATGATAATTCCTCCAGCGAAACATAACCAGCAGTGCCAGGCCTCTTGGGAATGACCTGGTTAGCGGGTGCAAGCAGTTACGATTCCATCGTGCCGAGTTGTAGAGAAATTAAGTGACGAAGCTGTCGCCTAGATGAAGGTTGTTGACCCCGGACTGCTCAGCCCAACAAAGTCTAAGCAGTGAAGCATGCCGCGTAGATAGCTTCAGGTCAAACAGTGTTGGTAAACAGTGCGCCGAGCAGGCTGCACTGACGTGGTCAGGCAGCCGTGGGCAGGTGAAGACAGGCCGCAGGACGGCGAGGCGGAGAATATATAGTGGAAATGACGACAGCAGCCGAACATTCCAGAATGAAGGAGGGGTGTCAAACAGCCAATCAGCGCACAGCCCCATGCACGTTGCGAGGGTAGCCGCTGAGGCGAACACAGTACCTCATGAAACAGTGTGACAGTATGGTGCGTCTAGAAAGACACTTCAGAAAAAAGGTGAGTACAAGAATAATAAAGAACAACAATTCAAATGAAACGTAAGTTAAATAAATAATCAGAACACCGCGTTCATACTGCAATTATAACGGAAACAATTAATGGAGCAGAAAAATTGAACGTGTGTTTCAAACCGTGCGGGAAACATAGCCTACAAAAAAACATTCGCGAAAGCGAACACAACGTTTCACGGCACTCGGATAGTTAATTCGCGAGAAACGTCCATTTAAATATTTATACTTCGCGTCGCCGCCATGTTGGATTTGTGCTCACCAGGTTACTGAAAGTCCTATAGGTGAACATATGTTCATAGTCTCTATGAACATAAAAAATCAGTTTGGTTGCTGTAAAAGATTCATAGATATTGAGAACCGTCTAAATATTTCGGAAGCTCGCCATTTAGGATTGTTTTATGTATAGGCCATAGAGTTATGTACCATTCAAGGACAATTATTGCCTAGCTTCATTATTCAAACTTTCACTTCGATCGCATGATTACGACACAAGAATAAAAATTTAATTTTAAAATTTCGCACAGTCGCCATCTTGAGGTTATGTAAACAATTGAATTAAATTAGATGGCAGTGCATTACAATATGCAAAATCATTTACTGAACCACATTTCACTGCGCTCAGAGAGTTAAATCGCGAAAAAGTCTATTAAAATATTTCAAATTCGCTTGGTCACCATGTTCGCTTTGTACTTTACAGGTTTATGAAATATACATAGGTAAACTTGTATCGGTACCCTTTATCACCGTACAAAATTGCATGATGATATCTGTAACAGTTTCGGAGATATAGAATGTCAGTGAAATATTTCGCACAGCTGCCATTTTGAGGTTATGTAAACAATTGAACTAAATTAGACTCCAGTGCATTACAATGTGTATAAACATTTGCTGTACCAAGTTTCATTACGTTTGGATAGTAAAATCGCGAGAAATGTCTATTTAAAAGTCTCAATTTCGCTTGACCGCCATGTTGGTTTTGTAGTCACCAGGTTTTTGAAAGTCTCATAGGTGAACTTCTAGTAGTGCCCTTTATCACCGTCCTATGATCTTACCGAGTTTCATTGAAATCGCTCCAGCCGTTTAGATGTTATTAGGGGGAAACCCACACACCCCTCACACACACACACACACACACACACGCACACACACACGGACAAAAGGTGATCTCATAAGCCTATTTTTTCAAAATTGAAAATAGGCTAAAAACGGTGTAGATTTGTGCCAAAGGGGCTAAATGAAAGGAATGGAGAGGGCTATTTAAAATTATTGTTGCCAAAAACCTCCCTTGGGGTGTGCTCTACAACCCTACAAAATTTCATTGCAATCGGTTAAACGGTGTCGGAGTCCATTAGCCTCGGACAGATATGCATTTCCATTTTTATATATAAGACTAGGGATCACAATTGGATATTAAGATATCGTACCTTTGCACGCATTGTCGTAATGTGTACAACTCGGAGGAAGGTCGTTGTTATAATGAGCAATATTATTAACACCCAAAATCCTCTAGCGTGATTTCCATCTGATCAAAAATTTTGCTAAAGTTATTAAATAGGAGGGTACGACGGCTTTATACTGCTTGTGCCTTATAGATTAAGCCTGATGTTTCGCTAATATAACTGAATATTTAAGGAACCTACTTCATTCATTGCATGCATTATTATTTAAAAAAAAACTAACCCCGTGGCACTTCAGCCCTTGAAGGGCCTAGGCCTACCAAGCGACCGCTGCCCAGCCAATTGGCCTGCAGATTTTGGGGTGACGCGTGGTCAGCGCGTCGGATGCCCTCGGCCGTTAATCTTGGTTTTCGTGACCGGGGCACTGTCTCACTGTCAGACAGCTACTCAATTGTCCTCACGAGGCTGAGTGCACCCCGTTCCAACCCTCACGTCAGTTTTAAAATCCCTGATGGAGCCGGGGATCGAACCCGGGGCCTCCGGGTGAGAGGCAGGCGCGCTACCCCAACACCACGGGGCTGGCCATTGATATTCTAACACATTTTAAGGGCCAATGAATTTCTTTTTCTTAATTGTATTAGCTTTGCGTGTTTTGTCGAACAGCAACATTTGAAGTGGATAATGGAAGTCCGCAAATAAACGCTTAGAATCCCTGCTTCATGATAATATCATACTAATATATACAAATGAGATGGTGTGTGTCTGTCTTTCTGTCTGTCTGTCTGTCTGTCTGTCTGTCTGTTACCTAATAACGCAAGAACCACTGGTCCGATTTAAATGAAATTTTGCATGGATGTAGCTGAAATACCAGGTTTACATATAGGATACTTTTAATTTCGATATTTTGTACTATTAAGAAATGGCGACCATTTTAGTGACGTCACTACACCCTTTGGTTTCAAAATTTCATATTTCCATATCAAATAAAAAGAGAACGGTAGGAAATAGTAAACTTTTGATGGCACGTACGAGCTTCAAAATGTAATTTTCTATCCAAAAGGTCCTTATCACTTTTCGTGTATCTCCAACGGTTAGAGAGTAAAACCTACTTTTGTGACGTCACTACACCCTTTGGATTCAAAATTTCATATTTCCATTTCAAATAAATAGAGAACGCTAAGAAATAGAAAACTTTTGATGGTAAACACGAGCTTTAGAATTTAATTTTCTATCCAAAAGGTTCTTATCACTTTTCGTGTATCTCCGACGGTTAGCGAGTAAAACCTACATTTGTGCAATAAAACACGGTCACATCGAGCGGTGCAGTATATCTCTACATATATAAAAAAGAAAATGTGTCTGTTTTTTTCTGAATTTCTACGGAAATTTGAGTTATTTACACGTTTCAGACTGTTTTATGATAGATGCGCGCGAAAATAATGTTTTGGTCTGTCTGTCTGTTTGCTTGATTGTCTGTGGACAACTTTGTTCCTTTATAACTCGAGAACGGCTGGGTGTATCAACGTAAAATTTGGTACAGATATCCATCAGAGGCACGACACTAATCATTGGTGTAACTCTTCTCTATACCTCTCATGAAAGGGGGCATACCCCCTTAAAATACATGCTGAAATAGGAGTAGAAGGACGAGACAAAGCTCATTTTCAGCTCCTCAATGTGAGAGACAAAACTCGGGGGCCCTAAAAGCACATTTTAAGGTCCTACGTCCAACCGTTTTTGAGATATTCCCAGAAAACTAATTTAATTTAATAAACTATGAACGAATGCAAGCCGATAACCATGGCAACAGATTCTCAGAGATCCATCTATTGCTGTAAGACGCAATACAATTCCATTAATTACATTAGTGTGAAAGTTTGCAAACGGTTAGATGGTTATTATGGAACCAAATTAAGCTGTAATTTTCATCAATACGTAAAATGCGCTTAAGGGGGTCATGGGGTAGTCTAGATTTTTTTCACGCGATTTACATCTGCGGGTGTGGTATGGCAGGTCTATTATATTCCTATCCCTATGTTATATTATTATTATTAGTATTATAATATGGCGTACAACGACGAGACAAAGCCCCTCGGTGCCAGAAATAAAACTCGAGGGTCCTCGAAAACTACATTATAAGGCTCTAAAACCAACAGTTTCTGAAATATTCCCAGAAAACTAATTAAGTTTAATTTAACAAACTAATGAAGGAATGCAAATCGGTAACCATGACAACATTATCTCAAGGGGTGGCATCCAACTTTCCATCTATTTCAGTAAGAAGCAATTTATTACATTTATTACATTTCTGTGAAAGTTTGCAAATATAAGGTTATCACGGAACCAACGTAGACTGTATAATTCATCAATGCAATTAAGGGGGTCAAGGGGTAACCTAGGATTTTTTCATGCAATTTTCACGTGCGACATATAGTGCAGAAGGTCTATTATATCTCCAAACAACAACATTATTTTCAAAAATTCCTGAATTGAATCAGCATTTTTTGCGGCTTTTAGGAATTTGGGCCATTTGAGACTAAAGAACCTGAATTTTCATGCACCACAAGCTTTTATAATTTATGAAAGAGGTCTTCCTGTGTATGGGGACCCAACACAACGTAGAGGGTCAGTTTTTATGTGACGTGTATTGCGTTCCATCTACAAGGCTTTCAATTCTATTTCATGTCAGGAAGTACACGTCAGGTGAATTTAGTTTGAGAGCACATTTCAACTAATCTTTTTTCTTTTGTTTTTTTTTTTGTCGACATACGGATTCATCGTAAGGATGATTTTCTTTGATACTGTGTGGTAGATATACCCATATTTGGATTTCTGGGTGATATGTTGTAGACTATAGAATTGTCTGTCTGTCTTTCTGTGTATCCATATGTAAATCTATAACTCATGTTCGGATGCTTTGTGCATCGTAAAATTAGGTATGGTAAACATGAGTCAATACACCAATCATTTATAAAACTCTTCACCGTTCATTTCATACAGTAGAAGGGTGGATATAGGGAAAAACTTCTCAAAATACATGCTAAAATGGGCGAAATATAAAAATTATCCTAGAAGGACGATCAAAGCATATGTTGCACTTATCAATGTGAGACAAAAAATTCGCGAGTCTATAAAGGGTCTCCGAAAACCACATTATAAGGCCCTTAAATTAACAGTGTGTGTGATATTCCCAGAAAACTAACTTCGTTTTGATAAACTTATGAAGGAATGACAAGCCGCTAACCATTGCAACAGTAGCTCAATTGATAATGTCTGGTGCGTCTCTAAAAGCAACAGTACTTAAAAGGGACGTAACACCAATAACATTATTATTATTATTATTATTATTATTATTATTATTATTATTATTATTATTATTATTATTATTATTATTATTATTATTATTATTATTATTATTATTATTATTATTATTATAATGTCCGGTGTTAACACCGAACTCCGTTCGAAGAACGGGTACTTCTGCTAGTATATATATATATATGCATTTAATTATGGAAACATTGAATACCGAAAATAAGAAATAAATACTAAATATCATCTAAGAATCTGCATGTCCACTTACACTTAAATAAGAACTACTCATTCGAGTGCAGAGAAATCCTGTGGCAAAGAGACAAACTAAACCCACTCAAAACACCATATTACACAGATGACCAAATCTGAAAGTGAAAACCATACACCAAAATGACGCGGGTTCCATGAGATGAAAAATTTTACGAAAAAAATAATATGGTAAGTAAGAAATTGTATCTGATCTATATTTACCAAAACTCTCTTTCCTCAGGTGAAATCAATACTGACACCCTCATACACGGAAAACAACACACGTAGAATAATAAAAGACCCTAAAACAAAACAAGAGAATGAAATTCAGTATGATTATAGTCATGAACCACAGACCCAGCGGTGAGAGGCCGGCGTGCTGCCGCCTAAGCCACGGAGGCTTCTATGTAGTAAAATTTAAATAATCTTTCTTAAATATTGAACACCCATCGTTTAACGTCCTCATACTACTGTACATTTGGAATTGAATAATAGTATGCTAAAAATACATCAAACTTTGTAGCAATTGTCATCTCCGCTGTAAGTAATATTGTGCAAACTATGTATCATGCCATGATTCTTAAACACATCAATATTTCTAAGATTATGCCGTGTCTTGTGAGTGGTTTCACCTAGCAACACCGAGATGGGTAACCAGCGAACTCTTGTTGTCAATTTGGGAACCCAAAAAGGCCCAGTGAATGACGCTCTACCTGAATCCTTATCTAGTGCACCTTTGGTATTTAACTACAAGAGGTAAACGCTCAACACCTTTCACCTCCCTATCAAGGCATCCAAAAAGATTGTATATTGGCAATCATGACCATGCAATTAAAATTCAGGTACATTTATAGGTTAACGCTGTGTCGGGTGCGGGGTTTCCTTGGTCGTGAAAGAAGAATTACCAATTTTATTGAAATATGTTAGCGCAATTGACCAGTGCGATTTATAAGGCAAACTTAATAAACTAATGGGAGAGTCGGTAGAATACGTCACAGTAGTCAGTGAATTTAGGTTGCACATAATGGCAGAACACGACAAAATGCAGTTAATAATTTGCAAACAGAAGAATTCAACTAACAAAAAATAAATCTATAAAGAATAAGAAAGCATACCGTACAAAATAGAAAAAATAATACCTTGGTAAACCGTCGTAAAGATCCAAAAACTCACATACATTAAGTGACGCAGAGACGATAAAATTAGACTCAAAATCACGATCGTTTTCGACCCCATAATCCACCTATATAAATAAAACAGTTCATGTTCACGTGCAGCAATGCAAAGAGCAATATTCGGTGGGAACCACTAACCCCGCGTTTTAAGGCCCTAAAACGAACGGTTTTCGAGATATTGCAAGAAAACTATACCCGCTCTGCGAAATTGATTAACGTTGTCATGCCAACGCCATTTCACGAGGTTTCATTCTGGTTTCATTCAGTCTCTGTAAGAGATAATATTTGCATGAAGGAATAACAGACTGTTAAACAGATAGACGTCAGTGTCGAGACATTCGTACGAACAGTGCCACCATCCGTATAAAAGAAAAGACCCTAAAATAAGGTATTTATTCTGACCGCAAAAGAGAAAAATCGTGGAAAATAAATACTTCTTCGTCACTGGAAGTAATTAGAATAATCTTGCTGTATAGAGCTATAAAAGACCTTTAGTACTGCCCCCGTAATTTGAATTATTTTGAGACCACGGTGGCTGTATTGGAAAATATGAGTAAAGTTATGAATGTCATAGTTATGACGTGGATACTCATGACGTAGGCACGGATGACGCAGATTTCATGCAGGTAGGCTGATTGAGCTGAGATTCTTGGTGACGTCATGATTTTGTTCGAGAAAGATCTTAGATTTACGACGCAGTCGCAGGAAACAAGGTATTGTGCTAAGGAAGAAGCTACGCTATTGGAGGAGAGACTCGAACCAATGAACGATAGTTTGGAAGGAAGACGGAGATTGCTGAAACTACGATATTTGATTACTTTTGGCATGAAGATTTGTGGAAATCTATTTTCAGTTATGGCATTGATTTGGAATTTTGAAGAAATTAATTTTGAGTTTTTGAAATTTGAAAATCCGTCAAGTATAGCCAAAGTTAAAACTTCCAGCAATGACGCAGCAACAGGCTATGGAAGGGATGGATACGCCCCTTAAGAAGTTGATAAAAGGTCGTGCACAGGAGAGAGGAGCACTCAGATCTCAGAACTCAGAACTCAGATCTCATATGTCAGATCGCATATATATTTCTGGTGATATATAGTTATTTTCAAGTGATTCAGTGAAGTAAGTTGTCTTTAGCGTGGTTCAAGCCCGGCGCATCGAACGAACTCGGAGCAGTTCCATTTTACGCTGCTCGAAACTAGGTGAAGTTGAAACGCTCACATTAACGTTTCCACCAGTCAAGATATCAAGCGCTAACTTCAGCCTTTATTATAATTCTATTGGGCAGTATAACATTGAGGTGTGTACAAGATTTGAACAATTTCACAGTTATACTTCGAAAGATATTGGAACTTTAAGGCTGCCAACAAAAGTGATTTTCTCGCCACATGAGAAACACTTTTAAAACTCCACATTATACACTACGGCTGACACGTGGAGTGCAACAGTGATATTGGAGAATACGTTTGGTATTACAACGATACATTCGACTATGGAACATTATAATCGTACAGTGCTTTCGATGATTATAACAGTAGTTGAGATGGATGGCTAAGGCTTTAATGCAATTGGGACATATATCGTTGGAGTAAAGTAACAGCATGGAACTTCGTTAATCGTCTTTCAACAAAAGCGAGCATGTAGTGAACATCCAACTACACTCATGCATCGTGAATCCATCGCTGAATTATACCAGATAACAGTGGAAATATTTTCATACTCCACAACTATGAATATTTCTGCGGAAATAACTACAATAAACTTCATGGCGAATTCCTGCAAGAACTTCAGGGAACTTTCAAGAGAGGCCAGGGTTGTCCCGGCGCACAAAGAAGAGTTTTGCCAGAAGGATGTTTTTCGTATCCACGGAGCAGTGCAATTTCGGAGGAGGAAGCAGGTCGATTTTCCGAGGACGCTGATTCCAAGTTCGAGGACGGAGCACATCTTTACGCTGGTGAATTGGAACCAACAGCAGTTTTCTTTGAAAACTTTCCTCTAGATCTTCAATCAATAGATAAGGTAGTCGTGAACGTTTGTTGTATTATTTGAGTCTTGTAGCGATATCTGAGCAACCATTCTTCCCATATTTTCTGTCCTATCTTATGCCCCATTTTCTTGATTGATATTTCTGTACTCAGTACACTTCGATGATTTATGCCTTTTTCTTCGATTTTTGAGACATTGCTATGTCATTGGCATACTTAATAATTTTGGATCAGTTGAGACTGATATTAGATTCTTTCAGTAATTTGCATATTTTTGTAGTCACGATTTGACTGTACAGTTAACGATTTGCTATGGCAGATTTGAATTCAGACAGCGTGTCATTTTAGTAAAGTAATTCTATTCAGTAAATTACTTTGACCAATTTTCTGTCATCCTCAAGAAAGAAGAATGATTAAATGATTTTAGAGCGTTAAAATCTATTACGATATCGACGATCTTTGAAATACTAGTCGTCTTATGAACATGATTGCAACATAGACATTTATCATTGCATTATAGACAATTTTATGAAATATGAACTTTTATTTCGATTTATTGAATACACTATAGTAATGAACATTTGATAGGAGTTTTTCTCAATTTTAGATTGGAACAATAATGTTTGCATTCCACAATCTAATTGTATTCTATTCGACTATTCATACAGTTTAGATGAACTTTGTTTGAAGATAGTATTTTTATACTGCGTTACTTTGAAGATGTTAATCTCAATTTTGATAGACCAGGCAGGAGTGTCTAATCGTATTTGCTATTAAATTTATTTGTGATTGGCAAATTTTTACTTCATATCGATTCATGAATGAAACCCACGAAGGTTAAATAACAGTCATTATTACAATTGATGAATATAAGATTTTTTAAAGAGGAACAATGGATGTATAATCGTTAGTTCAGTGGACGTGTAAAAGTCGCTGTTGAATAATGCCCTTGAATAATGAAGGAGGTTCCCACAATAATTAATGAAGTTGATGAATTAATAAGTGGAGGATTTTTGCGTGCAGTTTGGAAGATTTTTATGCCATATATATGAAGATATATGATGAATTTTGGGCCAATTGGTGTGCAATTTTGTGCGTTATAAGCGAAGTATTTTCCCGCTGATTGTATTGTTCTTGTTCTTTGAAAGATTATTCATATGAAGATACTGTTAAAATTAACAAGAGTGTTAAATAATTTGAGATAAAGATTTTGAATGGAGGTTACCGTCACAAATATTAATAATTATTATTAAACCTTATTAAACCTGAATTTGACAGTTAAATATAACTAACCTTCATTGGTCGATTATATCATCACGATTTGATTAATTATCAACCGGATAAACGTGTGGTTTAATGTATTTCTTGTATAAATAATATAAACAATTAATATTGTAAAATAATTTTGTAAATATCTTTGTTAAATAATTTACAATGATAGTGATTAATAGAAGCGTGTATAAAATTTTCAATTGTCATTGGACATTGTTATAAACAATTTATTATTGTTATAAATAATTAATGAAATTTTGTTATCAACATTTAGAGTTTTGTTTTTATACTCTAAACAACGCTAGTTAAGCAGGTGGTTTGAACAATTAAACAGGATTTGGGATTATTGGAGGAATCCACTGGTGTTTGAATGAAGCATGTAAGACATTTGCGTGATAATATTTCAGTTGAGATGTGAACATTTACGTGTTTGAAAAAGGAGAGCCGAGCTCTGAGGTAACACGCTTATGCTAGGGTTGAACGAAAGGGAGTCCACTTTGACGGTGCAGGTGCATTGCAGCTGGCCCGGACAACTGTGTTACTGAGGCCAAGGATGTTCCATAATAGCCTTGTGGCTATAAATAAAATGTGAAGTATATAAACACGCAAAACAATTGATATATGTGTCTCATCCCAAATCCCGTTTCCATTCCCAGTGCATTATTATTTTACGTTGCTATGAGCTTGAGAAAGCTGAAACATTATATGTAGGGAATACAGGTCCTACAGAGGACATGGTTATGTGGTCGATGGCTTCTGATTGCCACGTGGATTTTGTTGTTTCTTTTTGGTTAAAATCATTCTTTATGTGAAATAAATTATTGTGCAGTTTAAAGTTTCTCGTCTTCGTTCTGGTTCATTTTAAATATCATGGTGGAGGTTATTGTGTGGGCATACTTTTAAGTGATCCAGTTGACAACCCAGTCCCCGAGATAAATTTAAGAGGTAAGTAAAGGTAAGTATGAACCCCCGTTTATTTTGGTGTGTTCCACAATAATTTTCTTGTTAACTATTGTGCTCTAATCTCGATAGTATCTGTCAGTGCCATTTTCATTGATGTAGCTGTGCCGGTGCGTTTGATTATTGGCAATCCGATTGAGGGGGCGGATATCTGACAGCCTACTATCCGGATATCGGGTACAGTAGGATTGGCGACCCTAAAACGTGGGGCTTGTTCTACAAAACTGGATTACCAAGTAGGATTGGCGCAATCAACGTGTGGCTCGATTGTCTCGATTGGCACGATCAGCAAAACATTGGATTACCAAGTTATTGCAGTAGAATCGACACCGCAATTTTTGTGGAGTGTTCGAATAACATTGGATTACCAAGTTATCGATGTCAAAGGGATTGTGAAGACTCAAATAAAGAGGGTGATTCTTTGTTAGACGTCTTGGCCAATTGTAGAATTTGAGAGTGTGATTATATAGGAATAAATGATGTGTTGTATTAGGAAAATTACACTCAGAAAAGATCAGATCTTATACGACTTGAAAGAGGTTAAATAGGCTGGAAACTTAGAAAAATCGCCTTTGATCTGGAATCTTATTTTATTTGACCGGCTTATGACATGTATAGTCATATTAAAGATAAAATGAAACTATTTGGATTATAAATGTAAATTATTTGCGTTAGGATATTTTAAAATGAACCAAAGAAACTTGAACATCTGCTTGAGTTTGTTTCAACATGAAGTGTCTACGAAGGTTAATTATAAGGTAATTATAAGTTAGATTTAAGACAGAAAATTGCTCAAATTTATATATGGTGAAAAATGTTGCTCAGATGTTGTTATTTTGCTCTGTTTGATGTATGTCCCTAAAGCAGTTTATTATTGAAATATTATTGAAATGGCAGATGAAAGTATTAAGAAAATGTTGGAGGAGATGTCCAACAATATGAGGGAGATGGAAGCTAGAAATACTAGTCAAATGAAGCAGATGATGGAGGAGAATGCTAGTAATATGTCTGCTAGAATGGAGGAGAATGCTAGTAGAATGGATGAAAGTTTGAAAGTTATTCAGACCAGTTCTGCAAACTTAGAAAATAATATGTCGCGTTTACAGATCAATACACAGGGAATCGAGAATGCTGTAAGTGACATTCATAAAGATGTTTCTGATGTTAAAACTGATGTGTCTAAGGTACAAAAAGATCTTACCATGTTGAATCTTGATGTTGCTAATGTCCGGGGTGATATTTCATGTGCTAGAGCTGAAGTAATTGTTGTAAGGAATGATGTTGCTACTGTACAAGACAAAGTAGAAGATGTTCAAAGAGAGGTTAGTAATGTTCGAACTGATGTGTCAAATGTTCAAGTAGACATCAATAATATTCATTCAGATGTTAACGATATGCAAAGCGATATCAATAAAATACAAGTAGAAGTCAATACTGTTTTTATAGAGATTGCTAAAGTTCAGACTGATGTTAACAAAGTTAGGGAGGAAATTGAAACTTCAAAAACACTTTGTACTCGTAACATTAGTGCATTAACAACTCGGTTAGTTGACGAGTCTGTTAGGACAACGGCTTCTTTAGCTGGTTTAAAATACGATGTAGAGGTCATGAGAACCCAAGTATTAGATCACAATCGTTTACTTAAGGAGGACATCGAAGTAGATATTGCAGAAATGTTAACTGCAAATGTAACAGTGTGGAAAGATGAATGGAACAGGTCAAGTGGGGAACATGTAGATCAGATTCAGGAACGAATTGAAAGAAAACTTGCCAGTACACAAGTAGACATTAATAACGAAGTAGTTCAGATTAGGAAACACTTGAATGTAAGGATGGATTCGCTATCCGAAAAGCAGGTAGAGGATAGAACACAGATAGGTCAGGACGTGCAAACATTAAAGGAACAAATTCATAAGGTTGTCTCTGATGTTAATGAAACTACGAGCAAGCTGCAGAATTTGAAACTAGGAGAAGCTAGCATGATGGAAACCTATAAGGAAGAGTTGATTAGGAAAGTCATCACGGAAATCACAGACAAGGATACCGAAGGATTGACTGGTGAAGAGGAGAGAAATTACGTGAGAAGAGGTAACCTTAATACAGGAGAGAGATATTAGTCCCGAGGAACGTATATCCAGATTCAGGGAAGAAGAAGAGGATCGGAATATCGAACCCGAATGGGAGTATCGTGATAGTGGGAGGAATTATATGGATTCATATCCGAGAAACGTGACAGTCATCCGGAATTTTGAAGACAAACCTCAAAAATTTAGCAACACTGATAGTCTCACACCGATCGAATATATCAGGAATCTTAAAGACTATTTCATAGAAGCTCACATTCCTAGAGAGAGAGAGAGATGAGAATCGTAGAAAGATTTCTAGCTGGAGGACCCCTCGAATGGTTTAGAGCATTTCGGTACACTTTCAGCAATTTTGACGAATTTGCAGAGGCACTGATTAAACGATTCTGGTCAATAGAAGCTCAGAATTCATTAAGAGCTGAGGTATACTCGAGGAAGTATTCAGGTACTCTTCCAACACGGTACGCTGATTTCTTCACGAGTCAACTATCACGCTTGAGATTTTTGCAACCCCCATTGTCAACAGAGCAGTTGATAGATGCGATTTCACGTATGCTGCCTGTGGAGGTAAGAAGACTGATCATATCGTCAAACATTAGAGATTTGACAAGTATGGACGAATTGTTCAGAAGGCTTGACTACACGAGTCCAATGCCAAATTTGGTACAAAAAGGTCAGAGGCACTTATTCAAAGACGTTAATACGGTCTACATGGATCAAGTGCAGCAAACTGATAAGCCTGAGGAAGGAAAAAAAGAAAATGTAGGTCCTCACAGGAATAATTATTTCCGCAACCACAGATCCCAAGGTTACCGTCCATATCAGCAAAGACGAGGCTGGAATAATAATAGAGGGAATTACAGCAACGGAAGAGGTAGATACTACAACAATGGTTATAATCGAAATTATAACAGAAATAACCAGTACCAGAATCAGAATCAGAATTCTCAAGGTCAGGTTATGACACCCGACAAGTATCAAGAAAGAGAGAAGGAAAGTCAGCAGTATCTGAAGGAATTACGAGAAAAGGAAGCTGAAAATCAAAAGAAAAGACAGGATGTAGTGATCGATCCTGGTCCTTCTACAAGTCATCAGGGGAACTTTGAGATTGGTAACACAAAAAAAAACGCCGATTTCTCAACGACAGTGAGAAACCATGAATACATTGCCACACCACACCTGATTACCATTAACGAAATTTACGAAGTAACTGATGAGGATTTATTAGAAGAGAGGGGAATCGTCAAAGAGGAAAGACCATGTGCATTACCTATTATTTCTGTACTGATAGATGGCCAACAGTATAAAGCTCTTATGGATACTGGTGCAATTATTTCTATCATTTCTGATGAATGCTATCAAAGTCTGCTAAAAGGAGAAAACATGACAGTTTTACCAGTTTCTACCGTCAAAGTGAGAGGAATTTTCCAAGACAAGGCAGTGAAATGCAAGATCCAAGTGCTGTTGAACTTTGAAATTAATGGAAGGAATTATGAACAGATCTTCATTGTGGTTAACAAGATCCATTTCGATATTGTGCTAGGAATCGATTTTATATCGAAAGTTGGAGCCATTATTGATATGAAGAATAGGAGTATTAGCTTTAATGATGGGTACATGATCACAGAAGAGATCGAAGAACAGGACGTGAAAAACAGTCTGGAGATAGACCTTAGGGAAGAAATTTTAAATACCATTATTAACGACGTAGAGAATATTACAGAAATACCCAGTAGAAAAACTGAAGGATTTGAAGAAATTCAGGGGGAATTTGAGGATTTGATAAAGGAATTCCAAGATATTTTCGATGAAAAGCCTGGATTGATTAAAGACTATAAGTACAAGATAAGGCTGACCGATGAAACCCCTTACCAAAAGAGAATATACCCCATACCTGAGAAATACTATCAAGAAGTACGAGGGTTGATCAGAAAAATGGAGGTAGACGGGATTATTAAAAAACAGGCGTCGTCTTACATAAACCCCATCACTGTAGTGAAGAAAAGTAATGGTCAGATACGTCTTTGTCTCGATGCTCGGACCATCAACTTGAAGATTCTTCCAGAAAATGACCGACCACCTAAGATTAGAGATCTGCTTAGAAAGTTCAAAGGGAGAGCATGTTTCAGTGTTCTTGACTTGACATCTTCGTTTTACCAAGTTCAACTGGAGGAAGAAAGTATGCAGTACACTGGATTCCTATTTGACCAGACGTCATGGGTCTTTGTGAGAATGCCTTTTGGAATGGTCAACAGTGGACCAGCACTCATTCGAGCACTTGATAGCAAGCTCACTGACGAAGTAAAGGAGAATGTAATCTGCTACATTGACGATTTAATTGTATCTTCACCCAACGCCGCAGAACATTTAGTGCACTTGAGAAAGTTGTTTGAAAATTTAAGGGAGGCCAATATCAAGGTCAATTTTGGAAAATGTCAATTCTTGAAGAAGGAGATCAATTACTTGGGGCATACCATTGATAAAGATGGATATCATCCAAACATGCAGAAAGTAGATGCGATCACAAGATTCCCAAAGCCAACTAAGGTGAAACAAGTCAGAGAATTTGTAGGCGCATGCCAATTCATTAGCAGCCACTGTCCGAGATATTCTGAAATTATGGCTCCTCTGTATGATTTACTCAAGAAAAATAATAGATGGAAATGGACTACCGCAGCAGACGAGGCTTTTGAGAAAGCAAAGGAGATGCTCAGAAACAACGTCAAACTGGAGTACCCAGACTTTGAGAAGGTGTTCTATATAGAGTCTGATGCATCAAGAATAGGCATTAGTGCAGTCTTATACCAAAAAGACGAGGCAGGCAACAAGCACTACATTGCGTTCACTAGTCGAAAGTTAAAGAAACATGAGGAAAACTACTTTACGACAGAACTAGAAGCGTTAGCTTTTGTAACAGCTTTGCAAGCTTGGAAAAAAATGTTGCTGGGACATAAGGTTATCATTATTACAGATCACAAAGCACTTCAGTTTATGCTGCAAACTGACATGTCTAGTGATAGATTGACACGTTGGGCTTTGTTCACCCAACAGTTTAATAAGAGTTTAGTGCTTTTCAGTCGGTCAACACGAATGTACCCAAAAGAGATGGGTTATGCCCTAATCCTGAAATAAATTACATGAGATTATTTCAGGATTAGGGCATAACCCATCTCTTTTGGGTACATTCGTGTTGACCGACTGAAAAGCACTAAACTCTTGTTTACTAAGGCAACACTGAAAATATGGCTTCAAACACCACAACAGTTTAATGTCACTATCATCCATCAGCCTGGGAAAGATAACTTACTGGCTGATGCTTTATCACGTAAACCTATCAAAAATGTGCAGATACACCATGTACAATTGGAGCAGCAAGATCAAGAGACCGGTAGGAGGTTAGCCCGAATCGGTGTGTCACAGAAGAGACACGCTCCAATCAGGAAAATGTACAGGTTCCTTAAGGGTTACATGGACAATACTGATGTTGACTATGCAGCTACACAGAGAGATTCACGACACTTTGTCTTGAGTGGAGACATCGTATGTAAGTATGCTGACTCTGCGCATACAAAGCTTCGAATAGTCGTGCCACCTAAACTTGTTGTCAATTTAGTTTGGGTAGCTCATCACGCAACTGGACATGCGGGTTTAGATAAAACTCTTGATACTCTTAAAGAGAGGTTTATTTGGACTAACATGCGTTCCAGCATTGCTAATGTCATTCGTTCATGTGATAAATGTCAAAGAGCAAAGTATGCTTCCGCTCTACTAAAAGGAAAACCTAAGGCGATGATTCCCTCTAAACCGAATGAACTCATGGCGACAGACATATTTGGTCCTTGTCCGAAGGGATATCAGGGTAATCAGTATCTGTTGGTTACCGTGGATGTCTTCTCAAAATTTGTAACAATGAGTCCCATGCAAAAAGCTAACACGAGGAACGTTGTAAGCAGACTGGAACATGCTGTATTTCCAAAAGCTGGTAAACCAGAATATCTACTTTCGGATCATGGAGCTCAGTTTACATCCTTAGAATTTGCTGCAGATATGGAAAGGCTTGGTATTAAGCACATATTTTCAAGCGTGCGATATCTGGAATCGAATTCTTCGGAAAGATATATGGCTGAATTTTCGAAATTCTGTCGAATTTTCTGTCCAAATGATCATTCTGGTTGGGTGAGATTTGTACCCCTTATTGAGGAATGTCTAAATTCTACAGTGCAGGAGAGCACAGGAGAGGTGCCAATGAGACTTCATCTAGGAAGAAACCCAGAAAGGCCGTGGGATAATCTTTTTAACCACGTTCCTAGATATCCCGACTTAGGAAGGCAGCAGAGAATAGACAGAGCGAAGGAACAACTCCAGAAAGCAGCACAAAAACGACTGAAAAGAGTAGCAGGAAAACGTTTTGGTGCTCCCTTAGAAATTGGAAATCTGGTATTATTACGCAGACCTGTCAAGGCTGACGTGGGTAAGAAAATCTATCCCAAGTTTGGAATAGTGTTCATGGGTCCGTTCAGAATTACGAATGCCTATGGAAACAACTGTTATGAACTCTACGATGATGAGAATAATGTCGTTTATGGCAAGTTCAATGCTGGGAACTTGAAGAAATATTATCCAAGAGTAAGCCAATAATAATTCAATTTCGTGTTCAAGTGAATTGAGATATTTATAACACAGAGTTTAAAAACAATTTGCAACTGTTTTTAAAACATGGTGAAGGGAGAATGCCCCCGTAATTTGAATTATATTGAGACCACGGTGGCTGTATTGGAAAATATGAGTAAAGTTATGAATGTCATAGTTATGACGTGGATACTCATGACGTAGGCACGGATGGCGCAGATTTCATGCAGGTAGGCTGATTGAGCTGAGATTCTTGGTGACGTCATGATTTCGTTCGAGAAAGATCTTAGATTTACGACGCAGTCGCAGGAAACAAGGTATTGTGCTAAGGAAGAAGCTACGCTATTGGAGGAGAGACTCGAACCAATGAACGATAGTTTGGAAGGAAGACGGAGATTGATGAAACTACGATATTTGATTACTTTTGGCATGCAGATTTGTGGAAATCTATTTTCAGTTATGGCATTGATTTGGAATTTTGAAGAAATTAATTTTGAGTTTTTGAAATTTGAAAATCCGTCAAGTATAGCCAAAGTTAAAACTTCCAGCAATGACGCAGCAACAGGCTATGGAAGGGATGGATACGCCCCTTAAGAAGTTGATAAAAGGTCGTGCACAGGAGAGAGGAGCACTCAGATCTCAGAACTCAGAACTCAGATCTCATATGTCAGATCGCACATATATTTCTGGTGATATATAGTTATTTTCAAGTGATTCAGTGAAGTAAGTTGTCTTTAGCGTGGTTCAAGCCCGGCGCATCGAACGAACTCGGAGCAGTTCCATTTTACGCTGCTCGAAACTAGGTGAAGTTGAAACGCTCACATTAACGTTTCCACCAGTCAAGATATCAAGCGCTAACTTCAGCCTTTATTATAATTCTATTGGGCAGTATAACATTGAGGTGTGTACAAGATTTGAACAATTTCACAGTTATACTTCGAAAGATATTGGAACTTTAAGGCTGCCAACAAAAGTGATTTTCTCGCCACATGAGAAACACTTTTAAAATTCCACATTATACACTACGGCTGACACGTGGAGTGCAACAGTGATATTGGAGAATACGTTTGGTATTACAACGATACATTCGACTATGGAACATTATAATCTTACAGTGCTTTCGATGATTATAACAGTAGTTGAGATGGAAGGCTAAGGCTTTAATGCAATTGGGACATATATCGTTGGAGTAAAGTAACAGCATGGAACTTCGTTAATCGTCCTTCTACAAAAGCGAGCATGTAGTGAACATCCAACTACACTCATGCATCGTGAATCCATCGCTGAATTATACCAGATAACAGTGGAAATATTTTCATACTCCACAACTATGAATATTTCTGCGGAAATAACTACAATAAACTTCATGGCGAATTCCTGCAAGAACTTCAGGGAACTTTCAAGAGAGGCCAGGGTTGTCCATGCGCACAAAGAAGAGTTTTGCCAGAAGGATGTTTTTCGTATCCACGGAGCAGTGCAATTTCGGAGGAGGAAGCAGTTCGATTCTCCGAGGGCGCTGATTCCAAGTTCGAGGACGGAGCACATCTTTACGCTGGTGAATTGGAACCAACAGCAGTTTTCTTTGAAAACTTTCCTCTAGATCTTCAATCAACAGATAAGGTAGTCGTGAACGTTTCTTGTATTATTTGAGTCTTGTAGCGATATCTGAGCAACCATTCTTCCCATATTTTCTGTCCTATCTTATGCCCCATTTTCTTGATTGATATTTCTGTACTCAGTACACTTCGATGATTTATGCCTTTTTCTTCGATTTTTGAGACATTGCTATGTCATTGGCATACTTAATAATTTTGGATCAGTTGAGACTGATATTAGATTCTTTCAGTAATTTGCATATTTTTGTAGTCACGATTTGACTGTACAGTTAACGATTTGCTATGGCAGATTTGAATTCAGACAGCGTGTCATTTTAGTAAAGTAATTCTATTCAGTAAATTACTTTGACCAATTTTCTGTCATCCTCAAGAAAGAAGAATGATTAAATGATTTTAGAGCGTTAAAATCTATTACGATATCGACGAACTTTGAAATACTAGTCGTCTTATGAACATGATTGCAACATAGACATTTATCATTGCATTATAGACAATTTTATGAAATATGAACTTTTATTTCGATTTATTGAATACACTATAGTAATGAACATTTGATAGGAGTTTTTCTCAATTTTAGATTGGAACAATAATGTTTGCATTCCACAATCTAATTGTATTCTATTCGACTATTCATACAGTTTAGATGAACTTTGTTTGAAGATAGTATTTTTATACTGCGTTACTTTGAAGATGTTAATCTCAATTTTGATAGACCAGGCAGGAGTGTCTAATCGTATTTGCTATTAAATTTATTTGTGATTGGCAAATTTTTACTTCATATCGATTCATGAATGAAACCCACGAAGGTTAAAAAACAGTCATTATTACAATTGATGAATATAAGAATTTTTAAAGAGGGACAATGGATGTATAATCGTTAGTTCAGTGGACGTGTAAAAGTCGCTGTTGAATAATGCCCTTGAATAATGAAGGAGGTTCCCACAATAATTAATGAAGTTGATGAATTAATAAGTAGAGGATTTTTGCGTGTAGTTTGGGAGATTTTTATGCCATATATATGAAGATATATGATGAATTTTGGGCCAATTGGTGTGCAATTTTGTGCGTTATAAGCGAAGTATTTTCCCGCTGATTGTATTGTTCTTGTTCTTTGAAAGATTATTCATATGAAGATACTGTTAAAATTAACAAGAGTGTTAAATAATTTGAGATAAAGATTTTGAATGGAGGTTACCGTCACAAATATTAATAATTATTATTAAATCTTATTAAACCTGAATTTGACAGTTAAATATAACTAACCTTCATTGGTCGATTATATCATCACGATTTGAGTAATTATCAACCGGATAAACGTGTGGTTTAATGTATTTCTTGTATAAATAATATAAACAATTCATATTGTAAAATAATTTTGTAAATATCTTTGTTAAATAATTTACAATGATAGTGATTAATAGAAGCGTGTATAAAATTTTCAATTGTCATTGGACATTGTTATAAACAATTTATTATTGTTATAAATAATTAATGAACTTTTGTTATCAACATTTAGAGTTTTGTTTTTATACTCTAAACAACGCTAGTTAAGCAGGTGGTTTGAACAATTAAACATGATTTGGGATTATTGGAGGAATCCACTGGTGTTTGAATGAAGCATGTAAGACATTTGCGTGATAATATTTCAGTTGAGATGTGAACATTTACGTGTTTGAAAAAGGAGAGCCGAGCTCTGAGGTAACACGCTTATGCTAGGGTTGAACGAAAGGGAGTCCACTTTGACGGTGCAGGTGCATTGCAGCTGGCCCGGAAAACTGTGTTACTGAGGCCAAAGACGTTCCATAATAGCCTTGTGGCTATAAATAAAATGTGAAGTATATAAACACGCAAAACAATTGATATATGTGTCTCATCCCAAATCCCGTTTCCATTCCCAGTGCATTATTATTTTACGTTGCTATGAGCTTGAGAAAGCTGAAACATTATATGTAGAGAATACAGGTCCTACAGGAGGACATGGTTATGTGGTCGATGGCTTCTGATTGCCACGTTGATTTTTTTTTTTTGTTAAATCATTCTTTATGTGAAATAAATTATTGTGCAGTTTCAAGTTTCTCGTCTTCGTTCTGGTTCATTTTAAATATCATGGTGGAGGTTATTGTGTGGGCATACTTTTAAGTGATCCAGTTGACAACCCAGTCCCCGAGATAAATTTAAGAGGTAAGTAAAGGTAAGTATGAACCCCCGTTTATTTTGGTGTGTTCCACAATAATTTTCTTGTTAACTATTGTGCTCTAATCTCGATAGTATCTGTCAGTGCCATTTTCATTGATGTAGCTGTGCCGGTGCGTTTGATTATTGGCAATCCGATTGAGGGGGCGGATATCTGACAGCCTACTATCCGGATATCGGGTACAGTACGACATATCACACGAGTAAATCGAAGGTAAATATAATAGGGCACCCACTGGTCCCCTTAAGCGTAATGGATGTTTTGTTGAAATTTACATCCTCAAGTGATTCCGGGATGTCCTTATAGCCATTTGCAAATTTTGAACGAAATCTGATGATCCGTTTTCAATTGATGGAGGAACAGACACACAGACAGACAGACAGACGGACAAAAGTACAATTATATATATATATATATATATATACAGAGAGAGAGAGAGAGAGAGAGATAATTCGCTGGGACCATCAAGAACGACGTTAAGTCTTGTTGCATTTGGCCTTCTTCAGAGCCCAGATTTCCCTCACTCTTTGTGAGTGGGCCTGCTTACGCTCCTCTGTACAAGGGGCACCGTGTCTTCTCATCGGTTGCCCGTCTCGGTTTAGCCCATTGGTCAATATTTTATAATTATTATTATTATAGTGATATTAATATCTTACATCATTTAAACAGGACGTCCATTATATCAGCGTAACTTGCGCACGAGGGTAAGAAATAGCCGGAAGTGTCTCACTCATGTGCTAGTTACATTGCAAGACGATCCTATCGGCAGTTCAAGGAGCCCGTCCCTCTCTTGTCTTGTTGCAATCAGCGGACAACAACGAGCCGAGTTAACTGTTGGGATAGGACTTACTCGGTCTGGCATCTCTGCCATACCGTTCACTATTGAGATCTGGTCGGTGCTCCTGCCATGCAACGACCACACGTTAACGCTCCTAGATTCTTTACGCGGTTTACTTTCTCAATTCGGTTCACAGTACTTTGAGATTCCCTGAAGTAGTAAAGAAAAAAAATATCAATTCCTATCCATGTAAGTGGATACGAGATAAAATGCAATTGTCAAAATTCTATATATTTTCTCTATGAATAATCTGGTCGTTGTGCAACACTGCAACCTTATTACCGGCCACCACTGGTTGAACGAGATGCAAGCGCTGTCGAAATATGGCAGCTGACTTTAAAAGAGCAATAAATAAAAATTATACGAGCCTTACAGTAGTCGCATATGATGTGTAACATGTGACATGTTATCCTACTATGTGTGTCCCGGGAGCGCAAATCCCTTGTTGACAGTGAACTCTGTTGGTCATTGAAATAACTACTTGTATAACTCCAGTGCCAAATCCTGACCGTAATGAACAATGAATAATAATTGTGATTTGGAGTGGCGGAAGCAATCCACTGCCTACTAGATGCGAGCTGCGCTCTATACCGGCCAGTTAGTGAAATGGCCTCGTTGAGCCGATAGAGCGCACTGCTAAGTATAGGTGCGATTAAAAATTAGGTGCGCGGAAAGTATATTAAATGTGTTTCTCCCAGTGATATGTTTAGACCAACGAAGTTTCAATTATTGTTAGTAGTCGGCGTTAATACACTGAATTCCTACGTTGTTTGGAGTGTTTGTTGATGCGATATAGATTCCACATAGCCACATGGCCGACAGTACATCGAGTTCTTACATTAAATAAGAATACAGCAAAAGTATGAAGATTTAATAAATCGTAATTGTTTTCAGCAAATATGATAAAATGAATATTTTCACACCAAATAACGACAAATTGAAGATGATTTATTGTGGGAATATCTTAAATGGGGTCTCCAAACCTTGAACTAAACTGTATGCGATATACATTCCCCATAGCCACACGACCTACAGTACGTCGTTGTACCGATCTCCGCCACCACGCGCGCTTTTTGTTTCCGTCCCATGCACTTCCGTCCCATCCATTTCCGTCCCACACATATTTACGAACTTTAGCACATGTATGAGGTGCAGTAATGACCAGGGTTCCTAATTTCAATACGTACTATCGCCCAGAAGATTAAACAAGGACACAAGGTATGCAAAAGTCACATTCATGCCTGATGCAAGTGTATAAACCGCGTCCTAATTTCATTCAGAATTAATAAAATAGATCATATTTAACACGTTTTATTAGTTAAATTTTATAAAATGAAATATCGAGTCAGGTTTGCAAACTGGCATAACCTCCAAATTCTAGTGCACATCCCTTACCCGTCCCCTCCTTTCCGTCCTATTCTACATAATCGCCAAATCTGACTACGGTTAACTCTCTACTATTATCTCCCTCCACCCCGCTATCCTACACAGGTTTCAAATTCTTGTTTGAACCCCATGACCCTCTTGCAAATGTTTTATGCGAAGGAAGGAAACAGACACAAATGAAAACAATAGGAGTTAGGTAATTGAAAAAGTAATTTATATTTACATTACACAATGTAGTACAAGAAATACAATTATTGTGTATGTATGTTATAAGAACCACACAACTGAAACTGCATTCTTGCCCAGGTCTTCTTCATGAAACTTGCAGTTGAACTGGATCCACTGTGGACAGATCTGTAAGAATACAAACACCAAGCTATTATTACAATAAATGTGGAATGTAACTCCTCAGACACTAAACATGTAAGCTTCTGAAGGAAATATCCTGCATATGGCTACAGAGGATTTCGGCTATTAGGTCGTGGATTTTACGAAGTGTACAAACGTATTTATTAGTCGAAAATCAAAATCTCACACGCTTACACGACAAGAACTTGCAACCTCCAGCTTAGGCTTCCGTTACTCTACCTCTGAGCTCATGTCGAGACACCCTTAATTCTCTGTGACACTGCATAAGCAGAGTTTGATGTCACAGTTTGTGTCCCACATGCTTTGAACATTTTTACTTATCCTCCATCTACAACACACAACCTGTCAATGATAGATAGTATATGGGCCTTTTTCATGTAGAATCGGAGAATAAAACTAAACAAATCATAACAGCAGAAATCTGACTTCAACAACCCCCAGTGCAACAGTATATAAAGCAATAAATAGCTGCTTACACTAAGAAACTCAAAACGTGCTAGACCTTAGAATATTACTGGTGTGGCCCAGAATGGTCGAGTATATTGAAAGGAAAGTGATTAGTCCCTACTTCAAAGATTTACAAGAGTCAACACAGTTTGGCATCCTTGAATCATGTGTCACATTCAGTGATCTCAAGAGTAGCCTACATATTCAGACTCATCCCCTAGAGGTCCTGGGTTTGATTGCAAATATAAATATTCTGGTCTGATTAGAACATGCAAAACAGGGATGAGTTTGGCTTAGTTCACATATCAGCGATCCACTCAAATTATAATTCCTAAATTAGGGCCATGGCAGCCTCCTTCCCGATCCTAGTCTCACCTACAAATGCATATACCACTACACACAACCTATACATACAGTATACTACTGCAGTGTAAAACATTTGCCACAGTGATTGTGTCTGTTTCTGATTGTGAGAACCTACTGTCACACGCGTCAATGTTCAATAGGAAATTATTCGGCTAACTCCCCGCACAACTCTACATCCATCTCCTACCGCTGTGCTCTCAAGGTAAAGTGCATAGCTGTACGTTAGTATCTGTACACAATTTGTTATGGCCAATAACCACAACATTCAAGCAGCAACCACAACAACATGGGTTTGCAGCAGACACTAATGTCCGTCCAAGTTAAAATGGCTCACAGTGATGATTTGTAGTGAAAATTTTATTTTAATGCTCCCAATTTTAGCTATTTCTTGACTAAACTTGACATGAACATTGTCAGGAATAAGCCAGCCATCCCAGTTTCTCATCCAGGTGGCAGATTGGTTATGGAGTTTCAGGCCAAGGAACCTATGGCATAAATGTCAAGAAATATGGATCATGGTAACTTACAACTATTGTATTACGTAACACATCAACATGAATATGCAACGGATGAAGAAACATATAACGGTAATAAAGAACATCCAAGTAGACATTGCGACCAATAGGCCTCAATATGTAAGCATCCCATCTGTTACATCTCCATAGTTGGATCATACCAACATGTTATTCTCATTTCAATAGCTTGGAACATAGTGTTCATCAGCCCCAGGTAGTTGCGTGTGTGATCAGTGTAGTAGTAGTATTATCGACAAGGATGGAATAGGTGCCCCAGGATTTGAAGTAAGGTACAGTACTATCCCAGCATTTGTCCCAAGGGAGTATCGAAAAGCCCACTCAGAATAGCCTCTGTCAATGCTAGAGGCGGCTCTAGCGTGGTTTTCAGTTGATGCGTGCGGCGCTCCCTGAAGAGACTTAACTGTGCATAAACTGAATATAGCAAACATTGTTTGTAACTCAGAGCTCCGTATAGCAGTTGTGTGGATGAGAAACAATAACCGTTTATTTGAGCTGCTGACAACGCTCTCATACTTCAAATTACATCGTAAATTAATTTATAATTCAAACAAATTTAGGAAAAAATATCTCAAAAGTCTAGATTACCGCTTTTTTTTTTGCCTTTGGGCTTGCAATTTCCTTGATTAATTCTGAATAATTCATCCCTGGGCAATATGATTTTCTATAGACAAAATTGCTAGATTTGGCATTCCATCATGACACATGGTTAATATAAGTTTTAATTTACTGAAACTTCGGTCTCCTTTAGCGACAGTAACAAGTATAGTTAGCAAAATTAAAAGTCCTGTTCACATATATGGTAATATATGTTGTCAACAACTTTGTTTAATAAGTTAAAAAACACTTATTGGTTCTGCTGATTTAAGCTCTTTCAACAATGGATTCAAGTGTAAATGTTCCTCACCCAATTTAGAACTAGATATGTTACATTTTATTCCATCGGTAAAACTTCTTTCTAAATCTGCACAGGCGGTTTCTATTTTGGAATTGTTTTGATACCATGGCCCTCCCTATCGAATGGAGACTCGCAGAGGCCGTGTGGTGACTGGGGGTACTGTGTTTTGCAACGTGTTGGGTAGATTAATAGCTTGGGAATAACCTAACCCCCAAGGGAAGATGATAAAGAGAAGGGGATGGGTTTCGGACTGGAGAAAAAGGATGGAGAAATAGGAGGAGTGTCCTACAAAAGTTATAAGTTTAACTTTAAATGTACTCAAAGGCGGATGCCACTGCAAATCCGCTCTCCGATACCTAAAGTGGGTAGGGACCTGGGCAAAGCTAACGGGAAACGCAGCTAGAACTTGGGCGGTTTGCAAGAGAGTGGCTTTAGAGTATTCCCTCTCAAGCATACATATGCCTACTTTGGGGAAGGGTGATGGTCTGGCAAGACAAAGAGTAAGAGATTTATTGTATATATGTTCAAAGGAATTTGTTTTTAAACAAATAATTTGAAGAATGCCAATAATTTGAATCGGTTTAGATATTTCAGTTTTCGAAATTGTAGAATTCCTAAAGAGCGACCAAATGCTTCTAAGAAGGATAATGATAAAGCAATTATACCTTTGGGAATAATTTTGGTAAGTAAACCAATAGTTGCACTTGGAAATGACTAAGCTTTTACCCAGCAAGGAGCCGACTAAAAGTTTAGGCAAGGAGAAACACTTATATTTTGAAAAACCAACCATAAGTGTTGGAGAGAATCTCCACAAGCAGGAAGCAGGCGTAGCGAGCTATGCTTGCCTTACTGGCCAGTTAGAATTAGCTATTAAAGCTAAGAGAGACTTTACCAAGTTACCAACTAACCCTATCAAGAGATTTATTTGCATTAAGTGAGAAGAGTCAAGGAAGACAGGATCTTGCCAAACCGTTATGTCAGAGAAATGATAAAGCAAAAAAGAACGATTGAATTTATTTAACAATGTTAGGTAATAGTTTTTTGACAATTATATAATTTAGATTTTGTAACAAATGGGGTCACAGACCTCCGAAAAACATCTAAAGCTTGCGCCAGGCAATTAACAATTCTTTAGGTTTCAAACCTTTTATATGTTTTAAAATCTTCGCAAGATTTTGAAATGGCGAAGATAAAATGAAACATTTAAAGGCAATTAATGTGATTAAAGTTAGACAATAAATCAAGTTCAAGTTGTGTACTTTTAAGAAATTCTAGGTAAATATCTTAGAAAGAGTAACAACATCGAAAGTAACAACAACAAAAAGTAGGAAGAATAAAAGAGAAGTTCTTATAACTTCTTATATTAAAGCTGAATTACTTGGTTAGATTATGCAAATGGGGCAGGTCGCTTATTGTGAAACCTGAAGAGAAAAATCGAAAGGAAGTTTCTAGACCTCCTATGTTTAAGTAGGAATCACGAGACAAATGGGGCAAGTTTCCCTTTCGTGAAACCTAGAAATAACTCACTTATGAGTTGAAAGAATTGTATTCCCCAATTAGAAGGGAGAAACAAGATAATTTGAGACGTGTACCAGACACGTAGTTAGACATTAATTTGTGATATATAAGCAAAAAAGGGAGGGCACGTCTTTAGAGTGACACCTCATTGAATAAGACCTAAAGTAACAATTTTATTATTATGGTTTGTTAGTAAGAGGTTTGGGAAAGATCAAATGGGGTTGAGGATAAGTGTTCATGGCCGTATTTATAATAATCGGACGAACGCGACGCGGTTGATATATTGAACAAACACTGTTTTTCACTATAGTCTGTTGAAATGGACGAAAAGTTCACTGTAGTAACACAAAAGTTTATGGCAAAGAAAGTTATTGCAATGATGGAAAATAACTAGTTACACTAGATAGGCGAGAGCCTATTACTTGAGAAAGTTGTATATTATCATTTAATGCGCCAGAGAAAATCCCAACGGAGGAAGAAAAATTAGCTATTGATCAGTAATTCATAAGAAAGATTCCTTATTTTGAAAAAGTATTCCCACATGTGAGTGGAAAATACATGACGGTATGACTGGTAGTTAGAGAGCAGATTCTGGAAGGTTCCAGAGCAATCCTGACTGAAGAATAGGGCTAAAGTTATTCCAGCGGTGGAACGAGCTAAGTATTTTATAGACAGTGGGTAATTCAATGGTATCCCACGTTGTGAGAAGATCTCTCATTTAATAAGCATAAGAAATGCTGCTTCCTATTAAGATCGGCTTAGACAAACCAAAGCTCAACATGGAAAGTCCCGCGAAGGATGATTATTGCCTCAAATATAGTAATCTCACACTGCCTATAAAATGATCATTAAAAGCTTGTAGCTATTAAATGACGATGAGAATGAGGTTACAACCTGAAGTCGGTACTTATCTTTGCTTCATGGCGAAGGTGAAGTTCCCTTTGACGGTTGAGATTAAAGTTCCAACATGGCGTGGAATTAACAGATTGCCTCTTGAGTTGAGGAGGCGAGCTCTAGTTGATCTTCAACTGACTGAGTCGACTGCCGACGTACAAGTGAGACACGCTCAGCGAAGCACAGAGGGACCAGGGAAGGGAAAAGAGTGGGGGTAGGAAACAAAAGGAATACATATCAGAATAGACAACTTTACAAAAAATAAATTTTTTTCTTGATGAATGGTCTTCAAAGAGTTGATAGTAGGCGACACTAGAGCAGCCTGGTGGGTGAAAAAGTAGACGAAGTTCTCTTGATCACGGAGATGATAGCTGGCGATGGCGACGAGATCTGGTGGCCAGATTGATAAGGAAGTCCTCTTGCACAGGGAAGAATTGAGGAACTTCAGAGATTCGCTGCTAGATGACGCTAGGTGGGTCATGGAAGATATATATCTAGAACAGACTCACAATTAACATGAGAACCATAAACAGCAAGGAGAAATTGGAAGATCACTGTTGGTGTTTGAGAAGAAGGAAAGAAAGAATTACAGCAAAGAGCAGTAAAAGTTTACTCTATCATACCGTGTATTCCAAAGAATACACCAAGCTGGGAGGGTCAAACACCAACAGAGAACAAGATAAACAATTAAACATTTAAAGGTAATGGAGCAATTAAAAACAGTGGTCTTATGATGTGACCGTTAGTGGTCAAGATTCTGGCTACCCTGACTCTCCCATCCCTTCCAGGATAACACTCTGTCACTCTACCAGAAATCCAGACCAGGGGAGGAGAAACATCCCTAACCAGGCCCAAGTCCCCCACTTTGATGTCGGGATTGGAAAGAAACCACTTCTGTCTCCGTTGCAAGGAAGTTAAATATTCCAAGTTCCACCTCTTCCAGAAAGAATTGCGGAGGGCTTCAAGTTCACGCCAAACAATAGGTAGATTTGAATCCCTGTAAGAGCTGGAAAGGGGAGGAGGGGCAGAAAGAGAAGTGCCTATAAGTAAGTGACCAGGTGTGAGTGGAAGCAGGTCATCAGGGTCATTGGAAAGAGGAGTTAAAGGGCGAGAATTAACAACACCTTCAATCAGAACGGACAGTGAATTAAATTCCTTATAAGTCAGAATGCGATTACCTAAAACCTTTCTTAAATGACGTTTAGTGAACTTAACGCAGGATTCCCACCTACCACCGTGATGAGGAGCGTAGGGAGGTATGAAACGCCATTTGAAACCCTTTGAGTAGGAAAAATTAGAGATCTGTTCCATGGCAGGAGAAGATGTGAGAGCTTTCTTCCACAAGGAAGCTGCGCCTTGAAAAGTGGAAGCGTTATCAGAGAACATCTCCGAAGGAACACCACACCTAGCAGCGAAGCGAGAGACAGCTGACAAAAAGTAAGAAGTAGAAGCATTAGTTACTAGTTCCAAATGGATCGCGCCAGTAACCATGCAAACAAAGAGAGAAACATAGAGCTTACCAAACAATTTGCGTTTAGCTTCAGGGGAATTGCGTTGATATTGGAACGGACCCATATAGTCCACGCCAGTTAGAGCAAATGGACGTATAGGAGAAGAGCGAAAGGAGGGCAGATCGCTCATTAATTGAGTATTGACTTTAGGTTTCGCTTTGAAGCAAGGAATTCACTTGTGAATTACAGAGGAAACTTCATGAATTCCATTTATAATCCAGTACTTTTCTCTTAAGAGGCAAAGCAGTGTACGTATACCAACATGCAAATTGCGATAATGAAAGTCACGTATAATTAAGGAAGGTACGTGGTGTTTAGAAGGCAAAATAACAGGATGCTTTTTGTCCTCAGAAAGCGAAGATTGCGAAAGCCTACCACCTACCCTGAGTAACCTATTATCATCAAGGAACGGGGCTAAAGCACGAAGACGACTGGATTTGGGAAGATCCCTTTTAGAAGAAAGTAAAGACAATTCAGAAGAAAAGGCTTCTTGCTGTGTTAGTTGCAAAATCTTAATGGTAGCGAGATTCAATTCATGATTGGTAAGGTGTGGTTTGGGGAGAAGAGGTTGGTCAACCTCAAGATATTTCCATCTAAGAAGATAGGCGACAATTCGAATTAATTTATGAAAGGAAGAATAGCGGGAAACCAAGGGATGAGAAACGTTGGAAACAAGACACGAAGCAATAGATATAGATACTTTAGCGTCAGGCAAGTTGGAGTTTGTAGCTGGAGGTTTCGAAGGCCAACAAGAAGAGTCTTCAATTAAGCACGAGAGCCCATGCCAGTACAACTGGGAAGCTGCCAATTGAGAGGGCAAACATCCACGAGAAATAATGTCGGCACGGTTGTCAGTGCTGGGCACATGCCTCCATTTACATCCCGAAGAAAGAGTTTGAATTTTGGAAACCCTGTTTGCAACAAAAGTTTGCCAATGAGAGGGGTTTTTGGCGATCCAAGAAAGGGTGATCATGGAATCGCTCCAAAGATAGATTTGCGAGAATTCGACTTTTAAAACTTCCCGTAATTTCTTAACAAGTTCTGCAGCCATGAGTGCAGCACACAATTCAAGCCTAGGCAAAGTGATAGTTTTAAGAGGAGCCACCTTCGATTTGGCACAAACAAGGTGGGAAACTGAAGATCCATTTAATGAACCGCAATAAACCAAATATGCACAGCAACCGTAAGCTTTTTCGGAACTGTCCGCGAACACATGAAGGAAAAAAGATGCATTAGAATGAGCGTTAATTAAATTCCTGGGAATTTCAATAAGGGAAAGATCAAGCAAATTGCTGCGAAAAGAGAGCCATCTGTTAAGAAAAGAAAGGGGAACAGTGTCGTCCCATTCACATTTGAGCGACCATAGCTCTTGCATGAAACGTTTGGCTATGACGATAACTGGGGCAAGGAATTGAAGCGGATCAAAAATTTTGCAATTTCAGAGAGAATTTGTCTTTTTGTGTTAGGGAGCTCTTCTGAGAGCGAAACTTTATAGATGAGAGTGTCAGTGCTAGTGCACCAATGAACTCCAAGAGTTTTTATGGATTCGGAGTTTCCATAAATTTCGACGGAGGAGGGATCTACGTCTTCAATAAGAAACCGGGCGAGAAACTCATGGGAGTTGGAATTCCACTTATGAAGTGGGTAACCTCCATTCTTTAGCAATGCCTGAAGTTCTAATGACACAAAAGAAGCTTCCTCCAGAGTGGGGAAGGACTGCAAATAATCGTCGACATAGAATGACGTAGTTAGTGCTTCAGAAGCTTTAGAATCAAATAAATGACCATCTTGAGAGGCTAACAAGTGCAGGGATCGGATAGCAAGTAAAGAGGAAGGTTTTAAGCCATAAGTAACCATTTTTAAACGAAATACCTTAATGGGCTTACTGATTTCGTCGCGCCACAAGATTCTTTGGAGATCTCGTTGTTCAGGCTGAATTAAAACTTGACGGTACATCTGTTTTATATCCGCTATAACAGCTATGGGAAATAATCGAAAGTTTAAGAATATAGCAGATAGATCTGACTGAATAGAAGGATCAGAGTAAAGAGTATCGTTAAGGCTGTTGCCATTAACGTCAGGTGATGAACCATTGAAAACAACTCGGATTTTATCCTTTACAAGAGGGGTTTTCCACACGGGATGATGATTTAAGAAAACCGTTTCAATTGGGGGGTGCAATTCGTCATCAGATTTGTTAACGACTTCCATATGATCTAAGCTTTCATACTCATCCATGAAGTCAGTGTACTGCTGTTTAACGAGAGGTTCTTTCTTGAATTTCCTCTCGATAGCAAAGAGAGCTTTTCGAGCTTTGGGTTGAGAGTTAATATGTTTAGGAGGATTATTTAATCTTGGCATCTGAACAATGAACCGACCATCAGAAGAGCGAGTGGTAGTGTTCAGGAGAAGTTGCTCACAGAATTCGTTTTCTGAAGAGGTCACGTTAGGAGAATCAACGCTTTCGAGCCTCCAGAACAGTTCCAGGTCAGTATTGGCGAAGTAACATTGCGATGCGGTTTGGGAAGAATAATGGGGAAGTTGACCGGTGACGATCCATCCAAAATTAGTGTCTCTGGCGACCACGTTTGTGGATAACTTGCGAACCTGTTTACGAAGGCAATTCCAGAAAACATTGGCACTAAAGAGTATGTCAATGGGGTTTTGTACGTTGAACAAAGGATCGGCTAGCCTTAAATGCGAGGGAATGTTTAACCCTGAAATATCCACAGAGTGACTTGGAGTGTCTTCTCCTATGCTATTGAGAATGAGACAATTCAGTTTGAGAAAGTTGTTTCTGTGACAAATGTCTCTTATGGTTAGCATTGAGAACTGAAAAGCTTGCGATTTTGAGCTGTTAATGCCCGATACGTTAATAGAAGTGGGGTTTACAGGTAGGCCTAGTTTTCTAATCAAAGAATTAGACACAAAATCATGAGTTGCCGCTGAATCAAGAAGACCGCGTGCACGGACCCAGTTGCCAAAGTTATCGTGAACTTCGATTTGGACAGTAGACAATAGTACTTGGGCACTACGTATGGACTTGGCATTTTGAATGCACGATGAAGCATTGGAACTGTTAGCATTGTCACTTTTCTGAGAAGTAGATGCTGTCGATGACCTTGCCTGATCATGACGATGTAGCAAAGTGTGATGAGCCTTTTCACAATGGAAGCAAAGTCTTGTGGACTTGCAATTTGAAGCAGAATGCGTGGGCGCTAGGTAGTTGAAGCAATGTTTGTTCTGGGAAACTAATTTTCTTCTGTCGTCGACTGACAGTTCTTTGAAGGATTTGCATAGATATAAGGCATGGTAATCTTTACAGAGTATACACCTTAATGGCTCATTTAAACTCTTGCGGGGTTCGCTTTGAGTGTTTAAAACGAGAGGGCTAGCAATACGGCGATCACTAGACCTAGTTGGGTAACCAGTGGTGTTTGACTTAAGTTTAGATGATCTGGACCCAGGTTTTTGGGTACTAGACTTTAAGCGTTCGCTTTTAGGTTTAATAGACATTAATTCAAATTTAGAACTCGGGGATGAGGGTTCACTTTGATTAGCTAAAGCGGTTGCATTTATGAAAGTGACTAAATGCTCGTAAGAGTAATCGTCTTCTCTAGAAAGTTCAATCTCCCAAGCTTTGAGGGTAGCAACATCAATTTTAGAAACCACTAAATGTATTAAGAAAGAGTCCCAGTGTTCAGTGGGTTGATCTAATTGGGATAGAGCTTTAACGTGAAGTTGTGTAGTATCAATGAGAGTACGCAAACTAGTGACGTCATTGTGCTGTGACGCAGGCAAGTTAAATAGAGCCTTCATATGGCCTTGAATACGTAACCGTAAATTTCCGTATCTTTCTTTCAATAAGTTAAAGGCAAAGGGGTAATTTTCGGCACTTAAAGGGAGTGCTTCAACTAACTGCAGAGCTTGACCTGGGAGGATAGATCTCAAGTAATGAAACTTGCAGATGACTTGAATGTCTTCATTGTCATGAACAAGAGAGCAAAATAGTTCATAGAAAGAATCCCAAGTAGATTCGTCTCCAGAGAAGTGGGGTAAATCAATCTTACGTAGAATTGGTTTGGGCTTGTGAGTACCATCGCGAAAAGAGTTTTGTTGTTCGTGAAGGGAACCAAGAACAGAACCGTCCTTTTTCTGTTCTTCTTCGAGTTGGCGTATTATTTTGAAAGCAGAAACTATACCTTCGTAATATTGGTTTTCTACTTCGACTCGATCTTCGGTTTGATCAAGCATACAAGTTTCTATTTCAGTTTGGATGTTACAATAATTTTCATATGAACGTTCAAAATCCCTTACACGATGTTTCAACAAATCTAATTGAGCTTCTGAGGGATCTAGCTCTTTGATGTATTTTCTGAATCGGGTAATTTGCCCTTTATAGGATGCTCGTTTAGAAGTAAGTTTTTCATCCTTATCCTTTTCAGTAGGAGCCATGACAAAGTAGGTAAATTAAAGTATAACTTACGAAACTGTGGAACCTTGGAAATGCTGTCAGGCTGGCAGCAACAAATAAGTTGAAAGAAAGGGGCACACCAAAGGAGACAGGAGCGGCCTCTTTCCACTTCACAGGCTTTGCACAATGTAGTTATAGCTGAAAAATTCAAAGCAGATATTAATGATTTGCAATATATTGTCAAATAACCCTTGAAAAAGAATAGAAAATGACATAAATGGACTCTCCCGGGTTTCTGGGACCAAATTTTGGGTAGATTATTAGCTTGGGAATAACCTAACCCCCAAGGGAAGATGATAAAGAGAAGGAGATGGATTTTGGACTGGAGAAAAAGGATGGAGAAATAGGAGGAGAGTTCTACAAAAGTTATAAGTTTAACTTTAAATATACTCAAAGGCGGTTGACACTGCAAATCCGCTCTCCGATACCTAAAGAGGGTAGGGACCTGGGCAAAGCTAACAGGAAACGCAGCTAGAACTTGGGCGGTTTGCAAGAGAGTGGCTTTAGAGTATTCCCTCTCAAGAATACATATGCCTACTATGGGGAAGGTTGATGGTCTGGCAAGACAAAGAGTAACAGATTTATTGTAAATATGTTCAAAGGAATTTGTTTTTAAACAAATAATTTGAAGAATGCCAATAATTTGAATCGGTTTAGATATTTCAGTTTTCGAAATTGTAGAATTCCTAAAGAGCGACCAAATGCTTCTAAGAAGGATAATGATAAAGCAATTATACCTTTGGGAATAATTTTGGTAAGTAAACCAATAGTTGCACTTGGAAATGACTAAGCTTTTACCCAGCAAGGAGCCGACTAAAAGTTTAGGCAAGGAGAAACACTTATATTTTGAAAAACCAACCATAAGTGTTGGAGAGAATCTCCACAAGCAGGAAGCAGGCGTAGCGAGCTATGCTTGCCTTACTGGCCAGTTAGAATTAGCTATTAAAGCTAAGAGAGACTTTACCAAGTTACCAACTAACCCTATCAATAGATTTATTTGCATTAAGTGAGAAGAGTCAAGGAAGACAGGATCTTGCCTAACCGTTATGTCAGAGAAATGATAAAGCAAAAAAGAACGATTGAATTTATTTAACAATGTTAGGTAATAGTTTTTTGACAAATATATAATTTAGATTTTGTAACAAATGGGGTCACAGACCTCCGAAAAACATCTAAAGCTTGCGCCAGGCAATTAACAATTCTTTTGGTTTCAAACCTTTTATATGTTTTAAAATCTTCCCAAGATTTTGAAATGGCGAAGATAAAATGAAAAATTTAAAGACAATTAAAGTGATTAAAGTTAGACAATAAATCAAGTACAAGTTGTGTACTTTTAAGAAATTCTAGGTAAATATCTTAGAAAGTGTGACAACTTCGAAAGTAACAACAACAAAAAGTAGGAAGAATAAAAGAGAAGTTCCTATAACTTCTTATATTAAAGCTGAATTACTTGGTTAGATTATGCAAATGGGGCAGGTCACTTATTGTGAAACCTGAAGAGAAAAATCGAAAGGAAGTTTCTAGACCTCCTATGTTTAAGTAGGAATCACGAGACAAATGGGGCAAGTTTCCCTTTCGTGAAACCTAGAAATAACTCACTTATGAGTTGAAAGAATTGTATTCCCCAATTAGAAGGGAGAAACAAGATAATTTGAGACGTGTACCAGACACGTAGTTAGACATTAATTTGTGATATATAAGCAAAAAAGGGAGGGCACGTCTTTAGAGTGACACCTCATTGAATAAGACCTAAAGTAACAATTTTATTATTATGGTTTGCTAGTAAGAGGTTTGGGAAAGCTCAAATGGGGTTGAGGATAAGTGTTCATGGCCGTATTTATAATAATCGGACGAACGCGACGCGGTTGAAATATTGAACAAACACTGTTTTTCACTATAGTCTGTTGAAATGGACGAAAAGTTCACTGTAGTAACACAAAAGTTTATGGCAAAGAAAGTTATTGCAATGATGGAAAATAACTAGTTACACTAGATAGGCGAGAGTCTATTGCTTGAGAAAGTTGTAGATTATCATTAAATGCGCCAGGGAAAATCCCAACGGAGGAAGAAAAATTAGCTTTTGATCAGTAATTCATAAGAAAGATTCCTTAGTTTGAAAAAGTATTCCCACATGTGAGTGGAAAATACATGACGGTATGACTGGTAGATAGAGATCAGATTCTGGAAGGTTCCAGAGCAATCCTGACTGAAGAATAGGGCTAAAGTTATTCCAGCGGTGGAACGAGCTAAGTATTTTATAGACAGTGGGTAATTCAATGGTATCCCACGTTGTGAGAAGATCTCTCATTTAATAAGCATAAGAAATGCTGCTTCCTATTAAGATCGGCTTAGACAAACCAAAGCTCAACATGGAAAGTCCCGCGAAGGATGATTATTGCCTCAAATATAGTAATCTCACACTGCCTATAAAATGATCATTAAAAGCATGTAGCTATTAAAAGACGATGAGAATGAGGTTACAACCTGAAGTCGGTACTTATCTTTGCTTCATGGCGAAGGTGAAGTTCCCTTTGACGGTTGAGATTAAAGTTCCAACATGGCGTGGAATTAATAGATTGCCTCTTAAGTTGAGGAGGCGAGCTCTAGTTGATCTTCAACTGACTGAGTCGACTGCCGACGTACAAGTGAGACACGCTCAGCGAAGCACAGAGTGACCAGGGAAGGGAAAATAGTGGGGGTAGGAAACAAAAGGAATACATATCAGAATAGACAACTTTACAAAAAATAATTTTTTTTCTTGATGAATGGTCTTCAAAGAGTTGATAGTAGGCGACACTAGAGCAGCCTGGTGGGTGAAAAAGTAGATGAAGTTCTCTTGATCACGGAGATGATAGCTGGCGATGGCGACGAGATCTGGTGGCCAGATTGATAAGGAAGTCCTCTTGCACAGGGAAGAATTGAGGACCTTCAGAGATTCGCTGCTAGATGACGCTAGGTGGGTCATGGAAGATATATATCTAGAACAGACTCACAAGTAACATGATAACCATAAACAGCAAGGAGAAATTGGAAGATCACTGTTGGTGTTTGAGAAGAAGGAAAGAAAGAATTACAGCAAAGAGCAGTAAAAGATTACTCTATCATACCGTGTATTCCAAAGAATACACCACGTGTTGAGCAAGGCATTGGCGCTAGCAGCAGCGTAGTGCCCAACTACTTAAACACATTTACACTTTTCAACTTTCTTAATAATCGTAATAGGAATAGATCTGAGGATATCCTTAAAGAATTAAAAGTAGAATCAATTATCAACACAGTGCAGAATTACTGATCAGCTTGGAAGGACCATGTACTACGTATGAAGACCGAGTCCTCAAATACCAACCTAGAGGCAGAAGAGACTTAGGTCGACTTACGAAGAGATGGAACGAGACCGTAACAGGCCACCTGGCCGAACACTTGATAGGAGGAAGAGGAAGAAGAAGATAATTACATGAATTTCAGGGTAGTTGCTGGAAATGCTGTACTTCAATTTCTAAACACACGTTGCACCGACGTAGGAAGTTTTGGTTCACTCGCTGTAATTCATCTTGACTGATATTTCGTAACAATGTAGTTATTTCGTTCTCGAGACCTTCCAGAGTACGCGGATTGTTTCTGTAAACATTTTGTTTGAGGTTCCCCAAGAAGTAACTTACGAACACATTTACTGGAAGACTTCTTCTAGACAAGATTAGTTTCCTCAAGGAAAATTTAATGTTCTATACCTAACCACGTTCACGGGATACGAGGTTGGCTACAGAACTTCACAGCAAGTCTTAATTATCACAACTAAGGTATCTTGCCAGCTGCGTATGTAATAAATGCTATGACAGCAACCAGGACTTCCCGACCGGCTGTTGTAATCAGTACATGGAATAAATCTGGCGGTGAGTCATTGTGACCTGTCCGCTGCACGGCCTCTGTGAGGCTCTATTCTATAGGGAAGGCCCTCACTGTGTTGTATAAAATTCTTATAACATTATTCGAATCCGAAATATAATATTATAATATCAATAGACCGTTCACAGAATATTATTAATATTGTGCGTTTATAGGGATGTAAGTTGCGCTTCGACCAGGTTGGGTATGATTAACTACGATTCTCCGCAAAGAAAATATGCCTAACATGATGTTGATTCTAACATCATGTTACGAATATCTTACACTAGCAGTAGTGCCCGGCTTCGCCCGGTGGATTTATTTGTTTCATGGATGATAATGAATACTACTGCAGAACTGGAGCACTCAAGGATAAGAATTGGAATAAAGGAAAGTAAATTTGAAAGCACCAATGCTTATTGCAGCTGATAACCTCAGTTTACTGCACCAACACCATCGCTCTTATACAGAGGCGTACTATTGTCATGATGACAACTGTTTTAAGAGGCCCAAGAAATCTTTTTGCACTAATTACTCCCCGTGACTGCAATTTATAAGCAGCTCGCAATTCTGCACCAGAACATTGGAAGGGGCGACGTGATGCAGCCCGCATTGCCAGGAAACAATAGACTCAGGTATTATTGAAGCTGTTCTGGAGCGCTTGTTCTTCGGACTTACTGAACAAAAATCAATCTTTAAGGTTACCTGAGAGGTGTAGCCTAATCCTACATAGCCTAAACTATTCCTCCTGAATCAGGCTATCATACACAAAAAGAAGTTTTCGAATCTGACTGGTAGTTCCAGAGATTAGCGCGATTAAACACACAAACCAACAAAATAAACTCTTCAGCTTTATTATATTAGTATAGATGTTATCATTTAGTATACTCAGAGAATACCGGATTTAAGCAACATTCTAACAATAACGTTTCAATTTCACTCGTAGCTTGCCACACATACATAAATCACAACCCACATGCACAAGCTCGCGAACGAACGCCAGGATAGCGACCGATGTTCGGCGAAAGAGGCGCTGCAGCGGACAGAAACATAGATGAAGGTATTATACCCTTTCAAAATTTGATTGCCCGTGGTCGAGATGGGAACTATTCTTTGTTTACTTGTGTCAGCCTGCTTGATTGACAGGTACAGTGATATGACTCAGCTCTAGTAGCCTCAATGGTCGTTGAACAGTCCGTGGTGACATGAGCTCTTGTGACGCAATTCCTAAATGAAACAATGTTAGAAAACACAGCATACTTAAAACTCAGCAATTCTTCTAGGTTTGTGCCATGTCTTGTGTGGGGTTTCGCCTAGGACACCAAGCTGGCTCATCGGCGGGCTCTTCGTGTCCCCGCCCGGACCCCCACAGGAGTGACAAACTGCGCGCCATCTCCCTTTATATTAGGTGCAACTGCACCACTTGACTGCAAGAACTAAAATCTCAAGCAGCCTTAACCTCCCTACGAAGGCTTCCAAAGGCGAAACCCCACACAAGACACGGCACAAACCTAGACGAATTGCTGAGTTCTAATTCACTGGCCGTGAAAGCCAATATACCACAGCATACTTAATTCGTCCATCACCACTAATGTTTCCGTTCACAATTCGCAATATAACTTCTGTTTAACACAAGTAGCGCAGTGCACTCCGTTATCGCTGTGTCCCTCTGATCGCTCCGCAAGGCTCCTGCTGCAATATAACTTCTATTAATACAAGTAGCGCGCACAATGCTGCTTCACTGCACTCCGTTATCGCTGTGTCCCTCTGATCGCTCCGCAAGGCTCCTGCTGCAATATAACTTCTATTTAACAGAAGTATCGCGCACAATACTGCTCTCCGTTATCGCTGTGTCCCTCTAATCGCCCCCGCAAGGCTCCTGCTGCTATATAACTTCTATTTAACACAAGTAGCGCGCATAATGCTTCAGTCCGTTATCGCTGTGTCCCTCTGATCGCTCCGCAAGGCTCCTGCTGCTATATAAACTCTATTTAACACAACTAGTGCGCACAATGCTTCACTCCGTTATCGCTGTGTCCCTCTGATCGCCCCGCAAGGCTCCTGCTGCAATATAACTCCTATTTAACACAAGACGCGCGCGCAATGCGGCTTCACTGCACTCCGTTATCACTGTGTCCCTCTGATCACCCCGCAAGGCACCTGCTGCAATACTGTATAACTTCTGTTTAACACAAGTAGCTCAGTGCACTCCTTGTCACTGTGTCCCTCTGATCGCCCCGCAAGGCTGCTGCTGCAATATTCCTTCTATTTAACACAAGTAGTGCGCACAATGCTTCACTCCGTCATCGCTGTGTCCCTCTGATCGCCCCCGCAAGGCTCCTGCTTCAATATAAATTCTATTTAACACAAGTAGCACGCACAATGCTTCACTCAGTTATCGCTTGTCCCTCTGATAGCCCCGCAAGGCTCCTGCTGCAATATAACTTCTATTTAACACAAGTAGCACGCACAATGCTGCTTCACTGCACTGCATTATCGCTGTGTCTCTCTGATCGCCCCGCAAGGCTCCTGCTGCAATATGACTTCTATTTAACACAAGTAGCGCGCACGATCCTACGCTCCGTTATCGCTGTGTCCCTCTGATCGCCCCGCAAGGCTCCTGCTGCAATATAACTTCTATTTAACACAAGTAGCACGCACAATGCGGCTTCACTGCACTGCGTTATCGCTGTGTCCCTCTGATCGCCCCGCAAGGCTCCTGCTGCAATATAACTTCTATTTAACACAAGTATCGCGCACAATACTGCTCTCCGTTATCACTGTGTCCCTCTAATCGCCCCCGCAAGGCTCCTGCTGCAGTATAACTTCTATTTAACACAAGTAGCGCACACAATGCTGCACTCCGTTATCGCTGTGTCCCTCTGATCGCCCCGCAAGGCTCCTGCTGCAATATAACTTCTATTTAACACAAGTAGCACGCACAATGCGGCTTCACTGCACTGCGTTATCGCTGTGTCCCTCCGATCGCCCCGCAAGGCTCTTGCTGCAATATAACTTCTATTTAACACAAGTATCGCGCACAATACTGCTCTCCGTTATCGCTGTGTCCCTCTGATCGCCCCGCAAGGCTCCAGCTGCAATTTAACTTCTATTTTACTCTAGTAGCGCGCTCAATGCTGCTTCACTGCACTCCGTTATCGCTGTGTCCCTCAGATCGCCTCGCAAGGCTCCAGCTGCAATATAACTTCTATTTAACACAAGTAGCGCGCACAATGCTGCACTCCGTTATCGCTGTGTCCCTCTCATCGCCCCGCAAGGCTCCTGCTGCAATATAACTTCTATTTAACACAAGTAGTGCGCTCAATGCTGCTTCACTGCACTCCGTTATCGCTGTGTCCCTCAGATCGCCTCGCATGACTCCAGCTGCAATATTACTTCTATTTAACACAAATAGCGCGCGCAATGCTGCACTCCGTTATCGCTGTGTCCCTCTGATCGCCCCGCAAGGCTCCTGCTGTAATAAACAACAAACGTTGGTTTAGCCACGTTCAGCGGCAATCAAATCTCGAAAGGCGAATAGATATTGGTTTCAACACGTTAATATTCTAGAACTTTAAAAGCGAATTTCACGCTATATGTCTATAGCTTTGAAATGCGAACACCTCAGCTCACTGATATATGGAATATATTTTTGCTGGTTGGGTTAAATAGTAGGCTAATAAGGTGATCGTGTTTTATTTTTTTGCGCAATCTATCATTGCCTTTTCTGCGCCCCCTCCCAATATGACTGCGCCCGATGCGGTCGCACCGGTCACACCGCCCTGTGACCGCCATTGGTCAATGCATGGGTTCGAACCATCGATCTCTCGACTTGCTGCAGCTGCCCATCACGGCCGTAGTGCATGCCTTAACGAGCATGGCTACGCTGCATGATGCCATTCCAATTGAATGGTATTGTATTTGTCTGTTGGCACAGGCTAGAGCAAAATAAGGCTTTTCACCGATGTCTCAGTCTCACTCATGACTGGGATTATATGGAAGCTACTGAGGTACAGGTGGTGCTTAGTAATGACCTTCAGGGCACAGTCAGAGCCTGTGAATGCTGTGAAAGATTCTACTCATAGGGTTGGTACTGCTGTTTTGACTCATTGAGGAGAGCAATGGGAAACTACCTCACTCCTCATCTTGCCTTGTACGTCTCAATATAGCGCTGCCTTGGCTTTTGTTGGTGTCTACCCACATAACCTAACGGTGGTGCTTTTTGAGGATCCAACCAGCCGGGCTGACTACTAAACAGACAGACAGACAGAAATCGAAGGAAAAAGGTTTTTAACGCTTCTAAAGACTATTATCGGATCTATAAATATGCCTCCAATAAACTTTATTATTAGAGTTGAAAACCCCAAGAACACAGACTGTTACTGAACCGGAAAGATTCATCACTTTATGTAAGTGATCCGTACGCCTCACTGCTGCCTAGCAAAACCACACTGTTGCAAGTGTCTTGTAGCAATCCCTTGAGCCCAGAGGAAGAAGTGATTGCCAGCTTACTAAGGATGCAAGTGGAATATTTTCCTCCTCAGACTAAGCAGAAGGAAAGCACAGTAGGCCTACAGATAGGGGTGTATGAGAATTATTAGTAAGAATCGCGCAGGCTAATTCCTTAGTAAGCAACGAGGACAGGTAAATGGTTTACAGGTCCTCAATTCCTCTCAGAGTGAACATTTGCCACACACAAATAAATACCAGCCAAGTAGTGCTGCTCAAATAAGCACCATTACAAACGTGCACGATAGAATGAGACCGGCTGAATTATATTATTGGTACAACACTCTCCAGGAAATTGGATCAATAGCATTTTAAAAATACTGCTAGCGGAGTTCCAGATATGAGGGTTATAGGCTATATGACTAACACGCCACAATTCATCAGTAAATAACATGTATATTTCTTTACAAATGACAGAATTGTTCATATGTTTCTCTTTTTTTTCTTTTGCTCACGAATCAACGTTATTTTAACATTCACAACATTTACAAATATCTTTAATAATACCGTAACAAATATCCTGCCATCTTGCAAAATAAGAAAATGAGAATCGGCAGCAAAGGTTGCCATCTCTTATATAAAACCAAGTGTCCTGACTGACTGACTGACTGATTCACGGACTCACTGACTCATCAATGCCCAGCCAAAACTATTAATGTTAGAAACATGTAATTTTGGGGATACGTTAGTTGTAGGTCAAAAACGCCCACTAAGGAAGGATTTTTGGATATTCAGGTTCTAAAGGGGTGTTAAGGGGGTAGATCTGCATTTCATTGAATAACAATATCTTCCGATTTGTTTCATTGGGAGATGTGATACTCGGCATATAAACTCATTGTTAAAAACAAGAAGTTCCGTGACGAACTAAAGAGCCTACTTTTCATGCCAATGATTAATCTACAGTGTATGAACCTACCTACAATAATCACGAAATTCAGTTGGTAATATCGAAATGTCTATTTAGTTCGAAATATACCTGGTATAATGTAGCCTAATAGAGCACTACAGTTGGCAGCCCTGGTGACTGAATAGATTCTTCGTTCCATCTCTTAAGGTACAGAATAATAAATTAGGTTGAAGTCCAATGGACGTTACATTGGATCTATCAGCACGCGTAAAAGCATGTTGGCAACAATGTCATGCGTGTGCTGGTCAGAAATAATCTGAAATACTATGATATCTTGTTGTGCCAATTTTGGATGAAATCCATTTATTAGTATAGAAGTTACATGTATTTTAAAACTGGACCTATCAGCAGGCATAGAATCATGTTGGTAGCACTGACTTATATTAATTACTCCAAATTAATCTAGAATGTCAGGTGCTATACGTGTGCAAAGTATAGAGCTGTTGGCTTGCATTCTTTCTGATATATTGTTATTAGGATAAAAAATTAAAGACATCATTTATTAACAGTTGGCAGCCCTTATTGCACTTAAGAATACTTGTCGTCATATCTTGTATGTTACACATTGCACATACGAAATTTGGTTGAAATCCAACTGGTAGTATGGACGTTACATGTATTTAAAAATTGGTCCTATCATCAGGCTTAGAATCATGTTGGTAGAACTGACGTACATAATTTACTCCAAATTAATCTAAAATGTCAGGTACTACACGTGTTCATACTTTAAAGCTGTCGGCTTGCATACTTTTTGATATATTGGTATTTGGATACAAAATATAGAGAGCAATTATTAACAGTTGGCAGCCCTGGTGGCCCTTAAGAATACGCTCAGTCATATCTGTTTATGAACACATATTACATACAAAATTTGGTTGAAATCCAATTGACAGTGTAGAAGTTATATGCATTTAAAAAGTGGACCTATCAGAAGGCTTAAAATTATTTTGGCAACACTGTCATGTATGGCCTCCTGGAAATTAAACTGAAATAGTGTTGTCTACATATGTGCCAATTTTGGAAAAGCTCCAATGCCTACCTTCCAAGATATCCAACATTGAGCTCAAATTTGTAGTGTGTTTTTTCAGCAGTTGGTAGCACTGGCATCATTTTCAAATATGGACGTGAGATATTCCGGTATACATCTTTACTCATACTTAATTTGGTTTCGATTGCTGCAGCCGTTTAGGAGTTGATAGGGGACACACACACACACAGCCAGACAGACAGACAGACAGACAGACAGAAGGACAGACAGACACACATTTTCCCGGATCGATCTCATAAGTCTACATTTTCCTCATTTTTGCAAAATCTGAAAAGTAGGCTAATAAGAAGACACGTGTCTGAGGGTTTTTCGATGTGGTGTATATTATGACGTGAAAGGGGTGACAATGGGGGTTGAAGGTTTCTTATCAGAGCGTGTATCTCTTAAACGACATTAGCGAGGAGTTTGGAACTCAGCGGGAAAAAAATCAGCCTAAAAAATAAGTAAAGTGGTGTTCGACCGTTTTTCCATAAATTCAATTTAAGGGGCCAATGGGGTGGGGTGAAATTCTGGGGGAAAAGGGAGAGAAAGTCTCCTAACTGACTGACTAACAAACTCACTCATCAAACTCAGGGGATAAAGACAGCTTAAAAAAATAAGTTAATAGATGTTCGAGCGTTTCTTCATAAATCCAATTTAAGGGGTCCATGGGGAGGGGTAAAAATAATTGACAGAAAATGACCTGACTCACTCACTCACTCATCATCGCCCAGCGAAAACTATTGAAGTTGGAAACATTACATTTTGGGAATATGTTCGCTGTAGGTCGAAAACGTCAACTAAGAAAGGAGTTTTGTTTATTCGGGTTCTGAAGAGGTGCTAAGGGGGTAAACTTGCATTTCATTGAATAACGATATCTCACGAGTGGTTTCATTTGGGGATGTGATACTTGCCACATGATCCAATCATTAAAAATAAGTTGACACGTGTCTTATGATTTTTCGATGAGGTGAAAGGGATGAAAAGTTGGGGTTGAAACATTCCTAACGGAGCGTGTATCTCTTAAACGACATAGGCGAGGAGTTTGAAACTCAGAGGAAAACAGTCAGCTTAAAAATAAATAAATTAATTAATTAATAAATAGGGGTTCGACCGATTTTTCATTAATCCTATTTAAGGGGCCCATGGGGAGGGGTGAAATTCTGGAAGAAAAACTTCCACTAAGGAAGGATATTTGGATATTCACTATCATTGACCAACCAAAACTATTAAAGTTAGAAGAATGAACTTTTGTGGATATGTTTGTTGTGTGTCGAAAACGTCTACTAAGGAGGGATTTTTGGATATTCAGGTTTTAAAGGGGTGTTGTGATGGTCCCAATTTGAGACCAGAACGAAATAATTTTATATATTATTATTATTATTATTATTATCAATATTTTTTAAGTTTACATTTTACCTTTTATTAGTTATTATGTTAACTAATATATTTATATCTATTATTATGCGGTAATGTAGAATATTATGGCAATTGAAAGGATTTGGAGCGATACACATTATATTTGAAATTAGTTTGACGCTTGACTGAATATTATTTCTGAAGAAAATTCGAACAAGAGAAAAAGAGGGTGTTCATTGAAGGCGGCTTCTTGGAAATGACATAAATGGACACTTATGTCTGTCACATCAAGTATTCTACCAATATACAAATCATACTAAGAAAAGATTCTAAGAAGACTTACCACTAACAATGCTGGGCCGATGAATGAATCCTTTGCAACTAAATATACAGAGGGTGGGCTAGACCTCCCGAGAAATACTACAAAGAAGTATTGTCATGGTTGATATATGAAAGGCGGGCTTATATCGCCTAGCGACTTCTGAAGAGGGGTCATACACGTGCTTTACCTGGGACGTTATATATATGACGGCCGCCCAAATGGAATTATTATTATTGAATTGCTGGAGGAGAAGGAAGGATGCTGAGTGGAGCAGAGAAACTTGTATCGAGTTGGAGTATATAACGCAGTTCTAAACTAGACAGTTGACTATTAAGTATGTGAATTTGATAAGACATTCTGTCTCATCAAACTGTGACATGGTTGTGTACGAGGCTATTGTCACAGGGATGATTTTTGGAATTTATTCCGTCATCCACATATAAATTAATTACTTTGAGGATGATCAGGGCCACCTGGAACTCTCTACGCAACAATCCAACTACAAAGATCTTCAATGCGGTGAGCGATGTAAACAGTTATACTCCAGTCAAATCAGAAGGCTATCATGCTTCTTAAATTCAATATATTCTATTCAATTAACTCAGTATACTCCAATTTCCAACCAAGAACCATAATATAAGTAAATTCAGTAGATTCTTTAATTTAAATTTATTATTATTATTTTTATCTTTAGTATTTTATATTTTTTTCTGCACTTATTGTTTTTATATATTAAATTCATTTTAAATTCAAATGCTTGACTTGTTTCCTTTAGTAGCTAGAAATTACTATAAGGCAACACCATACTCCTGAACTAATTATCGTAAGGTTAGATTACGTAAGTTTCACTACGGCTGGAGATAGGAATTTCGATGCTCTGCCTCTGTTTAACCGAGGTTTAATATATTATTTTGATCATGATATATAAATGATCTGGCGCCCTGGCAATACATATGATTTTACACATTATGTACTTTTTTAGTGAATCTGACAACAATACAGATACACTATTAGATTAATACACAATCAAATGTTTCATTTTGATAACCCAAATGTGGGCGATTATTTAAATAATGAGCTTTGCATATTAACTTTTTTAATTAACTTTATTCTTATTAACAGTAATCAAGTTTAAATATCTATAAACCATTACAATAACGCCCAACTAGCGGAGCGCTTTTCTTATTATTAATAGAACCCCATTAAGCTCTCACAACCCATTACAGTGTTAACGGGGTTAAACCTGAATTTCATTGAATAACAATATGATACGACTATGACGCGAGCGAAGCCGCGGGTACCTGCTAGTCATAGAATAAATATCAACAGGTGCAAGTCCAATGTAACTGAAACATTGCAATTATATCAAACACTGTACTGATGTTTATGATTACATGCACTCAAATCCTGAAATTCATAAGAATAGACTTCGTTTTCAAAGGGTTTAATCCACATGATAGAGTTGTGATCCTGTTAGTGTCGATGTAAGCCAATCACATTTAAGACTGAGCGCTAGGCCACCAACACACACGACCAGTTCGGGCTATTACGTTTCCAAAGTTGCATAACCGGAGCGAGATAAAAAAAAACAAGAGCCAAAATAAGGTGTGGCCAATCGTGGCTATGTTCCGAAGGCCTGGACGAGTGACGTCACCGCGCTTTGTACGACTGCCGCAGAGGACGAGGAAATGGATTGACGCATGCGGGATGCAGCAATGCAGGAGAGATAGGAAACATAACACAACGAACTGAACGTCTTGGATGTCGTGATGTTAATGCTCCATGTTGCAATTACACAACTGATCACAGATTATAACCAATGACATTTCGGCTCTCTCCTATCAATATATTTGTAACAAAAGTAGTTAATGTGAAGGACAAACATGCTATAATGTAAATAGAACGGATCATAGTGCCATTTTTCCTGCACATTAGGAAAGAGCCATACAATCACGGGACACTTCCTATTTTGTTTTTCTTGAACTAGTTTTTCAATGTTATGACGTAGTGTCTGGGAAAGTTCCATTCGAAGGCCGCCTGTTAGGTTGAGATCTGACAAGGTACTTCGAGATTTGGACTTTGCCAGTACATGATATCCGTGCAGCATGTGCATACAACCTCGGAAATCGGGTTTGGGGGACATGCTAGTAAAAAGCAGCCTCATTGTCCTTGTGTTTATATTCATCCTTCAACAAATCGTCCCATTGTTAAGTTAACAGTTATATTTGGTACCTGGCAGGAACACTGTTGACATCTACGGAATACGGGGTTGCAAAGAGTTGAAACGTTGTTGAAAATGCTTCGACATCTTGAAACCTGGACTCAAACTGGTGTTGAAGATCTCATAGAATTTGCACATATTCTTCTGAGAGACAATTATCAGGAGCATGCAACTCCGATAACCTTGGAAACTGCACTGTCTTTCCAGCGACGTTAATCTAGGTAACACGGCTCTCGCCTGACGTCCCCCGAACTGATAGGCTTGCCCTTCATTTCGACACGTCACACTGCTTAAAGCTGTCTTCCCCTGCTCTAACTAAATCTGTGCACCACAAATAAAAAATAAGTATGGTACGCGGCTATGACACTCGACTTTCGTGCCAACAATCTGCAGAAAATATATGACATGTCCGATTGTCATGACTGCACTATTAACTAGAAGTCTAAATTGTGACGAGAAAATCTTCTTACATTTTAATCTCGGGTGGTATCGCCAGTATATGTGGTTTATGGGAGAATTCGCCACGGCATCACAGTTTACCTTAGACCAATCACCCATTCTGTCACGGTCAAGTTTAAAGGATCAAAATAACCCATCAACCAGTCTCAAGCAAGACAAGGACTCCATAACACCGCCCAGTCTAGATCTTGTGAACTAATACAAATGTCATTTCCCATATTTTTTATCTACACAATTCCTTCCTCACAACTACACCCACTAGTACAAAGAACCATGGGATTTGCCGTCATGTTTCTAATAACAAAATGAAAAGTGATCCTTCCAAATACGTGTCATTATTTATTCAAATGTATTTTGATCGATTCCGTGACGTCTAAAGCCCTACATTTCAACAAATTAACTACCGTACTTTTCACAACTTACAGTGTTCGCCCACCGCTAGTTGTCGGTAGTGTTTTACTCAAGACACAGCTGGAATTCTAATACATGTCGTGGTCTAATGACGGGTTGGTGGGTGGCTAATAGGCTAAAATTCGACGTCTAAAGACGGGTCGGTGGGTGGCTAATAGGCTACAATTCGTGGTCTAAAGACGGGTTGGTGGGTGGGTAATAGGCTACAATTCGTGGTCTAAAGAGGGGTTGGTGGGTGGCTAATAGACAGCCGAGGAGAAAACATCTATTACTTCATCATTTCCACAATTATTATCATTCACCATAACAAACGGAATTATGGCTAATTTCAGCAGTTTATCAGTTATATCCTATGTTCGACTCCCGTGTAGTGTTACATAAGATATAGCCTACTGAACTATATTCTTAGTTCTTAGAGTTGCTGATGACATAGACATCTTCCTAGCCGACACTCTACAGGATTTGAATACATTTTTAAATGGTGTGGATTCTGTCCTGAGGAAAGAATTTATGATGAATTTTACCGTTATAAATGTAAAACAAAAATATTGGAATGCAGCCAAATGAAATAAATAACCCCTATGGACGTCGAATTGGCGGGTGAAAAGCTAAATAAAGTAGGAGACTTCTGTTACCGGTTGCCTAATTAGGAAGCAAAATAAACAGTGATGGACGAAGCAAAGAGGATATAAAAAGCAGGCGCGGGTCTAGAGTTTGGCTTTGAGGGGGGGGTCACAGAATCGAAATTGTTAAGAAAAATGGTATCACTAAGAACGCAATCACAGAATAACCAAACGTACAAAACCAGACCAATTTTTTGCAAGCTACATGGATAGAAATTTGATGCGTTTAGCGCACCAAAAATATTCGTACAAATTGCAACGGCGTGTTTTGCGACTTTCACATCGAGCTTCGAGAAAAGTATCAAGGTACGTTACAGTTTTGGCAAGTCGAGTTGGTAACGACAAAGGGAGAAAGTCACAGCTTAAATTGCCAATCAAGCTTGCAGTTTGGACGTCGGCAAAATTTTTGGGTGCGAAAAAAGCCCCAAATTCCTATCCGTGCATTGCTGCACATTCATCGTGACATCTCTATAAACATCGATTCGGCAATCACAAGGTTTGCTAAACAAAATAGACGAGTTGATTTTGTTATATAAATAATCATTTTTGTATAACAGGTATGAAGTTGCAAAAATGTACAGTTGTAACAGAACATAATAATTGCAATAAAGATATTTTCAGTATTGAATAAAATAAAATAAAAACTGTTTTTCGGTTAAAATTCATTAAGTTTTATTTGACTGGTTATTGTGTTTTCGGTTTTTGAGTTTGCAAAAAAAAAATGGTCTCCAATTGGGGGGGGGGGTCATGACCCCCGTGACCCCCCTCCCTTGATCCGCGCGTGATAAAAAGTACGGTAGGTTAGCACAGGCAAGGGAAGCATTTGTACAGAAATTAAGAAGGAATCTGCTGACATCGAATACCGACATTTAGATATACCGGTAGCGGTAAGCAAATCATTTTTGAGAGCCTATATCTAGAGCTCGGCGCTCTATGGAAGTGAAACTTTGACAGTTGGAGCAGCAGAAAAGAGGATAGTTGAAGCTTTTGAAATGTGATGTTACATGAGAATGATGGACATTGGATTAGTAGATAGGGTTGCAAATGAAGAGGTACTGGTACTAAGACGATTGGGAGAGGAGAGATGTTCGTGGCGACTGCTAATTAAAAAAAGAGATGGGTTGATTGACATTATTTTACTTGGACACCCAGGAATGGCAATCTTAGTTATGAAGGAGTCGAGGATGAGAACTGTAAGGGTAGATCAAGGTTTGAACATGTTTAAAAGATTCCCTCGGATGTAGGGTATGATAGCTATGTATGGATGAGACGATTAGCTCAGGACAGGGAAGCGTGGAGTGCTGCATCAAAGCAGTCAATAAAACTGAAGACACAAACATCAAGAATTCTTAATTTATATTTTAGACTGTAATATCTTCTTCAAAGTATGTACAAATAATGTGACTATAACCACAAACAAAGATATTATGTGTCGAAGGAGAAATTCAAAGTAACTTCTGTTGAATGAATCCATTCATTATTTTCTTTCGAACCTGGCGGCTTTTAACACGGGGAGGATTTTTTTTAACAGAATTAGTGTATTTTATTTTGAATATCTTAGTATTAGGTGAGAATGAACAAACTCAGAACTCTTTTCAAATTAGATGACAGATCCAAACAGGAGTATTTCAAATGTTGTGGAGACATGAGACAAAAATAAGTTAAAATAGGCCGATTTAGTCTCACGGCGGAAGGATATTGTATGCTCAGCGCCCAGCGGAGTTTATCAGTGACACTCAGTTTACAATGCCAGAATATAGAGTTGACCGACTAAAAAGCACCAAACTTTTGTAATTCTGAATGAAAGTAGAACGAGTCTTATACACTCACATCAGGCATGAATGCACGGTAACGTTTACCTACCTTATGTCATTGTTTCATCTTTGGGTGACATAACGTATTTCTCATCGTTTGATACGGTATTTTGGCCTACAGAGAATGTTATCGCTCGATCTACGTTCATTCAGTGCTACTGAGGTATATGCCTAAGAACACCTTTATGACGGTGATATTATGCAAATTATTCCCATGTTAGTTCTGTAAGTCGTCAGCACACATTTTTTTTTCTCTCACTTCCGTTCAATGCAGGAGTTTTCACTTGAACTGGGCATTGTGTGGTATCTGGAGGCCTGTACTCGGATAGTCCTGATTGTCAAAAAAGCGTGTGCTACGATCAGTTAACTTACACGGAACCTATTTCAGTCGCGTTGATAGGTGTGTTATGTACTAACAATCAGATATCCCCGTCTCGCCCAAACATTGTTCAGGTTTGTGTGTGTTTGGGAACAAACGAACTGAACATATGATGGACGCATTCGAGAGTTGCTCAATTTCAATTCTGTATATATACAAACTGGCATTAATAATACCCATAAATTCCTCATTTTTTCCACCCAGTCTCAACGACTTGTACTAGAATGTACTCGTCATTATTCTCTAGGCTACCGTAACTCATTTGTTGTCAAGTCGAGCGCATGATCAAGTAGGGTTTACTGTTTATTTACACTGTGCATCTCAAGGGATATATTTGGAACCCCAATATAACATTTGGGGGATCCCTTTTTACGTATCGTATCGTATTATATATATCAATGAATGAGTGCGTATGTAAATAATTTCCAGGTGAATTTCTGTGTTCTAGTTTTCTAACGTAATGGACGAGCAAGCTGTGATCAAAAGTGAGCCGGAATGGTCGACAGAATCAGATGACTTGGCCGACTTTGTAAGTGTATTTTAAATCCACACATTGTGTAACATTGCAATCTTAGTGATCTCCAACACAACATTTTGTAGTTAGCGTGGTAAATTATATTTAGCAGTAAATTAATCAGTATCTGTTAACCAGAGGGAGAGAGTATTACTTATTGCAATCATCACTTGATGTGTACAGCAAAAGTAGCCTATGCTGAAAAGTTCAACTAATTCCAAAAAATTAAGCATACAGAACACAAATGCAATTTTAGAATTTAAAGTAAAAAAAAAGACTCTTATAAGCAAACTTAAAATTAGTTACCGGTAACTGAAATATCTCAAACTGTTTTGAATTAGGTAAAAACCTCCTGATGGATTGATGTTGATATTCACTGTAATATTGTGTGTTCAGAGTTATACAGAGAGGTTGTATTATTGATTAAGGTACCGTCTGTCATATTCAATTTGTTTTACCTCTGTCACTTTTCTATTCCACATTCCTCAGGTAACGTTGAATATTTACTTGGCATGCTCAGCTCCCTAATATTGTCATTCTAATCTTCATCATCACACACTTTAATGTAACTATTTTCATTTAAGAGTATTTTTGAGCATATCTGTTGCGCCAATTATTTTCCCACAAAGAAGGCGTTATTCCTTTTCCTTATCTTTAAGCCTTGTTTTTATGAACCCCCTCAACCATTCCTTTTTCATGAATCCGTCTTGTTCTATTATTTTTAGTGAGGATTGTTTTTAAAGATCAGCTGAATACTACAATGTTGAAGATACCAAATAATTCACATAAGTCTGGCATTTATTTCATTTTGTGATCTTTGAAAAATATTGTCCATGTAAATAAGCCTACTGATGTAGACCGTCCGTGTAGAATTGTGTTTGGAAGAATTGAAAGCAAATGGAAACCAGATGAATGTCTATTTTATTCTCAGATTCCTGTAACGTTCATTTTGCACGTCGTATGCAAGATTTAATTCCACCTATGCAAAGGAATGTATTTGTGAAACAAGTCATTTTTCTGCAGGTTGATGCTCATCATAGGAGGGATATTAAGACAGAATCATGTCCCACGCAGCAGATTGTTCCATTCAGTAAAGAAGGATGTCCCACACCGGAGATTGTTCCTTGGCTTAAAGTAGAGCCAGCATCTTCAGATGTGAAAGAAGTAAGTACTTTATCGAGTTAATACTCTATGTCCCTTTATAAGACATGCGCTGTTCTTAATCTCCTTATCACCAAATGGCATTTAGGGATTCCAGTATTGTATTTTCACATCTGTATTGATAACAAAAGTTAGGTTGTGTATTGTAAAGAAAGCACACCCGTGACGGGTCGCGTCACGGTCTTTTAGACCGGGCGCATACATTTTTTACTCCTCCGAAATAATTTCACGGCGTAAAGCTTCCTCCCCTCCTATACCTTTCAATGGACTCATCCACTGCATGTGTCTGAGTTTGCTGTTCCCACTTTCATTCCCAGTCAGTTAGAGAAGAGCTTTGTTTCACACGATGTACGCTGGTAAGCAGCCTCAGGGACAGTTTTCCGTTGATAATTCTGGACTCGCTGTATTTTCAAGGCTAGTTCAACCGATTGGTGGATCTGGAAGATGTTTCGTAAGGAACTTACATGTGTTACCTGAGTGGAATGCACTAATCCTGATGCTGCCCAGGATAATTTCGAGGATGAATAAATCAATAGATTAAGTGGATTTCATTGATATATATATTTTTTTCAATAATACTGTACAATGTGTTCCGGTACAAAACCTGGTATTTAGTTTCATGGATATATTTTTCCATAATAATAATATATGTTTTCCAACAAAAAATTGTATTTAATACACCCCGGTCATGATGACCGTGCGCGACCCATCCTGAAACAATTTTGACGCGACCCCTCCCGGGTTGAAGGTTCTGTGATACAATATCTGACCCATGCTGGACTCAAACCAGTGACCGCTGACTTTGTATGCTGTTGCTCTGACCAATGTGCTGCCCTGGTGACGAAGTTGCAACCATCTTCGATAATCAGGGTAGCCAACCTGGGAATTGAAATTCGCCCAGATTTTCTCAATAAATCCCCGAGATTTGAATTTTGTTTCCATTTGTCTTCCTCTATAAACAGAACACATGCCACAGTGTCCTCGCGTTCCCTCAGCGGCCATGATGGTTGACATGGTTTCCTGACATGTGGTTTTTGCCACGTTGGTCTGACAGGGGAATTTTTCATACAAGTTAGTCCACGACAGTCTAAGTGGCTTTACAAACAAGTTGATTCTTGTTTTGAAACAGCGCATGACGTCACGTTATGACAGTCTCCAAGCAGTTTCAATTCAGATGAGTTAATTGGGGATGGGATTTAAGGGAGAGGAGGGTCACATAAATTGATTCCTAATGGTCAACCGTTTTGGTTCTTGACTACGGTCTAAGAGAAAGTAGATTGTCCTCACAAAGCTAAATATTAGGTAGTAGGAAGAGGGTCGACCATATTAGGGTTTAGTGGCCACCATTTTGTTTTTGGCTATGGGCCAGGATAAAATATCAGCTGGTTTAGAGATTGTTATAGTAAGCAAAACCATTAACGGTATTGTTGTGTACGTTGATCCTTATTGACTTGTATCAGTTATTTCTTAAATGCAGACAGATGTCGATACTTATATTGAACACATGTTTACAATGAACATGTTTCAACATACGATGGTCAGTATATTAATTCATTATTTAAGACCTGAAAAAAACTCATGTTGTTTGAGTCTTCCGTCTTTTGACTGGTTTGATGCAGCGCTCCATGCCTCCCTGTCCTGAGCTAATCGTTTCATCTCTACATAACTACCACACCGTACATCCAAGGCAATCTGTTTAACATATTCTAACCTTGGTCTACCTCTACAGTTCTTGTCCTCGACCCTTCCTTCCATAACTATGCTTGCTATTCCTGGGTGTCTTAGTATGTGTCCTACCAACCGATCTCTTCACCAGCAGTCGCCAGAAACATCTCTCCTCTCCCACTAGTCTTAATACCTCTTCGTTTGTAACCCTATCTACCCATCTGATCTTCATCATTCTCCTGAAACACCACATTTCAAAAGCTTCAGTTCTCCCCTTTTCTGCTGCACCAATAGTCTAAGTTTCACTTCCATAGAGCGCCAAGCTCCAGACAAAGGCCTTCAAAAATGACTTCCTAATACCTAAATCTATATTCGATGTCAACAGATTCCTTTTCTGTATAAATGCTTTCCTTGCCTGACCTAACCTACTTTTTATATCCTCTTTGCTTCGTCCATCACTGGTTATTTTGCTTCCTAAGTAACAGAAGTCTCCTACTTCCTTTAGTTTTTCACCTGCCATTTTGATGTCCATAGATGTTTCTGATTTATTTCGGCTGCTTTCCAATATTTTTGTTTTAAATTTATTAATTTTCATCATTAATTCTTTCCTCAAGACGGAGCCCATACCATTCAAAAAACACATTCAAATCCTCAGGTGTCTCGCCCAAGATGACTATGTCATCGGCAGATCCCAGAGTTGAAATTATTTCTCCTTGAATCTTCACTCCCACTTTAATTTTTTCTCCAATTTTCTTCATTGCTTGTTCATTGTTGTAACTCTTGAAACATTATAACATAATACTCTAGTCGAGTCAACTTGTCTTAAAATATTTTGAATGAATTACAATGGAACCTTTGTAATACTATTTTACTAGGGTTTTATATTAACTATTTTATAAAATAAATAGATAAAACAGATCTGTAATAAATATTGGGTAAATACTTCATCAAGGTTGCAATGAGATAATAAATTGGGAAAAGGAACGTTTATTCTAATAATTTGACCACGTTTGTATTTGTTTGAAAAGCGTCCTTGTTTTGTTTCTCTTCTTTCGATTTCCAATTCAACATTCCCGAGATATCATTCAATAATATCGCTTTCTTCGTTCCCATGTTATTAATTTTTACGTTGTAATTCCATCATTAAATGAATATTAATATTTTTAGCCTATTTTCTTTTAAGAAAAAAATAGGCTTATGAGATCGCCTTTTGACCGTGTGTCTGTCTGTGTGTGCCCGTGCGTGTGTGGTGGTGTGTGTCCCCCCTTAATAACATCTAAACGGATGGAGCGATTTCAATGAAACTCGGTAAGTTCATAGCACTATTTCGGACGACTCCGACCGTGCCCTTCAAATTTTGTTACGTCTCACCAATCCAACATGGGGGCTGTGCGAAATATTTCACCAGCATTCAATATCTCCAAAACTATTACTGATATCACCCTGGAATATTTTACGGTGATAGAAAGAGCTACTAGAAGGTCACCTATGTGACTTTTGAAAACCTGGTAACTACAAAACCAACATGGCGGCCAAGCGAAGTTGTGACTTTTAAATAGACGTTCCTCGCGATTTAACCAACCAAACGCAATAAAACTGGGTACAGTGTATGTTTATATAAATTGTAATGCACTGAGATCTAACTTCGTTCAATTGTTTACATAACCTCATAATGGCGGCTGTGCGAAATATTTCACCGGCGTTCTATATCTCTGAAACTATTAGCGGTATCACCCTGAAATATCGTACGGACATAAAGGGCACTACTGGAAGTTCATCTATAGGTCTTTCAAAAACCGGTTAACTAAAAAACAAATATGGCGGCCAAGCGAAGTTGAAAATTTTAAATATACCTTTCTCGCGATTTAATGTTCCAAACGCAATGAAACTTGGTATAGCAAATGTTTATACACATTGTAATGCACTGGTATCTAATTTAGTTCAATTGTATACATAACCTCAAGAGGGTGGCTGTGCAATTTTTAAAATTAAGTTTTTATTTCTTGTGTCGTAATCATGCGATCGAAGTGAAAGTTTGAAAAATGAATATATGCAATAATTTTCCTTTAATGGTACATGACTCTATGGCCTATACATATAATAATCCAACATGGCGACCATCCGAAATATTTAGATGGATCTCAATATATACGAATCTATTACAACAATAACATTGAATTCTTAATTTTTCATAGGGGCTATGAACATAAATTCACCTATAGGTCTTTCAATAACCTGGTGATCACATATCCAACATGGCGGTGACGCGAAGTAGAAATATTCACATGGTCGTTTCTCGCAATTTAACCATCCAAGTGCAGTGACACTAGGTACAGGAAATCCTTATACAAATGTTAATCCACTGGCATCAATTTTTTTCAATTGTTTCCATAACCACAAGATGGCAGCTGTGCGAAATTTTAAAATCTCGTTTTTATTTCTTGTGTCCTAATCATGCGATTGAAGTTTGAATACTACACGTACACAATAATCTTCATGTAACAGTACATAACTTTATGACCTACATATATACAAATCCAACATGGCGACTATCCGCAATAGTTAGTCGGTTCTCAATATCTACGAATCTTTTGCAGCGATCAAACTGAAATTTTGTATGTTGATAGAGGCAATTAACATAAGTAGGATAATTATATGAAAATAGGCTGTGTAGTTCTTCACGGAACTACTTGTTATTTTAGTATGTTCATGAGCACAAATGGTTAATAGGCGATAAAGAAGAGGTTATATTCCTCTGTTCGTGTACTTTAAAAAAATCATTAGTGTAAGTTTATAAGTCATTTGTGAGTTGTAATTTCTGCTGTGCAAAGGAATACATTTGTGAAATAAATCACTTCTCTGCAGGATAATACTGACCTCCCTGGGGATATCAAGACTGAAGAATGTCCCTCACCCGAGTTTGTTCCATGTATCAAAATAGAAACAGCACCTCTGGATATCAAACAGGTAAGTACTTTATCATGTTAAAACTGTATGCCTCCTTACAGGACATTACCAGTTCTTCATCTCTTTATCACCAAATGGTATTTAGAGATTCCAGAATTGATTTCCATAACAGTATTGATGATAATTGGAAGCGTTCACCTGATAGGTTGTGTGCAGTACAGAAAGCACTAGCTTCTTGTTGATAGCTATAGAATATCTGACCAATGTGGGACATATCTCTGCGACCTGAGGCTTCACACTCTGTTGCTCTGAGCACTGAGCTAATGCGGGATGCATTGAAACTCTCATTGTCTAATGTTGTATTATGTAAATAATAATAATAATAATAATAATATCGTATGGCCTCGGGTGCCTGGTGCAAGCTTTGTTAATTGACACCCAGAGGGTAGCTTGCATGTCGAATTTCGTCGTTCCTTTGAACGCTATGAAAGTCAAGGAGGTTAGATATCTAAACTCCTTGACACTACAGCGCTTTCAAGTAGAGAATGGAGGAACTTTGTGTTAGCGGAAAATCCCGAGATTAATTTTGCCATTGAACACGGCCTACTGAATTCAAATGGGTTCTTTAACATGCCAACAACGTATGACATGAGTATCGTGATTTTTGTCGCCTTCAAAAATCACTTACCATGGCCAGGGGCGAACCTGCAATCTTGGGGTTGGTAGTCCGACACTATAACCACTCACCCACCGTGTAAATGACTTAACATGAATGACTTAGCCTAGAGGTTTTTAAAGGTATACCAATTATTCTTGGTTTGGTCAAATATATGTACTCTAGTCAGAGGGCTCAAATAAGATGCTCTCATAAGGGCAACTCTGGATAGATGGGTTTCACTACCTCAGCAAACCTTGAAGTGGTCTTTAGTAGGTTATTACTTCAACTTCCAGACAATTGCACTGATGGCTATAACTATTGACAGGGGTTGCCCCCTTCCCAATCCTGAGTAGCACAAGTACAATGGAGAACTCAATTAACCCTACCTAATTTAAGTGAATAAAGAGAAATCTTCTATCTTACCACATTTCTTTATGTCTTCAATGTTGTGTGTAGATAGGCGTAAGTATCTCTGCCCGTTGTTATTCCCATTTCTTCAGTGTTAGGCTGAGGCCAAGCTTGTGACTTTATAGCCACGTCAGAAATGCCACGGCACGGTCGCGTTAATACGTTACATTGATTCTATTCTCAGCGCAGCGACAAAGACGCTCTGTATAGTTTCTTATCGATGTGGCCTTGCTAACGCAACACTGGGCGCATATATAGCTTTGCTCATATGCAGAGTCGCTCTATCATGCTAGGCTCTTGGCGACTGACGCGCCCCATAATAAACCAATATATAAATACATGAATCTCTGACTTACTTAATTGTAATTAATTAATCAATGATTGAATAAATTAATAAATTAATCAATAAATCATATATTGTTACTACAACGAAACTCTAAGAAACAAATAACCCTAGTTTATAAAACTAGAGTTTAGTGCTTTTCAGTCGGTCAACACGAATGTACCCAAAAGAGATGGGTTATGCCCTAATCCTGAAATAAATTACATGAGATTAATAAAACACTAGGTTGACCAGTTTCGATCGTCAAGCGATCATCATCAGATCCATTACACTTAGGCTACAAAATCTATGTTTGAAATACAGGTGAAAATATTTACAATATAAATATCTATGTTTGAAATACAGGTGAAAATATTTACAATATAAATATTTTCACCTGTATTTCAAACATAGATTTTGTAGCCTAAGTGTAATGGATCTGATGATGATCGCTTGACGATCGAAGCTGGTCATCCTAGTGTTTTATTAATCTCATGTAATTTATTATTTCAGGATTAGGGCATAACCCATCTCTTTTGGGTACATTCGTGTTGACCGACTGAAAAGCACTAAACTCTTGTTTACTAAGGCAACACTGAAAATATGGCTTCAAACACCACAATGTTTATAAAACTATGTGAATGTTATCTTACCTCGACGTACTTGATAGTCGTTCTTCTACTGAGATTGTTTTAAAAGTTGTTTGTCAGTTCCATTCTTGAGATACCCTCAAGGTTCATGGTACGAAGTTACACTCATTCTAAAATTTGAGAAATGAAGGCATCGTGGGTCCATAGGATATTAAATAAAGTGTGAAACTGTCCACTTGTGAGTCTTTGCTCGTTGATCGGAGGAACGCTGTATTTTCTTTTCCTTTGCTTCTTTTTAAAGTAATGTGCAATGGCTATAGATAATTATCATCATCTTCATGGCCGCGCATCAATGGGACGAATGGATGAAAAGTGACCCATTTGCTTGCGATATTAGATAATTCACAATTCCTTCGCCTTATGCAATAGCCTTCTTGAATCTCTGTTCATGGTTCCATAAACAGCCATATGAAATGTGCCAGGTAATTTGCAGGACTGTCCACGTGTACGTAAGTACTGGTATCGGACCTTCAGTTGTCTAGGGGTACGTATTGAATCTACGTCAAAGGATTGAATTGCCGCTCTACCAAGAATGTCAAGGATTGAAACGGGGCACACTCCACCCATAGAACTCTACTCCAAACAAAGGCCACAGCCACCTCTTTTCCGTCCCCAATTGCAAGTACGCACGTTATTAGCATTAGACAGATGCCACACACTCTGAAAATACTTGGTAGACACAAAACAACAATTCTGAAAATGTTGGCCAGTACCTAAATAAGTGACAAAACTTATCTATAGGCTTTAAAATTTTGCACTGTATATCTATTTCTTCTTCCTCTTCTTCATTCTTCGATTTTGGTCACCTATGGGTCACATGAAATATATTTATCTTGATTTTATCTCCTTTCTTGATTTTAGTTTGATTTCCACTAGGCTAATTCTTCACCCTAATACTGTGTTTTTTCCTTCTTTAATCTGCCCAAATAGTTGAGCACTATATTGTATTTCCTAAAAAGCCCCGAATTTTCTAATCTCTTTTCTAAATGTTAGCCTCTCTAAAATGTGTTATTTTGTAATGTTCATTTCTGTTAAATCCTTTCTCTCTTTGATGAAGCAATTAATTTGCATTTTGGGATTGTTGTCAGCATAGTCGAATATTTTTTTTGTCAATCTTTCCGGGTTCATTCGGACCAAGTGGTCCAACAAATTCTTCTCTTTCAGAGAATGTTTGATAATTACGTATATTTCTTATTATTATTTACTGGTTCAATAAATCGGAAGTTAAGTTTCAAGTTTAACCAGTAGGCCATGTTCTGGCTTACAAATATTATTTACGTCAAACGATTTTAGATAATTATTTGAAGGTTTAGCCATTGGACAAAACGAAGTTTGTACTTATATACAGTATACAGTATTACATCATTCCTAAATATTGGTTTTATCTTAAAAGTGTGTCACTATTAGGAAATTGTGTCAATGGTAGGTGCAATAATAATACTAAAACTCATCATTTGTTCTAGTTTCATGCCCTGTCATGTGTTCCGCCTAGGAACACCAAGATAGGCTCATCAGCAAAAAAAAAAAATGTAGCAGCAAGTATGGGAGCAAAAAGTGGGAGCAAATGTGAAAGCAAAAGTGGGAGCAAATATGAGAGCAAAAAAAGTAGGAGCAAGTATAGGAGCAAAACGTGGGAGCAAATGTCAAAGCAGAAGTGGGAGCAAAAAGTGAGAGAAAAAAAGTGGGAGCAAAAAGTGTAAGCAAAAGTGGGAGCAAAAATGAGAGCAAAAAAAGGTGGGAGCAAATATGGTAGCAAAAGTGGGAGCAAAAAAGTGGGAGCAAAGAAGTGGGAGCAATAAAAGTGTAAACAAAAGTGGGAGCAAACAAGTGTGAGCAAATATGAGAGCAGAAAGTGGGAGCAAATGTAAAAGCAAATGTGGGAGCAAAAAGTCAGAGCAAAAAAAGAGCGAGCAAAATAAGAGCGAGCAAAAGTGGGTGCACAAAGTGGGAGCAAAATGTGTGAGTAAAAAGTGGGGGCAAATGTGGTGTTTTACTAAAACAATCTGACCTAACCTAACCTAACTTTTCCTAACCTAACTTTATCCAACCTAACCTAACTTCACCTAACCTAACCCAACTTCACCTAACCTAACTTGACCTAACTTCACCTAACCTAACTTCACCTAACCTTCCAACTCTCAGATCAAGAATTAAATTCTGGGCATAGTCGAGTTGGAACCCAAAACCTCTGGGATAACATCCAAGTATACTAGCCACTACACCACGAAATGGGCAAATTATCATGCAACACAACACAAAAATAAAAGTTTTCTGTAGTGTAACTCATTGGCTGACAACCATAGTTGAGAATTCAACTCAGGACTTTTGTTTTGAACATTATCAGAAATATTATTCCATTTACATTTTGCTGCTGCTTATAGTTATAAGAGTTGGCATTAATATGGGAGTAAAAGTGAGAGAAAAAAAAGTGTGGGAAAAAGTGAGAGCAGATGTGAAAGCAAAACGTGGGAGCAGATATGAGAGCAAAAAGGTAGGAGCAACCATGGTTGGTTGTTGAGACTTTCAAATCAACTAATACACATGAATTAAATTTTAGTAAAGAGACTTGGGTAATAATAACAGTTTAAAAAATATTAAGGTGGATTCCTTTTTTTTTTTGAAGGTGGAATATCCAAAGTACCGTCAACAATAATAATTACATGAACAGTGGGAAATCAAACCCAAGACCTCAGGACTTTTGTTTTCAACATTATCAGAAATATGATTCCATTTACATTTTGCTGCTGCTCATAGTTATAAGAGTTGGCATTAATATGAGAGCAAAAGTGAAAGCAAAAAGTGGGTGCAAGCATGGCTGGTTGTTGAGACTTTCATATCAGCAAATACACATAAATTAAATTTTAGTAAAGTGACTTGGCTAATAATAATAATAATAATAATACTAATAATAATAATAACAGTTTAAAAAAATTCAAGGGGATTGATATTTTTCAAGGTGTAATTTCCAAAGTACTGTCAAGAATAATAATTACATGAACAGATTCCAAGAACTCTAGAGTGCTTTTAAGGTTAATGATTGGCTAGGAGTGAGATAGAGCTAGCTAGCCTAAGTTAACCTCAGCTCACTTAACCTAACCTTGTCACATGACATGTTCTACAAGTTTAGACTTGCTTTGAGACTGGCTATGACGTCACAGATGAATGGCGGTGGGAGGCTGGACATGACTTTATATTACCCAAAAACATTTTCCTTTTTGCCGGCCTCCCACCGCCATTCATCTGTGACGTCATAGCCAGTCTCAAAGCAAGTCTAAACTTGTAGAACATGTCATGTTGTACCGTTTGTCAATACATGGCCATTACTCAAGAGAGCAATCATCGTCCTAGTCATGTACAGGTAATGCATTTTTTGTCTACGAGTTTTCAGTAATGGTAAAATGGAATAGCATTTTTAAGTTAGACTTCCTGGAAACAATGGTTGCACTCTACTGCGTCTTGGGTTTTCAGCAACTGCTACGGCGGTAAGGCTTTTCTTTCCAAGTTCCTAATATAAATAAAATAAACCGCTATAAATACCTAAATTCAGGTTAATACATACATTTCATAAAATAAAATAAAATAATATAAAAAAAGTGAAACAAGTTAGTTTAAAAAAATAATCTCACCTTCACTTGTACTGTTCTGTTACTGTTTCCTTCTAGTGGGCACAAAAGCGCAATGGTTTCTTGTTTCTCAGACATGTAAGGTATACCGGTTATCTGTAAACAAATAAATAAATACAAATCATTAATTACCTGATCAATAACTACAAATTCAAGGTTCATTAGCATTTCATTATTAAAATAATCATTCATAGGTACTTACCAAAAATAAAAAGGATTTTTTTCTTCCAAAGTTCAGTTCAGAGCTCTACTGTATACGTCCGTTTGCTAAAATGGCAAGTGCATCACTAACGCAATCGTTATCAGTTAGCCTAGCAACAGAGAGAGTTGCATTTTCTCAGCGTTTTGACCTTGGAATGTTGTCTCTCTCACACGTATTCCCACGCCTCTTCACATTCCTCAATCTGAATAAGATTCGTGTACCTTATACTAGTTTCATGTTTTTAATAAGGAACCAAAATGGCTGCCTCTTATACATCGCTAGTATGACTGTCTAGGAACCAAAATGGCGGTCTCTGCTTAAACAGCATTACATCCATTTTACAATTGGTAGCGCACGAGTAGATTCAATTAATGACCGACTGCGCGTGAATCGTTTCAACCAAGTCCCGTATGCGTTCATATACCATTCATCCGATTATGATTTAACTTTGGTGAGTTGACTACAGTCCTGCGAAGGTGTATGAATTAGTAAATCCGTTCTTCAATGGGTGGTAGATTCAACAAATGAGTGACGGCGCTCGAATCGTTTAAACAAAATCCCGTATGCATTCATATGCCATTCATCCGATTGCGATGAAAATTTGATGAGTTGTTGTGTACACGCCAGGGAAGGTTTTCGACTCACTAAATCCATTTTTTAATTGGTAGCGTACGAGTATATTCAACAAATGGGTGACGGCGCTCGAATCGTTTCAACAATATCCAGTATGCGTGCATATACCATTCATTTCATTGCGATGAAACTTTGGTGAGTTGTTGAGCACTCTCCCATGATTTTTCTTGAGATAGTAAATCAATGTTACAATAGTTAAGAGGTGGTTAACGGAAAGAGAAAAAAAAATATTGGGGATCCAAAAGCACTTCTACAAACAATGTTACAACGCCAACACTTTCTTTGATTGGCATTGCAACGCATGCCGGGTACAGCTAGTTATTTATAAAAATGTATTGATGGATTTGATCCACAGACACCATTTAAAGCAACAAGTTCTCACGTGATATTTTCTCAAATAAAGCAAGGACTCTCTGTATAACGTGTTCAGTTAATTCTTGGGGTGGGGAGAAGCGGGGTAAGAGGGTAGCGGGTGTGTATTGTTGTTCCATTTTATAAAGAGCGGAAAATGAGATAGCAAATCGTAGCACATGCTTCTTAAGCTCACTTATGAACACCAGCAGCTTGTTGAGAAAGCTATTTCAAGCAAAATAATAGAATTATTGTACAGGTTTCTTTTAGTGAGCGTTAACGCCAAAGAAAACAAAACTCCTGTTTCTGCCATGGCCCCCTCATTTTATGAAGTACCTGTTCCCACTACATAAAAGGATAGTTGCGAGGCAAAGAATACCTTGCATTCGATCACAGCCTCCTCGAACACCCCACAATTATGACCTTAGTCACGTAGACATTTAAAATAGGAGGCCATGGAAGTCGGCGACAGTTTCTCTAGCTTGGCCAGTGGAAATGTCGCCTGTGGGAAAAACCCAAACCGAGTGACTCTGATGTGCTACAAAGTCGCAAGCTTGGCCACAGCCTTAGCGAAGGGATGAAGGGAGGCTCTGTGTGGCAGTAATTTTTCACCCACATGACCTATCGTCCAGCCCATAAGAAGTGTTAATGTCGATTGAAATGAATATAATAAGTAGTTGGAATAGGTGACCATGGCTTCATACGAGTAACTGCCTGTAGATGAACACTAGAGTGGCCGAGGGTGGGGATCATACCCACTCATCCTCTGAGTTTGCAGACTGACCAAGTGGCCTGAAACATTTAACTTGTGTAGTACTGGAAAAGTGTTGAGCTCTTAGTCTCTCCTAAGGAAGGAACTCCATACTGCTGATCTCAGGATATATCTTCTATTAAGTGACGTGTGACTACATTTATGAAAGCATTTGAAATAGACATCCCTTTTAGCTCCCCAATCTCTTCCTTGGCCGTATCTCCAATACAAACTACGAGCTCCCGTACAACAGACAACATTAAGCTTGGAGCCAGTGGTATCAAGTTGGTGCAAAATTGATGTTATATACTTTACATTACACTCCCCCTCCAGAAGATATATAATGCACGTAGTTAGTAGTATCAACTTGCTTCAACAGTGATGATATATACTCTATGTAACACTTCCCCTCCTGAAGACATATAATGCTTGTAGTTAGTGGTATCAAGTTGCTGCATTATTGATGACATATACTCTTCGTAACACTCCCCCTCCAGAAGCACTTAAGTGGCTTACTATTACTACTTTTGAAATATTCTCAGCTTCAACTGCAGTGTTTTCTGAAAAAATCTGTTGTAAAAAATTGTATAGGTGATGTGTCTTAAATAATTGTATACCTTCATTTTCAGATGATTTGCCGCTAAAAATCTTGCGGGCCTAGTCACTTTTTACTCAATGAAACATGTGTTAGATCACATGACCCTTTCTGATCTTACTGCTAAATATATAAAAATAAATGTTCATTTTTCCGTTATGCTTATGCATACTCTCTCTATTAAGGCAGTGATCTCCGCATTTTCTCTCACACTAAGATTCACTTGGGTTCTAAAGGAGTGATGGCTTGGTGGTGTATGATAAGTTACAGAACTAGGGAGGACATAGCGATCATTTCCATCAGTAGGATGTGATAGACAGTATGTAGCTAGTGTCTGGTAGTTGTTAAGCCAATATATCTTTACAACAATTAAGCTATGTTGTACAGTTACATATTTTGTATTTTTTAAATGTGTAAATTGATAGAAAAGAAATAAATTATTCCATCTCATTTTCGCTAGGATTTGAAAGAAGACATCCATGTTGAAGAAAGTGATACCAGTGGAAATCATTTGAATGAGTAAGTGGACATCATAATGAGAAAAAGTGTTCTTCTTCTTTTGTGAGTGCAAAACTGAAAATGTTTCATTGGAGCATATGATACATGTCTTATACTGTATTAACTTTCTATTCAGCAGCCCACAAAATATCCATTCTCTTACAGTTCTTTCTGACTTCGTGAAATCCCATTTCATATGGTTGGAGGAAATGTACATGCCACAGTGAAGAGTGTATGACTGAAATATGAGTTTTGTTGGGAACGTCCACTACTTTTTAACTCCCCTAGTGTGTTGCTCTGTCTTCAGCCCCAGATGACTCTTTTTTAACCCTAAGTATTGAGCGTAAGTTAAAGTAAATCCTATCAAATATCTTCTACATCTAACCTTTAACTTAGGAAGGATTTAAGTAAATTGACAGGTGTCAACATATCGGTATCCCACATAAGCTGCTGTTGTGAATGTATATTTACTGTTTGGAGCTTGGGAATTCAAGATAACATTATCTGGGGAGTATTCTGAGAAACCGAAATGGATAGATGGGGTTTGGTTTGCATCATAAAATTCAACAGCTATTCGGCCTTTCTAAAAGCACCAGCTTCTCGGCCTATCTAAACGTTGTCCTATCCTTGTGTCTGCGGAGTTTTTTTTTTGCTACCTTCCTCCGGAAGAGAAATACATATTGGGTAGGCAGGCCTTGCCATAATGCTTACATAATAGCACAACAAGGATATCGGTCTGAATCAGCTAGATAAATTAACTCTTGCGAATAATATTTTAATTGGAATATTAGCCTTCACGTCTACACAATGAAGCTCCGGCAAGTAATCTATGTTATTGCCGTGATTTTTGCGGGGATTCGCCTGGGTGCATAAAGTCAGACGCATCAGCGGACTTCCCGGACCACCGGTAGGGTAGTGGACTTCTAGGCCATGCTCTTTTGTAGCTTCTTGTTCGTTGAGCGTTAAGACTGAGGCGTCGTGGTTGTCAATAACCCAGGATGTTGAATGACCGTACCTCTCCACATAATTCAAATATGATCACTCGAAGGAAGCTTGGCATATTGTTGGCCACTAAAGGAGGTACATGGCCGCGTGGTAATTCTCCTTGGACCTAACTCTCTACAGTGGTTGTAAGGTGCAGGTTCAGGTATTTTCTGATAGTGAACTGATATTTTCTGTTTAGCTTACATCTTAAAAGAGACATTGCCTATTCTCTTCTAGTTGAAGGATTCATTCTCATATCAAAGGTTCACTTGAGAGTTGGTTCTATGCTAAAATTACTCACATTCCTTAGTTTCTCTTTGGCTACTGATAATCTATTTAGCCAGGTTTTTAGGAATATAGTGAATTTCTTTTAAATTTCTGTAATGTATGACTGAAAATATCGGCACCGCTTATATTATTCCCAACCTCTGACTGTTGTACGCATATCTTTGTATGCATTGATGTTGTAACAAAGCGAAATTTAAAGGAATGACGCACAAGGTTGATCTAAATCAACGAAATGATTTTAACTATTGATTAGCACCTGCTCACAAGGAGGTTTCAGTAATGAGGTTCTTGAGAATAGAAGAGGTGGTGTAATTGCCTCGGGGCCAAACCAGGATATATTATACATACATTAGTTGAAAATGATTGTGATATGAATTAACCTAAGCCCTGAAGGAAAGCAAACTAATCCAACACAAGTAAAAGTTATGTTAAATGTAGGTGAGCAAAATTTAAACAACTTGAACAAATAACATTTCAAAATTAACAAGAATATATAGGGGCGTCAAATAATCTAAATTCAACAGTTTTAAGTTAATTTTCGCCAAAACGAAAAGTATTGAGGACAAAGCGAAATGAACCTTGACATAAAAACATTGAGCATAAAGCCATCTCCTCTTAAGTGCGGGGACCAATTATTACATTACATTGAACATTTGCTTACGGGAACCTCCATATTATATCACGGGGGTCCTATAGAACAAGTGGCAGGTAAAATGAATAAATCCTGAAACTATGATGAAAGCGAAAATCGGACCTTCTCTCTCTCTCTGACGCTCAAGATATACCTTTTCGCTTGACATCATACAATTTCTCAAATACAAGAATCAACTTGTTTGCAAAGTCACGAGGTGGGGGAAGCGTTCATCATCCTGAAAGTCTCTCTAAATATCATGAAATCCTCAAGTGATGGAGAATTATTTACAGGGTTTAAGATACTTTATTCTGTATATTATTTTCCGTACATTCATGTAAAAGCAATCCACCATTGCTACAACACTAAAAGTAAATTTTACCGTATTTTATATAAATAGAAAAGCTGCATATCAAAACCACGTCTTTCGATGGTCCTGATCATATTGTTTTCGAAAATTGCATGAATCACAATCAGTATTCAAAACCACCGCCACTTAGTGGCCATGAAAATCCGTTTCGTTTCATTTTCAGAAATTTATTACCTAAATTTAAATCCATAAAATTTCAACTTATATAGGTTGATAGCCACCGTACGTATTCAAAATGACCGCCACTTGTCATCATCGCAACCCATTTAGTTTACCTCGTGGACCCCTTAGCACCAAAATTCAAACCTGAGAGAATTTCTTCCCTTACTGTGTGATGTATTCCCAAATATTTAAAATGAACCTTACTTGGTCACCATGACAACCCGTTTTGTTTATTTGTAATCCGGCTGGCGCCAAAATTCAAATCTGAGGACATTTTTTAAGATCTCTGTAAATTTCACATCATGCTGGCTGGTATCTCTCTCTAAGCAACCTCCACTGAGGTTCCATGATAAACCTTTGTGTTTATTATGGGAATCATTTAGCACCTAAAGTCACATCTTAAGAAATCTTGAAAAACTGTAGAATCCATGACTTACAGGTTGGTGCCCTTGTCACTGTAACTCCTTGGTAACCCATTTTGTTTTTGCAAGATTCTTTCTTCTACTAATAAAATCTCGCGCCAAAATTCGAATCTAGGAAAAGTAGGACACATTTAGGAGAATTTCGCTTTCACAAGTTGGCAGTATGTAGGTACGCAATCCTGAATTATTATTATTATATCTAATATTTGCAAATGCCGGTGTCAAATTGTAGAAACACAGAAAATTACCAACAATAACATCAAACACAATATAGTAATTACATCGTAGTATTTACACCACATTTCTATCTTCTCTTATACACATCAATATGTTTGGGGAAAGGCTCTAAGACTGAGGCAGGTAATGAGTTACAATTATCAATACCACATTTAATGAAAGAATATTTCCCATAATTTGTGCGCTGTGGTCGGACCTTGACTTTATGTGGATGATCTCCTGCTCAAGTAGGTGGGATTTCGCAAACGTTTGCTTGGTTCTTCCCATGCTGGCCGATTATTGTAAGTGTTAAAAATAGCGTATAGTCTGGATTTCGTCCTTCTATCTTCCAGAGATTCCCACCCTAGTTCTTCTATCATTTGAGTTACACCACTTCTAGGATTAGTACCGTTCAGTTCAAACCTAGCAGCCTTCCTTTGTACCATTTCCAGCTCTTTGATGAGCCCTACCTGATATGGGTCCCAAAACGCTGAGCTGAGCCGATTGGCCTCACCAGGGTCAAATATCCTAATTCTACCTTTTAATACCCGCATTACAAAATTAAGAGATTTGTACGCTTTGGAGACGACACATTCCACCTGAGTACTCCATTTCATATCATTCTGTACATGGATGCCCAAGTGTTTGCACGAGCCTTCATCTACAAGTATTTCCGAGCCGATACAATATTGAAAATCATGCCTTCGCCCTCTCCCTACATTTACTCGTGTTTATTTTCATTATGTTGTCAACCGCCCAATTTTTAACAAGGTTGAGGTCAGTTTGTAACTGTGCGTTGCCTTGTGATGTTTTAATTTTTCGGTATATTACACAATCATCAGCAAACAATCGGCAGTCAATTAGAATCCCATTCGGTAGGTCGTTAATAAGTGCCAGAAATAGCAGAGGCCCGATCACACTACCCTGAGGGACACCTGACGATATCAAATTGTCCTCCGAGAATACATTACCCATTTTAACCTTTTGAGAGCGACCAGTCAAGAACTCTTGAATCCGTAAGATTACTCGTTTATCAATCTTCGTTGTCGCTAACTTACGGAGTAGTATGTCATGAGGGACGACATCAAATGCCTTCGCAAAATCTATAATGACATCGTCAACTTCCACCCCTCTGTCTAGCGAGTCATTAATATCCTGAATGAGTGATAACATTTGGCTGTCACATGAGGACCCATGTCTAAATCTGTGTTATCTCCAATTAAGCCATGATAACTTTTCCACTGTTCCCTTAAGTAATCAGAATTAAGATGCTCCATCAGTTTACATATGATGGATATGATGCTAACAGGCCTATAGTTTCCCATTAGCAATCAGTTCCCTCCCTTGAATATTGGAACTATTGTTGTCCTTTTCCAGTCTTCTGGCATTTGTGTGTTATTAATTGATACATTAAACAGCACCCCCAAGTATTTCCGAAAGGCTGTACCTCCCAGTTTTAGCACATCCCCACAAATATTGTCTGGGCCTTTCGATATATTTCGATGTACCGTTTTAATTCTTGCTGGAAACAACGATTGGTTTATTTGGAATGGTGGTCTATCAGAATCATAGTTAAGGTCCAACACACAACTATTAAATTCATTAAACACACTAACATACCATATTTTTAATTCTTTAGCAATTGCCTGTTTCTCCGTAATTAATTCACTATCTCCGGACATTATCATAGGCAAGTCATTGGAATTTCCCTTACGCCTTCTAACGTAACTATACATTTTTTCCACCCATCACCCCCTCCCCCAATTAAGTTCTACATGTAGTTATCGTCAGTAGCCTTCTTTTTGAGTACTAGCTCTTTCGATAATAATTAAAATTAAGCATATGCACGTTACTATCGTGTTGTTTGTTATAAGCTTTCCTTAATTTCCTTTTGTGTCCCCTGATTTCTCTTGTGTAATATTCCGGATCCGGGTATTGCTACAGTAATTTACACGGCACGAATTTCTGAATATCACGATCTAAGACATTTAGAAAATTTTCCAAATCGATATTTATATGCACACCCCTCCGACGCCCATCTTACAAATGACTCATTCATGTAGTCCTGAAATTTGCTCTGATCTGCTTTGCTGTACTGAAATGTTTTAACTGCTTCGACGGAGGCAAGTATTGGAGTGTCCCCGTGTCTAATATTTAGTTGAACACGGGAGAGGTCACTAATTCCAGGAACTTTCATACAACTAATATACAGCGCCACAGGTCGTACTAAATATACATCTAAATTATTATACCCTCTCGTGGGGAAATCATCAACCTGGGAGAAACCCCCCTCCCTAGCTTGTTTATTTGCTGCAAATTGAGCTTGGTTACCGCTAGTTGAATCACCGGACCAGTTCACACTTGGAAGATTTAAATCCGACAGTTATAATATTCTTTTCCATAGATTTACCCGTACATGTGTTGTCATAAAGAGTATCCAGCAGTGGCGGCTGGTGGATCTAAACGTTGGTGGTTCACAAAACTATCATAACTATGATCACTGATATAAGAGTAGCCAAAACACCCCTTAGATACCGAACAAATACAAATTAAGGTAAAGCAGAAATTTTAATTAGCTTATACTATTTGTACTCCTTGACTTGATGGTTATGCCAAATTAATCACCCATTTGTACAGAAAATCAACACGTCTCTCCTTCCTCCTTGCAAACATCTCAATGACCCCGTCATTAAAGTCCCTTATTTGCATGATGAAATCTCGTTCAGTAGACACCATAGCAAGGGCTGATAATCTCTCCTGAGACATTGTATTTCATAAGAACGTCTTAATCTTTTTCGGGGTGGAGAAACATCGTTCCGCTTCACAAGATGTCATGGGGATAGTCAGAACTACACTCAGTAATTTAACACATTAACTGAAAGTTGAACTTAAATTATTGTCCCTAATGAATTCCATTAGTGGCAGAGCACCTGATATGTGTCTAAATTCTGCTGTACTGTAAATAATTGAAAGTTCTGTTTGAAATTTCCTGCACTCAATGAATGGGTAAGCTTGTTGAACAAGATTGACATTTTCATCCGGATAGTGCAGCTCGTATTCTGCAAATTTGTCTGGAAGGAAGAGTGCAGCTGCTCCCAAGTGGCCAAGAAAGCTGAATCTGTCTGACATTTCAGTCAAAATGACATCACAAACTTCAATTGTCTGTCTGTTTCTTTCTGATTCTACTTTTCGTTTCTTGACTATGCCAGACTGCTCTGATGTGGAATTGATGGTATTTCTTAGTTTCAGAATCTCTATTTCGAAAGATTTTAGTCTTGCCAGAACTGTTGTCGGAGTGCAGTCACGCCTCTGAAGCGGACTGTACGAAATGTCTACATGTGGCATGATTTTATGGAAGAAAGACAACCAAAAAGTAAAATTATCATCATTCAAAATACCAATGTAGGCAGATGCTTGAAGAATAGATGATGCATTATTAATTCTAACACATTCCTGAATTACTTTCATACATTCTATCAACTCACTTCTGTACTCAAAGACAGTATTCACTGATCGTGTTTGGAAGTTCCATCTAGTGGGGATTGATCTAGGCAAACGTTTTCCAACTATTTCATCTAAAACTGCAGTTCTTTGAGGAGAGTTTGAGAAGAAGGAACAGAGTCCTTGAAGGTCGACAAAGAAAATCCTTACACTAATTGTATTGATTGAGGCTGCATTCAACATGACTAAATTTAACAGGTGAGCTAGACAATGAACGTATTTAGCTGATGTATACTTCTGCTTAATTATCGCCTGAACACCATGTTTAGAACCACTCCTAACAGATGCACCATCATACGTTTGTGCGATAAGCTTATGTTCACAACCAATAAAGTGACGTTCGAGTTCATCAGATATGAATACAGCCAATGATTCTGCATTTTGCCCTTCAAGATTAATAAAACCCCAGTATCTCTCCACTGGCTTCAAGTTGACCAAGTATCTATATACAATGACCAACTGATACATTGATGCTACGTTACTTGTTTCATCTGCTATGACAGACACAAATTCTGACTCTTTAATTTCTTTTGCAATTTCCTCATGGCGAACTTCAAGCATGCAATGCAGAATTTCATTCTGTACTGTTTTTGAGACAACCTTGAATACAGTCGCTCTTTCCAAATGAGTTTCCATAGCACTATCTAATTCTGCACTAAAATTGATTAGTCCACGAACAACCCCCGGATTTCTTGATGTATCGGACTCGTCATGTCCGCGCAATGCCCACTCAAATGAACCACAAAATCTAATACAGTTAATTATAATGTTCAAAACATACGGTACCTATTTTGTACTACCTTTTGATTATGAGTTTATATTGCTCTTCGGTATCCCGTGTCCATCTGCTGTGCTATATTAACATTGGCCAACATGACCAAGTGCAAGGTATTCTTAATATGCAATTTCGATGAAGCTTGCTTCTTAGCTCGGTCATGAAGATGCTGCAGATCACTCACACCATTCTTTGTCCATGAATCTTCACCCCCAAACAAAATACATGGGAAGCAAAACAAGGTATCGGTCACGTCACAGCCACATATCCAGTCATATTTATAACACACGTCGGGATGGAAATTTCTGTTAAAACTTATCGTTTTTGTCTTAACAGTCTGAGTGATCTTAACGTGAGGCCTTGGCCTACCTAGTCGCTTAACCTCGTGTTTCTCCTCTAAGGGAAGCAAGGAAAACGGTCGCCCTAAGAGTGACTGGACTGAATTCATCATCTGAATTATTAGCTTGCCACGGTGGGTGAGTGGGTATCGTGTCGGTCTACTAACCCCAAGATTGCAGGTTCGCTCCTGGCCGTGTTAAGTGATTTTTTTTATGAAAGGCGGCAAAAATACGATACGCATGTCATACGTTGTTGGCATGTTAAAGAACCCATTTGAATTCAGTACGCCGACTTAATAATGGTAAAATTAATCTCGGGAGTTTCTGCCAACACAAAGTTCCTCATTTCTCACCTAGAAAGCGCTATATTGTTCAAGGAGCTTAGATATCTAACATCTAGCCTTGACTGTCGTAGTCAAGGAACCGCCAAATTCGACATGCAAGCTACCCTCTGTGTGTCAAATAACAAAGCTTGCACCCGGCATTCGAGGCCATACGATATTATTATTATTATTATTATCTGAATTATTACCGGTAGGCCTAATGCAGTGCTGTTGCCTACCTACAGTAATTATATAACCTTATTGTAAACTGCTTGAAGAAACATCACCATCCACCTAAACGTTGAATCAGATTCACAAATATTATAATGCAAACCTGCTAAATTATACGAAACACGGCAAGGTATATGCACACTTCCAAACATGGACAGTAGAACGAAATGTATAGGCTACGTATCGCACACTTCAACAGAAAGTTACATTCATTTCGTTCTCACTACCGTACCAATAATGCTAAATGTAAAACTAAATACCCATTAAATGGTGCGGATATCGTAAAATAGTTTGATGACAACTGTGAAATACGATTAGTGTTGAACAACTCACATTCGACCCACCACGATGTAGATGCTAAAATTTTAATGGTAAATTATGCAACGAGCCTATAATGGCTATAATTAAGACACGAGTATTTTTATAAAACGAGCGTATGCGAGTTTTATAATTTCCATACGAGTGTCTTAATTACCATTATAGGCGAGTTGCATACGACTGTTTATGTTCGACGATAATTATAACCTTATTATATGTTTTAACATAAATATTCATAAATATCTGTTGAGAGTCAGCCACTTGAATTTTGTGATTGGAGAGCGAGAGCTAAGTATGATATCTCTGTCTTTCAAGATCTCTGAATGACCGACGCATGCGCTCTGTGTGCTTGCAATGCCATATGCAGGCCATATGTTTACATCTGCCGCGCCTCAGTAATATTGTCACTGGAGTCGTTTCAAGACAATGCGCTGTGTAGAAATTAGGGTTGGTGATATTAAGGTACACTGCTATTTCTTGTCTCATATTCGCCAGTTTATTTACGCGAACATATGGACGGTGCGTATTCCATGTCGGTAATTTATTATAAGCGGCTTCGGTGGCGTAGTCGGTAGCATGCTGAACTGCTAAGCCCAAGATAGCGGGTTCAAACCCGGCCGAAGTCGTCGGATTTTTTAAGAGCGTTAAAAATCCTTCAGTATGCCTTCCTTTGGAGGGGAAGTAAAGCCGGCGGTCCCATGTCATAGATTTATGGCATGTAAAAGATCCTTTCACAGGCTAAACTTGTGTGAAGCAAAATTTGTTAGGTTAGATTTCGTCAGAACGCTCTATCAAAGTTCCAACGTTCACCACTAGGTATCATTGATATCTGGTGGCGAAAGATGGAACTACTTGAAATTGAACTGAACTTGTAGCTCACTCTTTAGGGTGTCCGCTGGAAGCAGCTACAGACTCAGGCGAGCCGAACATGTCCTCGGACACTCCCGGCACTAAAAGCCATACGATAAATAAATAAATAAATTTATTATAGTTCGATGTTGTGTTTATGTCGGACATGTTGGATTTTGAGCGCATGCGCGAAGGTTTCGTTACCTAATTGGCCAATGAACGAGCTCTGATTGGCTGGAGAAACTGTATCATAATGAAAAACAGTGTTAAAATGACCATCATTATGATACAGTTTTCTGACACATAATAGTGAGGGTCGAACATTAAATAACAAACGTATCGATCCTGTATTATGGAACTGACGAGAAGGAAAAATTGCGAACTCATAATTCCAGTGTCTTTCACCAGGTAGAAAATTCCACGATCACCAATTTTCACAACAAAACAGATAACATGCCAAATCGATACAAAATTGAAACGTAGCAAACCGGTCAGTCACAAAACAAAAGATGAACTTTTTCAGAGAGTACCTACTCGCTTTAGTTAAACTGATCACACTGTATGTTTCAAATAACTGTTATCTATATCAGATAGAAATAGGCCTATCTCTAGAAGATGTATATTGTTTATATATTGTTTTTCAATCATTCAAATACTGCACATATCTTAAAAGAAGACGAAGTGTTGTGCTTGTTAACCTCTAGAGCGTGCTAATGTTGCTGCGCCATCTACTGCCCGTGAGCAGAATATGCCGTATCTAATTATGAACTCTATAGAATGTTAACCAACCACACGTAGCTCCGACCCCACCAATCCCCCCCATGCATCCGCTACACTCCCTAGGTTTGTCTTCGCATATGCTGGCCTATACAAACTGCCTGGGTTGCAGAGAGGAGTGCACTATACAGCTGGCCCTTGGTTGCGTGTGCAGCGTAAAGAACTGCGCTCGTCCCAACCCACTATGAGTGATGAGATTCAATACATCACGCCTCCATTCAAGAATATATATATATTATTATTTGAATCAATAATGCCCAGAATTTTGGTTGTAGCGCAAACTTGCTACCATGGTAAGGAGCCGCCTCTGGTATCCAGTAACGAGAAGTTGTCCATCGGTGCTCGAGACGCCCCTATCACCTGAAGAGAGTTTAACTTTGCATCGTCCAAGATTTCTACACATGACAGCTCATGATCTATATCGGCTCATTTTAAGTAACTTACGATGTCCCTACGAACACAGATAAATAAACCTCCATCTCTCTTACCTCGGTCTCTTCTGTAGGCTACATTACTTAGGTACCCTGAATTAGTTCATTACTATTTACATCCTTATATAACCATGACTCTGTAGCTATGACAACGTCCGGTGAATATGTCTCTACTAGATTCCAAAATGCTATTATTTAATTCCCTATACTCTGATAATTAACGTGCAGCAATCGTAGAGTCTTACCTCCATTTCGAAGTTTCTGCATTCGCTTCTCTCGCTCGTGATGGCAGCCTTCCTCCGGTCCAACTCCTCCTCATGAATGCCGGCAGAATTCGATGACCCTCTCGTGCAAATTCCCCAGGTTGTAGGCGCTTCGTCGATCCAAATGTAGCCCATCTCGAGCAAAGTCACGGTCCCCGATCCGGCAGTCAGCGTCCTCATAAACTAGTCCCAGTTGTGCGCACACCCAGTGCATGCGATCATTAAGGGCCTTAGCTTGCAATAGTTGGACATCCCCCCGCCGCACAATGCCACTCAACACGATTTTCGCGTTCCTAAACTTGTTTCTGGCTATCGTGCCTAACTCGTAAAGCTGGCCCATAATATAATCAGTTGTAGCCGTCTTTTTTAAGTCATTAGTCCCAACATGGAGAAGCAATCACAATCTTCAAAGTATTTCAGTCATTGAGTACATGGAAAGAGAAGGTTTCATATTGGAAAATTATCCACAGGACCGTACATACATATGTTACAATGGTGCGAATACGATTGTCCTAATTTTTACCAGCACTTCTATCAAAACCTCAGAAATAAAGGTACTCACAAAATCAGAGGTGGCACCACTTAGTAAATATCTCCCAGTTATGGCCACGATATCAGTCTAAACATGCAATATGAAGCAAGAGCAATGGACAGATAACATTCAAAGATCATTATGTATCAGTGACATTGAAGAATTCAAAAAACTGAAGGATTAATTATACAACAAATGCAAGGAGGGAACATCGAAGCAACAGCGCATACACTAGAGGCCGTCCTTAGAAGAGCTCAGATGAGGACCACTTGAAGGAAGAGAATATCCCAACCTTGGTTCGACAAGGAGTGTTTCGAAAGGAGAACTATCGTTCTTGAGGTACTTCACAAAACAAAGAATTCGAATGTAGAAGAATTTCGAATAGCATACAATTGTCACAGATGTAGGTATCAGAAATTGCTAAAGGAAAAAAGTGCAAACTGGGTGGAAAAGGAGAGTAAGATATTAGTGTTGAAAGCCATAGAAAATCATTTCGCTCTATTCAAAGTAAAACCCCAAGAGTTCGCTCAGTCGATCACGATGGAAATATGGGACAATCACTTGAAGAAACTCTTTAACGACGGAAACGTTCCCTTAGTAAGAAACACAAGTCAAATACGCTATTTTCCAAGAATCACTGTGGAAGAAGTACGAAATACAATCCAGAATTTGAAAAAACAACAAAGCTGCCGGGCCGAACGAAGTTTTCAACGAGCATTTAAAAGAAGCTTTACCCTACCTAGAAGAAATATGGACGGCACTGTTCGATAAATGCTTGGAGACATCCACGATACCATCCAACTGGAGGACGTCCATGTTGAAGGTTCTATATAAGGGCAAAGGTTCCCCTGGCTCACCTGATTCCTACAGGGGAATTGTGCTGGAAAATACAACATTCAAAGTATTCAGCAAAATAGTAGCCAACAGATTATCAGAAGAAACAATAATTAGTATGATTCCCGATAACCAATTTGGATTTAGGAAAGGCAGATCCACCCTACATGCAATCAGCAATATCCTGGAAGACATTAACGAAACTCTCAGACATAAGGGAAAGAAATTCCATACCATCTTTATTGACTACCAAAGGGCCTTCGACCTTTTAGACCCTCAGCTTATTGCAGATAAACTTCGTCGACTACTTGGGAACGGTCACTAACTAGCAGAGATCTTATCTGAAATGTTACAGCATAACATAATTATCATCAAAGACAGCCTACAGTCATCAGCACCCATTGTTCATGCAAAAGGAGTCTTGCAGGGAGATCCTGTTAGTCCGCTGTTGTTTATCTTGACTACCTCAGACGTCATCGAAGTTCTTGAAGGCCACGGAGAAGTAGTTTCCTTCTACGCTTACGCAGACGATATGGTGATAGGGTCTGGAACAGATTAACACTTTGGGCAAATAGGAATAACCTACAGCTGAATAGAGACAAAACGGACCATATGGTTTTTAGAAAGGATGGAAAAATAGCAGCCTGTGAAGAACTGTATCATGAAGGAGATCCACTGAAATTAGCAAAGCACTTTAACTATTTAGGAATCACGCTACAGACTTCTGGTAATACGTTCACGAAACATCTCGATAATCGAATAACAGCAGCAACAATAGCGATGAATGACATCAAGCCCATTAGAAGGATGTCCATTTATAAAGCCATGAAGATTTTCTCCAGTAAAATAATTCCCATTGTGAACAAAGATATTGAGTTGTTTTGGGGTTACCTTAATAACATCAACCTCAGGAAAATTGAGACAGTTAAATCGACGTTTCTCAACAAGATTCTCTGTTTACAAAAATGCACCACCCAGACTAACTTACGAGCTTACAAGTGAGCCATTCTTCTTAGAAGAACTCCGTGTAAAGCCGTTCTTGCAAGCTACAGCGCTACCAGGAACTACTGGAAGAGATTCAAATCAACTGTGAGGCGATTTGGCTAGATTTCTACTCCACAGAATCTATGTTGAACCCAGAATGGAAAAGACCAGGCTATGAGCTGCGTCACACATGGACAAGATTTGCAGTCATTGGCTTTCAATCTCGAGTCTGTAAGACGGAAGTTTACCGTTCGCCTGCTGCAGATTGTATTTGTAAATTTTGTGGGAAACATTGTGAACGGTATCACGCACTGGGATGTGAACGGAAGCTGTCGCTCAAGGAACTGTGTAGCGACAATGATCTTTCATGTTACATTAGAAATGTAGTATTGTAATTAAATTTTTTTTGGCCATTGGCTGTAATAAATATTTAATTAATCTTGTATTGGCCGTTCCTCAACTTGATGGGCGAGCTGGTCAATTTTTATTACCGGATAGCACATCTCTTTCTTGCCCGTTTTCCTCGATATATCCCCGCTCCACTTAATTATGGAATCACCCATTATGAGTACGTCATTGCTACCAGTTTGCTCCTGCTCGCCCTCTTCCACACTGATCCCAGTAGAAAGCCGTTCAGTCACACCCTTCACCGTTTCTTCTGATTCACGAAGCTTTGTTTTAAGTTCCTGAATTATTTGATCCCTTGCTTTGACTAGCCCCCTCAAACAGTCCGGCGTATCACATATTTTACAAAACCAATTGCCGACATCACAATCCTCCTTCTTGACGTTAACATAGCCGAAGAGAATCCATTTCTCACATAGTGCACACTCAATACCGTTCTTCAATGTTTTACTACAAGTAGAACACTTTAAAGCTGACACTGTATCATCTGCCTGATTCACATTTGGAGTAACAGTGCCCGGATGCTCCCCCACTCCACCAATAACAAACAACGCAGCTATAACTAGGGCTATAAACCACAAGTTGCTAGGCCCAGTACGCACACACAAACACCGGAGATGGTGGCCACTTGGTTACCATGGCATCAAATTAATTTTACATTTTGTATTGACAACCCCAATAGCCAATTTTCATACAAACTGTATTTGAAGTCAGGATGAAGCAGATGTATAGAACTAAACACCCGTTTTATAGAATGAGAAAACTTCTAACCATGCTAGCTAAACCAATTGTGTCCCTGTGCTAACAAGTGTCAATAAGAAAACTCTACAACATCTAGGTTGTATTATGCGGGACGAATTCGACTCGGGAGAAATCGAGTCCCATCGAGGCTACAGTCCTTGTCCTCGGCCCTTCCTTGCATAACTAACATTGCTATTCCTGGGTGTTTTAGTATGTGTCCTACCGACCTATCTGTTTCTTAGCAGTAGCCACAAACATCTCCTCTATCTGAATTGTCTTAGTGCCTTTTACCCTATCTTCCCATCTGATCTTCATCATTCTCCTGTAACACCAAATTTCAAACGCTTCAATTCAATTCACCTCTTTTCTGCTGCTCCAACAGTCCAGGTTTCACTTCTATAGAGTGCCACGGTCCAGTCAAAGGCTTTCAAAAATGACTTCCTAATACATAAATCTATATTTGATGTCAACATATTCCTTTTCTGTAGAAATGCCCTCTTAGCCTTTGCTGAACTACCTTGTGTATCCCCTTTGCTTCATCCATCACTGGTTATTTTGCTTCCTAATTAAGAGAATTCTCTTACTTCCTTTAGCTTTTAACCCTCCAATTGGACGTCTATATGAGTTTTTGATTTATTTCTGCTGTATTCCAGTATTTCTGTTTTACACTTATTAATTTTCATCATGAATTATTTCCTCAAGACAGGATCCGTACCTTTTAAAAACTCATTCAAATCTTCTGGAGTGTCGGCTAAATTGACGATGTAATCTGCAAATCTCAGAGTTGAAATTATTTATCTTTGAATCTTTACTCCTACATTGATTTTTTCTCAAATGTCCTTCATTATTTATCCAATGTATATATTGAAAAGTGTGGCCGATAAGTTGCAGCCTTGACTTACACCTTTCTGAATACCAGCTTCTCTCTCATATCCTTCGGCTCGAATAACTGGTGTCTGGTTTCTGTATAGATTGTGGACCACCATCCTATACCTGTACTTAATTCCAATCATCATACAACTAACTCCAATCAACGTTATCAAAACCCTTTTCTTAGTATACAAATGGCATGATCATTATCTTATCCTTCCTTATTCCAAAATCAGCCTAAGGCTTAGGACAGCTTCCCTTGCTCCAACGATTCTCCTGAAGCTAAACTAGTCTTCACCCAACTATGTTTGTATCTGTCTTTCCATCCTCATGTAAATTATTCTAGTAAGTATTTCTCAGTGTTGCATTACTAACAATATATATTTTAGCTTTAAAAACCAGTTCGAAAGACCTTTATATAAAGTAGACTTTTTTCACGAAATTAGTGAAAACTAAACTAACATACATGAATCCTCAGTTACCATCACTATCTATGATTCTTAAGGACACCTGCCCAATTACATCCATTGTACATAGTAGGGGCGCTCAAAGCTGAAAATTAAGTAAAGAATTACAAAAAATTATGAGAAATTTGCTAATTATCAAGAATATTGTTTCAGGAGGAAATACAACCGAACTAGTCAATAAACTTTGATTTATGAAAATTATACCAACCATGATAATGGTTTCGTTCGTCATTATGAATATATATACAAATATACCGATAAAAAAGCAATAAAGGTAATAGAAAATCACTTAAAGGACAATAATCCAAAAAAGGAACCAGAAAAAATTGTTGAATTGCTCAAAATCACGCACAACCAGAATGTGTTCCAATTTCAAAGTAAAATATACGAACAAGCAACAGGTCTAGTAATGGGATCAGCGGTTTAGTAGCCAACTTATAACCATCATCGGCTTTAACTCGAATCCAAGTATAAAACTTCCGTCAATCCAGTGTGTGGATCCTCGACCGAAGTCAGGTGTGTAATTGGTACAGGCCAATTATATTGGACAAAGTGGACGACAATTGCAACACGATAAAAAGCATAGAAATGCAACAAAACCTAACAAGCACTGAGCTATTGGTGGACATGTGTACGACAACAACCAACTTTTAACAAACATTGGAACAGACCTTCATCACGAAAAAAGGGTCGAGTTCTTAATATTTGAAAGTCCATAGAAATACATCCAACAAAAATGGTAATCTGGAGATCCTAATTAACATATGTTTCTGGAAGTATCCCCGCTATTCGTACTGCCAAATAAAGTGGGTTCCCAATCACAATGATTATATGAGGCGATGAATGCATATGGCAAGGAATGATAAGGGATCAATGTTTTTAAAGGAGGATGTGCCTATTCTCAACAAACCGAGGCCTCAGGCACGCAGTTCTCTAGGTTCCTATCTCAACCTTAAGACTCGTAGGGCAGCTTATATAGATTTAATTGTTTCTATTTTGTGGCAGGTGAATTAAGAGAGAGAGAGAGAGACAATGACATACACCGCTTCGTAAAGTTATTCCAGCCTCAGATATTTACTACATTTTATGAAGTAAATATAACCAAAAAGATGGTATATTGGCTTTCACGGTCAGTGAATTAAAACTCGACAATTCTTCTAGGTTTTTGCCGTGTCTTGTGTGGGGTTTCGCCTAGGACACCAAGCTGGCTCATCAGTGAACTCTTGGTGTCCCCGCCCGGACCCCCGCTGGAGTAGCGAACTGCGCGCTACCTCACTTTATATAAATTTCAACTGCACCTGTTTACTGTGAGAACTAAAAGCTCAAGCAGCCTTGACCCCCTTATGAAGGCTTCCAAAAAGATGGTATATTGGCTTTCACGGTCAGTGAATTAAAACTCGGCAATTCTTCTAGGTTTGTGCCGTGTCTTGTGTGGGGTATCGCCTAGGACACCAAGCTGGCTCATCAATGGGTGCTTGGTGTTCCCACCCGGACCCCCACAGGAGTAGAGAACTGCGCGCTACATCCCTTTATGTAAAGTGAAACTGCACCTGTTTACTGCGAGAACTAAAAGCTCAAGCAGCCTTAACCTCCCCATGAAGGCTTCCAAAAAAGGTGGTATATTAGCTTTCATGCCCAGTGAATTAAAACTCAGCAATTCTTCTAGGTTTGTGCCGTACAAGAAAAGATTGGCACATTGGTAAAATGAGAGACCGAATACGTGGAAGCTAAATACCTGGAATCACTCAGGAAATATTACAATTAATGAATGAATCCTGGAAGAACAAGAGCGGACGACATGAAATATAGAAAGCCGAAAACCGACGTCTGAAAATTGAGAGAAAGGTGAGGTGCGAGAAATACTGGTCAAGGCGTACGCTCAGCCTATTGAAGTCAAATTAAGGTGTTAGGGGCGTGGTGGCAGAGCGGTCAAGCTGTATGCCTCTCACCAAGGCGGACTGGGTTCGATTCTTGGTCAATGCATGTGAGATTTTCGATGTGAAATGCCATGTCCTGTGGTTCGGATTCCACGTAAAACGGAGGTCCCGTGGCTTATGATCGCGAGATAAACGGTCACGTTAAACTACAAGCTTCCTTTTTTTAAAATTAAGGTGGGCTCCATTTCCTCACCAGTCATTCTCGAACTGGTTAGCGGGGTTTCCTACTTTTACTCCAGCCAATCACAGAGACGGTTTCAAATTTAGGGCCACGTACAGCTCCTTCTAATCCTATACCTAATTGCAAATACACAAACTAATGCAGTCTTCACAATACATAGGTTATCAGGAAAAACGAAACACACGGGGGTAAATGACCACGATGTACAAGCTCCTAAGATTAAATGACAGAAATGTCCATGTGTAGAAAATCGTTTTATGTAGAAATAGTTTATACTGCTTATCGAAAGGTTAAGAATACTTTCGGGTAATGATGGTTTAAGTGCTCTAATATTAGTGACTGGGGTGAAAACCCGTAATTGATATACAGTAGAAGAGAAAGTGTGCAGATGGATGTACTACTTTGAGCGTTTGTGTAGTGAACCCTGGTAAAAGAAGCGTATCGAGACTCAATTTCGGGTAATGTTTCTGTCCATGATAGCCGCGCATCAATCAAGTGGCTTTCAAATATCCACAGTTTACCATTTAAAATAAATATCTCAGGAGAGATTATTAATAAAAAGACGTTTGAAACATTACGTCTACTTCAAATCTGTACTTGTGTACGCGCGACGATGTTTTGACCATATGAAGGAAATAAGTACGGTTACGTGATCCGTTACCATCTGGTTTCCCGTCAAGCAACGAATCCGTAATTCTGCGTAAATTAGATTAGCTTAGGGAACACACAACTAGGCACTTAAGAATATCCGACACCCGCTACCCTTATATAATACAAAATAGATCTCCAAATGAGATCTTGACAACGTGCCAAAACACGTCTAATTGCCCAACCGGGTCTTGGTAAAATCGACACACGCGTACGTGACTACAACAAAATACACGAGGACATGACCGAACGTCATTCTAATAATTACAATGACCACAACAATCCAAATGGATTATATCAAAAAAACAAGAACAACACTATGCCCAATGGCATTTAATTATAACACACAACAAATATCAATTCAACTTAATGCATGAAAATTATGTTCTGAGTATCGCGAGCTACCCTTTAAATCAAGATATAGAATACAGGCTCATCTCCCTTTAAGAGAAGAGGACACGGTACCCCGGCCTCAAACCTAATTAGTGTTATCTTAAATCTGTCCGTCCCATATGAAGCCATTATGTCATTCACCCAGTGCGTCGCATAATAATATCGGAAGCTTGCTCACAGCAGCTCTCGATCCTAGAAGTACCTTGTATTTCCTGAAAACATGTGTGTATAAGATACCTATATTGTCCCAATAATTCTCTCAGGAATTATAAGACACGACGACTCAGCCGGTAGCCTCCTTGGAGTTCATACCGCCGTTAATTATATTTTGCTGCAGACAGGAATCGTGGGCTAATTACCACGATGTTCCCCGCGCATGTAGACACACATCATCACACATAACCAAATAACGCACACCTGGGTAATGACTTCACCACACCTCTCCATCTGAAATACGTCCAGGTTTAGGATTCCACGGAAAGACTTAAATTGCTTTCCCAAAGATCAAATAAAATCAATACTTCATTAGTTTTACATTTTACTTATAGAACTACGGTTCCCTGCAAATAAAATTGTTCTAGGCAAGTCACAATAAAAACGCCTCTTTATCAAACACAAGGTTAAAATGTTACCCCCCAAATTCTAAGTTTATCGTTAAGTTTATTCTTACAAAGCACCATTTATCGCTCAGACCATAAATTCCGCTCAAGCGATGTGAACAAAACACTGCACACGCATTGTACATTTACAAGTTACATTACAATCAATTAAATCAGAACAATAAAATAGTCACGCACGACATTACAATCGAGTGTCGGTACACCGAATAAAATCAAACTACAATAAAAAAATATACAAGAAAATTATTTACATTTCCCCAGCTAATCTAACTATGACTAAAATTGAATAATCAGTATGTTGTACTTATCCCTTCGCCAAAACACCTCAGCTCACGTCGCCACATATAACCCAGCAGTTATTTAGCCGGAGTTGGACCTAGTCGCTGGTGTGTCCATGGTCTTCCTTCCAACTGTTGGCCTCGTTCCAGACATCTTGGCTTTCTTAGGATAGAAATGTTCAGTTATTTCACAGTACTACAATTACTACTAAAATTGCTAAATGAGCTGATAAAATCCACTCAAAGTCCTCAGCAATTTATTCGAAGAAAACTTTCCCTAAATATTTATAAGGCTGAAGCTTCTACCATTCACAAGCTAATTATACACATTTAAATACTTGAAGAACTCGTCAGAGTTTAGAAGTTGATATTTCGTCTACACAAGTGTCCCTCACGACACCTCAAAATAAAGTCAAGTGTCCCTCACGACACCTCAAATAAAGTCAACACAAGTGTCCCTCACGACACATCGAAATAAAGTCAGTTCAACCACCAGCTTGGCTACATTTATACAGCACACAGCAAATTGACAGTAGTGGGGACGAATTTTAAAAATAATTCGGAGTTGTTAAGTTACGGACTTGCGACTAATTTCATTGAGCTACTCTTATTGCACAGGTTAACAATCTGATCGGCGGAGACACAAATGATCATGGGTTTTATTAATATTCATTTTTGCGCCAAATCAAAGGTACACCAGTTTTTCGCGGGCCTGAAGCGTGCCTTGCTTCATTCGTTGATTCAAATTCATCTCGGAGAGTTCGACCTAGAGACTCCTCCCCAATTTATGACGTACAAGCATCTTCTTCCTGTCAGATCCTGGTCCCCCTACACCTGCTTGCGTAAATCGGTAGCAACCGTCTCATGGCCTGCTAACTGAAGCCACGCGTATTGGACGTTGTCCTCTTCAGTTCCCGGAATTATGGCACACTTTTCCTTGCGTCAAAAACTTGGTATTAATATACCTGCCTCATCGTCCAACTCCCAATTGTTGCAACATATTTCCTCAACTCGAATTCACTGCTGCTTGTATGAATACACCCTTTCAAACATAATAAAACAAAAATATGAATCATTATTATATCAGATTATATCATAAGGGTTCATTACCCTCTTTCCAAGGAAAATTCGAGCTACAATGCAATTGGAGTCGAATTTGCAAATTCCACTTCTCATGTTTTTCAAAACATACATTTTTCAAGTTCATTTCCAAAACAATAATTGTGTCCAATCCTCTGTGCTGTCTGTATTAAACATCTCCGTTCGCTAATTGCTTCTTCACGTAGACCTCAGACTTTGGACTCGGCTCGCCACCTGCTAATCACTTAGCCATCTCCCCTCTCTCTCGTATAAGGTTGACCTATATCGGCTCCCTCTTGTATTTAAACAACTTCAGCTGGTGACTCCTCAGTACCCTCCCAGTAGCCACGTATCTTTGAGTGCGATTACTCAAATTACGTCAAAATTACATTTTACAACAATCTTTACATTTCCCAGGGTTCCCTTCTTCTTCAGCTCCTGTCTTCTTCTCCCATCTTCTTCTCCGGTTCCCGTACGATAACTTCACCATATTTCGAGACCTTTATTGACTCCGGTCTGCGAATCTCTCCTGCTGTTTTTCTGTTTCTGCTTGTCGGCTAATCTCTTCTCTTCTCCGTGCAGATCTCCAGATACCTTTGTGTTTCCATGTGCATGGCCTGCAAGGTTGGATTTGTTCCACTTTCCGTGTTGTAGGTTTCGGGATTTTTGTGGTCTTCATCGCTCTTCCCCATTTTTCGCGTTCTGCCTCATCGCCAGCGTTATGCTCCTGTATATATTTTTGAGGTTCCTCGTATCGTTCTTCCCAGGTTCTCCTGTAATCCCTAGGATCGCCTTCTCCGTTATTCCTCCTGTCCTTCCAGTTTTGATTTCCACGCGGGTTATTATTATTATTATTCCGCTGGTATGGTGCATCTTGCCTTCGGTTACTCCTCCAATTGGAATACCCGCGCTGGTCTCCCCTCTGGTGTGAGTAATTATTCCTGAGGTTACTATTATTATTGTTGTACTGGTTATTACGATCATCGTAGCGTTCCCTGTTATCGTAAAATTCTTGCCTTCTCGTGGTTACTTGTGTGTTCGTGGCTTGTGACCTAGTATTTGTTGGACTAGTCTTTACGATTTCAGCCGTGTTCACATGTTCTACTTGCCTCTGTCTGTATTGTTGGGTTACCATAGACGTTTCGTCTAAGTGCCCTAAGATTTCTTCTGCCTGTATCGCGGTTTTAATGTTTGCTGCTACGAGAAACTGTTGAACATTCACCGGAAGCTGTTTCCCGATAGTGAGAACTAGATTTTCCTCACTAGGCGGTTCATCTAAATCTTTCAGCCTTAACATTTGTTGGACAAAGAATTCTGAATATTTCGTTGGGTTGGTACTATGGTATTTACGTGAATATAATTCCATTCTTAATCTTTGTTGATACGAGGGACTCCAGAACTTCCTTGAACGCTTCCTTGAATTTTTCCATTGTTTCAAACGTGTATTTAAAACATTGAAACCAGACAAGGCTTCCACCTTGTAAAAATCTCTCGACCATCCTGAGCTGTTTTACAGGACTAATCTGCTGATCCTGAAAATAGTCGTCCAATTCCCGCAGGAAGGCTTTGGGAGTTGACCACACCCCGTCATTGTATTTTCCAGGACGAAAATCATTACCCCTGATGACCGGAATGATTTGAGCTTGACTTACATTCGGCTGTGGAGTTGAAACATCGCCCCTATGTTTATTGAAAGCTTCCGTGTTACAGTCAGCCCTTGGACTCTGGACCTGACTCGTTCCCCCAGTCTCGTGAGTTAATCCTAGACTGTGAATACTTTTCCGGTTTTTCCGCTTGCCACTCGGTTGTAAATAGTGCCATATTTTCTAATGACCTAAGTTCATTCTTTTCGATTTTCACTTCATGCTCTTGGAATCTCACTTTAATATTTTCTTCGAGAGCCTGAATCCTCAGATTGTTATCCCCCAGTTTCTTAATTATCGACTCATTTTCCCCTTTACTTTGTTCTGACATCTGTTTCCAATCCTTCCTTATTCTGTCCTTAATGGCTTGATATTTTTCTTTTGTTTGTTCATTGTTATCAATTTGTCCAAATTCAATTCGATCTAGGCGTTCTTCTGTCTTTTTCTTCGTCTCCCGCATGTTTTGCTTGATATGATTTTGGGCTGCCTCTAAAGTCTCCCACCTATCGGTCGACTGAAGATCCATTTTCTCCATATCTTTAACTAAACCCATGACGTTGCTATCTATGGATTCGATCTGTCCTTGCATGCTGTTGTTCTTCTTCTCCATCCCCTCTAACCTGCTCTGCAATTTCTCCTGTGCGACTTTAATCTCAGCTGCATTAGTGACGCAAGCCCGTTCTATTTGTTCAAGTTTCGCCGCCACCATCTCATCCAACTTAATGAATTTTGTGTCAAATTTCCCCTCAATATTCTGTATCTGTGTTTTGATTTGATCATTTTGAATAACTGCATGTTCCGCTATTTGTGTGTTTATATCGGATTTTAAGTTTATGATCTGTTCTGACATCTTATTATTAATTTCGGCTTTTACTTCGGCTAGCTGTGCACTATTACTGTCTTTCATCTCCGTCTTCATTTCATTCAATTGTACACTACTACTGTCTTTCATCTCCGCTGATTGTGCGCTCAACTTCTCCTGTTTTTTTGCCATCGCAAGTTCAATCAAAGCACTTAATTCATCCACCGTCGCCATTGCACTTACACAATACACTATTAGAGAACTAGGGTCATGCATATGGCGACATCAGCTGCACAAGCTCACCCGTATAGTTTGACATTTAAATGGTTTTTACAAAACTCAAGTCATTTATCTTTACGTTAATAAAAAACCCAACAAACATACATCATTGAGTATTATCTCTCTTTACTTTAAATTTAAAACCCCTTAATTTGGTTATTTACTTTCCTGACCTTACTGATTTTACATGAAATATATTTTAATTAACCAACTGTTAATGAAAATTTTTATGGTATCACCTTCCTGACTTTCAATTATACTGAGTTCATTGTTTAAACAATCATAATTTAATCTAACAGGGCGCCAGAAACACATCTCAACTCAATAGCAACTATCAAATATTACTGTGTTTCAAATTTCTTTAATTTGAAATGAACATATGGATTTTAATATTTTAGCACTTGGCGGTACAACTTCACCACACATTACTGAATCTACTCATTAATTAGCCACCGTTGGCTTACGTCCCACATTGAAAGCTTTGTTTATCTCTAAATTGGTATAGAATGTACACCCTAGGACTCCGTTTACCATAAAACACCTGCAAACCCCACGTTGGGCGCCATGTTTACTCTATGATCCCTTGTAAAAGAAGCGTATCGAGACTCAATTTCGGTTAATGTTTCGGTCCATGATAGCCGTGCAGTTAAATTTTGCTTCTCATAGATTACAAGGATACATAGGGCAAATACAATAATTACAGAAAAGAGGTAACCCAGTATACTAAATAACAAGTTTAATAACCAAAGCAAATAACAATCAACAAAAACAACATCTCGAATTTACTCCCACACTTCTAAATAGATCACAACTGCAAATCCTAATTTGTGTCTGCATCAATCAAGTGGCATTCAAATATCCACAGTTTACCATTTAAAATAAATATCTCAGGAGAGATTATTAATAAAAAAGACGTTTTAAACATTACGTCTACTTCAAATCTGTACTTGTGTACGTGCGACGATGTTTTGACTATATGAAGGAAATAAGTACGGTTACGAGATCCGTGAACCATCTGGTTTCCCGTCAAGCAACGAATCCGTAATTCTGCGTAAATTAGATTAGCTTAGGGAACACACAACTAGGCACTTAAGAATATCCGACACACGCTACCCTTATATAATACAAAATAGATCTCCAAACGAGATCTTGACAACGTGCCAAAACACGTCTAATTGCCCAACCGGGTCTTGGTAAAATCGACACACGCGTACGTGACTACAACAAAATACACGAGGACATGACCGAACGTCATTCTAATAATTACAATGACCACAACAATCCAAATGGATTATATCAAAAAAACAAGAACAACACTATGCCCAATGGCATTTAATTATAACACACAACAAATATCAATTCAACTTAATGCATGAAAATTATGTTCTGAGTATGGCGAGCTACCCTTTAAATCAAGATATAGAATACAGACTCATCTCCCTTTAAGAGAAGGGGACACGGTACCCCGGCCTCAAACCTAATTAGTGTTATCTTAAATCTGTCCGTCCCATATGAAGCCATTATGTCATTCACCCAGTGCGTCGCATAATAATATCGGAAGCTTGCTCACAGCAGCTCCCGTTCCTAGAAGTACCTTGTATTTCCTGAAAACATGTGTGTATAAGATACCTATATTGTCCCAATAATTCTCTCAGGAATTATAAGACACGACGACTCAGCCGGTAGCCTCCTTGGAGTTCGTACCGCCGTTAATTATATTTTGCTGCAGGCAGGAATCGTGGGCTAATTACCACGATGTTCCCCGCGCATGTAGACACACATCATCACACATAACCAAATAACGCACACCTGGGCAATGACTTCACCTCACACCTCTCCACCTGAAATACGTCCAGATTAAGGATTCCACGGAAAGACTTAAATTGCTTTCCCAAAGATCATATAAAATCATAACTTCATTAGTTTTACATTTTTCTAAGAGAACTATGGTTCCCTGCAAATAAAATTTCTCTAGGCAAGTCACAATAAAAACGCCTGTTTATCAAACACAAGGTTAAAATGTTACCCCCCAAATTCTAAGTTTATCGTTGAGTTTATTCATACAAAGCACCATTTATCGCTCAGACCATAAATTCCGCTCAAGCGATGAGAACAAAACACTGCACACGCATTGTACATTTACAAGTTACATTACAATCAATTAAATCAGAACAATAAAATAGTCACGCACGACATTACAATCGAGTGTCGGTACACCGAATAAAATCAAACTACAATAATAAAAATTTACAAGAAAATTATTTACATTTCCCCAGCTAATCTAATTACGACTATTGAATAATCAATATGTTGTACTTATCCCTTCGCCAAAACACCTCAGCTCACGTCGCCACACATAACCCAGCAGTTATTTAGCCGGACTTGTACATAGTCGCTGGTGTGTCCATGGTCATCCTTCCAACTTTTGGCCTCGTTCCAGACATCTTGGTTTTCATAGGGTAGAAATGTTCAGTTATTTCACAGTACTACAATTACTACTAAAATTGCTAAATGAGCTGATAATATCCACTCAAAGTCCTGAGCAATTTATTCGAAGAAAAACTTTCCCTAAATATGTATAAGCCTGTATCTTCTATCATTCACACGCAAATTATACACATTTAAATACTTGAAGAACTCGTCAGAGTTTAGAAGTTGATATTTCGTTTACACAAGTGTCCCTCACGACACCTCAAGATAAAGTCAAGTGTCCCTCACGACACTTCAAATAAAGTCAAGTGTCCCTCACGACACCTCAAATAAAGTCAAGTGTCCCTCACGACACCTCAAATAAAGTCAAGTGTCCCTCACGACACCTCAAATAAACTCAAGTGTCCCTCACGACACCTCAAAATAAAGTCAACACAAGTGTCCCTCACGACACATCGAAATAAAGTCAGTTCAACCACCAGCTTGGCTACATTTATACAGAACACAGCAAATTGACAGTAGTGGGGACGAATTTAAAAATAATTCGGAGTTGTTAAGTTACGGACTTGCGACTAATTTCATTGAGCTACTCTTATTGCACAGGTTATGAATCTGATCGGCGGAGACACAAATGATCATGGGTTTTATTGACATTCATTTTTGCGCCAAATCAAAGGTACGCCAGTATTTCGCGGGCCTGAAGCGTGCCTTGCTTCATTCGTTGATTCAAATTCATCTCGGAGAGTTCAACCTAGAGACTCCTCCCCAATTTATGACGTACAAGCATCTTCTTCCTGTCAGATCCTGGTCCCCCTACACCTGCTTGCGTAAATCGGTAGCAACCGTCTCATGGCCTGCTAACTGAAGCCACGCGTATTGGATGTTGACCTCTTCAGTTCCCGGAGTTATGGCACACTTTTCCTTGTCACAAAAGCTTGGTTTAAATATACCTGCCTCATCGTCCAACTCCCAATAGTTGCAACATATTTCCTCAACTCGAATCCACTGCTGCTCTTATGAATACCCTCTTTCAAACATAATAAAATAAAAATATGAATCATTATTATATCAGATGATATCATAACGGTTCAGTAGGTCTTAGGAGATTATGGGTATTGTAGTGAAATATACGAGAAAATTGTTGGTCATAAGTGAGGAGATATAATTTCGGGAACAGAATTGGTTGATCACTAGAAGGCTTATATGGAAAGGAACTTGGGTGAGGTACCGACTGAGTTGCTACGATGCATAGGGGTTGAAGATCCGGTCAGTTCTTTTCGCTTATTAATACGTACGATTTTTTTTTTATTTTTTTGCTGTATGTCAAGCAGCTAACAGCTGGGTTTGATGACCCACGCTTCAAAGTTTCTGAATATAATAATTACTCTGTGGATGGGATGACGGCTGAGTTAGGTGAAGCCTAATCTGTTTCAACAAAATCTTAGGGATAAGTGGAGCTATATTAAGAATTGGGCTGATCTTAGAAGGTAGAATAGGAAGAAAGCATATTTGATCTTAAAAGAGCTGGTGATATTGTTGATTGTTTTATTTATTCCGCCATGTCAATACTAAGAATATGATGATTAAAATTATTTAAACGTACATTTTTCGATATCCAATGATATCTTCTTCAGCGTTAATAGAGTGAAACAGTAATAAAATAAGATGGATGTCTTTACAGTTATTTGATTAAGATAGAATGGGAATTCGGCATATACATAAAAGGAAACTTCAACCTCCAAAATATGTTGTTACTAAACTTGAGTTGCGATGGATTCTGGTGAAGTTGTAAAACAATAACATAGGGAATTTGGAATTCTATCTTTGACTTCTGCCAAAGTCTTTCCCTTTATTATCTGTCTTATTTTTTTAGTAGATTCATGACTTGGAAGATGTTGTTTCTAAACTGGACTTGCGATGGGATGTGATGAAACTGATGTAGTAATTAAGATTTCTTCCTTCGTATTTTCCAAAGTCATAATTTTATTTGGTGGCTTATACTTGGCGCAGCTAGAGAATCAGCTGTTTTTGGATGCAATATAATGCATGGCGTAGTTTTGACACCCTACATCAACTGTATATTTAGAAATGCACATTTCGCCGAATTTTTTTAATGTAACTGGTAAAATATTAAATGCCTCAATTATTGAGATACTCCCAATTTTATACCTTTGCTTTCCGACAATCTGAGAAGAATTGGAATAAAATCCAGTGATGAAGTATCTACAAACAGGTGGTAGTTATAAGATTCGATGGACATGAAAGAGAGACTGATATTTTGGAGACATGTAAGGTAAGGCTGCATTTTATAACTAGTACGTTTCAATCTATACTTTTAGCAACTAACGAAATAAACGAGATTGAAATATTAAGTAAATTTAGAGGATTAAGGTAATGTAATTTTGATTCAGTGATTTACTGACAAAATTGCCATCTTTCCCTATTCACCAGAGGATTTAAATGATGTACTAAACGGTGCGAACGAGGTGTTTAGGAAAGAATTCATAATAAAATCAAGGTATTTAGAAAGAATTAATGGAATGGAGCAGGAAGAAGTAGATAAGCAAAGTGGCCTCTGGATAATTTTCAAGGTCATCCACTTTTTCTCCCCCTCCCCTGGTTACGTGTTCCCCTGAGGGCAAGGGGAGGGGGCAGGGGTGGGGGGCTGGGGTGGGGGCAGGGATGGTGATAGGGCTGGGGGCAGGGGTGGGGATAGGAATGTGGGTAGAGGTGGGGGCAGGGGTGGGGAGGGGAGTCTGGCCTGGGAGCAGGCCCATATTTGGGGTCTGACCTGGGAGCAGGTCCCGAGGTGTTGCCCGGCCTGTGCTGGCCGGCATACTGGCAGTGAGTTTTTTTTTTGGGGGGGGGGGCGAAAAGGTTTTCCCGCACCCCCCGCGTGGCACCCGACCTTACTACTGGTGCCTCCGACATGCAGTTAGTCTACATAGTAGAAGAGAAAGCATAGGGGATTGGAAAGATAAGGATTGCCCTTTGAGGCTTTGCGCCTGTCCCATCGCGGTCGCGATCGACCAGGCATCATAGGTTGATATTAACATTGGTATATTATTATATATGTGCACATATAAATATGTACACATATATAACGGTAAGATTGTAGGGCCAGGGAAAACCGCATAGACAGAAAGGAAAGATTGTCTACACGTAAAACCTGGCGGCTTGGTTATTGCCACATGCATGGATAATGTGGGTATGGAAATGAGTAGGTTTTGTTAGTACGGGAGGTGTATCATGAAACAGTTGCAAAATCTGATGGCAGTGAGTAGCTGGTGCTGGCCAGCTTTATAGTGTGGAGGCCATGGTAGTGGGGGAACCGGTTTTACCGGCCAGCGAAGGAAGCCGAGTGTGGCCGAGCTGAACTTTTAATGTTACACGGTTGGTCTCTCCATGTAATGCTATCTACGGTCTCAGGGTGTAACAGCCATCTTACCCTTGGCTCAGTAGTTAATAATAATAATAATAATAATAATAAATATGCCATTGAGCAACTACACGTCTGATCTCCCTCTGTGACGACATTCACGGTCTCAGGGTGTGGCAGCCATCTTGCCCTTGGCTCAGTAGTTAATAATAATAATAATAATGAAAATGAAAATCCACAGCCTGCTTCCAGTCTCCGACCGGGTCAGGAATGGAATGAATGAAGCCCCCATCTAGCGGCGAGGATATGAACTGTGCCGGCTGCCGAGGCCTGACGCACTCCTCTGGGGCAATGATGAAATGAATGACAGATGAAATGAAATGATAGTGGAGAGTGTTGCTGGAATGAAATTTTGACAGGGAAAACCGGAGTACCCGGAGAAAAACCTGTCTGCCTCCGTTTTGTCCAGCACAGATCTCACATGGAGTGACCGGGATTTGAACCACGGACCCAGCGGTGAGAGGCCGGCGAATAATAATAATAATAATAATAATAAATATGCCATTGAACAAACTACATGGCCGATCTCCCTCTGTGACGTCATTCACGGTCTCAGGGTGTGGTGGCCATCTTGCCCTTGGCTCAGTAGTTAATAATAATAATAATAATAACAATTATGCTATTGAGCATCTACACGGCTGATTTCCCTCTGTAATGTCATTCACGGTCTCGGGGTGTGGCGGCTGTCTTGCCCTTGGCTCAGTAGTTAATAATAATAATAATAATAATAATAATAATAATAATAATAATAATAAATATGCCATTGAACAAACTACATGGCCGATCTCCCTCTGTGACGTCATTCACGGTCTCAGGGTGTGGCGGCCATCTTGCCCTTGGCTCAGTAGTTAATAATAATAATAATAATAATAATAATAATAATAATAAATATGCTATTGAGCATCTACACGGCTGATTTCCCTCTGTAATGTCATTCACGGTCTCAGGGTGTGGCGGCCATCTTGCCCCTGGCTCAGTAGTTAATAATAATAATAATAAAAATAATAATAATAAATATGCCATTGAGCAACTACACGGCCGATCTCCCTCTGTAACGTCATTCACGGTCTCAGGGTGTGGCGGACATCTTGCCCTTGGCTCAGTAGTTAATAATAATAATAATAATAAATATGCTATTGAGCAACTACACGGCTGATTTCCCTCTGTAATGTCATTCACGGTCTCAGGGTGTGGCGGCCATCTTGCCCTTGGCTCAATAGTTAATAATAATAATAATAAATATGCCATTGAGCAACTACTCGGCCGATCTCCCTCTGTGACGTCATTCACGGTCTCAGGGTGTGGCGGCCATCTTGCCCTTGGTTCAGTAGTTAATATATATATATATATATATATTACAAGGGACTGTGGAAATCTTCAAAAGACACTTGTGAAGGGTCCGCACTCCACAGTAGTGTGGGATTTTTACCCACTAAAAACCACATCCCTTTTCCCACGATGCATTCATCACCCCGGAACTGCTCTCGCATTACTTCAGGGTGATGTCGTGCTTACTTAGCCTTTCAGACTTCTTCTTTCTTCATTTCTTCTTAAGGGCGTTCATACACTTCCAGATCTCGCTTCTTCTGGCGAAGGACATCCTCCACATACACTGCTACATGATCCCATGATTGCTGGCTCCGTAACATCACAAAAATAACATTATCTGGTGTCAGTTCTCCCAATTCAGTTTCCACATATTCTCTCTTTATCGTCCAATGGCCGCACACGAAGAAGGTGTGAAGTACATCATCGATGTCGTCACAATATATGCATGTTGCACCACTCGCTCCGCCTACTCTATGCAGGAATTTACGGAAATATCCGTGTCCTGTTAGAAGTTGTGTGAGGTAATAATTGACTTCACCATGGGCTCTGTCGACCCAGGTATCCAGGCGTGGTATCAGTCGCTTGGTCCATTTACCACGAGGGTCACTTTCCCATCTGAGTTGCCATCGCCTCATCCGTTTGTTAAAGGCACGCTATCTTCCTACGATACCATGCAAATCTCAAGGATTCGGCCCAAACTTCGGAGCCATACAGGAGCACTGACTGAACCGTCGTCATGAGGAGGCGTCTTTTACTTGATTTTGGGCCATTAATATTGCCCATAAGCCTACTAAGTGCTGTCATGTATTTTACTGCCTTATCTGTCACTCTCTGAATATGGTTCCAGAATGTGAGCTTGGAGTCAAGTGTCACTCCTAAATATTTTGTACTCGTAGATGTTTCAATCACTGTATCTCCAACAGTCATTGGTACAAGAGTCTCAATCCTTTTCCTCGTCAGAAGAACTATCTCCGTATTATGTTCTCCTAATGTTAGTCTGTGACTCGTCATCCAGTTTTTTATTCGCCGCATCACCTGGTTCAATTTGATTTGAGCCAGCTCAACATTGCGGGCCACTATCAAGGCAGCCACATCATCAGCGTAGCCCACTAGATTCGTATCCTCTGGCATCTCCAGACGTAACAATCCATCATACATGATGTTCCAGAGATCTGGACCAAGGATCGATCCCTGTGCTGCTCCAGCCGTCAGTTAATAATAATAATAATAATAATAATAATAATAAATATGCCATATTGCAACTACACGGCCGATCTCCCTCTGTGACGTTATTCACGGTCTCAGGGTGTGGCGGCCATCTTACCCTTGGCTCAGTAGTAAATAATAAAAAATAATAATAATATTTTAATATTTTGCTAACCAAAACACCTAGCAATGATAAATTAACCTAAGATTTTTTGTTATTATGAAAAATAGTAGGGGGTGAAAAACTACCCGAAAATTGGAAAATTGATATTTTAAAATCTAAGAACCCTAAAATTATGTGTTATAGCTCCAAAAGAAAGATAATCAAATTCTATTTTACCTTAGGGGATCATTTCACTCCTAAAACAGTTATTATAGATTTTACAGGAAAAAAGATGTTAAACATCTAAAAATGATAAATTAACCTAAGTTCTTTTGTTTTTGATGAAAAATAGTAGGGGGTGAAAAACTACCCCAAAATTCAAAAATTGATATCTTGGAAACCAAGAACCCTAAAATTATGTGTTATAGCTCTAAAAATAGGTAATCAAATACTGTTTTACCTTAGTGGATCATTTCACCCCTAAAACAGTTATTATAGATTTTACAGGAAAAAAAGGTGTTAAACATCTAAAAATGATAAATTAACCTAAGATCTTTTTTTTAGATAAAAATAGTAGGTGGTGAAAAACTACCCCAAAATTCAAAAATTGATATCTTGGAAACTAAGAACCCTAAAATTATGTGTTATGGCTCTAAAAATAGGTAATCAAATACTATTTTACCTTAGTGGATCATTTCACCCCCAAAACAGTTAATTAGATTTTACAGGAAAAAAAAGATGTTAAACATCTAAAAATGATAAATTAACCTAAGATCATTTGTTTTTGATGAAAAATAGTGGGGGGTGAAAAACTACCCCAAAATTGAAAAATTGATATCGTGGAGACTAAGAACCCTAAAATTATGTGTTATAGCTCTAAAAATAGGTAATGAAATACTCTTTTACCTTTGGGGATCATTTCACCCCTAAAACAGTTATTATAGATTTTACAGGGGGGAAAAGGTGTTAAACATCTAAAAATGATAAATTAACCTAAGATTTTTGGTTTTTGATGAAAAATATTATGGGGTGAGAAACTACCCCAAAATTGAAAAATTGATATCATGGAAACTAAGAACCTTAAAATTATGTGTTGTAGCACAAAAATAGTTAATCAAATACTCTTTTACCTTAGTGGATCATTTGACCCCTAAAACAATTATTATAGATTTTACAGGGAAAAAAGTTGTTAAACATCTAAAAATGATAAACTAAACTAAGATCTTTTGTTTTTGATAAAAAATAGTAGGGGGTGAAAAACCACCCCAAAATAAAAAAATTGATATCTTGGAAACTAAGAACCCTAAAATTATGTGTTATAGCTCTAAAAATAGGTAATCAAATACTGTTCTACCTTAGTGGATCATTTCACCCCTTAAACAGTTATTACAGATTTTACAGGGTAAAAAGTTGTTAAACATCTAAAAATGATAAACTAACGCAAGATCTTTGTTTTTGATAAAAAATAGTAGGGGATGAAAAACTACCCCAAAATTAAAAAATTGATATCTTGGAAACTAAGAACCCTAAAATTATGTGTTATAGCTCTAAAATAGGTAATCAAATACTGTTTTACCTTAGTGGATCATTTCACCCCTAAAACAGTTATTATAGATTTTACAGGAAAAAAAGGTGTTCAACATCTAAAAATGATAAATTAACCTAAGATCTTTTGTTTTTGATGAAAAATAGTAGGGGGTGAAAACTACCCCAAAATTGAAAAATTGATATCTTGGAGACTAAGAACCCAAAAATTATGTGTTATGGCTCTAAAAATAGGTAATCAAATACTCTTTTACCTTAGTAGATCAATTCACCACTAAAACAGTTATTATTGATTTAACAGAGCAAAAAGGTTTTAAACATCTGAAAATTATAAATAACTTAAGATCTTTTGTTTTTAATGAAAAATAGTAGGGGGTGAAAACTAACCCCAAATTTGAAAAAATTGATACCTTGGGAATTAAGACTCTAAAATTATGTGTTATAGCTCTAAAAATAGGTAAATAAATACTCGTTTACCTTAATGGATCATTTCACCCCTAAAACAGTTATTATTTATTTTACATCTAAAAATGGTAAATTAACCTAAATTCTTTTGTTTTTGATAAAAAAATAGTAGGGGGTGAAAACGAAAACTATGAACCTTAAAATTATGTGTTAATGCTCAAAAAAGATAATCAAATACTTATTTCCCTTGATAAGGCAATATATAAGCTAACACATAAACCAATATATTTAAGCCCAGACATAAGCCAATGTATAAGCCAAAATATAAGCCAATACACATAAGCCAACATATAAGCCAATGAATAAGCCAATACATACAAACACACATACATAAACCAACTTAATAAGCCAAAACATAAGCCAGTATATAAGCCAATACATAAAAACCAACACTTAAATCAATAGAGCTATTATTTATAAATATATATATAAAGCAATGTATAAGCTAACACATAAACCAATATTTAAACCAATATTCAAGCCAATATACACACATCAAAAAAAGTTTTGCATCACCTCGGTTCCCAGATCTCCGGCATATAGACGTTGACTGTGTATATTGTATCCAAGATACAGTCCCTTTGACTGTTCATAGATGTCACTAAAACTGCTCAAAGATGTAAACAACCATGCATGAGCAGGGCCTATTAGACGGAGGGGGTACGACAGCCGATCAGTTCCAGTCATTCCACCAGGACGAAGGTACGCTGCTCATGTTGTCTGTAGTTCTACCATGCCTAGATGGTCAATACCGCAGTTCGATCGCGTCCGCATTGTTACTTTGTGTCAAGAAGGGCTCTCAACAAGGGAAGTTTCCAGGCGTCTCAGAGTGAACCAAAGCGATGTTGTTCGGACATGGAGGAGGTACAGAGATACAGGAACTGTCGATGACAGGCCTCGCTCAGGCCGCCCAAGGGCTACTACTGTAGTGGATGACCGCTACTTACGGATTGCCGCTCGGAGGAACCCTGACAGCAATGCCACCATGTTGAATAATGCGCTTCGTTCAGCCACAGGACGTCGTGTTTCAACTCAAACTGTGCGCAATAGGCTGCATGATGCGCAACTTCACTCCCGACGTCCATGGCGAGGTCCAGCTTTGCAACCCCGACACCATGCAGCGCGGTACAGATGGGCCCAACAACATGCTGAATGGACCCCACGGAATTGGCTTCACGTTCTCTTCACCGATGAGTGTCGCATATGCCTTCAACCAGACAATCGTCGGAGACGTGTTTTGAGGCACCCTGGTCAGGCTGAACGTCTTAGACACACTGTCCAGCGAGTGCAGCAAGGTGGTGGTTCCCTGATGTTTTGGGGTGGCATTATGTGGGGCCGACGTACGCCACTGGTGGTCATGGAAGGCTCCGAAACGGCTTTACGATACCTGAATGACATCCTCCGACCCATAGTGCAACCATATCGGCAGAATATTGGAGAGGCATTTGTCTTCATGGACGACAATTCTCGACCTCATCGTGCACATCTTGTGAATGCGTTCCTTCAAGATAACGACATCGCTCGACTACACTGGCCAGCATGTTCGCCAGACATGAACCCTATCGAACATGCCTGGGATATGTTGAAAAGGGCTGTTTATGGACGTCTTGACCCACCAACCACTCTGAGAGATTTACGCCGAATTGTCGTTGAGGAGTGGGACAATTTGGACCAACAGTGTCTTGATGAACTTGTGGATAGTATGCCACGGCGAATACAGGCATGCATCAATGCAAGAGGACGTGCTACTGGGTATTAGAGGTAGTGGTGTGTACTGCAATCTGGACCACAAATGCTGAAAGTCTAGCTGTATGATGGTACAACATGCAATGTGTGGGTCTCATGAGCAATAAAACGAGCTGAAATGTTGTTTGTGTTGATCTCTATTCCCTTTGTATTTAACGGTTCCGGAACTCTTGGAACCGAGGTGATGCAAAACTTTTTTTGATGTGTGTATAAGCCAGCATATAAGTCTATATATAAGCCAACACATAAACCAATATATATATATATATATATTTAAGCTAATATATATAAACCAATATATAGGCCTAAATACAAGCCACGACATAACCCAATACATAAGCCAACATATAATCCAGTATATAAATATATATATAAGACAATATAGGCCAATACACAAGCCAATACATAAACCAATATATCATCCAATATATATAAGCCAATACACAAGCTAATGTATAAGTCAATATATAAGCCAATAAATAAGCTATATAAGCCACTACACATAAGCCAATATATATTTAAGCCAATATATTAGCAAATATATAGGCCAAAACACAAGCCAATACATAAGCCAACACATAAGCCAATATATAAGCCATATAAACCAATACACATAAGCCAACACATACGCCTATATATATAAGCCAATATATAAGCCAATACATTTAAGCCAACACAATAAACCAATATATAAGACAACACATAAGCCAATATATAAGCCAATACATAAGACAATAAAACCAATATATATACATAAAAGGCAATTTATAAACTACCACATAAACCAATATATAAGCCAACACATAAACCAATATATAAGCCTACACATAAGCAAACACTAAGCCAATAAAGCCAATATAAATAAGGCAATATATAAGCTAACACAAACTAATATATAAACCAATATATAGGCCAACACATAAACCAATATATAAGCCAACACATAAGCCAAAACATAAGCAAACACACACACATAAGCCAACATAACAAGCCAACACTTAACCCAATAGAAATGCTTATGGTAAGTCACTCCATCACCAGAACAGCTGTAACCTTTGTAGTGTGCAAATCATAGTGACAGGTCAGTTACTACTATGGAACTTACTACAACCAACAAAGGTAAACAACGTGTACTCTATCAAGGCTACTCTTATAACTATAATCGACAGAATGTGGATGGAATACTATTCTGGCGATGCTCAAAAGAGAGGTCCAAAAAATGTCGAGGTAATCTGAAAAGTAACAAGTAGTTCCGTGAAGAACTATACAGCCTATTTTCATATATCCTGCTCATGTTAATTGCCTCTATCAACATTCAAAATTTCAGTTTAATTGCTGTAACTGATTCGTAGATATTGAGAACCGTCTAAATATTTCAGATGGTCGCCAGGTTGGATTTTTATTTTTGTAATATTACATTACGATTATTGTGTACGTGTGGTATTCAAACTTCAATCGCATGATTAGACAACAAGAAGTAAAAACGAGATTTTAAAATTACGCACAGCAGCCATCTTGTGATAAAGCAAACCATTGAAATAAATTAGATGCCAGTGGATCAACATTTGTATAAGCATTTAACGTGCAACGTTTCACGGCACTCGGATAGTTAATTCGCGAGAAATGTCCATTTAAATATTTATACTTCGCGTCGCCGCCATGTTGGATTTGTGCTCACCAGGTTCCTGAAAGTCCTATAGGTGAACATATGTTCATAGTCTCTATGAACATAAAAAAATTCAGTTTAGTTGCTGTAAAAGATTCATAGATATTGAGAACCGTCTAAATATTTCGGGAGCTCACCATTTAGGAGTGTTATGTGTTTAGGCCATAGAGTTATGTACCATTCAAGAAAAATTATTGCCTAGGTTCATTATTCAAACTTTCACTTCGATCGCATGATTACGACACAAGAAATTAAAACTTAATTTTAAAATTTCGCACAGCCGCCATCTTGAGGCTATGTAAGCAATTGAATTAAATTAGATGGCAGTGCATTACAATCTGCAAAATCAATTACTGTACCACATTTCACTGCGCTCAGAGAGTTAAATCACGAGAAAAGTCTATTAAAATATTTTAAATTCGCTTGGTCGCCATGTTCGTTTCGTACTTTACAGGTTTATGAAATATACATAGGTATACCTGTATCAGTACCCTCTATCACCGTACGAAATTGCAGGGTGATATCTGTAATAGTTTCGGAGATATAGAATGTCAGTGAAATATTTCGCACAGACGCCATTTTGAGGTTATGTAAACAATTGAACTAAATTAGACTCCAGTGCATTACAATGTGTATAAACATTTGCTGTACCAAGTTTCATTACATTTAGATCGTTAAATCGCGAGAAAAGTCTAATTAAATGTCTCAACTTCGCTTGGCCTCCATGTTGGTTTTGTAGTCACCAGGTTTTTGAAAGTCTCATAGGTGAACTTCTAGTAGTGCCCTTTATCACCGTACACAATTTCAGGGCGATATCGGTAATAGTTTCGGAGATATTGAATGCTAGTGAAGTATTTCGCACAGCCGCCATGTTGGATTGGAGAGACGTAACAAAATTTGAAGGGCACGGTCGAGGTCGCCGGGAATAGTGCTATGAACTTACCGAGTTTCAATGAAATCGCTCCAGCCGTTTCGATTTTATTAGGGGGGACACACACACGAATCACACACACACACACACACACACACGCACTCACACACGGACAAAAGGTGATCTCATAAGCCTATTTTTTCAAAATTGAAAATAGGCTAAAAATGGAGATGTTTTAAGTGTGAGTGTTCATCAATATAGTGCTCCGAACAAACCACGGTTGTTGTTAACTCACAATCATCAAAATGCTAAAAAGCAAGTTTGAGATTATGATATTGCTGTTCAAGATAGTGCATTATTTGTTAAAAAGCACTTATCATGTCCTCAAGAAGTCTTGTTAGGACAGTTGTCAACATCCAAGAAACCCCCAACACTATCAAAGTCAACACAGACTATGCAAGAGGTGGTATTGCAAGAAGATCAAAACGGACTATATTGTAATAGTGATGATTACGATGGTGATGATTATAATGATAGTGATAAAGATGATGATGAAGCTGATCATGATGATGATAGTGATAATGGTGAAGAACAAGAGGAAGACGTGTGTATGCCGATTGTTTGCCGTGAAAGAAAGATCTACAACAAGGGTTGTGTTCAAAAACTATAACAAGCAATGGTAAAGAGATAGAGAGTTGTAATTAGTGTATATCTATTATAAAACTATAACAAGAAAACTAAGGAATGTATTATGAGTAAATATGGTAGATATACTTAAATAAATACAAATATTAAATGGGTACCGCTTGTTTTACTTAATTGTTATCCGCTTCCCACTCCTCCATTTGTTAACCTTTGGCAGTCTCTGCTGATGTTTGGGAGAGTGCCTTTGAAAAGTAGCTGAAACAAGGTAGCAAAAAGCATAGCCTGACCCAATTTTTACCTATATAATTCAAGTTTTTTATAACAAAGACTAGGGTGCTAAGTACTTTGCTATGAGAGGAACATATTGAGTACATTGAGTTTTAATGACTGTACTGACTCTAACCTGATACCTCTAGGCTATTAGATCTATCCATCAAAAGGGTGTTGTTGGGAATGAGTAGATTAAATTCCGAGATAGAACCTTATTTTGAGTACAGGAACACTTACCTCATGACCTGTTCTGAATACAGTTACAAGCACTACAACAAGCATTACATCAATACAGGTTATCAAACAAGTTCAACACAACCCCAACTACCCGTAGCTGATGACCGAGTTGTTCCAATCCCCTAAATGAATTAATAACAATAACAGCAGTTAACAATGTGTAAGCTATATGATCCATTACATACAGAACACCCCAGTCATTTTGGAGATGGTTTTCCATGGTTTACCACTTCTACTCCAAGCAAATGGGGATTCCTAACATAAGACCACAGCCACTTTATTTTCAATACACACCTGAATAGGAATACCCACACACAATTTCACAGACACCACTTGAGCAAGAGAGGCTATTGACTATTTTGTCTGAATAGCTTTATATAGATAAGAAACGGGTCATAATATACATTCAACTACCCTAGTTTTAACTACTTTTCAATGTCACTAACCCAAACATTGCTGTATTGGCTAATACTATACTTTCAACTACCCTAGTTTTAACTACTTTTCAAGGTCACTAACCCGAACATTGCTGGAGACTGCTGATAAACACCTATGTTCTCTCGCTCTCTCTCTCTCTCTCTCTCTCACACACACCCCTGTGTTGAACATGCCACACATAAACTAACCTCTGAACCAATTTCAAGGCCATCTATTTTCATCTCTGAGTGGGATGGGTCCCTATGTGTGCTAAGGGGTTAGAGGGGGAGGAGAGGGTTCGGAGGGCGGCACGGGGATGGTTGTCTGGCTGTCTGGGGGCAGGCCAAGGTGTTGCTCCAGACTAACCAACATACTAATAGTGATGGTTGATGTGGAGCTTGTTTCTCTCAGGTCAGACAACCACCCCCGTCCCTCCCTCCACACCCTCTCCTCCCCCTCTAACCCCTTAGCACACCTAGGGACCCATCCCACTCAGAGATGAAAATTGATGGCCTTGAAATTGGTTCAGAGGTTAGTTTATGTGTGGCACGTTCAACACAGTTGTGTGTGTGTGTGTGAGAGAGAGAGAGAGAGAGAGAGAACATAGGTGTTTATCAGCAATCTCCAGCTATGTTCGGGTTAGTGACCTTGAAAAGTAGTTAAAACTAGGGTAGTTGAAAGTATAGTATTAGCCAATACAGCAATGTTTGGGTTAGTGACCTTGAAAAGTAGTTAAAACTAGGGTAGTTGAATGTATAGTATGACCCGTTTCTTATCTATATAAAGCTATTCAGACAAAATAGTCAATAGTCTCTCTTGCTCAAGTGGTGTCTGTGACATTGTGTGTTGGTATTCCTATTCAGGTGAGTATTGCAAATGAAGTGGCTGTGGTCTTAAGTTAGGAATCCCCATTTGCTTGGAGTAGAAGTGGTAAAGCATGGAAAACCATCTCCAAAATGACTGGGGTGTTCTGTATGTAATGGATCATATAGCTTACACATTGTTAACTGCTGTTATTGTTATTAATTCATTTAGGGTATTGGAACAACTCGGTCATCAGCTACGGGTAGTTGGGGTTGTGTTGAACTTGTTTGATAACCTGTATTGATGTAATGCTTGTTGTAGTGCTTGTAACTGTATTCGGAACAGGTCATGAGGTAAGTGTTCCTGTACTCAAAATAAGGTTCTATCTCGGAATTTAATCTACTCATTCCCAACAACACCCTTTTGATGGATAGATCTAATAGCCTAGAGGTATCAGGTTAGAGTCAGTACAGTCATTAAAACTCAATGTACTCAATATGTTCCTCTCATAGCAAAGTACTTAGCACCCTAGTCTTTGTTATAAAAAAACTTGAATTTTATAGGTAAAAATTGGGTCAGGCTATGCTTTTTGCTACCTAGTTTCAGCTACTTTTCAAAGGCACTCTCCCAAACATCAGCAGAGACTACCAAAGGTTAACAAATGGAGGAGTGGGAAGCGGATAACAATTAAGTAAAACAAGCGGTACCCATTTAATATTTGTATTTATTTAAGTATATCTACCATATTTACACATAATACATTCCTTAGTTTTCTTGTTATAGTTTTATAATAGATATACACTAATTACAACTCTCTATCTCTTTACCGTTGCTTGTTATAGTTTTTGAACACAACCCTTGTTGTAGATCATTTTTCCACGGCAAACAATAGGAATACACACGTCTTCCTCTTGTTCTTCATCATTATCACTATCATCATCATGATCAGCTTCATCATCATCATCTTTATCACTATCATTATAATCATCACCATCGTAATCATCACTGTTACTATATAGTCCGTTTTGATCTTCTTGCAATACCACCTCTTGCATAGTCTGTGATGACTTTGATAGTGTTGAGGGTTTCTTGGATGTTGACAACTGTCCTAACATGATTTCTTGAGGACATGATAAGTGCTTTTTAACAAATAATGCACTATCTTGAACAGCAATATCATATTCTCGAACTTGCTTTTTAGCATTTGGTGATTGTGAGTTAACAACAACCGTGGTTTGTTCGGATCACTACATTGATGAACACTCCCACTTAAAACCTCACTATTTTTACTTTTTAGGTTACCTCGACATTTTTTGGACCTCTCTTTTGAGCATCGACAGAATATTATTCCATCCACATTCTGTCGATTATAGTTATAAGAGTAGCCTTGATTGAGCACACGTTGTTTACCTTTGTTGGTTGTTGTAAATTCCATAGAAGTAACTGACCTGTCACTATGATTTGCACACTACAAAGGTTACAACTGTTCTGGTGATGGAGTGGCTTACCATGAGCATTTATATTGGGTTAAGTGTTGGCTTGTTATGTTGGCTTATGTGTGAGTGTGTATTTGTTTATGTTTTGGCTTATGTGTTAGCTTATATATTGCCTTATTTATATTGGCTTTATTGTCTTATGTATTGGCTTATGTGTTTGCTTCTGTGTAGACTTATATATTGGTTTATGTGTTGGCTTATGTATTGGTTTATGTGGTAGTTTATTAAGTGCCTTATATGTATATATATTGGTTTTATTGTCTTATGTATTGGCTTATATATTGGCTTATGTGTAGTCTTATATATTGGTTTATTGTGTTGGCTTAAATGCATTCGCTTACATATTGGCTTATATATATAGGCTTATGTGTTGGCTTTTGTGTATTGGTTTATATGGCTTATATATTGGCTTTTATGCCTTATATGTTGGCTTATATATTAGCTTATGTGTTGGCTTATGTATTGGCTTGTATTTTGGCCTATATATTGGGTTATATATTGGCTTAAATATATATTGGCTTATATGTTGACTTGGCTTATATACTGGCTAATGTGTAGTGGCTTATATAGCTTATATATTGGCTTATGTATTGACTTATACATTATCTTGTGAATTGGCTTATAGATATTGGCTTATATATTGGTTTATGTATTGGCTTGTGTATTGGCCTATATATTGGCTTATATATATGTATATATTGACTTATATGTTGGGTTATGTAGTGGCTTGTATTTTGGCCTATATATTGATTTATATATATTAGCTTTAATATATATATATATATATATATATATATATATATTGGTTTATGTGTTGGTTTATATATAGACTTATATGTTGGCTTATATATTGGCTTGAATATTGGTTTAAATATTGGTTTATGTGTTAGCTTATACATTGCTTTATATATATATATTTATAAATAATAGCTTTATTGATTTAAGTGTTGGTTTTTATGTATTGGCTTATATATTGGCTTATGTTTTGGCTTATTAAGTTGGTTTATGTATGTGTGTTTGTATGTATTGGCTTATTCATCGGCTTATGTGTATTGGCTTATATTTTGGCTTAAACATTGGCTTATGTGAGGGCTTAAATATATTGGTTTATGTGTTAGCTTATATATTGCCTTATCAAGGGAAAAAAGTATTTGATTATCTTTTTTGAGCATTAACACGTAATTTTAAGGTTCATAGTTTCCGTTTTCACCCCCTACTATTTTTTATAAAAAACAAAAGTATTTAGGTTAATTTGCCATTTTTAGATGTAAGATCAATAATAACTGTTTTAGGGGTGAAATGATCCATTAAGGTAAAAGAGTATTTATTTACCTATTTTAGAGCTATAACACATAATTTTTGGGTCTTAGTTCCCAAGGTATCAATTTTTTCAATTTTGGGGTTAGTTTTCACCCCCTACTATTTTTCATTAAGAACAAAAGATCTTAAGTTATTTATAATTTTTAAATGTTTAAAACCTTTTTGCCCTGTTAAATCAATAATAACTGTTTTAGTGGTGAAATGATCTACTAAGGTAAAAGAGTATTTGATTACCTATTTTTAGAGCTATAACACATAATTTTAGGGTTCTTAGTTTCCAAGATATCAATTTTTTAATTTTGGGGTAGTTTTTCACCCCCTACTATTTTTTTAAATAAAAAACAAGAGATCTTAGGTTAATTTATCACTTTTAGATGTTTAACAACTTCTTTCCCTGTAAAATCTATAATAATTGTTTTAGGGGTCAAATGATCCACTAAGGTAAAAGAGTATTTGATTACCTATGTTTAGAGCTATAACACATAAATTGAGGGTTCTTAGTCTCCAAGATATCAATTTTTCAATTTTGGGGTAGTTTTTCACCCCTACTATATTTCATCAAAAACAAAAGATCTTAGGTTAATTTATCATTTTTAGATGTTTAACATCTTTTTTTCCTGTAAAATCTAATATAACTGTTTTGGGGGTGAAATTATCCACTAAGGTAAAATAGTATTTGATTACCTATTTTTAGAGCCATAACACATAATTTTAGGGTTCTTAGTTTCCAGGATATCAATTTTTGAATCTTGGGGTAGTTTTTCACCACCTACTATTTTTTATCAAAAACAAAAGATCTTAAGTTAATTTATCATTTTTAGATGTTTAACACCTTTTTCCTGTAAAATCTATTATAACTGTTTTAGGGGTGAAATGACCCACTAAGGTAAAAGAGTATTTGATTACCTATTTTTAGAGCTATAACACATAATTTTAGGTTCTTAGTCTTTAAAATATCAATTTTCCAATTTTGGGGTGTTTTTTCACCCCCTACTATTTTTCATCAAAAACAAAAATTCTTAGGTTAATTTATCATTGCTATGTGTTTTGGTTAGCAAAATATTAGATTATTATTATTATTATTATTATTATTATTATTATTATTATTATTATTATTTTAATTATTATTGAGGAGGGCATCGAAACATCACAAGCTGACGTAATAATTTTCATGGTTGCAGAAACCAGATCCTCAACCTCAAACTCTCTCCGGGCTTCAGCACTTCGAATCTGTTCTGCACCCTTCCCAATGATATCTTTGAACTTGTCCATGCTAATCCTATTTACATTCCACCGTTGACATTTCTGGGGAGGTACTTCCCGTCCCTGAACATTTGATTCAAAGTCAAAGGCGATGAATTGATGATCGCTAGCACAATAATCTTCCAACACTTTCCATCTCTTAATGAATGGCACAATTACTTCTGATGCCAGGGAGACATCCGGAATTGTTCCTTCACATCCTGGAGGTCGGAAAGTTGGAACTGTACCAATATTTAATATTAGAAGGCCTATCCTGGATGCCATCTCTAGAATGTACTTACCCCGGGAATCTGTACTTGGCATACCACATTCCACTGCTTTGGCGTTAAAGTCTCCAGCCACTATGACACTATCTGTGGCGTTTAGAATTGCATCTTCCAAAGAATTTACTTTGCGGCGGAAGTGCTCAATTGCCTCTTTAGGAGTTAGGTAAACACTAAAATAGTTTACCCTTCTGGTCTTCACCCAAACATAACCATCGGAACTTCCATGATCCTTTATAATAACTTTTCTAGAATCCAACACCCAGATTGCAGAAGTGCAAAGTGTGTCACTGAACCAAAGAGATGACTCTTTATCTTTATACAGTTCGCTGATTAGCAAGAGATCGCTTTGCTTCTCTGTGACTAGCTGATATAGCAGATAATTGGCTGTCTTACTTCTATGTAGATTGGCTTGAAGTATACGAATCATTTGAACCTCAGTGCCTTTTCTTTGTCCAAAGCTTCTCTGAAGACCTTACACTGGCCAGATCCCATAGCATGTGCTAAATCTTTGATAAAACCTCGTTCTTCACAAAGAACACATTTCTTTGAGGCCGTACATCCTCTAGCTTTGTGACCTGTCCCGCCGCAATTGTAGCAAAGTTTACTTCTATCTGTGCCTTTGCAGTTGCTAGCAGCATGTCCAGAGTCCAGACATCTATAACAACGAGATACCATGATCCTCCGTCTAATCCTGCAATTGACCCATCCTATGGTGATATGATCTTGCCTCAAGAGCACATCTGCATCACTAGTTGTTAATGTGACAACAGCCATCTTCACTTCCCTCGTATTCGTCCTCGTCAGCAGCACCTTGGTATCTGGAGAGAGTTCTGGGACCAGAGAGATAGCAGAATTAAGGAAGAACTGCCTCAGGCTTCGCCGTCTTGCCCAGAGAGCAAGAAATCGGGAAGAAGCTAATGAAAATCAGCGGAGCATAAAGCAGCAAAGAAGCTACTTCGGAAAGCCATAACTACGAGCAAGGTTCAGAGTTGGAGAAAGCTTCAGGAAGATATTGACACTGATCCATGGGGTTTGGGTTACAAAATTGTAACACAGAAACTTGGAAGTCACAGAACATCGTGCATCATGGAGGATGATATTATGAACACCATTGTTCAAACCCTTTTTCCAACTCATCCCACAAGACCTGAGAGAAATTTTGAAAGTGATCTAGATTTTCCTTTGTTTATTTGAAGATGAACTTCGGTTTGCATCGCATTCTTTACGGAACAACAAGGCTCCGGGGCCGGATGGGATTCCTAATGAGGTTCTGAAAATAATAGTTGATCAAGATATGTTGTTGTTATTGTTGAGAATGTTCAATGTGTGCATGAAAGCAGGAATCTTTAGCTTTCGCTGGAAGATCTGTCGCTTAGTGCTCATTAGTAAGGGCATGGGGGACCCTGAGTTACCATCATCGTACCGCCCACTTTGTATGCTTGACACAACAGGCAAACTATTTGAGAGACTCATAAGACGGAGATTTCTTGAAGCAATAATCGCAGCCGGCAATTTATCACCAAGACAATTTGGATTCAGGGTAGGCCGGTCGACACTGGATGCAGTGCAAGAAGTCGCCGATAAAGTACGAAGAGCGGAGAGTTATAATCATTACTCTCGCCGGGTGATTCTTTTTGTTACACTGGATGTTAAAAACGCATTCAAATCTGTCAAATGGACTGATATCATGGATGCTCTAGAATTTTCATTCCATGTTCCAAGGTATCTCCTTCGGATCTTAGACTCTTACTTGAAGGATCGTGCTCTGCTCTACGATACTACAGAAGGGATCCGTAGAGTACAAGTCACGGCTGGGGCTGCCCAGGGTTCGATTCTAGGACCTGATCTCTGGAATGTTACATGCGACAGCTTGTTGAGGCTTGAAATGCCTGAAGAAACTATTCTAGTAGGATATGCAGATGATGTTGCTGCTCTTGTAGCAGGAAGAAGTGTCGAGCAGGCACAGTTGCGACTCAATATGGTAATGCGCAAAATCAATAGATGGATGGAGGAACATGGTCTGTCTCTAGCACTTAGTAAGACGGAAATTGTCATCCTAACAAAGAAGAGAATTAAGACAATACTTCCAATACAGGTAGGACAAATTCAAGTAGAGACGCAGCCAGCAGCAAAATACCTGGGCATCATGATCGACAGTAAAATGAATTTTGGAGAACAGATTAGACGGACTGCAGATAAGGCAGCCAGAGGAGTAACGTCCCTCAGTCGGCTCATGGCCAATGTTGGTGGGCCAAAATCTAGTAAGAGAAGACTATTGATGACAGCAATCCATTCAGTTCTGCTGTATGGAGCGGAAATATGGGCGGATGCCCTGGATAAGGAAATTTATAGGAAGCCACTGGCGCAAGTGCAGAGGCGGGGTGCTTTGCGCGTGGCATCTGCATATCGCACGGTCTCTGAGGAAGCAGTTCTCGTTATTGCCGGGATAATTCCGATTTTTTTTTCTTACGAAAGAACGCAAGAACATTTACTTGAAGAAATGTGATATGGGTTTACAAAATGCAAGACGATCGGCAAGAGTACAAACCTTTCAAAATTGGCAGATCAAATGGGAGCAAGGAGATCAAAGCCAATGGACTAAGAGAATGATCCCTCAGGTGCAGGTTTGGACAGAGAGGAAACATGGTGAGGTTGGTTACTATCTCACTCAGTTCTTGACTGGCCATGGGTACTTCTGTTCCTATCTTAAGAAGATGGGGAAGGTGGATTCATCTGATTGCATCTACTGTATCAACGAATTAGATAATGCTAATCACACCTTCTTCTCTTGTGGACGGTGGGTCCAAAATAGGCAGTCTCTTCAAGATCACATTGATGTAGAGATATCCCCGGACAATATTGTTGCAGTGATGCTACAAAATGAGGAAAACTGGAAACTGGTAGCAAGCTTTGTTGAAGATATCCTCCGAACAAAGAAGACTGATCTGGATCGCCACTGAAGATGATTCATTACGGAAGAGTGCCCTACAGGCAAATATAAAATGACTCTAGCCTGAAGTAATGTGCTAAACGGTTCCAGGCTAGTGTTCAGAAGTAACGGGGGAGTTTTAGTCGGTAGTCTGCTACTCAGGAGCAGGAGCCCGACACTCTGTGCGTAAATGCATTTCTTCCCCTAAAAAAAAAAAAAAAATATTATTATTATTATTTACTACTGAGCCAAGGATAAGATGGCCGCCACACCCTGAGACCGTGAATAACGTCACAGAGGGAGATCGGCCGTTTAGTTGCAATATGGCATATTTATTATTATGATTATTATTATTATTATTATTATTATTATTAACTACTGAGCCATGGGCAAGATGGCCGCCACCCCCTGAGACCGTGAATGACGTCACAGACGGAGATCGGCCGTATAGTTGCTCAATGGCATATTTATTATTATCGTCATTATTATTATTATTATTATTATTATTAACTACTGAGCCTAGGGCAAGATGGCCGCCACACCCTGAGACCGTGAATGACTTTACAGAGGGAGATCGGCCGTGTAGTTGCTCAATGGCATATTTATTATTATTATTTTTATTATTATTATTATTATTATTATTATTATTATTATTATTATTATTATTAACTACTGAGCCGAGGGCAAGATGGCCGCCACACCCTGAGACCGTGAATGACACTACAGAGGGAAATCATCCGTGTAGTTGTTCAATAGCATATTTATTATTATTATTATTATTATTATTATTATTATTATAATTATTTACTACTGAGCCAAGGGCAAGATGGCCGCTACACCCTGAGACCGTGAATGACTTTACAGAGGGAGATCGGCCGTGTAGTTGCTCAATGGCATATTTATTATTATTATTATTATTATTATTATTATTATTATTATTATTATTATTATTATTATTAACTACTGAGCCGAGGGCAAGATGGCCGCCACACCCTGAGACCGTGAATGTTGTCACAGAGGGAGATCAGCCGTGTAGTTGCTCAATGGCATATTTATTATTATTATTATTATTATTATTATTATTATTAGATAATGGTAATCACACCTTCTTCTCTTGTGGGCGGTGGGTCCAAAATAGGCAGTCTCTTCAAGATCACATGGATGTAGAGATATCCCCGGACAATATTGTTGCAGTGATGCTACAAAATGAGGAAAACTGGAAACTGGTAGCAAGCTTTGTTGAAGATATCCTCCGAACAAAGAAGACGGATCTGGATCGCCACTGATGATGATTCATTACGGAAGAGTGCCTTAGAGGCAAATATAAAATGACTCTAGCCTGAAGTAATGTGCTAAACGGATCCAGGCTAGTGTTCAGAAGTAACGGGGGAGTTTTAGTCGGTAGTCTGCTACTCAGGAGCGGGAGCCCGACACTCTGTGCGTAAATGCATTTCTTCCCCTAAAAAAAAAAAAAAAAAAATATTAACTACTGAGCCAAGGGCAAGATGGCCGCCACACCCTGAGGCCGTGAATGTCGTCACAGAGGGAGATCAGCCGTCTAGTTGCTCAATGGCATATTTATTATTATTATTATTATTATTATTATTATTATTATTAACTACTGAGCCAAGGGCAAGATGGGCGCCACACCCTGAGACCGTGAATGACGTCACAGAGGGAGATCGGCCGTTTAGTTGCTCAATGGCATATTTATTATTATTATTATTATTATTATTATTAACTACTGAGCCACGGGCAAGATGGCCGCCACACCCTGAGACCGTGAATGACGTCACAGAGGGAGATCGGCCGTGTAGTTGCTCAATGGCATATTTATTATTATTATTATTATTATTATTATTAATATTATTATTATTATTATTATTATTATTAACTACTGAGCCAAGGGTAAGATGGCTGTTACACCCTGAGACCGTAGATAGCATTACATGGAGAGACCAACCGTGTAACATTACTTAAAGTTCAGCTCGGCCACACTCGGCTTCCTTCGCTGGCCGGCAAAACCGGTTCCCCCACTTCCATGGCCTCCACACTATAATGCTGGCCAGCACCAGCTATTCACTGCCAGCACTACAGCAACTAGCCACGATCTTAAACGCATCTACCAAGGTAGGATATTTCCCAGCCAAATGGAAAGTAGAAAAAATAATAAACTTTCCCAAGCCAAACAAGACACACTCAAACCCGGAAAACCACCGTCCGATAAGTCTACTAGACGGGCTTGGTAAAGTCTACGAGAAAGTGCTGCACAGAAGAATTACAGACACCCAAATAGTCAAAGATGCCCTCCCGCATGAGCAATTCGGATTCCGGCCGGAACACTCTACAACACAGCAACTTATTAGAATCATAAACAAAATAACGCAGTCACTAAATCACCACAGGGCAAGGCCCATAGTATACCTGGACGTAGCACAGGCGTTCGACCGTGTGTGGACAGCTGGCCTACTACTAAAACTACGCAGACTAAACATCGACCACTCCTATTGGAGAGTCATAAACAGCTATCTCCAAGACAGAAAATTCTTCGTAAGTGTAAACGGCAGTAAATCCAACTACAAAAACATCAAAGCAGGCGTCCCGCAGGGCAGCATCCTGGGCCCCATGCTGTACCTACTGTATATACATGATATCCCGAAAACCGAGGGGACGGAAATCGCCTTATATGCAGATGATACCATAATTACAGCGGATTCCTTCAAACCTGATGTCGCCACTGCAAAAGTCCAAATGGCACTGAACAAAATACAAAATTGGTTAGCAAAATGGCGAATAAAAATCAACGCCGCGAAGACGGTCGCAGTAATGCACTCCATAAGATGGAATCACATCCCAACCTTAAAATAAAAGTAAACGGCACACCAATAAACTGGTCTAAGGAGGGAAAATACCTGGGAGTCATCCTGGACCAACGACTGAAATTCAAATCTCACATCGAACACACAATAGTAAAAGCAAAGAAAGCCACCAGAGCAATATACCCACTGATTGCCAGAAACTCGGCCATGAAGACACACAACAAAACTCTACTCTTCAAAATGTTACTTCGATCCGTGATATTGTACGCAGCACCTGCCTGGGGAATAGCAAGAGACTGCTACATAAATCGGCTACAAGTTCAACAAAACAACCTCTTACGCATAATCAGCAAAGCAGACCGATACACTAGTAACGCCACCATCAGAAACAACCTCAACATCCGCACAATCAAAGAAGAAATACTCTCAGCCTCCAAGAAATTCTACAGCAGCAAAGCGGGTCTGTCAAACCCTCTAATCAGCGAGATACATGCCATGGATGAGCATGTATATTACAAGAAGCCCCACCCCAAGACGCTCCTGCTCTAGTAGGAACAGAATTGTAAATATTGTACATACCAAACCGTCAAGGCAGATCTAGTAACTTTAAGTTGTAAAAACCCATTACATATAGATATCACACTAACACTAGAAGTAGTAATTAAATCTTAATAAGTAGTCACTCCAAATATTATATTCTTACTTCAAACTCTGTTTGTAAATAAATAGTCATAGAACTAGACAAAGTCCAGACAAGTTCCCATCAGAACGCTGTTCTAATCTCTTCACCACCTTTACCTCTACCCTTCTTTCCTTCAACTCTATAACACCAGTTGTCTAACAACTAGCAGCCTAATTCTACTTATTTTCTCTTTTTCCATATTTGTTTCAAAACACGATGTACCAGGCAAAAACCACCACCCCGCAGTTTTGGGACAAAGGACCAAAATTTGGTCGGCGGTCCCGAGCACTCTGATTTGGATTTGGACTCACTGCCAGTACGCCGGCCAGCACAGGCCGGGCAACACCTCGGGACCTGCTCCCAGGTCAGACCCCAAATATGGGCCTGCTCCCAGGCCAGACCCCCCCTCGCCCACCCCTGCCCGCCACCCCTGCCCCCACTCCTGCCCCCCACCTCTGCCCCACCCCTACCCACATTCCTATCCCCACTCCTATCCCCACCCCTGCCCCCTCCCCTTGCCCTCAGGGGGTCACGTGTCCAGGAGTGGGGGAGAAAAAGTGGATGACCTTGAAAATTATCCAGAGGCCACTTTGCTTATCTACTGGAACATATAAAAACTATTGACATAGATTGACAGTTGAAACGCTTAGGATGTTGGCGGCTCCTTCATCGGCACAAAATGGACAAGGAAAATAAGATATTACGTTTGGGTTGACATATGTTGACATGAAATATCTAGGTAATAAGAAGTTATTCTTGAAGCCTTTGTCTGCAGAGTAGCGCTAAATGGATCTGAAACTTAGACTCTTCGTTTTGCAACACTGAGGAATATATAAAAACCAGCAGAAGTACCCATTCTTCGAACGGTCTTCGGTATTAATAACCAGATGTTATCAATTGAGCTACTGTTGCAATGGTTAGGGGCTTGGAACCTGTTTGTTGGCAAAGAAAGATTATTAGTCAAAATGTGCTCTCAAACTAAATTTACCTAACGTGTTCTTCCTGGCGTGAAAATAAAATTGAAAACCTCGTCGACGAATCGCAATACACGTCACATACGAACTGACCATAACCGTTGTGTCAAGTGCCCAACTACAGGAAGACCCCTTTTATAAATTATAAAGGCTTGTGGTGCATGAAAATTCAGTTATTTTAGCCTCCAATTGTCCGAATTCCTAAAATCAGCAAAAAACAGTCTACTATTTCAAATCAGGAATTATTGAAAATAATGTTGCTGTTTGGAGATATAATAGACTTTCTGTACGACATATAGCACGTGTAAGTCGTGTGAAAAAAAATCTAGGGTACTCCTTGAACCACTTAAGCGCATTGATGAATTTTACAGTTTTAGTTGGTTCCATGATAACCTTATAGCCATTTGCAACCTATCACAGAAATGTAATTAATGGAGTGGCATTACTTATTCCAGAAATAGATGGAAAGTTGGATGCCACCTCTTGAGATACTTTTGTCATGGTTAGTGGCTTGCAGTCCTTCTTTAGTTTATTAAATGAAATTAGTTTTCTGGGAATATCTAAGAAACTGTTGGGTTTAGAGCCGTAAAATATAGTTTTTGGGGACCCTTTACGGCTTTTGAGGGGCCCCGAGTTTTGTTTCTGATCCCAAGGGTTTGAAAATGAGCTTTGTCTCTTCATTGTACGCCATAATAATGATAATAATTAAAAGAATAATAATAATAATATAACAATATAGGGATAGGGATATAATAGACCTTCCGGACCATACCCGCACGTGTAAATCGCGTTAAAAAATTCTAGATTGCCCCTTGACCCCTTAAGCGCATTATATGTATTGATGAATATTTCATCTTAATTTGGATCCGTTATAACCCTATTGCCGTTTGCAAACCTTCACAGTAATGTAATAAATGGAATTGCATTGCGTCTTACAGATATAGATGGACCTCTGAGATTCTGTTGCCATTGTTACCGGCATGCATTCCCTAATTAATTTATTAAGTGAAATTCGTTTTTAGGGAATATCTCAAGAACTGTTGGTTTTAGGGCCTTAAAATGTGGTTTTCGGGGTCCTTTTAGGGCCCCCGAGTTTCGTTTCTCACATTGAGGGGCTGAAAGTGAGCTTTGTCTCACGCTTATTTCCGCATGCATTTTAAGGGGGTAGGCCCCCTGTTATGAGAGGTACGGAGAAGAGTTACATCAATGATTAGTGTCGTGCCTCTGATGGATATCTGTATCAAATTTTACGTTAATCCACCCAGCCGTTCTCGAGTTATAAGGACACAAAAAATTGTCCACAGACAAACAGACAGACAGACAAAAACATATTTTTGCGTGCATCCGTCACAAAACAGTATGAAACGGGCAAATATGTCAAATTTCCGTAGAAATGCAGAAAAATCGGACAAACATTCATTTGTATATTATAGAGAAGGGATATAATAGACCTTCAGTACCACACCCGCACATGTAAATCGCTTGTAAAAATTCTAGAGTACACCTTGACCACTTAAGCGCATTGTATGTATTAATGAATATTTCAGCTTAATTTGGATCCGTTATAACCTTAAAGCCGTTTGCAAACCTTCACAGTAATGTAATAAAAGGAATTGCATTGCGTCTTACAGAAATAGATGGACCTCTGAGATTCAGTTGCCATGGTTACCGGCACGCATTCTTTCATTAATTTATTAAGTGAAATTAGTTTTCTGGGAATATCTCAAAAACTGTTGGTTTTAGGGCCATAAAATGTGGTTTCTCACATTGAGGGGCTGAAAATGAGCTTTGTTTCACCCTTCTACGTCTATTTCAGCATGTATTTTAAGGGGGTAGGGTCCCATTTATGAGAGTTACGGAGAAGAGTTTCATCAATGATTAGTGCGGTGCCTCTGATGGATATCTGTATCAAATATTAGGTTGATCCACCCAGCCGTTCTCAAGTTACAAGGACTCGAAGAAGTTGTCCACAGACACACAGACAGACAGACAAAAAAAAAATTTTTGCGCGCATCCGTCATAAAACAGCATGAAACGCGCAAATATCGCAAATTTCCGTGGAAATTCAGAAAAACAGACAAACTTTCATTTTTATTTACATAGAGATGTCAATGTGGGGTATGAGAATAGTGAAGAATCAAAGGGTAGATAGAATAACAAATGAAGTGTATTAGGACAAGTGGGGGTAGATAGATTAATCTAGCAAGTGATAATGGATAGAATAGTTCGCTTCGTATGGTACATTCTAAGGCAACATGATTAGCAAACATACAGTTGTACTGGAAGTACGGGCCAAGGAATAGAACTCTGAGCAATAACCAATGTTAAAATAAGGTAAAAGAATTGCTTCGGATATAGGGTGTGGTAGTTATGTGTTGATAGAATGGCTAGCTTAAGAATGGCTGATATAGAAGGCAGCATTAAACTGGTCTTGATGCTGATGATTAAAATAAATACATCAATGTATTCCAGTCACTCAGCATATACGCTGCCTGTGGGAAAACTTTCCTCAGTTTTGTGCGAGCGTATACGCATTTACTAAAGAAAAATCATCGGTCAGTTCATGCAATGAAAACTCTTAAAATATTTCATCACTTTAAAAGTGTGGTGCTAGCTTAGACAAACATCTGAATTACTCATTTAATGTTGAATAACAGTGACAAATGTGAATTTCTTGAAGTTTAAGTATAGGTCGAGATATTATAAAACTTAATCGAATGGGAGGCTTTAAGTTAAATGAATGTTTCCAAATGTAGCTCGAGGTAAGACGGGAGTCGAGCAGTGTTGTTCCAAGTGTTGGCTAAATGTGCGTTATGTCTTGTGGCTAATCTAAAGGTTAACCCTTTCTGTACATTAATACAGGCCACTGTTATATAAAATATCTGAATTTTTCTCGGAAAATAAAGATAATCTGTTATCTCCACACAACTTATGGTGCCCAAAATAGTGCTTACCTTCCACGACGTATTCAGCGGTGAAGCATGATAAACCATCTAGTTCCGAATTCACACGGACCGCATTTCCAAATTATACTCCAATATCCATAAAACAGAATAACTCTTCGGTAGGGAGTATGATATCAATCATTCTGTCACCAGTAAGACAGCGTACATTGTAAGTCAGCTGCTGTTCAGTTACCATGATTCCATTAAACAATCGTTATATCCTCGCACAGCCATGCTGAGCGACACAATATGAAAGAGGAAAAAGTGATCACTCTTGAATATCTGCAACCATTCAGTAATTTCAATTATTGAACTGACAAGAATCTGGTTGACTTTTGGCAAATTACATCCATGAAAGGTATGATTCCAAACACTCCGACATGACACACATCTTTGTCTGCATAATATATGAGTAATTTTAAAGTAGTCGTTCAATAAAAAATACATTTTGAGTATAGAAAGCAGATCAGTAACTGGTACTGCCCCCGAAAATTGAAATATTTTGGGACAAAATGAGAGTATTTTCCGTTCCCATGATAAAATTTAACCAACAAATTTAAATCCTAGAAGTGTGACACAAGGGAGTCGTGTTACAAGCTTGAGGCAGTAGGAAAGTCCGATCACGTGATATGTTGCGCAACGGAAGTTTCTATAACTTTGAAATCGGCATAGCAACAGTGAATTAGACATAAAATATAATAATTATTGCTATAAATTATGCTATTGGATCCCAGCCTAGAGCCAATGAGAAGAGGTCTTATTGAAGACGGGATTAACTTCAACTACATAATTTGATGAAATTATGCATTTAGGCTCTTAGAGGGAGATTTTCTTAATTAGTAATGAAGGGAAAATTAAATGAAAATATATCTGATAATTTAAAAACCGCAGAACGGTTAATCTACCCAATAATAAGCGTTATTAATCTACGCGCTAAAATTATGGTGGGAGATTGATGTGGCCACCAAAATTTCGACTTGGAGAGGGAGATGCACGGATCGAGGTTCTTATTCCAGCAGTCTTTGAAGAGAGAGGAAGTGTTATCTTGGGTTAACGGAGATCCCCAAGCTTTAGTCCGAGTGCGTGGATTGACGACTCGTGGAGAAGATACGTTAGCTGGGTGGAACAGTGGAGATTCCCGCGCTAGCATTATAAGCGAAGTTGAGAGGAGTATTGAAACTAGGATATCTCATTTATATTTGAGTATAGACTTCAGCGAAGTGAATAAATAGAATGTACAGGTCGAGTAATATATTCTATTGAACGTCGAACGTTCTAAGTCAAACCATTTCGACGAAATAAGCCTGTAATCACAATTTTTCAATTGTGTTGGAAATAGAAGCTGAATATCACTTTTGTTGCAACGTGAAGTTAGCGAACATAGTTCAAGTGAACAGTAGTGGAGAACTTTAACATCGGCGCAGAAAACAAACAATATTAGAACGACTATTAATATTCTTCGTTTAGTTTCATTCAACTTTATTAACATTGTTGAGATGATGGACTAAGTAGTCATGCGCCAGAGACGTATTTAATGCAGAGTTAAGATACAACAATGGAGCTTCGATAGACAACGTATTGCCGAATACAGACGTAGTGTACGTTAATTCTTGTACATTTTCGCCAGTCTACGAACACTAGTGTAACAACAATTAGCAATAGAAATAATTCATTCACCATCTACATGAATATTTCTATATATATTATTACTCAACGATGAATATGATGTATTTGTGACGGAGAATGAAGATTCTACAGAAGATGATTGTCAAGATGCTAGGGTATCCCAGCAATAACAGAAGAATATGCCAGAAGGATGTCGTTCGATCCCAGACGGAGGTTGGTGAATACTGGGGAGGGATCGTTTTCTCATCTCTGAGGTCACAGGTCCGAGGTTCGAATGGAGGTCCATCTCAGTATATTGGACTGAGGAAACACCTAAAGTATTGTAAATACTTACCCTGATCTTCAAGATATCGTCCAAATTAGGTAGCAGTGTCAATTAATTGTAGCTTGATTAGTGACATTCTGAGCAGACGTTCTTACTCCATATTTTATGTATTTCTGTGTTATGATGTAATTTACACTTCAGATGTGTGTTAAGATTTTTATGCATCAAGATTATTAGAGATATTTCATCTATTTTTAAATTTTATTCTACGGATCAGTTGTTGAACAGACATTAAAATTTAATTTGAGGAATCTGATTTCCTTTTGACTATCGAATTTATATTTTTATTTTTGAATCAAGGATTCAGACATTGTGTCGAAGTTACAAATTTAATTCTTTTAAATTTAATTGGGGCACTTGAATGTATCATTATCAACTTCCTGAGCAGAAGAAACATCGAGTGATATTGTCATATCATTATTGTATATTAATTTTTCGGCGATCTAGCAAATACTAGTCGTTTGCTAAGACTGAAGTCTTAAACCCATAGACATTCTTCGAGTAGAGTGGAAAGACATTACGAAATTGACAAACCTTACATTATTTGTAAAGCTGGAAGCTTTATTCATTTAAATGTTACAGGAAATATCTCTTGATAAAAGATAATTTATACCTCTGGCTAGGAATTCAAAGGTAGTTTATCCCGGTCAAGATTGAATTCTATTTGACACTATAAATAACATGTGGTTATTTATACACTATTTGTGTAATATCACGTCATAATGTAGACCTGATATTGCAACGACGTGCAATTTAAGCTTGATAAGTGAGGTGAAACAGTATAAATATTTTTATTACATGTATTTGTGCCAGACAAGTTAACAATTAATTATCTTATTGTGTAGTAAATTCTAAGGAGGTAAATCACAACAGTCTAGGGTCGTTCGTTATTGTTGGAAGTTTCAGTTGAAGAACTAAAGGATGTATAATAGTAGATCAGTAGTCGAGTGTGACGACACTGAGGGTCATGCCGTTAATTGAAGGAATTTCCTACAGAAGAACTGTTAATAACAATTAATCTGTTTTGGTTATTGTTTATCATTGTGGATGATATTTTTTTTTGCCATATATAGTGTTATATGAGGAGTTGCAGAGCTATGGTGAGCTCGTGCGAAGGAGTTTCCGCATTTTAAGGGAAGTGATAGAAATGTAGTTCTTTCATAAGAACTTGGCATAGATCATGATAAGAGTCGTTGTATACAAGAATTCCAGTTCATGTGAAGTAACGTTTTAGCTGTGATAACAGGAGGGTTTAAGCGGAAAGCAATTAGAGAACGATTGTCTACTTATGTCATTTATACTATTATTAAACCTTATTAAACCCGGAGTTGCATAAATACGTATAGTTGACCTTTGCTAGTTGTTTGCATTTGATCGATAATGTAAAGAAACCTATCTAAGACGATGTGTGTGCAGTATATGAACGCTAATGAGTGTTAGCAAACTTTTATGTGGAGAAACATTGTATATAATTGAATTTCAAGTGATATAGTAAGAGATAACTAAGATTCTCTAGGATAACGTGTAGATAACGTTAAATATAGTTTATAATAACAACCAGAATACGTGTAAATATTTTTTCCTTAATGATTTAGTTACTTAAATAATTTTTATTAGATTTAATTAGTAGAATGTTTTTGAAGTAATGTTTTTTTTGGAGCGAATGATTTTAGAAGGGATGTTTGCCAGCTGTTATGTTATGATTGAACAACCTCATCGGACTAGAACGATTATGGAGTGTGAACGAAAGATTTTATTAAAATTTCAGTATGATTGATATAGAATTGCTTGAGTTATGAGTATTTTCATTATGTCAAAATGTAACTTTTATACGAGGATTTTAGTCGCACGCCAGACCGCGTTTATACAAGCAAATGTGAACAGTAAGATGAACCGTTAGGAATCGAGGCTACTTTATACATAATGTGTAACCAGATGTCATGCCACGGGCAATATATTTATTACACTGATTTCAGGTTATTAAAACCTCATACATCGAATCCTGTTGTAAGGATTACTTACGCATCGCGACATTCCACTAGCACCGTATGTGGAAAAAAATTTACTACCAAACGAAATTTGAAGGCGGATCTGCTAATCCATAGCGGAAAGGAACATTTCTCATGTACCACATGCAAAGCCGAATTTTCAAGCAAGGGGAATTTAAAGATTCACATGCTAACCCATAGCGGTGAGAGGCCACACCCATGCAGTATTTGCGAAGCCACATTTACTCAGAAAAGTAATTTAGACACATATGTTAACGCATAGCGGTGACAAGCCATATTCATGCAGTATTTGCGAAGCCACATTTACTCAGAAAAGTAATTTAAAGACACATATGTTAACGCATAGCGGTGACAAGCCATATTCATGCAGTATTTGCGGAGCCACATTTACTCAGAAAAGTAATTTTAAGACACACATGTTAACGCATAGCGGTAACAAGCTATATTTATGCAGTATATGTAAAGCCAAATTTTCCCGGAAAAGTAATTTGAAGACACACATGTTAACGCATAGCGGTGACAAACCATACTCGTGCAGATTGTGCGAAAGCAAATATACCAGCAAGCGTGCTTTGATGGGACACTTGTTTACGCATGGCAGTGATAAACCATACTCCTGTAGTATTTGCGAAGGCACATTAACTCAGAAAAGTAATTTAAAGACACATATGATAACGCATAGCGGTGACAAGCCATATTCATGCAGTATATGCGAAGCCAAATTTTCCCGGAAAAGTAATTTGAAGACACACATGTTATTGCATAGCGGTGCTAAACCATACTCATGCAGTATATGCGAAGCAACATTTGCCCGGAAACACTTTTTGATGACACACATGCTAATGCATAGCCGTAACAAGCCATAGTCGTGCAGTATATGCGAAGACAAATTTGCACTCAAAAGTTCTTTGAGGAGACGCTTGTTAACGCATAGCGAAGACACACCATATTCGTGCAGTATTTGCGAAGCCAAATTTTCTCGGAAATAGGTTGTAAAGAGGCATATTTGAACCCATAGCGTTGACGAACCATACTCGTGTACTATATGCGAAGGTAAATTTGCCCGGACTAATTATTTGAATATACACACATTTACGCTTAACTGTGAGAGACCATTCTCATGTAGTATATGCGATGGGAAGTTTACACAGGCTAGTAATTTGAAGACACAACCCTTATCGTATGGTGGTGAGAATCAGTACTCATGTTACAAATCCGAAGCGAAATTCTGAAAGCCTAGCATTTGAACAAACACATATTTAAGACATAGCGGTGATAAATTTTACTCATGAAGTATATGCGAAGCCACATTTGCTCGAGCTGGGCATTTAATTACAGTAACTTGTCTTAACACATAGCTGTGAGTAATGAAAATGCTATATATGCGAAGCCAAAGCTCAGGAAGGTAATTTGCCGACACAAGTAAACGCCTAGCGGTGAGAATCGTTACACCTGTAGCATATGCGAAGCCAAATTTGAACGGAATGGGTATTTGTAGGCACACCTCTTAACGTATAGCGGTGATAAACCATACACATACAGTGTATGTTTAGCAAATTTGCCATGGCTGGAAATTTGAAAACACACGTTTTAACGCATAGCGGTAAGAATCCATACTCGTGCAGTATATGCCAGTACAAATTGCTCTGAATGGACAGACACCTGTTAACGCATAGCGGTTACTAACCATATTCATGTGGCATTTGCGTAGGGAATTTAAAGAAATTCAAGTTGGCCTATAGCGTCGAAAAACCATATTACTTTATCATTTTCAAATCCCAACCTTGTCACTAAAAAGGGATTTAAAGAAACACATCGAAGAGCGGTCTTTCTCTTGTCACATATATGAAGACAACTTTTCCGTGAAAGGTTTTTAAATGCCACAATTGTTAACCCTTAGCGGAGAGAGTTGGTACTCATACAGCACCGGTAAAGGCAAGTTTACTTTGAAACGGCATTTGAAGAGCCTCTTGCCAACCCTTACAGGCGAGTATCTTTCTTGGGCCAAACAAGAATTTGATGACCTACAAGCCAAACAATTATGATGAGATGCTATTCTCGTTGATAAAATGTGAAGTGAAATCTGCTCAGAAAGTATATTAACCCACAGCGGCAAAAATGTATATGCTCACCGAGGGTATTGAATCATCGCCCATAGCAGGAAGAAGCCATATTCGTGTATTATGCAAATTTAAAGTTTCTGTGAGTGGGAGTGTACGGATACATGTTAAACTCTAGAGATGATGTTCTTGGAGAATCAATTTTATATTTCGATTAACCCATATCAGCCTATAACGGCCCGAAGCCATGTTCATGTAGCATATGCATATGCTCGGAAAGGACATTTGAAGCCACCTATGTTTACCCACACCAAAATTAGCCATATTCATCTATTTTATGAGAATACAAGTGTGCTTCAAGCGTATATTTGAACAGACACTTGTATATTCACAGCGGTGAGATGTCAAATTTTCCGAGAGAAGACAATTATTCTCGAGGTAGATGTTTACCCGTAGCGGGGACAACCTTTAATCAAGTTATCTATAAGAAACCCACTTTCTTCGAGAGTAAGTTCAAAAATAGCTTTCTTAGGCCATTGTATGAAAAGTAATATTGGTAAATCGGAGCACAATCACGTGTCAAAAATACCATGCACACATGCAAGACGCCATATTCCCCTGCCATATGCAAAGCTTATTACAGTGTACTTGTAGAGGTAATGTAAACGCTTATGGTAATGCACATTGACAAGAAGATATATTTATTGTGCACACTGGAAACAAAATTACTATTAACATTCTTTGAATGTTTGCATCAAGTACAAAACAAATTTGAGACACTGTTAATTTGTGATATCTGAGTTGAGGTTAGGTTAGGTCAAGTTAGGTGAAGTTAGGTTATGTTAGGTAAAGTTAGGTTAGCCATCAAAATATACCACCCAAAATTAAAAATGTATATGGAATAATATTTCCCACCGTGTTCAAAACAAAAGTCCTGAGGTCTTGGGTTTGAATCCCAACTATGGTTCTCTGCCAATCAGTTACACTACAGGAAACTTTTGTTGTTGTTGTGTTGCATGATAATTTGCCCATCTCGCGGTGTAGTGGCTACTATACTTGGTTGTTACCCCTGAGGTCTTGGGCTCCAACTTGACTATGCGTAGATTTTATTTTGAACCGAGGGTTGGAAGGTTAGGATAGGTTAGGTGAAGTTCAGTTAGGTTGGGTTTGATTAGGTGAAGTTAGGTTAGGTAAAGTGAGGTTAAATTAGGTTACGTATGGTTGTGTAAAGTTAGGTTGGGTTCGGTCAAGTTAGATTAGGTGAGGTTAGCTACCATTAGCAAACTCTTAGTCAATCATGAACCATAAAGTACTTTGGAAATTGTTGGAATCTTAATGGGTTGTATGCCATCATAATATAATATATATATATATTTATGTCAATATATCCCTCACAGTATAAGTCACGCCTACTACCAATCGCACCTACTAGCAATCGCGCTTTGTACCAATCGCGCCTACTAGCAATCGCGCTTACTACCAATTGCACCTACTACCAATCGCGCCTACTACCAATCGCATTGAGTATAAATGGCGTCTTATATCAATTACGCTCTGTAAAATCGCATTCAGTAAAAATAGCGCTGAGTATAAATCATTATCAGTATAAAACACACCCCAGTATCAATCGTGTATTAATCGTACTGTCCCCGATAATCCGGATAGTAGGCTGTCAGATATCCGCCCCCTCAATCGGATTGCCAATAATCAATCGCACCGGCACAGCTACATCAATGAAAATGGCCCTGACAGATACTACCGAGATTAGAGCACAGTAGTTAACATGAAATTATTGTGGAACACACCAAAATATACGGGGGTTCATACTTACCTTTTACTTACCTATTCAATTTAATCTCGGGTCTGGGTTTTCAACTGGATCACTTAATAGTATGCCCTCACAATAACCTCCACCACAATATTTAAAATGAACCAACGCGAAACAAGAAAATTTATACTCTACAATAATTTATTTCACATAAAGGGAAATAATTTAACAAAATTTAACAACAAAATTTACGTGACAATCAGAAGCCATTGTCAATACAACCATGTCCTCCTGTAGGACTTGTAGACTTTACATACAAAATTTCAGCTTTCTCTAGCTCAAAAGAACGTAATAATAACAATTCACTTTGGAATGGATAAGGGAGCTGGGACGAAACATATAGCATTTGTTTCCTTGTTCATGAACTTCACATTTTATTTATAACCGCAAGGCTGCTATGTAGATGACCTTGGCCTCTATCATACAGTTATCTGGCCACCTGCGATACACCCTGCACCATGCCGCATGCTTGCATCGTCAAATGGACACACCTGTCCAGCCAATGTTAGCATATGCTAGTTACATCAGAGCCTAGCTCCTTTTCAACACTTTAAATGTTCACATCTCAACTCAAATATTATCACGCAAATCTTTTAAATGCTCCGTTCAAATACCAATGGATTACTCTAATAATCCCAAATCTTGTTTAATTGTATATTCCAATTGTTTAACTAGCGTTGTTTAGAGTATAATAACGAAAACGCTTAATGTTTATAACAAAATGTTCATTAATTATTTATAACATTTAAATTGTTTATAACATTGTCGAACGACAATTGAAAAATTTATACATGCCTCTATTAATCCCGTTCGTTTCAAATTATTATTAAAGATATTTACATAGTTATTTACATTATTTATATTATTTATATTATTTATATTATTTATATTAGAAATACATTAAACCACACGTTTATCCGGTTGATAATTACTCAAATCGTGGTGATATAATCGACCAATGAAGGTTAGTTATATTTAAATTTTATATTCAGGTTTAATAAGATTTAATAATAATTATTTGTGACGGTAACCTCCATTCAAAATCGTTATCTCAAATTATTTAAACACTCTTGTTAATTTTAACAGTAACTTCACATGAATAGTTTTCAATGGACCTGAACAATACACTCAGCGGAAAAATACCTCGCTCAAAACGCACAAAATTGCACAAAAATTGGCCCATAATTCATCATATATCTCATTATATATGGCATCAAAATCTTCCACAATACACACAAAAAACCTCCACTTATAAATTCATCATCTTCATCAATATTATTGTGGGAACCTCCTTCACTTATTACAGGGCATTATTCATCAGCGACTTTTACACGTCCACTGAACTAACGATTATACATCCATAGTTCCTCTTTAAAAATTCTTATATTCATCAATTGTATCAAAAACTGTTATTATATTTAACCTTCGTGGGTTTCATTCATGAAGCGATATGAAGTAAAATTTTGCCAGTCACAAATAAATTTAATAGCAAATACGATTAGACACGCCTCCCTGGTCTATCAAAATTGAGATTAATATCATCAAAGTATCGCAGTATAAAAATACTATCTTCAATCAAAGTTCATCTAAACTGCATAAATAGTCGAATAGAATACAATTAGACTGTGGACTGCAAACATTATTGTTCCAAACTACAATTGAGAAAAACTCCTATCAAATGTTCATTACTATAGTGTACTCAATAAATCGTAATCAAAGTTCATATTTCATAAAATTGTCTATAATGCAATGGTATTTCAGAATTGACGATAAATGTCTATGTTGCAATCATGTTCATAAAACGACTAGTATTTCTAAGATCGTCGATAAAGTAGTAGATTTTAACGCTCTAAAATCTTTTAATCATTCTTCTTTCTTGAGGATGACAGAAAATTGGTCAAAGTAATTTACTGAATAGAATTACTTTAATAAAATGACACGCTGTCTGAATTCAAACTTGCCATAGAAAATCATTAACTTTACGGTCAAATCGTGACTACAAAAATATGCAAATTACTGAAAGAATATATATTATCAGTCTGAACTGATCCAAAATTATATAAATATGCCAATGACATAATAATGTTTCAATAAGTCGTAGAAAAAGGCATAAATCAGCAAAGTGTACAGAGTACAGAAATGTCAAGCAAGAATATGGGGCAAAATATATAGGACAGAAAACATGGGAAAAATGGTTGCTCAGATATCGCTAAATGGCTCAAATAAATCAAGAAACGTTCACGACTACCTTATCTGTTGATTGAAGTTCTAGAGGAAAATTTCCAAAGAAGACTGCTGATGGTTCCATTTCACCACCGTAAAGATGTGCTCCGACCTCGAACCTGGAACCTGCGCCCTCGGAGAATAGAACAGTTTCCTCCTCCTGAAATAGCACTGCTCCGTGTAGACGATAGACATCCTTCTGGCAAAACTCTTCTTTGTGAGCCGGGTCCACCCTGGCCTCTCTTGATAGTTCCCTGAAGTTCTGGTAGAAATTCGCCATGAAGTCTATTGCAATTATTTCCGCAGAAATGTTCATAATTGTGGAGTATGAAGATATTTCCACTGCCATTTGATGTAATTGAGCGATGGATTACGATGCATGAGTGTAGTTGGATGTTCACTACATGCTCGCTTTTGTAGAATGCCGATTAACGAAGTTCCATGCTGCTATTTCACTCCATTGATGTATGTCCCAATTGCATTAAAGTTTTAGTCTTCCATCTCCACTTCCGTTATAATAATAGTCGAAAGTACTGCCAGATTATATTGTTCCATTGTAGAATGTAGCGTTGTATCACCAAATGTAATCTTCAGTATCACGGTTGCAATACAAGTGTCAGCCGTAGCGTACAATGTGGTATTATAAAAGTGCTTCTCTGGTGTCGAGAAAATCACTTTTGTCTGCAGTCTTAAAATGCGAATATCTTCCAAAGTATAAAAGTGAAAATGTTCAACTTTCGTCCACGCCTCAATATTGTAATGCACAATTGAATTAGCATAAATGCAGTAGCTAACTCTTGATAGATAATCTTGTAGACTCGTTTATGTGTGCGCTCCAACTTCGCCTAGTTTCAGTAACCGTAAAATTGTACTGCTGCACGCTCCGTGCTTGTTCGATGCTGTGGGCTCTTACCACACGTGCTAATGACGACTTACTTCACTTAAGAACTCGAAGTCTGACAATATGAGAATCAGAAAAATGAGCCATGAGACCATGAGACATGAGAGATGAGAACTTGAGAACTTCCTCTCTGCTGTGCAAGGCCTTTTATCAACTTCTTAAGGGGCGTATCCATCCCTACCATAGCTTGTTCCTCCGTCTTTGCTAGAAGTTCTAACTTTGGCTATACTTGACGGATTTTCATATTTCAAAAACTCATAATTAATTTCTTCAAAATTCCAAATCAATGCCATAACTGAAAATAGATTTCCACAATTCTGCATGCTAAAAGTAATTAAATATGGTAGTTTCAGTAATCTCCGTCTCCCTCCAAACTATCATTCATTGGTTCGAGCCTCTCCTCCAATAGCGTAACTTCTTCCTCAGCACAATTCCTTGTTTCCCTGCGACTGCGTCGTAAATCTCAGATCTTTCTCGAACAAAATCATGACGTCACCAAGAATCTCAGCTCATCCAGCCTACTTGCATGAAGTCTGCGTCATCCGTGCCTACGTCATGAATATACACGTCACAACTATGACGGCCATAACTTTATTCACATATGCCAATACAGCCACCGTGGTCTCAGTATAATTCAATTTACGGGGGCAGTACCTACTATAAATTGAACATGCTATAAAACGCACCCTGTACAAATCGCTCCTACTAACTGTGGCTACTATGAATCACAGTCAATAAAAATGACAATCACTATACATTTGTGTTCAGTATAAATCTTGACATTGACGAGTGTGTGTGTAAATCGCTTGTAGTCTAAAAAAAATTATTCTTCACAGTACCGGTACTTAAAAAAAATTCCATCTTTCAAAAATATCAATCCACATTATTTATTTTTACTCTTATTATTACTAAAGTGACTTAAATAAAATGTAATTCATGTGTATTAGTTAATATGGAAGTCTCAACAACCAGCCATGTAAGCCATGTCTCTACTATAAAGGAAATGCATATATTGCAAAAACAACCATTAAAAATTGAACTGTTATTTGGCGATGTTCCAAAAAACTATCTAAAAAATGTCCAGGAATGATTAAGACAAAAGGCTCCAACGTACTTACTTCAAACGAGCATCATTGTGAATCTCAAATTAATACACATTTAAATGGTCAAAATACTCTAACCAAGGTAATAAAAGCAAGTGCAAGAAAAAGATACTGTTGCTCAAAATAGTGCAGTGTTTGTTCAAAATCACGTGTCATGTCCTGAAAAAGTCATGTTAGGACAGTTGTCAACGTCCAAGAAACCTTCAACACTATCAAAGTCAACACAGACTATAAATAAAGTTGTATTGCAAGAGGATGAAAAAGGAGTATATAGTAATAGTGATCATCATGATGATGATAATGATAATGGTAATGCTTTGTTTACACCTAAAGAAATCATTTGTTAAATTTGTATACTGGAACAAACCCAGTAAGCTAATTCAACGGCTTCGGCACTTGCATGCTTTACAACAAGCTGGGAATACCGGTCACGATTGGGAAATCAATGATATTGAACAAGAGCTTCATCGTGTTCAAATTATTGTGTAATGGTTCTCCGTAACCGCTTACCATATTTGCTCACACATTAAACTATTATTCGTATTACCAAGTTGACTTTACTAGAGCTTAGTCTATGCTTGACAGTTGACATAGAAGTATCAGTGACTAGGGTATGGCAAGCCTTATGCATACTATATAGGATATTCATAAATTGTGAAACTAATCAATAAAAATGGAACTGTTATTTGGCGTTGTTCGAAACAAAGTTCCAAACATTGTTGTGGTGACATAAAAAGTTAAAAATGTGAGGATTTAAGTGTCAGTGATCATCAATGTAGTGTACTGTGTGAATCACAGTTGCTGTCGACAAAAAATCAAGAAAACCATATTGCTCTTCAAAATAGTGGATTGTTTAATGAGCAACGTTTAACCCCTGTTCTAAATGTTATTTTTAATCAATCTTCCATGTCTCAAGAGCCATCAACATCACAAGCGATGCAAGAGGTAGTGTTGAGCTGTCGTTGTTGTTTTATGAAGTGGAACAACTACGTCATATGCTCTTGATATGCAAAAGGTAGTATTGCAAGAGGATCAAAATGACTAAATAGTAATAACTATAAGGTTTTTATGGCTATAAAACCATGCAGCATCCCCAGTATTTGAAAACATCAGTGAATGGACATTGCTATAAAAGGATCTACAACAAGCCTTGTGTTAAAAAACTATATCGGACTATCGTAAAGAGAGAAAGGGTTCAATTCAGTGTGCATCTATTGTCATAATAATGTATACTCTGCAATGTTAAATTTTCTAACTTAGTATAAAATAAAACAACATTGTACCTTCATTTACATTTATTTACAAACTTAATATACATTTTTTTGGTTTCATGATAATATTTTAAAGACAATACTAAAAACTAAAACATTATTATTATATACACATATTTTTTTCTTTCTTATTTTTACAGTCTATTGTTATCACTTATATTTTCCATTATTATTTCACATTTGTTTGTTTTTTGTAAATTAAAACGGACCTTACACCTATTGTTTTTAAAACATTCATAAATTACGTGTACAGGTTGTATAGCATTATTCACTTCATCAAAAACACTCTCCGACATATCATTAAACCGTGTATGCAGAAATGTCTCAAAGTTTTCACATACACAAAGTACTCGATTACCATATGCTGTTTTCAATTTCCGAATCTTGATAATGCGGAATGAAATATGCGTTGGCAATCCGCTGAGCTTCTTTGTCTCTAAGCCACATGCTTGTCCCACAGCATCCAAAACATTCATTGTAGTAGTAGCCTATAAACAAAAGAATAGCATATCTATTACACTCTACAACAGCTTGTAATAATATTGTGCATATAGGTATTTTGCACTATGCATTGCTAATAAATAATACTAATCATGCAACAAATGCCCTAACTGTAGCAGATACTACTTTTCTGCATATTGCACAAGTGTTAAGTGCTAATTCACACTTGACACAGGCTATCAAGTGTCCAAAAGGCAAAACTACAACACCTAGTTCTTCTTGATAACAAATTTTACATAATTGTTGGTCACACTTTTGTATCTGTTCGTGAGACTTTTTTCACCCTCATGTATTTGTACGGCGTGTCCTAACTCTAAAGGCACTTTTATCTCCTGTTCTGCAATCACGTTTTGTTCACGAATAGTGTTGACAAATTCCTGACCTTTAGGCAACACCATGTATCTACAGTTAAAACATATTGTTTTATCCCCTTCACCAGTATAAAAAATCCAGCTTCCCTTAGCTCTTTTGTAAGGTGTTTTAATATAAATGGCCAAACATTTTTATAAGATTCTAAACGTTTTTCAACAGACCTGTACTCTGGGTTTGCTAGTTCTTTAGCCTTGCAAACTCCCAATTTTTCAAAAGCATATGGCAATTCAACACTGTCTATGGCATATGGACCACATATATCGACACTACCGTTGGCTGGTAATACGTCATTATTATTATTATTATTTATTTGTGATTCAGCAACGTAATTAGTAGCGAATGGCCTTGTGGTTCGTTAAAATGGATACGCTGGTATGTTACCCACTTGTTTTCCAAGCATGTAAGGGCAATGAGGAGACCATCGCAAATGGTCTCTTCCCAGTGTGAAAGTTCAACATGACAAAAAACACAACGCACAACATCTTCCCGGTTCAAGTAATACAAACCAGCTCTGGCAAGTTTATGTGCTGACAAAAAGCCTACAGGCCAGGATTCTAATGTTAACCAACAATCGTTTTCTGATTTTGAATTTAACCCACATGGTGAACTGACTTGCTCACTTGTTGTATTTGGTACTAAAGCCATGTGTTATAATAAAACTTTTCTTTATTGTAGGTTATTAATGTTGCACAAGAGCACAGAGTACTTTTAAAGCATAATGTATGATTGTTCACTGTCTGTTCACTACGTTAATGGGGCATGACCACACCTAAAAACAGACAAAAACCCATCACTCAATCAATCAATACTTGTAAATAATACGTTAACGTTAATTGGCATTAAATGAAAACACCATAAAAATATATAAAAATAAATTCTATGTCAGCACCAACAGTAACCCATCTACTTATTTTTTTATAAAGCTGCAGTCATTTACATGTCCCATTAACCAATACATGTCATGTTATTTTGTCTATATTATCTAGTTAAAACCTGAGGATATTCGTTGAGTCCATAGGGAACGACACGCCAGTTGAATTTAAATTTTTGTAAAAAAAAATCATGGTCTTTTACTTTTCCCAGTCAACAACCAATATGGTCTTGTACCGGTTGCCAATACATAGTCATTAATCAAGAAAGCAATCATCGTCCCAGTCATGTACAGGTAATGATTTTTTGTCTAGGGGTTTCAATAGCGGTAAAATGTAATAGCATTTTAAGTTAGGCTTACCTGAGTTTTCAATAGTTCATTGCCTGGAAACAATGGTTGCACTCTAGTGCATCTCGGGTTTTCAGTGAATGCTACGGCCGTAAAGCTTTTCTTTCCAAGTTTCTAAAAATAAATAAAATAAACCGCTATATACACCTACATTCAGGTTAAAACATGCATTTCATTAAATAAAATATCAAACAAAAATGAAACAAGTTGGTTTAAAAAAATCTCACCTTACTTTTACTGGCTTGTTGCTGTTTTCTTCTAGTGGGCTCAAAAGTGCAATGGTCTCTCTCTCAGACATGAGAGCTATACTGGTTATCTGCAAACAAATAAATTTAAAAAATCATTAATTACATTATCATTAACTACAAATATAAGGTTAATTAGCATTACATTATTAAAATAATCAAAAGGATGTTTTCTTCCAAAGTTCTGTTCAGAGCTCTACTGTATACGCCTGTTTACTAAAACGGTAAGTGCACGACTAACGCAATCCTTATCAGTCTGCTTAGCAACAGAGAATTGCATTTTCTCAGCTTATTGCCCTTGAACTGTTGTCTGTCTCGCACATGTTCCCTCGCCTCCCCACATTCCTCAAGAGCGATAAAATTCGCGTACCTTATACTAGTTGCATGTTTTTCATAAAGAACCAAAATGGCTGCCTCTTATACTTCGGTAGTACTACTGCATGAGAACCAACATGGCTGCTGTTTAAACGCCAGATCTGCTAGCCACCACTAGGTAAGTAAACGGATACTGCACTTCCTGCCACCGTAGACATTTCTGTCTTATCAGCAGTCGCTCTCACCAAACCGCCAAGCCACTGTATACAGTGTCCAGCAAACAGGACTGTGTGTGTTAGCACTAAAAACATGTGTGTCTTATTATTACTCTTGAACATTTTATTGTAATAAACATTATTAGCAAGCGGCCATCCTCAATACATGATCATGTCAACTACATACTTTCACCTCGGTCAACGATCACTTGGTCATTTCCTACAACCGTCTACTGTGTCAGAGAGCGGTCCCGCTCATCACCATTTACTAACACGTTAATGATCTCCTTCAGGGTTTAAACAATCTTAGCACACTTCACACATTTTCAAATATTAGCCTCCATCCGTCATAGGAAATATCACAAAACCAACCGTCATAAGCCGCCCCGCCGTCCCGTCAAAATAGCAATTCATTTCTTCCGGGCACGGTCTCCCTGGTTGGCAACAGGCTCGTTAAAACACATAACAGCGGTACCTTCTCTCTTAACGACCACTCTTAATTAAAATGTAAACAGTTTTTTTACATATAAGACTAGTATAGCGTTAAACCCTTTGTAATTTTTTTCAAAAATACATTCAAAACGGGGCGTCATTCCAAGACCATGAACCCCTTATACAAGTCCATAGGCTTATTGGTTCAAAAATTATTAACAAAAGTGCACTTAGGTCCTTTTGACAAAAATTGAATATACATTCAAAAACGGGGCGTCGTCCCAAATCCAATGACCCCTCATACAAATCCGTAGCCTTCTTAGTTCTCGAAATATTAACAAAAATGCAGTTAGGCCGTTTTGACAAAAATGAATCGTACATTCAAAAACGGTGCGTCACCCCATGTCCAGCAACCCCTTATAAAAGTCCATAGCCTTATTGGTTCGCAAAATATTAACAAAAGTACACTTAGGGCCTTTTGACAAAAATCAAAAATAAATTCAATAACGGGGCGTTATTCCAAATCCAACGACCGCTCATGCAAGTCCAAAGCCTTATTGATTCGCAATATATTAAGAAGCACATGGCTTATTAGTTTTCAATCTTTTGGTCAAATTTAAAAATATAAGCCATCCATAAATAATTATTTAAAAAGTCCGTCCTCTTCCAAAATCCGCATGTACGCATGCGTAAAAAACAAAAATGTTAATTCATAGCGGCATCCAGCAGTACGGATGCGCTTTATGTGGAACAACGTTTTATTTCTAATTAGCAGTGCACCTCATACATGTTGCATTTCTAAAGTGACTTTCACTAAGTAATTACAATTTCACCCCCTAGTAGGTGTAGGTTTTATTTTGGGGTGGAAATATGTTGTCCATTGGAAAGGAGATGTCAGCCCGAGTCCAACGAAACCTCATTTGTCAACATCTAACCATGGGTTCGCGACTTATCGCAAATATTACATGGCTGAGGATTAGTAGTAGGGGTATGGAGGTTCCTAGAGTGAGTTAGAACCTTCAACATCCCCCTACTCACCAAATGCTAAAAAGCAAGTTCCAAAAAAAGATATTGCTGTTTAAGATAGCGAGATGTTTCTTGATAAACATGTAACACCATTCCTAAACGCAATGTTTAATTAATCCTCACCATTTGGAAAGCGTACAACACTATCAAAGAGAATGCAGGCTATAAAAGCAGTCCCTGTGAATAGGAACAAAAGGAACTATACAGTTCTAGTGATGATAATGATAAGTGCTTGCGTTTGCGAAGGCTACAAAAGCCTATAACTTATCAATTTCATTTTACGAAATTGTCGAGAGAAAAACAGAATGTGGAACGTCATTTTTTTTCTTAGACTATAAATGTGACATGTGCTTACATGTGTTTTACGTAACCTTGTGTAAATATCTGTAAACTGCTTTCTTAAATAATTTATTATTTATTTATTTATTTATTTCATTTATTTATTATATTCTACACTTGCTTGTTTTGTATTCGGAATTACAAAGTTGTAGGACACTCCTTTAGGACTGTTACAGTGAAACTCACAACTCCGATTCTAAGAAATGTTTGATTCATAGTGACAGCCATCTTTTCTACTGTTGTCACTTCTCATTGGTCGCCTGTTATACCGACCTATCGCAGTTCTCTTTTTATTGATGTTCCAAGATGCATCCGTCGGCTGCTATTTAAACAGCTGCAATTTCCTCCCTCATCATGACACACCTCGTCGCCACGATTATGACTACAGTCAACTCGTCACCTTGCTGTCGCCGCTTCTCAGTTCATCGCACTTCGAGACTACGTCGAAACCTTCGACATGCAAACACTCTACGGCTAACCAAAGTACTTGGAGAGTACTAAGTGCAATGCAGGCCTTGCACCTATTCTTCAAATTAAGTTTCCTGTCATGGAACACTAAATTTCTTCAAGCTTCATTGAAAAGCATGTCGACTGCTCATAAAGGTTTTTACTCCTACAAGTGATTACTTATGTGCAAATGTTCTTCACATGGTGACGTTCAAAGCTAGTTGCTTTTTCTACAACTGTCAATCTTTCTGGCGAGGTATTAGACTTAACGACCACTTGGTCTTTAATATTTTCAACTGCTTCTCTACTCATAGTTAAATTAACCCATGGAAACTTCACCTCAGGAAACAACCAAAGGATAAGTAACAAGAAGTTCCGTGACAAAATAAAGAGCCTACTTTTCTTCAAATTTAAGATTCATGCCAATGATTAATTTATATGGACCTATCAAGAATGACGGAATAACGTTGGTGATATCGAAATTTCCAATTAGTTCGAAATATAACTGGCATAATGTAGCCTAATAAAGCAATACAGTTGTACTCCCAGTGACTGAATATATTCACAGTTTCATCTCTTAATGTACAGAATACAAAATTTGGTCGAAGTCCAATGGATAGCATGGACGTTACATACAGCTAGACATTGGATCTAACAGTGCGCGTAAAACATGTTGGCAACAATGTCATGCATGTGTTGGTCAGAAATAATCTGAAATATAAAATGATCCATTGTTGAGCCAATTTTGGATGAAGTCCATTGGTTAGTATATAAGTTACATGTATTTCAAAATTGGACCTATCAGCAGGCTTAGAATCATGTTGGCAGAACTGACGTATATTAGTCACTCCTAAGTAATTTTGAATGTCGGCTACTATACGTGTGGAAAGTTTGGAGCTTTTGGCTTGCACACTGTCTGATATATTGATATTAGGGTAAAAGAATAGAGACAGTATTTATTAACAGTCGGCAGCCCTGGTTACTCTTAAGAATACGCACAGTCATCAGTTAAGGAAAACTTAGCACAAACGAAATTTGGTTGAAATCCAATTGATACCATAAAATTTACATGTGTTTCAAAATTGGTCCTATCAGCAGGCTTAGAATCATGTTGGCAGAAGTGACGTAAATTAGACACTCCAATTTAATCTAGAATGTCAGGTGTTATACGTGTGCATAGTTTAGAGCTGCCGGCTTGCATTCATTCTGATATATTGGTGTTTGGATTAAAAGGAATAAAGAGAGCATTTATTATCAGTTGGCAACCTTGGTGGCTATAAAGAAAATGCTCAGTCATATCTGTTTAAGTACTCATTGTACACACGAAATTTGGTTGAAATCCAATTGATAGTGTAGAAGTCATATGCATTTAAAAATTGGACTTGTCATCAGGCGTAGAATCATTCTGACAACACTGTCATGCACGGACTCCTGGAAATTAAACTGAAGTAGTATTATCTATATGTGTGCCAAATTGGGAATAGCTCCCATGCATATCTTCTAAGATATGCAACATGGAGCTCAAATTTCAATTGCGATATTTCAGCAGTTGGTAGTACTGACATTATTTTCAAATAAGAAATTGAGCTCTTCAAGTACAGATCTTTACTCATACCAAGTTTGGGTTCGATTGCGGTAGCCGTTTAGGAGTTGATAGGGGGGGGGGGCACACAGACAGACAGACACACATTTTCCCGGATCGATCTCATAAGTCTACTTTTTCCTCATTTTTTTGGCAAGTATGAATAATCAGTTGTTCATTTTGCATGTTTGCATTTAAGTTTTCTTGTAATGCACACAAATTTGGTGCTAAACCTTACATTGCAACTTCACTGTCAGAAACCAGTTTATATGCTAACTGCTAATTGATTGATAAAAGTTAATATTGTTGAACTATACAAATAGTTATGGGCTTGTCCCTTCTTTTTAAATACTTATTTACACTGTTAATAAAATTGCAATATTTAAGCAACTTGTTCTCTTTACAATTACTTTGTTTTCTCTTGATGTTCAAATTTTTGTTTTTTGTAATGCCCAACTTAGCCTTAACTCAAAGTATCCTTTTGAGTTCTCTCCGATACGGGAGGTCTTAAATCGACCTATCCTTACCAATAAGGTTCTTACACCTATAAAACCATCACCGCTTTCCCAGTTTTTGAAAACATTAGTCATTGAGCGCCATGGAAAACCTCTCATTGATGGTAGCTACTGGACTGACCCTCATACATTAATCAAACGTCCACAGCTCGTACATACCTTAAAACACGCAGGTTATACTAATCAGGATTGGGGAATCTAGGAAATTGAAAATGTACTTCGAAATGCCAAAATTATTGTGTAATGAGTCCATGTAACTGGTTGGATCGAGTCTTAACATACATTCTAGGAGTTTGTGTAAATACTGTTTAAATACCTAAATTAAACTGTACAATAAGAAGTCCATCTCTAGGAATGCAAAGCTCAGACCCTATCAAACTGTGATAACACCAGAAGCACTGTATGCAGTGGAATGCCTACCAAAACGCGCAGCTGGCCCGGTCGAGAGACTTTAAGTTAAGGAAAGAAAGATCATTAGGAAAATTCTTAGTCCTAAGTTCAGAGATGGAGGTTACAAGCTCTGCAGTAATTCAGAAGTATACTCCCACACCGAATAGATCACAAGTGTAATCCGAAAACGAAGAAAAACATTCCATGCCCACCTCCTCAGAATGCCAGTCAGTGGATTCTCCAGCCGTCTATTATCATTCTTCCGAGGTTTAATGGTGATGCCTCCTTGGCTGGTCGAAGTGGATAAAGACTTGTTAAAGTTTGACGTTTCTGAATCAGATATCTCGCTCAGAACCCCATTGGAACAAAAAATCTATCAGGTTACAATGCAAACAATTTAATGCTTCTACTAGTTTTAACACTGGAGCTAGGATTGCGTGTTTTCATTCATGTGCGACAGTTTACATTCAGCCAGAGTCCCGTTCAACCAGAACACCTGTGACTTGGTTACATAATATCTCGCTATTATGCGAGCCCCTCGCCACAGCCTGCGTATACACACGCAGCTGGACTGCTCATTCAACACGTAAATCTACTAACTTGCTCTCTCTCTTACAATAGTGTTTCCACTCCGTTATATTCTTAAAACTTCTTCCTAAATGTGAAGTATTACAATCCTACACACAAAATAAAATATTCAAATACACTCACATACTTACAATTGTTCACGTCATTTGCAACTAACGGAACCCTTGCACTCTCTCATTCTATTCCTCACAAACTGTACACACGACTATCATAGCATTCTCGAATGCTGTAAAAAATTTAAATACACTCGAAAAATGTATAATAATATCAAAGTTAAATAACTATTAATGAAATGTTTTAATATTATCAAATGTTCTCGAAAGAGAATAAAATGAATCTTTTCCGTTGAGCCATTTTAATTAACACACAAAGTAATAAAAAATTCCAGCCTAACTCAACAAATTGCTAGCGTTTCGTCCAAGTGTGCCAATTGGGCTCTTCAGTTGGTAAAGGCACACCTATTAAGACGCGTAGCAGGTACACACTGAGAAGGCTATACAAGACGCTTTGCTACATATGCAGCCACGTCACGAGTATACCAGTGCACCACGGGTATAATGGTTCAACGGAAAATGTTAATTTTATTCTCTTTCGAGATCATTTAAATATATTCAATGCAAAAGTAAGGTTATTGTTTTTGGAGTTGAGTTTTTGACTCCCGTGGTGCACTGGTATACTCGTGACGTGGCTGCATATGTAGCAAAGCGTCTTGTATAGCCTTCTCAGTGTGTACCTACTACGCGTCTTGGTAGGTGTGCCTTATCAACTGAAGAGCCCAATTGGCACACTGGGGCGAAACGCTTGCAATTTATTGAGTTATGCTGGACATTTTTATCACTTTGTGTGTTAGTTATGATGGCTCAACGGAAAATATTCATTTTATTCTCTTTCGAAAACATTTGATTATATTCAATGCCAAAGCAAGGTTATGGTTTTTGGAGTGGAGTTTTTGACTCCCGTGATGCACTGGTATACTCGTGACGTGGCTGCATATGTAGCAAAGCGTCTTGTATAGCCTTCTCAGTGTGTACCAGCTACGCGTCTTGGTAGGTGTGCCTTTACCAACTGAAGAGCCCAATTGGCACACTGGGGCGAAACGCTAGCAATTTGTTGAGTTATGCTGGCCATTTTTATCACTTTGTGTGTTAAATGTTTTAATAGTTACACCAATCTATCACGAATGTTTAATGGTTTAAAACAATTACTAAACTTGTGATTATTAATATTATCAAATAATAATGTTTAAATTTACTATTTACAATAGTATTAGCTCCTACTACAATCTAAGTTTAATAAACTATCTGAGTTTAGAATACTATCTCTGTTTAGAATGCTCTCTTTATTTAGAATACTATGTCTTTGCCTATATGAGGTTTAAATGTCTATATCAAGTCTACAATGACCAATCAATAAAGATAAGGCATCTGATTATTATAGTTCCGGTTAATAAAAATTAATAAAGGTTCGTAATCACATGTTATTCTTAATTTCGCAAATACCGTTCCAGCCCATCTCCATACTGTCTACCCCTCAATGTCGGAGTCTTACTCACTCATCTGAGTAATAATTAACTTTATTACACACATTTATAACAATGTTTCATTTCTCTTCACAACAGTATTTTAATGTAATAAAAGCCAATACGGAATCCACCCTCGTATTGCTTTATTATAAATTATCCACGCAGAATCCTGTATTTATTACGTTTACACAACGTCATATACGGCATTGCCTATCCTCGTACATCTTTCACAAACTCAAACAACTGAGTTACAATGGTCTATTTCAACCTCAATATAGTATTGCATTTACTCAACCTTACTGTTTCACAAGCTTGTTGTCTATACAACTGCATTACATTGTTAACAAAAATATCTACTGATATTCTGTTGCACTCATTCTCACGACAACTGAAGTTGCTGATGGAAAGACCTACCGAAGATTTACTAAGTAAAGATACTCTGTCATAAAAAAACGCTGTTACTAAGCATGAAATAAAAAAATATTATATTGTCTCTCCATACTGATATTCCTCAGACTACATTTTTTAAAAATTATCTTCACAAAATACGTAACGTTACAAACTGTGTTTTAATAACAACAAATGTTGTTGAAGTGTCGAATTAAGTTCAATTGCGACTGGAATAAGGATGTCCCCATAATTTCCTAAGTCGAATGAAATCAGATCTTCTAAGAAGATCTCTCTCTGAATAAAGTTACATTTTAGAAAGTTCAAAGCTTCCTTTCAAGTAAAATGGTTAGTCATATCATGAAATAAATTCCTCGCAGGACTATAATTGCATACATAAATGTTCGTTGCCTGTTCATGATGAATATTTCTTGCCAGATCGTCGAATCTAATATTTAAGGAAAATATCACACGCATATTTCTTCTCCTACTAATATATCATTTAACAATAAAGATGCCCAATTCATTTATTCCAAAAATGAATTTAAATGGGTATTCAAGACACAAAAACTGTCTGAAATTCAATTAAATCAAAGTCGTTGAGGTCGTAAATTAATTTAAGAAACCCTTAAACTACTATTAAAAATAATTAAATAAATTACAAAAAATAAATCATGTCAGTTCAAAAACTGCATCGTTGAAAATTCATGTACAGATGAATAAAGACCATCATCTCACATGATACTGAAGTTTAAATTCAATAATTTCGAATGAAAATACATCGACAACATGGAGAAATGTTGCTCATAAAATGCCATCAAAATACTATACTATAATGAAAACAGGTCGATGTCTACCTTGTGAAGATTTCTCGAAGGTCATGTAAGGCATTTAGAAAATACCCTTGGGTTAGATGTTCCACTGATGAAAGGCTCGGCTGCAGGTCTACCCTCAACGATGAATCAGTGACCTCGGGTAGGATTGGATTCCTCCCCGGAACGATTCCACACGTCCTCTGCGCTTCGAACTGCGGCCTTCCTCTCATTCTGGCAACCTTGATCATGCGCCTGCTGGGATTCCCTAGCATCTTCTTTCTTCACATGATGATTCTTCCGTCGTCGACTCATTTCAAAAGACCATGTCATGTTCTAGCAATATAGTCGATCGATCTCCATTGTTGGAAGTAAAGTTCGAAAACTGTAGATCTGATCGTAATTGTAGATAAAATATTCACAGAGTTGTTCTATGAATTCAATATAATGCTCGTTGTTTTAGTATGAGTACATGAATATACATTAAGGTACACGGTGGTTAAGTACATATTGTATTCAATGTATTCGACATGGTAGACATACATGATGTCGTACATGGTTTGAAGTTGGCGTTGCTCTATGTTGTCAACTCTTAACTCTGTCATGGTATATCCCAATCGCATCTAAGCTTACTCCATAATAGAAGTCATCTCTAAATCGTTAAATGTTTTCTCTTCAATCTTCATAATCGTAGTCGTAATATATGTTCTCAAGGAACAATTGGATTTACTGTTTATATAACACTTAATAATGTTCATTAACCCACGTTCCCTTGAAGTAAAAATGTATACCAGCATTCCCTGCTGCTTTGTTATGCGAAAGTGATCTTCTGCTCGGAAAGAAACACTTTTCCACTGAAGGAATATAACTGTCTGTAACTCGCTTTATCTAGAAAACTGCGACATAATTTTTCTATGAAATGTTAGTAGATAATTGTAAGTATATATTGTAACAGTTTATACTGTAATAATGTTGAAGAATAACTTCATAAGACTTAAATTATGAATCGGCTTGACTTCGTATAACTTGCACTAGATTCACGTTACCGGGAGATACATAAATCTAACCCGCAACGGCACTGTATTCGGCGGTCAACTTTCCTCGCACTCAATATCGGGCTCTCAGGTCTCAAGCTTACCCTGGACCAACGTCCGTACTCGATGAATTCTGGAGACGAAAGACCTCCCTTCCTAGCTCGGAACCTCCAAGCATGATTCTGGCTCTCGCCATTTTAACTTCGCGGCAAAACTCCGCTCGTACTTGTTTAAAAGCTTATTATAGACTACTGAGGACCTCCAGTGACTTTTAAAATACTGTTAATTTCATCTTATTATTTTATTCAGTATTCCATTGCATAAAAACACTTTGTTCGGGCCTAAAAGTAATTATTTAATGCTGTGAACGAGGCGTTTAGTAATTTTCACTTCCATTAGACCTTTCCGCATTGGCTGTTTGCTTATATCCAATGGCTTAATTTATCACAATTAATGATTCATATTCGCGGCAAATCGTCGTTGCTTCGCGACTTTTTACCTTTCCATGCGTGATTACGCCGTGACTTACTGTAACTTGCTAACAAAACCAGTTTCTGACACAAGTCCATCTTTATATTCCCAATGCTAAATTTTACTGTAGGCTTGTCAGTTTGGCCAGGAATAATTCAAAATCAGGGCTCAGTACGGTATAACTGAGTGATTACATCAGGTTGATATTTTAATTGCTTATTAAAGTGGAACGTAACATCCACAACATTGGGTAGCTTGGAACATGTTCACATACTGTACCCTTATGGCCGCATGGCTGCAATGAATTCTAATTTTTAAAAATCCTTGTTAGAACTCTAATACATCAATACGGTCGGGTCGAAAGGAAACAAGAGTTGACCTAGAGTGGTCAATAGAAAAGAGCTTAGCACGAGTAAGTAAAGCCATGTCAGACTTGTGGTCTAGTGTTCGCCAACTATCCAAGATGTAAATCCCTGTAGGTATTAAGAGATATCCATTTATATGTGGAATCCGAACCACTGAATGTAAAATTTTAATTTCAAAATATATCATAGCCTACATTAACCAAGAATAAGTCAAACTCTCTATGCTTAGATAAGAGGTAAGGGACCTGACTACTGCCCCACCAAGCCCTTAGGTATAGAAAAAAACACGAAAATGTAGTTCTAAAACTGTTAACGTTGGAAAATAAACCCATGTCCATCGAGTTCGTAAATAGTTTGGTCTCCAAGGCCTAGCGCTATGCATTAGCAAGCTGTTTATCGAGTTCGTAAATAGTTTGGTCTCCAAGTCATTATGCATTAGCAAGCTGTCTCTCCAGTCCTTAAATAGCCAGCTCTCCAAGGCCTAGCGCTATGCATTAGCAAGCTATTTATCGAGTTCGTAAACAGTTTGGTCTCCAATGCATTATGCATTAGCAATCTGTCTATCGAGTTTGTAAATAATTTGGTCTCCAAGGCCTAGCGCTATGCATTAGCAAGCTGTCTATCGAGTTTGTAAATATTTTGGTCTCCAAGGCCTAGCGCTATGCATTAGCAAGCTGTCTATCGAGGTCGTAAATAGTTTGGTCTCCAAGGCCTAGCGCTATGCATTAGCAAGCTGTCTATCGAGTTCGTAAATAGTTTGGTCTCCAAGGCCTAGCGCTATGCATTAGCAATCTGTCTATCGAGTCCGTAAATAATTTGGTCTCCAAGGCCTAGCGCTATGCATTAGCAATCTGTCTATCGAGTCCGTAAATAATTTGGTCTCCAAGGCCTAGCGCTATGCATTAGCAATCTGTCTATCGAGTCCGTAAATAATTTGGTCTCCAAGGCCTAGCACTATGCATTAGCAATCTGTCTATCGAGTTCGTAAATAGTTCGGTCTCCAAGGCCTAGCGCTATGCATTAGCAATCTGTCTATCGAGTCCGTAAATAATTTGGTCTCCAAGGCCTAGCGCTATGCATTAGCAAGCTGTCTATCGAGTTCGTAAATAGTTCGGTCTCCAAGGCATTATGCATTAGCAAGCTTTGCAATCTCTGTTGGTTCTGTAATTTACATGAGTATTGGGAAATAGGGGGCCGTGGACATAAGTTAGGAACCATCCAGGCTTTTGCCTGGAGTGAAAGTGTAAAGCCACTTTTCTGAGTGGCTGGCAATAAAAGTCCACCCGCCTCTTCTCGGTTTTGACCATCACTGGTTAGACCAGAAATAATTTCCTCCGGGGCTACAGCCAAAAATGCTAGCCATTTCACCATTAGATAAATGTTAGTAGGTTTATTGGAAATGTTAAATAGCTCCGTTGTGGTAACTAGAAACATATATCTTCCTTGTTATTCCTGTTGTCAACTACGCCATAAGTAATATGCAATAAGAGTCTAGGTGTTGTGTGTTTATTACGGCCTAATGCCCTTCCTAACACCAACCTCAACCCAAGAGCTTTTGTTTTGTGGCCTCTTAAAAGATCAAGAACAGGTCTTTCTAGTCAACGTCCGCAGACGAGCTGTGTGTCTGGATGGGAGATAATATGAATGAAATTAAGCAAAGATATTTAAAGAGGCGTCTGTGGTCTAAATTAGAAACAATCCCGGCATTTCTCTGGATTTACTAATGGGGAAACCACAATACTGTGGCCGGTCTTAAACCCGCGTCTACCGAGTCAGCAGAGAGCTTGGCCGCATGACCTACCGCTCCGCATTAGTGAATATAGCCACCGCTGTCGGTTCTATTATTTACATAACAATTACTACGGGGTGGCTTTTGCTATAAAATTACATATATCCTGGTTTTGTATATTCTAACCTGTGTAATTGTAGTGTCTATAGTAGTAAGGATTTGAAAAAGAGACAGGCGTGGCCTTACTCACACATTGCCACTTCTTTTTGTAATTTTATCTCACGTTTTAAAGTGTACCCCGTTTTCTTAGCATAGCTGAGAATCAAACCCCGTCCTTCGTAGTGAGAGGCAGGCTATAGCGCGTTTTCATTCTATAGCATTGTCTGTTCCAGTCCCTGAGCCGTGAATGGAGTTAAGACCTCCAGTGCGAAAGCCGAAAGTATTCGCCACTGGACCATTGAAACGGTCAATCTCGGTTATATAAATTATAAAGTTATTCCATGTCTGAATATTACAAATATTTAAACAGGTTCGCAAGCTCATAGTACATCACGAGCGGAAAAAGGTTATATTTCTGCTAGCGATTCTTTCTGTCTCCTGGCAACTGCCTGAGAGACAGGTCAACCTCGTTTGGTTCCAGGCTTGTAAAGGAATATTTCGGTCATCAGTCCCGTGTACTTGAGAGTGTATAAAACGATAGGAATATTAACCACCGTGTAGTTGAGTGTTCTATATTGTGGTCATCAGCTCCGTACATTGTCAAGTGTTTCAATCATAATATAGAGTTAGGATATCATGGTTATTAGCCCCGTGTATTTAAGTGTGTTGGGTATCATGGTCACGTAGCCTCTTATACTTGCCCGTGTGTTGTAAAAATGAGTAATCACTCAATAACTCCGTATAGCTAAGACGTAGGAATATATACTTTATCAGCCTCGTGTACTCGGATCGTTAGTCGTATATAGTTAAAAATATATAAAACTTCCGGTTATATCGATGATCCTGCCTAGAGCATTTTGGTAAATTTAATTACATTTTAAACATTGTGGTGTTTGAAGCCATATTTTCAGTGTTGCCTTAGTAAACAAGAGTTTAGTGCTTTTCAGTCGGTCAACACGAATGTACCCAAAAGAGATGGGTTATGCCCTAATCCTGAAATAAATTACATGAGATTTATAAAACACTAGGATGACCAGTTTCGATCGTCAAGCGATCATCATCAGATCCATTACACTGAACCACTTTTCAGAATTTATTGTAATTATTATTATTATCATGATGATTATTATTATTATTATTGTCATGTGTTGTGACATCTCTATATTACGCCTCGAGAGTTTAAAAGTGCGCAGTTTGTCTGTATGTATCTCTCTGTCTAACGTTGTGCAACCCCTGGCTACATACTGCCTTGTTCTCTCGTATTGGCTAGTGTTGTTGCTACCTTGCATTTTGTTGTGCAATTCGTTCTGCCATTGGCTCTGACAATATTTGACGCGAGTTTGGGGCCACTCCCAAACTACGCATTTGATTTTTCTGAGAGGCTTCTCTCCCCTCTGGGGGGACAGAAGCTAAGTCAGTCTTAGACGCGCCGAGATGTAAGGCGAACGTGTGTATTCGGGCAGAGGCCCACCCTCATGGCGCAGCAGAATGTGAGTACGGCTCAATGTATTTCTATCTAACGCAATGTAATTGTTTTTGCTCAATGTTCCTTCTTTTGCTTAATTCTCTTTCCTTTTCAAGATGTTACTGTTAGTATTATAATCCTTGAACCCGATCTCCGAGACCTTGCGTAATGTCATACGGCGGAGTTCTTTTTGTTGCTTTTGTTATGTACCCTCCTCACAGTTTTATTATTTTGGTTAATACCCGTAAGATTCGAAAGTATTGCGTTTCTGCGTCTTGGCTTATGTATATTTTCCTGTCGGGCCTTGGTGCTCGTCTTTTGCGTCGGTGTCTCTTTGTACCACAAATGTTTCATTTGATTGGTAGCAATTGGACCTTTGTTTGTGGACAGTATGTGTGAGGTAACGGGACTAATGTCCAACGTCCCACTAATACGTGTCCCCTTTGTTTATAGAATATATGTGACGGTGGTTAACTGGGATTTTCTCCAGCTCCGATGTCATATTGTTCTTTTTTTATATGTCGCGTTGTTGCGGCATTATGTTGGAGTATAAGCCTATTTTTTTATAGCGTGCTTTCGATTTTTACCGGTCTCTTTCGTCCCAAGTCAATTGTAATGTAATGTATTTTCGTGTATTTCTTTTTCCTTTTGTTTTGTTCTTTCTCTTTCGATTTTCGCCGTATTACATAACTTAATGATATCCCCCCCCCCTTTTCTTCCCCTTCTTCCTACCTCCGTGAAATCTCTCTTCCCTTTGTTTTACTCCCCTCACTCCTCCCCCATCCCTCAGGTATGTTTACAATAACATCATGAAAAGCTTCGCGTCTTGTAGCAGTTCGAATTTTGACTTTTTACAAGTTTGGCGTTTCTCTCTGGCTTTCGTAAGTTTCATTTTATTTTCTTTCATCTTCGTATCGTTTCGTTAGATTCACATTGTTGAGCTGTTACTCAGGTTCTGTTCTGTCGTTTTTTTTTAGTTTTTAAGTCTTTATTCTTGGTTTTGGGTTTCTTTTGTATTATTGAGCTAGTATTAGCTTGCCTTTTTTCTTTGTTTTAAATAATTTGTTTATTTCGTGTACACGCTCTTTCTTTTATCCTCAATACATTTTTATATTTTAAGTAATATAGCTCCCTTGTCTTTTCATTTCTTATATTTAAGTTCCCCTTCCTTATCCTTATCCTTATCTCGATTTCGTCAATCTTGTCTTTGTGACGTAACAAAGGCACGATTAACACGCCTCTGGGATTTGTTTAATTAATTTTATGGGAATCTCATTTTTGCACTTTTGATTGTTGCATTAAGCAATTATTTGTTTGCATTTGGTTTTTTGGAAATCATCTTTTGCTCGCTCCGAAAACCTTGGGCCCAGCACCGGGTCGAGCAAGACGTCTTTTCCCCCATCCATTTGCGACCTTGTTGATTTTATTCTTCCACTGCTACTCTGACGCGCATTATTATTATTATTAATAGACCTTGATCGGCGCAATGGTAGCAGATCGCGTGGTTGCGTGCGAAATCGTTCCCTCCTCTCCTCTCTCAAGTTATTAACCTTTTATTATTTTTCTCTTCATTTACATTGTATTAAAATTTGTTTTTCTTTGAGTTTAAGGAATTCAGTGAATTGTTTTTTCCCCACCCCTGAAGAAAGGGTGAAGTTACTTTCTGTGTGAACTACGGGCATCCAGGAAACCCATCTCCAAGGAAAGGTGGTTTTGTCCCTCAAGTAAACAAGACATCCAAATGACCCAGCTTCGAGGTGAACAGTGGCAACATATCAGTGAGTACATCGCATCGCTGGAACACGACACGTCACGGTATTGTAACCTACTTTTATGTATTTGCTTCCTCTAGTAGACATTTGTTTAGTTAACGGTGATTTTAAGGCGACAGGAAATTTTGTTTGCTTTCTCTTCTTTTTCATTTCGTCAGTGTTGTGGACGTTTTTATTTTACTTTCTGTGAAGTAGAAAACGCATTTCTCTCAAGGGTTTGAGTCCTTACCTTTGTTGTTAATAGTCGCTTTGTTAACTGTGATATTTCTCAGAACTCACCTCACCCCTTCACACGTCTCAGTCTGGAACAGCTGCTGACAGGTTTCTTGTCATTACCGTACAGCCTAAAACCCCCGCCCCTCTTTCTCCGAAGTTTTCCCCGGCCCACTTATGGGAACCATCTCTTTAAATCCTACGGTCACCCCGACCCCCCCCCCCCTTGAGCCTCGCGTAATTATACTAACGTTTGATGTTAGTAAAGTGTTTGTTGTCTCAGTTATGAATGGTCTGTTGAGCTATTATGTGTGTTATGATTGGGAGTTAAGTTTGTTTCATAATTAGGGAGGGTGATTGTTTTATTTTTGTCAGGGGATTTCAATGTAGGTTTTCATTTAAAATTGTTTATATACGGTAAGCTTGATGTTACTATATGTTCAGTATGGCAGTGTGTATTTCGTTGGGAAACCTGCTAGGTGAGGTCTCCGTCGGAATTAGGGTTTGGGACCTGTCCCACGGCTTCGACGCCCACTTAGGGTGTACATAGATTCTACACGAGTCGTCAATCTTTAGTATGGGATGAAGTTTGTCACGATGACCTGTAGTCCGTTATTTGAGTTTCCATGGTGTTCCAACGACTCATATTAGCATTCTGATGTAATGGGGAAATTTCGATTTGTTTATGGGAAGGAGTATGTATGTAGTGTTGTTGTTGTTGGTTGTATTTTGAGATGAATGTGTGTGTCAATGAGTTTAATGAATTTTTATCAACAGTTATTTGTGGGTGGTTTCAAATTTAGTTCAATTTTGATTTTATACCCTATTCAATTTAAACTATATATATATTACGTACGAACTATTTATTCGTTTTTATTGGCAAACCAAATATACGATAAGTATTACTCAGAGATACCAACCATTTTAGGTCTACGGCATCCTCGGTATGGGACATTGATGTTCGTGTGAACTACTCTGGCGTGCATTACCCAATTTTCTTATATTTGTATGGGATAGGCCATACCCTCTCTGTCTTTAATTTTTTTTATGCGGTACCTCTGAGGTCTACGGCCCGTATATTGACGCTGTAACCATTTTATTTTTGTGGGTTGGTAATATTTATTATTGGGTTTCGAGTTTGATTGATTGTATGTCTGGTCTTGATTGGTTTTATGCGAGGTTCCAGTCTGTTCCTTTTATTTGGAAGGTATTTTGTAACGTAATTATTTGGATTTTCGTTCTCTGTCCGGAATGGTATTTTTTGTTTCGACAGCTACTTTGAGTTATTATTCCTTTTCATTTGTTAGTATCTAATGTCTTTTGATGAATGTTATTAGTACATTTTTCCCCTTTACTCCTACTATGTATCTAGTTAGGCAGGAGACACCCGTGGCCGCCTGAGTTACACGGAGGATTTCGAAAGATGTGTTGAACTATACTTCTGCCTAAGGCAATTTCCGGTACCTGCCTGCTTTTGTTGTAGGGAGCCGGCCGGCCCATTGTCCGAGCTGCAGACACGACTTGCTATTGTTCGACAACGCCTGAGATGGTCTGTTGACTTACATTCTTTTCTTGTAGTGACAGTGATTTGTTTATTGATATAGTTGTTTACTATTTATCGTAACTTCTGTTTTACGTTTTTGTGATATCATGTTTTTATAAATCATTTCAATCTAATGTTTTCTCTAAGATAATGTGTATTATTTTCCTGTATCTGTCATATATTTGGAGAGTGTTTCCGGTAGCGATAGCTAGTCTCCAAGTACCTGAGAAGTGGCCGGTGTATCCTTTAGACCCCGTTCACGGCTCGTTTTCTCTTCTTTCATTTGGTCTGACGACCCTGCCTATTCATACTTTTACTTTCCAGCTGGCAGAATGAATCTACTTTCCCTCTTACGCAGCTTATGTAACCCCAAATATTTCCCCTGACGCAAGCCTTATTTTGTATACAGGGTGCTCCCCTTTATATTTTTTTTGTGATCATGATTTAACCTTTTTCTTTCTTTTATTATTAGAAAATTGGCTGATTTCCAGAAGGTCGCCATTAAGAAGACTTCGCTTTCTCCACGTCATCTGGCAGAGTCTAGCTCAAGATTGACCGTTTTATTATCATTATTTTCTTTTTGGTACATCCATTTTTAATATGTGTGACGTATTGACGTGCAGTAGAGGTAGGATCCGCCTTTATTTCACGCCTGTACTGATCCTTATATAATTTGAATTTTTGTTGTTTTAATTTCATCTTAAAGTTTTTTTTTCTTTCGTACCAAAAAAAAAAAGAAAAAATTTTCCTCACCAGTGAACATCTTCGTGAATACGTGTGTATGAAAATATATGTGTGTTTGAGAAAAGAGACTTGCGTTTCGTCAAGCCTTTTATGGAAGTTATGACGTTCAAAGAACTTTTAATTAAGCTGCGTCTTATGAATAAGAGAAATGTGAGAACATTTTATTATGTCTTAATTTTTCATGTGTGTATCTGGTGTACATGATGTAATCTTCTTTCCTTCACCCTGTTCAAATGTATCTAATCGAAGAATGTTATTTTATATAATTTTGTTATGAAAAAGAAAAAATTCTTTTATGCCTTTGTTATGTAAAAGAATTTTTTTTGGAGAAAGCGGTGGAATTTGAACCACTTTTCAGAATTTATTGTAATTATTATTATTATCATGATGATGATTATTATTATTATTGTCATGTGTTGTGACATCTCTATATTACGCCTCGAGAGTTTAAAAGTGCGCAGTTTGTCTGTATGTATCTCTCTGTCTAACGTTGTGCAACCCCTGGCTACATACTGCCTTGTTCTCTCGTATTGGCTAGTGTTGTTGCTACCTTGCATTTTGTTGTGCAATTCGTTCTGCCATTGGCTCTGACAATATTTGACGCGAGTTTGGGGCCACTCCCAAACTACGCATTTGATTTTTCTGAGAGGCTTCTCTCCCCTCTGGGGGGACAGAAGCTAAGTCAGTCTTAGACGCGCCGAGATGTAAGGCGAACGTGTGTATTCGGGCAGAGGCCCACCCTCATGGCGCAGCAGAATATGAGTACGGCTCAATGTATTTCTATCTAACGCAATGTAATTGTTTTTGCTCAATGTTCCTTCTTTTGCTTAATTCTCTTTCCTTTTCAAGATGTTACTGTTAGTATTATAATCCTTGAACCCGATCTCCGAGACCTTGCGTAATGTCATACGGCGGAGTTCTTTTTGTTGCTTTTGTTATGTACCCTCCTCACAGTTTTATTATTTTGGTTAATACCCGTAAGATTCGAAAGTATTGCGTTTCTGCGTCTTGGCTTATGTATATTTTCCTGTCGGGCCTTGGTGCTCGTCTTTTGCGTCGGTGTCTCTTTGTACCACAAATGTTTCATTTGATTGGTAGCAATTGGACCTTTGTTTGTGGACAGTATGTGTGAGGTAACGGGACTAATGTCCAACGTCCCACTAATACGTGTCCCCTTTGTTTATAGAATATATGTGACGGTGGTTAACTGGGATTTTCTCCAGCTCCGATGTCATATTGTTCTTTTTTTATATGTCGCGTTGTTGCGGCATTATGTTGGAGTATAAGCCTATTTTTTTATAGCGTGCTTTCGATTTTTACCGGTCTCTTTCGTCCCAAGTCAATTGTAATGTAATGTATTTTCGTGTATTTCTTTTTCCTTTTGTTTTGTTCTTTCTCTTTCGATTTTCGCCGTATTACATAACTTAATGATATCCCCCCCCCCTTTCTTCCCCTTCTTCCTACCTCCGTGAAATCTCTCTTCCCTTTGTTTTACTCCCCTCACTCCTCCCCCATCCCTCAGGTATGTTTACAATAACATCATGAAAAGCTTCGCGTCTTGTAGCAGTTCGAATTTTGACTTTTTACAAGTTTGGCGTTTCTCTCTGGCTTTCGTAAGTTTCATTTTATTTTCTTTCATCTTCGTATCGTTTCGTTAGATTCACATTGTTGAGCTGTTACTCAGGTTCTGTTCTGTCGTTTTTTTTAGTTTTTAAGTCTTTATTCTTGGTTTTGGGTTTCTTTTGTATTATTGAGCTAGTATTAGCTTGCCTTTTTTCTTTGTTTTAAATAATTTGTTTATTTCGTGTACACGCTCTTTCTTTTATCCTCAATACATTTTTATATTTTAAGTAATATAGCTCCCTTGTCTTTTCATTTCTTATATTTAAGTTCCCCTTCCTTATCCTTATCCTTATCTCGATTTCGTCAATCTTGTCTTTGTGACGTAACAAAGGCACGATTAACACGCCTCTGGGATTTGTTTAATTAATTTTATGGGAATCTCATTTTTGCACTTTTGATTGTTGCATTAAGCAATTATTTGTTTGCATTTGGTTTTTTGGAAATCATCTTTTGCTCGCTCCGAAAACCTTGGGCCCAGCACCGGGTCGAGCAAGACGTCTTTTCCCCCATCCATTTGCGACCTTGTTGATTTTATTCTTCCACTGCTACTCTGACGCGCATTATTATTATTATTAATAGACCTTGATCGGCGCAACACTTAGGCTACAAAATCTATGTTTGAAATACAGGTGAAAATATTTACAATATGTACAATTATTTAGTTGCAGTATTGGTACTGCAACTGTCAGTGTATGCTAAATGCAGTATATATGTTAGGTGAAATGCTAAATGGTGATAGCTATCCGTAGATTGTACTTTAGAGAGATTATATGGTTGTAAACTATGGTTAAACTATAAAATTTTAGGCTAACTACTTATCTGATTGTCTTCCGTATAACAGCTACTCGCAGTTTTCGTGCTCACTGGAACTCACTATGCGGTAGACTGCGGTGGTTATCTTAACGACTGGTTTTTCCCTGCTTTCTCCCCCCTGCTCCTAGGTGCTGTGGAGAGTGATAGCGATGTGTTTATGTGAGGTGTTGCCAACCTAGATAAGATGTATGTTATTGAATGAGGTGGGTCTACAATTATTAAAGACCGTGGATTAGCCCTCGCCACGCGTGGAGCATAACCCATTCGAACTAAGCGTTGACGGTCTTATGAGGACGTCCCGGCACCTTTAATACTGCCGTGAATATGGGCCTTCAAATATGGCTTCAAACACCACAATGTTCATGGCTAGTCAGGCAAATCGTGAAGCCAAGAAATTCAAATCACTCAGGCTTAAACTCATGAATTTAGACAAGTCAATTTGGTACAACAAAAAATGTATAGAACTAAACCTCACCCCTAAATACGTATTATCATGACATTAGGAATACCTGATGATGTACTTCCTTGTGGCATGTTCTCGTTAGCTGTTGATATCGCACTTGACTATCTCTGCCTGGCGGTAAGTTTGGATCTTCTCGCATGGAACCGTTCCTCTTCTAATCTATCGATTCGTTCTTGTAACCTTTTCCGTTCTTCTCTAAGACTATTTCTTTCTATTCGGTCTGGCATCGACGAATTCTCATTACTTAAATCAATAGTCTGGCCTTTAGCTATATCCTCCACATTGTTAGAATTGCTTACTTTCATATCCTGCAATTTACTTTTAATTGACTCGATTTCGCTATTCAAATGGGAGATTTTTCTTTCTAATTCAAGATTTACATGTTCTTTAATCTTATCGTTCAGATCTGGTTCTAAATTTACAATTTTTTGTGACTGTAAACTCTGTATTCTTTTAATAAAATCGTTCCTGACTTCATCGATATCTTTAGTACTGCGATATTCGGTCATTAAAAGATTTTTAGAAAAATAATTTTCTAATCTTTTTACAGTTATGCCTGAGGTTTCAAATAACTCCTTTTTGAATTCATCAATACTCTAATTTACAACATGTTTTATATCAATTTCGATGTCAGCCCTTACAAGATCAGCTTTCTGATTCACCTGTATTTGTAGCAGTGCTACAGTTGCTTTCAACTCATCCAGGTTGGGGTTGATACCTAGATTCTCGGATTGGAGCAGGCCAAATTGGAGGTTTATATTATCTTGGAAATCTGTTAGCTTTTTCTATTGTCTTCTGACTGAATTCCTAACGCTGCCAACGATGTTTGGGTTCTAGCTAAAGCTTTTTGTGTGTTAGTAGATTGGGTTTCCAAATTAGCTAGTGTTGCTTGGGAAGTAGTTACAGTAGCTTGTGTCTCAGCTAACTTTCTTTGGGACTCAATTGCATTATTCTGACATTATTTATTTATCCTATATGCGTCGGCTTTAACCTCTTTTCTAATTTCGTCTGCATTTTTCTTAATTTCTCGTTCTAACCTTTTGTAGGGCTTCTAATTCTTTGTCTAATTTACCTGAGTTCCTTGAAATTTAGCAAACATTACCCTAATAGCATCCAGGTATCCTGGCATCTTCTTTTCTTGAGAAAGAGGAAACATACACTATGACAACAATCAAGAATATCCGAAATAACTACCATTTATACCACTACAATAAATGAAGGAGATTCTACCGTCTATCAGTTACTTAACCTATTTTACAAATATCTGACTTCCTTTAAAATTACAGATTCCAAATCTGTATTCCCTATATGACAAATTACCATTTGTAGCCAACGGTCAACTAAAAAAATCCAACAACGCTCCTAAATGACAATATTAATTTTACATAACATATGGCGTCAAAATAACCATACAACCGGTAAATAAAATAAATAAGGTCTAGCCATAACCTTCCTAAGGTTCATCCTTGGACTAGTCTTCCTTTAATAGCAATACATATTTAATAATTCAGGTTAGATTTCTTCCATAAATCAATTCTTACCTCGATAAACGGTGGTTGACTTTTATTATAAATTTTAAGTCTTCCTCCGATTATCTCGCACTCTCGTGTAACAATGAACAATGCTTTCTAAGGCGATCACATCATATCAAGGTTCCATAATGCGTCTACCTTTCATCTAACTATCCAACCAAGTTGCATGCCAACCAAACATTGGGCTTACCACTAGCGAACATGGTGGTAGTTCCAAGAAAAAACTGGCAACTGAGGGACTAAATCACTGGCGAACACGTTGCTGGCTCCATAAAAATACTACGCTTACAACTCAGGGGCCAAAATCACTAGCACACACGTTGCAGACGCCATAAAAATACTGCACCCTTATATCTGGATGATCCACCAAAATCCTAGGCTTGAAATAATAATGGATTGTAGCATCTTTAAGTCCCGTCTAAAAACAGCATGGTGCTACTTGGCGAAAACACTCAGAATAAGGAACAGGATTTTTTCAAAGCGGAATGTGCTATAGTAACTAACTACAGAACAGTAGGGTTCTCTATCCACTCAGGAACAATGAGAATCTATGAAAATCTCGGGCGTTAGAATGCGGATTATGTACCTCGGGAACTTCCACCCTACAGCACATTCCTCTACCATTTAACTACAAAGATAATGCCGATTTCCTATACAAGATCAGGGAATCGTAAACACGTGCCTGTCGTATTTATTTCTAAACAATTACACGTTTCCTATGACTAGCATCGATTATATACTCTAATAACTTTGAATAAACTCTATTGACCAAGTGTCATTGCTTCAAAAACATAAAATACTTAATCGTTTCCTTGAGAAACCATGAAATATTATTTTAAACGCTTTAGTAAGCTTAAATATAACCTTGTTTTAAATAACTGCGAACAACTGCTGTGCCCTAGGTAACGGGAGTTTTATAACAAGAAAAATGTTATAAGTTAAAATTTAAATGTTCCCAAAAATAAATGAAGTTACCCCTGACGTAGATCTCCGTCATTACAAATACTATTCATTACGCTATACAATTATCTCCCGCGTCCTATCATGTAAATTCTTCTCTTGGAAGCGATAAAAATCTCTATATATACTTAAATTACAAGTTAAAAATAATTAATGCGCGTAAATGTAATTATGAACCTTTCTTAAAATACTTAATATAATGTTATGTACAACACGAAATAGTGACGTAATAGTTCAGCAACTACTTAATATAAAATAAAATATATACAACGCTTCAACTTCTCTCTCCTGACAATATAAAATGAAATTGTCTTCCTATCACTTTTCTGCCTCTCAACGGACTTCAGAAAATACTTCTTCACTCGACTATGTTGTTCGTGTTACTGTGACAATCTGAGATTCTATATCCCATACAATTACGTAGACACATAGTTCAATGACCTACTAAAACTTATCTGTTCTCATAATAAAAACACTTAATAAAAGTACAAACTTCCACTGCGTTGAATAATTACCGTAAATTCAATATCTAATTCAGAACCATTTAATAGATCTCAGTTTACTCTCAGTTTCAACAAAGATCCATTAAATCCTATAATTTCTATCAGATTTAACTTCATCTAGGATCCGCTGTCCTGTGAATTTCAAGGAGTTTCAACTACATAAGACTATTGCAATAACTTCCAATACTAATAAACATCAATAATACTGCTTCTTCATAAACATCCTATTTCAACTTCACATATGCGCAAGTCTGTCACTACAGACATTCCTTCAACAATTGACCAATGGCTTCACAATTGCCCATTGTCAAACTACAAATACCTCCGTCTGGTACGGGAATAATAAATCTCACTCTCAGAGATGCTTCGCAGTTCCTTTCAAAAACATATACTTCTTAATTCACTTCTCATAGCTAATAAATTATTTTCATAGTTGCAACAACCATAATAAAAATATTTAATAAAAATACTGGTTCTATCAATGAATTAATATAACAGGTAATACGATGAAATAATACTCTTTAAATAACAATCTTATTTCTTTGCATCCTGCATATTTCTACAAAAGGTTTCAATTAGCTGCAATATTCCATTAAATCTTTCTTCACATACATACTACTTCGAAATACGCTAAAATTCGTATTTGTTAACTTCACATTGTATTCCTTTACATATTCTTTCTTTAATATATTTCTCACAAATTTTAATACTTTATAATTGTTAGTCACCAAATATTTCTAACCAAATCGGTCTAATAATTTATCAGATCGTGACTTTGCGTAGCTCTCGACATAAGATCTTTAAGAATTGCGTTCCTTAAAAACATATCTCTGTATAACATTCTTGGAATAAATTTCCGTCATTATTATCGTTAACAAAAAACGATATCTTATAATTCAAAAATTAACAAAATGTGATCTGAACACATTTAAACTTTATCATAAGTATATCATGAACTAAACTGTAAAATCTCCCCATTCAAATTTCGAAAGTGGCAAAATTCAAAAAATTCAAAGGAACATTCTAAAGAAAATTCCAAATTCTCAAATTCGACGAAAAACGTGAATAAACATCCGCATGATGTAGTTATGAAAATATAACGTCGAAAATTACAATAATATCATTTAAATGTAGAAAAATTGCATCATTAACTAGTTTTTCGGATATTCTTAAAAGGTCTACAAAATTCTACACAGTGGGATATATCGTTGGTCCGAAGACTACCTTGTGTTGCGTTAAAGATGACTAGAAGTGGGCTTCCTTTCCTGTCCTTTAGAAACGGATTGATTCCAAGCGCAAAACTGCACGCTGTAGTTTGGTTTGCTCCGGTCTCGTACAGAAGTTCCCATGCGGTCAGGTCCGGTATTCGAACTCCATCATCATCGTGTTGCCGTTCCATCACTGGTGACTTTTCTTGTATGAGATGGGATAGCCTTTTCTCTCCTGAAAGCGCCGTGTCCTCCCTGGCCACACTCGTACTGGAAATTCTTCTATCTTCTTCGCCCAAGTTCTGATATAATTATGCTGTCATTTTAGTTGTTGAAATGACTTGTAGATGTAGAATATCTGCATGGGTTAGATGAGATGTTAATCTCTCCCGCAAGACTGATGTTATGTCATTTCGAATATTCTTGCTGCCATCATAGTTCTGTTCCCATAACTTTTTAGTTGACCATCATAACTGCTGTAAATTCGTTAGTAAATTCCTCACTCTACTTCAGGAATTTCGACATAGTTGATACTGTAGATTGGTTCTATAAACTTTATAATTCGTTGAATGTCGACTTGATATATCCTCTTGCACAAACTAAGTACCTTCGATGGTGAATTTCTATTTGCTTTGTTTAATTGTCGAGTAGCCTATTGAGACGTCCTTCTCCGTTGAAATCGCAAATAATAAGAGCCCAGAGTCTTCTATCATTTCCCCCTCATCAAATTTCCAAACCCGCGTCCTTTTCAGACCAAGGATCTGATTGGTCGCTGATGGTTGAATGATCATAATAATCCTCAATCGAATTTATAATTGGCTGCAATTTTAATAAATAGTTCTTATTTATTATTTAATAACTTACATGATGTTTCGATGTATTAAAATGTCCTGGTAATTAGCGGTGCTCATTACAATGCTTGCGTTCATTTAGGTAAGGTCGCTTCTGATTGGCTGTGCGCCTCGTGCCGTTCCCGCGATCTCCGCCTTCCACACTTCAGACACGCTTACAGCTCGCGCCGGGGTGAGCTCTCTTCGGGAATCCTCAATTCTCCTCGCTCACACTCGTTCGGCTCTTTGTCTCTCGATGCAGTCTAGTTTCAAGTCCCCCACGTGACTGCTAATCTCTCCATTGGTCGGCTGAATTAACTGAGTTAACTGTGCGATGTACAAAACAGGTTTGGTGTCGAGTTCCAGCATAGCAATATTTTAACTTGGGACAATTTAGAAAACTTTTGAAGAGATGAATAATTTCCTATATTGGCTTTCATAACCAGTGAATTAAAACTCAGCAATTTTTCTAGGTTTGTGTCATGTCACGTGTGGGGTTTCACCGAGGGCACTTAGCTGGCTCATGAACGGGCTCTTGGTGTCCCCGCCCGGACCTAGGCGAAACCCCACACGACACGGCACAAACCTAGAAAATTTGATGAGTTTTAAGGTTATGTTTGTGTACTTGTATTTTATTATATTTCTTGTTTTATAAATAGCCAGACATTATAACATTAAGCACAAATAGTGCATATTTTCTAATGATATGTGTACATAATTAAGGTTTAATTGCAAGCATCCACTATAGGCTAGTTCATCATTGGCTAAGGATTTCTACATTCGTCTCTGGGCCAATTTTTAGTTTAATTCGCAAACAGTTCATTATGGTATTAACAATATAAATAAGAGTGTTTTGTTTACGTTGACAGAAGCTATGATGTCTTTAGTACACACTCCCGTGATTCGAGGGCAGTGAAGGAAGCAGATTGAAAGATTGTGGTGTTATAAGTATATATTTAATTTCTATTGAAAATGCGCACCATATATGCTTCATATTATAACAACTGAGTAATTAGAACACAATAATAATATAATAAAAATCAAGTCCAATAATCCTCCTCCCCGACCAAATGGATAGGAGACAGCAACTTTAACCACTCGGCCAAAGATAAAGGTGTTATCAACTGCTAAGCAAATGATAACGTGTAAGAAAATATATCCACAGTGTGGTGTGCCGTCATTATAAACCATTTAACACTAAGGTTTTATTATTGTGTTTACTACATTGAATAACAACACCCTCAACCTACTAAAATATGTGTCAGCAGCCATTTTGGGGTATGAGCGAACGACTAAAGCTACCGAGCGCGGCCGTTCAATCCAAGTGCTCTTTAAGCCATTGCTTATGGTCTGGTGCAACGGGTCACATCCTTAAGGATAGTTTAAACCACCCTCAGGTCGTTAAGCGGAACTAGTGAAACCGGCCCGTGGAGAGTAAATGTAAGGTAACGGGAACTTTTCGTTGTGAACAATATACCTTCGACATTGTTTATTTCAAATAGTCATGAATTATTGCAAGCAAGTTAATTTGGAAGTGTAGAAACTCGCCACTGAAAGTTAAATAGACCATGGGAACGTGCAACGTTTCAATACTTACCATATTAGGAGACTTCTTACCACCGACCTGCTTTCCACCTATTGAATAATAAGCACTCTCACCATTCCTCAATTGTTTTCTGGTAAAGCAATTCTAGATTTCGTAGATAATACGACGTTTCTTGTCTTTTACTCGCACGATTCAAAACGGAGTCCACTGGTCCCACGTGTTGGCTTGGGATTTTCTTGCTCACCTGGAACATTTTTGGAACTGACCGCGAATTTCAACACCTCTTAACTCCCTGAAAAGTTAATATTTTTCACGGGAGATGCCACCATATTATCGGACAAGTAGATAAGAAACCTTCTGAGACTAAACCTCGCTTTCAATGTATATGGCTCTTGCAAATTTCTGGTGAGGTGCCATTTATTTGGTGTATGTAATTGTTACATACTATATTTTGTATAGAAGCTTTGTAATCCTTTAAATTCCATTCATTTACTAGCTTATTTTGTTAATATTGCAGCTTGTGTTGGTTCATACATCTGCTTGCTGTCCTTGTATTTGTTTTAGATTGACTTGTAAATGCACAAATAAACGTTTTTGTAGAATGTGTCTTGCATTCAACACACCAACTTGACCACTCTAATTTACACAAAACCTGTCGATTGGTCCACAACATGCTGTGCTAGTGGCATGAACAAGGAGGGGCATTATTTCTGCAATTGTGGGCTCAATTGTCTTATTTATAGTCAAGGGAGAGTACCACGGCGGATTTTTCTATATGCCTACCTGTTATTTTTTTCCATATAAGGACTGCCACTCCAGTTTGATTGTTGAATTTTTGATTATTTTGTACCTTAGGGTATGTAATATTTATATTAACCACTGTGCACAGAGAAAAAATCCACTCATTGGCCTCCTAGCCACCCTTTGGCGTTCCTTGTTAAAAGTTCCTTTCCAAACCCAACATTTTCGTGTGTTTGATAAGATAATGGGCCTCTGCAACTTGGCAAACAATTCCACATGAGTGATGGGGATTTGCAGTTTGGATATGTTTCAAATCCCAAAAAGTAATCAGATTGTGGATTTTAATTAGATAAGTGATCTGCATCACATAAAGGCAGTCTCGACCTAGCGAGCTCCTTGTCAAATTAGGTCCTCAATGTAACTTGCCACTTCCACATGTTCTTCAGCCAATGGAGATCATATGAGTGAATTACTAAACCAGTTAAACTTTAGTATGAGGGAATATTTTAATTCATTTTGGATCCATGTTGCTTGATGGTAGTATATATGTGAAATATACTTTCGCGAAAACTCGTCCGCCTAATCAATAAAGTATTTACTAGGCGGAAGAATATTCTCAAAAGTATATTTTAACTATAAATCAATAAAGTATTGACTAGTAAGTTATTGTTGTTTTAAGAGACGGAACTACGAGGTCATCTGCCCCTAAAAGTATTGACTAGGTGGAAGAGTTTTCTCAAAAGTATATTTTACCTATAGGCTAAACCTCGATGTAACTGGTAGATGTCGAACATTTCAGAAATTATCGAAATGCACGCCACACAGAAAATGAATCCTCTTAATAATTCAAATAATAAAACTTTTACAGATATTTGTTTTATACAATATAATAAGTGGCAGTGTGGTCAAGATGTATTGCTGTCACTCGATCACCCGGCGTTTGAATTTTGAGAAGGTTATGTTTGGTACCGCACCCTTATATCTGGATGATCCAACAAAATCCTAGGCTGGAAATAATAATGGATGCATCTTGAAGTCCCGGCTAAAAACAGCATGGTGCAACTTGGCGAAAACACTCAGAATAAGGAACAGGATTTTTTCAAAGCGGTATGTGCTATAGTAACTAACTACAGAGCAGTAGGGTTCTCTCTACTCAGTATCAATGAGAATCTATGAAAATCTCGGTCGTAAGGAAGCAGATTAGGTCCCTCGGGAACTTCCACACTACAGCACATTCCTCTACCATTTAACTACAAAGATAATGCCAATTTTCTATAAAAGATCAGTGAATCGTAAACACGTGTCTGTCGTATTTATTTCTAAACAATTACAAGTTTTCTATCACTAGCAACGATTATATGCTCAAATAACTTTGAATAAACACTAATGACCAAGTGTCATTGCTTCAAAAACATAAAATACATGTTCGTTTCCTTGAGAAACCATGAACTATTATTTTAAACGGTTTAGTAAGCTTAAATATAATCTTGTTTTAAATAACAGCGAACAACTGCTGTTGCCTAGGTAACGGGAGTTTTATAACAAGAAGAATGTTACCCCTGACGTAGATCTCCATCATTACAAATACTATTCATTACTCTATACAATTATCTCCCGCGTCCTATCATGTAAATTCTTCTCTTGGAAGCGATAAAAATCTCTATACATATTTAAATTACAAGTTAAAAATAATTAATGCGCGTAAATGTAATTATGAACCTTTCTTATAATACTTAATATAATATTATGTACAAGACGAAATCGTGACGTCATAGTTCAGCAACTACTTAATATAAAATAAAATATATACAACGCTTCAACTTCTCTCTCCTGATAATATAAAATAAAATTGTCTTCCTATCATTTTTCTGTCTCTCAACGGACTTTAGAAAATACTTCTTCACTCGACTATGTTGTTCGTGTTACTGTGACAATCTGAGATTCTATATCCCATACAATTACGTCGAGACATAGTTCAAAGACCTACTAAAACTTATCTGTTCTCATAATAAAAATACTTAATAAAAATACAATCTTCCACTGCGTTGAATAATTACAGTAAATTCAATATCTAATTCAGAACCATTTAAGAGATCTCAGTTTACTCTCAGTTTCAACAAAGATCCATTAAATCCTATAATTTCCATCAGATTTAACTTCATCTAGGATCCGCTGTCCTGTGAATTTCAAGGAGATTCAACTATATACGACTATTGCAATAACTTCCAATACTAATAAACATCAATAATACTGCATCTTCATAAACATCCTATTTCAACCTCACATATGCGCAAGTCTGTCACTACAGACATTCCTTCAACAACTGACCAATGGCTTCACAATTGCCCATTGTCAAACAACAAATATCTCCGTCTGCTACGGGAATAATAAATCTCACTCTAAGAGATGCCTCGCAGTTCCTTTCAAAAATGTATTCTTCTTAATTCACTTCTCGGAGTTAATAAATTCATTTCATAGTTACAACAACCATAATAAAAATATTTAATAAAAATACTGGTTCTATCAATGAATTAATTTAACAGGTAATACGATAAAATAATAATCTTCAAATAACAATCTTATTTCTTTGCATCCTGCACATTTCTACAAAAGCTTTCAATTAGCTGCAATATTCCTTTAAATCTTTCTTCACATTCTTATTATTTCAAAATACGCTAAAATTGCTATTTGTTAACTTCACATTGTATTCCTTTACATGTTCTTTCTTTAATATACTTCTCACAAATTTTAATACATTATAATTGTTAGTGACCAAATATTTCTAACCAAATCGGTCTAACAATTTATCAGATCGTGACCTTGCGTAGCACTCAACATAAGATCTTTAAGAATTGCGTTCCTTAAAAATATATCTCTGTATAACATTCTTGGAATAAATTTCCGTCATTATTATCGTAAAAAAACGATATCTTACAATTCAAAAATAAACAAAATGTGATCTGAACACATTTAAACTTTACCATAAATATATCCTGAACTAAACTGTAAAATCTCCCCATTCAAATTTCAAAAGTCGCAAAATTCAAAAAATTCAAAGGAAAATTCTAAAGAAAAATCCAAATTCTCAAATTCGACGAAAAACGTGAATAAACATCCGCATGATGTAGTTATGAAAATATAACGTCAAAAATTACAATAATATCATTGAAATGTAGAAAAATGGCATCATTAACTAGTTTTTCGGATATTCTTAAAAGGTCTACAAAATTCTACAAAGTGAGATATATCGTTGGTCCGAAGACTACCTTGTGTTGCGATAAAGATGACTAGAAGTGGGCTTCCTTTCCTGTCTTTTAGAAACGGATTGTTTCCAAGCGCAAGACTGCATGATGAAGTTTGGTCTGCTCCGGTCTCGTACAGATGTTCCCATGCGGTCAGTTCCAGGATTCGAACTTCATCATCATAGTCTTGCCGTTCCATCCACCGGTGACTCCTCTTGTATGAGAGGGGATAGCCCTTTCTCTCTTGAAAGCGTCGGGTCTTCTCTGGCCACTCTCGTACTGGAAATTCTTCTATCTTCTTACGCCAAAGTTCTGATATATGCTGTCATTTTAGTTGTTGAAATGACTTGTAGATCTAGAATTTCTGCATGGGAGAGATGAGATGTTAATCTCTCCCGCGAGATTGATGTTATGTCATTTCGAATATTCTTGCTACCATCATAGTTCTGTTCCCATAACTTTTTAGTTGACAATCATAACTGCTGTAAATTCGTTAGTAAATTCCTCGCTCAACTACAGGAATTTCGACATAGATGATACTGTAGATTGGTTCTATAAACTTTATAATTCGTTGAATGTCGACTTCATATATCCTCTTGTACAAACTAAGTGCCTTCGATGGTGAATTTCTATTTGCTTTGTTTAATTGTCGAGTAGCTTATTGAGACGTACTTCTCCGTTGAAATCGCAAATAATAAGAGCCCAGAGTCTTCTATCATTTCCCCCTAATCAAATTTCCAAACCCGCGTCCTTTTCAGACCAAGGATCGGATTGGTCGCTGATGGTTGACGATGATAATAATCCTCAATCGAATAAATAATTGTCTGCAATTTTAATAAATAGTTCTTATTTATTATTTAATAACTTTCATGATGTTTCGATGTATTAAAATGTCCTTGTAATTAGCTGTGCTCATTACATTGCTGGCCTTCATTTATGTAAGGTCGCTTCTGATTGGCTGTGCACCGCGTGCCGTTCCCGCGATCTCCCCCTTCCACGCTTCAGACACGCTTACAGCTCGCGCCGGGGTGAGCTCTCTTTGGTAATCCTCGATTCTCCTCGCGCACACGCGTTAGGTTCTTTGTCTCTCGATGCAGTCTAGTTTCAAGTCCCCCACGTGACTGCTGATCTCGCCATTGGTCATGCGCAACTTTCTTATTGTCTTTACTGTACTGTGTACGGCTAGGCCACTTAATTTTACCCAGAGGTTTGCTACCACGGGACCATTGAGAAACCCAGTGCCCAGAAATAATACACTGTATAAGAATGACATATAACCTCTATTAATCATGTATAACACTTACAAGTCATAAACATTTCAAAACACAACATAAAATTAACCTGCAAAGGTGTGGATATGACAAGACATATAATTATTTACTTCTTACGTGGGTTTTTCACCTTTAACTTTTAATACGTTTTCAGAAATGTCGTGATTAACTTTTCTTAGCTTCGGTACTTCTACTTTTCTCCAATATCATTTACCCTTCAAGATAGTTGCCAACTAGAAGCCCGATATTAGAAGGGACCCCTCAATTTCAGTTTTCGTAGATCTGATCCATAATAAAATTATTCAGTAGAATAAATACTTCTTGATGTCCTACAATATCCACAATTATTGGGACAATGTCCTAGAGGACAAACTACTCATCATTTCTTAATTATTCCCTTTAAATCAGAATCCAGAAGCCGACCGATATCAAATCAAACCTCTCACAACTGTCATGGCAGGCACACACTCTCTTGTTTTCGTAACAGCTGACAGGTACTCTGTCTTGTTAGCAACAACAAGCCGTCCTCAAAGAGACAAAAGACGAACCCAAAGCAAAAATCCTTACATCACAAAACCTCCCATATGAATAAAATAAAGATTTACAGCCCCGAAAGCATACAACATTGAAAAGGTACCAAGAAATAATTACAAACAAAATATTCTTAAAAAAAACGTATCACCAAGACAACGTGAATGACAACCTTGCGCGAGAAATCACGAGTTGAACCAAAGTAAAAATATTTAAGATCTTACTACCACATGTGTACATAAACTAAACAAGGGCATTGTACTTCACCTTGAGCAATACCGAGCAAAATACTTACTCGCTCAATCTCACAATATTCGAAGCAAGCCTAACATAATCATGACGACCAATCAGAGGTTCCTTGAAGTAGCATGGGCTACATATTAAATTTAATAATAAGGGAGCTCCAATTCTGACGATCACAAACATCCCAGACAAACCACATATTTCTTGGTAACTAGCCCTCTTTCATTTCAGAGCACACGAAGTTAAAGTAAACACTGACTTGCCTTTTACAAACCAAAAGGTATCTTATTATTTCAAAGCTATTCCAAAAGTATTTTTGTCGAGTAGGCCATATTTCTGAAGTAAGGATTGGAAGTACCAAATAGCCCCCAGGCTATTGGTTTTCCGACGAGCTGCCCTGTCGTTGCATTACATGTCTTGTCTCGGTGAAAGTCCAACACCAAGACTCTTTTATACAATTAATAATTAACGACGTTCATTTTCAAGCCCTACAAACACCATCTTACATCTCAAAAAACGCAAGATTCAAGCTCGAGGAGACTGCTTTTAACAAGCCACTACTAGGGCGCGCTTCGATCAGTCACCACAACAGAGACCTACACAGGTGACCTCTAGCGGTAAAACTAAGAACCATTACATTAGCGATCTCATGCAAGTGCAACAGACACTCACCAGAGTACTTACTATAGACGCAAAATAGAATTGCGTCAGACTCCCGCCCCTCAACCTTGGCGATGGTTAAGAACCAAGCCGACGTTACACTGTAATCCAGAAAATATGTACCATTCCTGTTCCACAATTTTGTCGAAAAACAAGTTTTTTTTTCACATCACATGCATAAAATCTAATAGGTAGAATTTCAAACTCTTCGTAGCCAAAGTTCATTCAAATCCACACCATATAGACGTCTAGCATCTAGATCCATAGTAGATGTTACAGAAAATCCTTTCCAATATACCATACATGCCAAAGGTAAACATGCATCTTACATGGGGCACAGTCCTTTCATAATACAGGTTCAAAATGTAACAAAATGATACAGAGTAAAGGCATCTTCTCGAGACGAGTACGGATCCGTTTCCAGTTACTTGATGTAGGTGTCCATAATCTGAGCCCTTGGATATTTACACTTCCAACAAGAATCTTCCACGCAGACAAGTCCAGAATGAGTACACTGCAATCACAAAGTACTAGGCCAGAAAAACGCAATGGAATATCTTTCAATTAAAGGTATACAACGAAACCATACATGACAATAGTTGACATAATTTTTAAACAAATAAGGCAATCAGTTTTACAAACGCAGAACCTATCCCAAATAAAATTCACACCTTTTTACAATAAACCTTAAATTGACAAAACTTGTAAGTACAATAGCATGTAAACATGAAGTTCGTTAGAAAAAGAAAGAAAACAAGGATTGACAAACAAAAGATTAAAAATAGTGAAATAATAACCGCCCCAAATGAAAAAAGAATTCTTTAAGCCAAACATATTTAATTCCCATAGAGAACGATACTAAATCCAAGAAGAAAAAGAAAACATAATACATAATTACTCCCAAAACAAAATATTCCAAATGAACATTGGCATAAGTCCCACATCACACATCTGTCACAACTCATTTAGGCAACAACCAGGAAAAATTTTACCCAGGAAATCCACAAACAGGTTCAAAATGCAAGAAGTACCAAGAAAACAACAATAACGAAGTATCAACTGACCACACGTGCGGACCTAATAAAACCACAACACATTCACACACACGTCATTGCATAACATCTAAATTCATCCAAGAAAACAGTTACTACCCACAAATATTCCCAAAATGTTCCACCTCAATATAAATAGGAGTTCGTTAAAACCGTGACACATTACACCAAATACCCTTTAAATAAACAATTACCTTTATGCTGTCTTGGATGAGAATTTCAACAAATTCACTTCAACGAAACAACGACCATTACCACATTAACTTCATGACACACACAACTCACCTGTAAGTACCTACTTTCTCAGTTCAACAAGCAATAATAAGTGCACAAGGTCACTGCTCGGAGAAACTATTTCGGAATAGTTAGTAAATACTTACCATTAAATACATATTCAGCTTATGCCACCTAATATTTGAGTCCCATAACTCCATATACGTTAGGATCGTAAGCTTAACAAGGATATTTTAACGACCCTATTTATATACTCGGCTACCATTGAAAGCTTTTAAAATAAAACATAACTTTACTCAAAGAAACAAGAAACAAGAACAAAATCCCTCCCCTAATTAAAAGACAAATTAGTGATTCACATTCTTACCAACACAATACACTTACATAAAATTATACCACATTCCTCGAGAACCAGTACACAATTTTGAAGATTCAAAAAAAAAGGTCCCATTACTACAAACACGCACCCAAAGCATCATGTAGGTCATACACGATCTTGAAAATTCAAAATTATTACTGTAACACAAAATGAATTCCTCTTCGTACCAACAAAATGTCAAAAGCCATTTAGAAAATTCTATACTTTTGCCTACACACCAACTTGATGCAAAACAAAGGGTCACTCTGGTCATACACAATGCAGAAGATTCCAAATAGAGACATTTGTACACAATACACACAAATCCATCCGTCACTCATCAATCATGCAATTCATACAGAAAATACATACATACATGTGTGTGGTTTTCAAAGATCAAACACAATTTAGAAAATAAATTGTGACAACCACCACAACATCAAACATACAATTCACACAGAAGATATATACATACATACATACATACATACATGTTTGTGGTTTCCAAAGATCAAGCACAATTTTGAAAATACAATACTGTACATACAAGATCACCACAACATCTTCAGGAATTGATTCATTCTGGCATCACACCAACGTCTAAGGTGATTATACGACCCACATAAGTCGCACCGCTTACCTCGATATGTATCTCTCTCACTATATCTCCGGTTGGAACGCCCCTGAAAATTATGGTATGGACCAGAAACAGGAACAACATCCTGACATACCACTCCCTGAAATAAAGCATTATTAAACCCTGAACAGGTTGTCTTCCTCCAGACTGAACAGCACTCGTCCACTGAAAAACAGGCTGAGAACCAATTTGCCTAAAGGTACCCTGAATAGAAGAACATGGTAGAGATGGATTTGCATTGCGAACAGCATCTGCCTTTTTAAACTTCTCAGCAGTAAGAACAATATCATAAAACTCCTTATAAATCTTAGGCCTAGCACACATGGTTAAACACAATCTATAAATGGGGTTAATTCCTTCGACTAATGAGACAACGATGTGTTCCTCCGACAACTGAACAGCAAATACTTTAGCATAATATTTAACATCCACAAAGTAATCGTTCAGAGTTTCATCCATTCTCTGTCCTCTGAATAAATAGCTTCGATGAAGATCAGACAAGGTGTACGGGGTAATAAAATAATTTAAAACTTCCATTTGAAAATTAATTAAGGAATTTCCAGCAGATATGTTATTATTTAAGATCTGTCTAAGCATACCCGAAGTGCAAGGAAACACCAGTCTAAATATTTGACGTTCGGACAGTCCAAACACCACAGCACTGTCTTTTATTTCTACAAATTTCCTTAGGAATTGCACTAATAAATCATTTTCCGTACCATTACAGATGTGAAAATTCTTTAAAATCAAGGCTACAGGATTGGGTAACGTAGAAAATCTAACATTGATATCCGACATGACATTTCCAGGGTCACACACTTGAGAAGAATCACCTAAATTCAATTTCTGCTTCATTAAATGATGCTCGACAACATCAGTTACATTAATTAAACTTTCACTGGTTTGTACAGACTTCACACGACGAGAAATTCCAGAAGTTATATTAATTGAGGCATTCGCACTATTTTCTCTGAATAAGGACCCAGATGACAAGTTGCATCCATTATTTAAATTAGCCTGGTCAATAGAATTAGGCCTAACTAAACATGACATATTTCTCGAAGGCTGACTAGACGACCCATTCCGATTCTGCATAACAGCAGGATTACTAATTCGTAAATCATTTATCGACAACACAGATTCTATATCTTCAACCAAATTATTATCAACATTCACTTCACACCGATTGCCATTCTCAGAACCTCCACTGATTGACGACGCCAAAGATTCACTTTTACAATCACCGTTACACCAGAAAACATACGTTCGTAAACAACAGCCAACCTATCACGCAAACTTGACAATTCATTTGCAAATGAAATACCGTCATCAACTTTTGACCAGACATTAATCAAATCAGCTAATCTCAATAACCAATGTAGAGCACTCCACTTTAATTTGTTTCTCTGATATTCAGACGAATCGATAACACCTTCCAACGAGGCACAAGCACTTAACAAGTTTGAAACAGATGTAATGACACCAGACTTACCCATTTCCCAATATTCGCTGTTAATAGGCGGGATATTTACAGGAGCATCGCGTAAACACCTCAACACAGCCAAGTCAGCCTCTCTGTTTCCCTGTGGAATCCTTCCACGAATTAAGATTTCAAACCCCAATTCATCTTTCCTCAGATAATATAATGTTTGGAACAACTCGGTTTTCCATTTTTGGCACAATTAGTTACATGAAACACAAAGAATACAAAAATTAAAAACATTCGCCAAAATAAAACCCTATTAAAAATCTCACGTTTAAGAAAATCGTACTATTTCTTAAGCCTAGGCCCTCAATAGTTCCAAAACTAACAAAAGTAATAAACCTAACCACGCTACTGATACAACTGCGCAACTTTCATATTGACTTTACTGTACTGTGTACGGCTAGGCCCCTTATTTATACCCCCAGAGGTTTGCTACCACGGAACCATTGAGAAACCCTGTGCCCAGAAATAATACACAGTTTAAGAATGACATATAACCTCTATTAATCATGTATAACACTTACAAGTCAAGAACATTTCAAAACACAACATAAAATTAACCTGCAAAGGTGTGGATATGACAAGACATATAATTATTTACTTCTTACGTGGGTTTTCCACCTTTAAACTTTAATACGTTTTCAGAAATGTCGTGATTAACTTTCCTTAGCTTCGGTACTTCTACTTTTCTCCAATATCATTTACCCTTCAAGATAGTTGCCAACTAGAAGCTCGATATTAGAAGGGACCCCTCAATTACAGTTTTCGTAGATCTGATCCATAATACAATTATTCAGTAGAATAAATTCTTCACGATGTCGTACAATATCCACAATTATTGGGATAATGTCCTAGAGGACAAACTACTCATCATTTTTTCATTATTCCCTTTAAATCAGAATCCAGAAGTCGACCGATATCAAATCAAACCTCTCTCAACTGTCATGGCAGGTACACCTTCTCTTGCCTTCGTAACAGCTGACAGGCACTCAGTCTTGTTAGCAACAACAAACCGTCCTCAAAAAGACAAAAGACGAACCCAAAGCAAATATCATTACATCACAAAACCTCCCATATGAATAAAATAAAGATTTACAGGCCCGAAACATACTACATTGAAAAGGTACCAAGAAATAATTACAAACAAATCATTCTTTAAAAAAAAACCTTTTCACCAAGACAACGTGAATGGCAACCTTGCGCGAGAAATCACAAGTTGAACCAAAATAAAAATATTTATGATGTGTACATAAATAAAACAAGGGCATAGTACTTTACCTTGACCAATACCGAGCAAAATACCTACTCGCTCAATCTCCCAATATTCGAAGCAAGCCTAACATAATCATGACGACCAATCAGAGGTTCCTTTAAGTAGCATGGGCTACATGTTAAATTTAATAATAAAGTAGCTCCAATTCCGACGATCACAAACATCCCAGACAAACCACATAGTTCTTGGTAACTAGCCCTCTTTCATTTCAGAGCACACGAAGTTAAAGTAAACACTGACTTGCCTTTTACAAACCAAAAGGTATCTTAATATTTCAAAGCTATTCCAAACGTATTTTAGACGAGTAGGCCACATTTCTGAAGTAAGGATTGGAAGTACCAAATAGCTCCCAGGCTATTGGTTTTCCGACGAGCTGCCCTGTCGTTACATTACATGTCTTGTCTCTGTGAAAGTCCAACACCAAGACTCTTTTATACAATTAATAATTAACGACGTTCATTTTCAAGCCGTACAAACACCATCTTACATCTCAAAAAACGCAAGATTCAAGCTCGAGGAGACTGCTTTTAACCAGTCACTACGAAGGCGCGCTTCGATCAGTCACCACAGCAGAGACCGTACACAGGTGTCCTCTAGCGGTGAAATTAAGAACCATTACATCAGCGATCTCATGCACGTGCAACAGACACTCACCAGAGTACTTATTAGAGACGCAAAATAGAATTGCGTCAGGTCGGCTGAATTAACTGAGTTAACTGTGCGATGTACAGAACTGGTTTGGTTTCAAGTTGCAGCATAGCAATATTTTAACAAGGGACAATTTAGAAAAATTTTGAAGAGATGAATAATTTCCTAGCAGATATCCATATAAGAGTACAATCCTCACTCAACTTCCATTACAAAAGCGTACAACAATGTTTTTGAAATGTATTCTTCAGAAATAAATTGTACCTTAATTTTGCTCTTTATTCAATCTCTCTATAATAGCATTTAAAGTTCTTTGCGTTGTAATTGCCGATCACTTGATCGTCGTGAATGTTCACAATTTTGTAGCAGTTATTACCAAAATAAGTAACAGAAAGTTTTTTCACTACTTTTCTTCCACGGTCTCTATCATTGACAACTCATTCTCTCTCTTTCTGGGATCTCTTCTTCTCTACTTCTTTCCCTCGATGATAGAATGTCCTTAGGTATTTTCTATCCTTCTTGATGTTTTTAGGAAAGTTACTTCGTCTTATCCATAGTAGATGAAAATTTTCTTCCGCCTATTGCTGCTGCCTTTCTGACGTTTTTCTTTGCCCAGAGGTGTCGTTTTTACCTTTGTTTTCCTCTCTACTTGTACCAGGTTTCTGTTCATCCTGTCTTGGCCTATCTTCTCTCGTTTTCCTCCTGTTGGTTTCGAACGTAATTTCGATTTTCTTGGTTCCTTCGCTGCTGGAAATTCTGGCGATTGTAATTGTCATCATTCCAGTTCTTATATCGCGAATATCCTTGGCGATTATTGGTGTTATTTTTGGTATTACCTCTCTGGTAATAAATATTCTGGCGATAGCTGTTGTTGTACTGGTAACCCGATCTTCTATTGTGTGTGTTATTCCGTGAATATCGCTGATATGGCCTGCTATCTTGCTGCCTACGGCTTTGATACTCGTTTCTTTGGTTTTGAGTACATGCATTCCTAATAGGTCCTCCTCTCCTATTATTTCCTACGTTTTCTTCTGTCTTCTGCGTTTCATCAATCATAATAGTATTTACATCGCGGTTATCTGTCCTCGAATTACGAAAACTTGGATTCGTTGCGTAGACGTGTAGTCAAGTTGTCTAAGCAAATCATACATTTCGCTATTGAAATCGGAGATTTTTCTTTCTAATTCAAGATTTACATGTTCTTTAATCTTATCGTTCAGATCTGGTTCTAAATGTACAATTTTTTGTGACTGTAAACTCTGTATTCTTTTAATAAAATCGTTCCTGACTTCATCGATATATTTAGTACTGCGATATTCGGTCATTAAAAGGTTCTTAGAAAAATCATTTTCTAATCTTTTTACAGTTATGCCTGAGGTTTCAAATAACTCCTTTTTGAGTTCATCAATACTCTCATTACAACATGTTTTATATCAATTTCAATATCATCCCTTACAAGATCAGCTTTCTGATTCACCTGTATTTGTAGCAGTGCTACAGTTGCTTTCAACTCATCCAGGTTGGGGTTGATACCTAGATTCTCGGATTGGAGCTGGCCTAATTTGAGGGTTATATTATCTTGGAAATCTGTTAGCTTTTTGCTATTGTCTTCTGACTGAATTTCTAACGCTGCCAAAAATGTTTGAGTTCTAGCTAGAGCATTTTGTGTGTTAGTAGATTGGGTATCCAAATTAGCTAATGTTGCTTGGGAAGTAGTTACAGTAGCTTGTGTCTCAGCTAACTTTCCTTGGGTCTCAATTGCACTATTCTGACATTCTTTAGTTATCCTATCTGTGTCGGCTTTAAATTCTTTTCTAATTACGTCTGCATTTTTCTTAATTTCTCGTTCTAACCTTTTCTGATTTTGGTGTGTAACTTGATGTAGGGCTTCTAAGTCTTTGTCAAATTTGTCCTGAGTTTCTTGCAATGTAGCAATAGCATCCAGGTCTCCTGGCATCTTCTTTTCTTGAGAAAGAGGGAACATACACTATGACAACAATCAAGAATATCCGAAATAACTACCATTTATACCACTACAATAAATGAAGGAGATTCTACCATCTAACAGTTACTTAACCTATTTTACAAATATCTGACTTCCTTTAAAATTACAGATCCCAAATCTGTCTTCCCTATCTGACAAATTATCATTTGTAGCCAACGGTCTACTAAAAAAATCCAACAACACACCTAAATGAAAATATTAATTTTACATAACATATGGCGTCAAAATAACCATACAACCGGTAAATAAAATAAATTATTTATTATTTATCGTATGGCTTTTAGTGCCGGGAGTGTCCGAGGACATGTTCGGCTCGCCTGAGTCTGTAGCTGATTCCAGCTAAAGGTTCCGTTCAATTTCAAGTAGTTCCAACTTTCGCCACCAGATATCAATGATACCTAGTGGCGAACGTTGGAACTTTGATAGAGCGTTCTGACGAAATCTAACCTAACAAATTTTGCTTTACACAAGTTAAGTCTGTGAAAGGATCTTTTACATGCCATAAATATATGACATGGGACCGCCGGCTTTACTTCCCCTCCGATGGAAGGCATACTGAAGGATTTTTAACGCTCTTAAAAAATCCGACGACTTCGGCCGGGTTTGAACCCGCTATCTTGGGCATAGCAGTTCAGCATGCTACCAACTACGCCACCGAAGCCGCTAATAAAATAAATAAGGTCTAGCCATAACCTTCCTAAGTTTCATCCTTGGACTAGCCTTCCTATAATAGCAATACATAGTTAATAATTCAGGTTAGATTTCTTCCACAAATCCATTCTCACTACGATAAACTTTGGTTGACTTTTATTACAAATTTTAAGTCTTCCTCCAATTATCTCGCACTCTCGTGGAACAATTAACAATGTTTTCTAAGGCGATCACATCATATCAAGGTTCCATAATGCGTCTACCTTTCATCTAACTATCCAAAAAAGTTGCATGCCAGCCAAACATTGGGCTTACCACTAGCGAACATGTTGGTGGTTCCAAAAATAACTAAACTGGCAACTGTGGGACCAAATCACTGGCGAACACGTAGCTGGCTCCATAAAAATACTACGCTTACAACTGAGGGGCCAAAATCACTAGCAAACACGTTGCAGACGCCATAAAAATACTGCAACCTTATATCTGGATGATCCACTAAAATCCTAGGCCGGAAATAATAATGGATTTTAGCATCTTGAAGTCCCGGCTAAAAACAGCATGGTGCTACTTGGCGAAAACACTCAGAATAAGGAACAGGATTTTTACAAAGCGGAATGTGCTATAGTTACTAACTACAGAACAGTAGGGTTCTCTATCTACTCAGGAACAATGAGAATCTATGAAAATCTCGGACGTAAGAATGCGGATTAGGTCCCTCGGGAACTTCCACCCAACAGCACATTCCTCTACCATTTAACTACAAAGATAATGCCAATTTTCTATAAAAGATCAGGGAATCGTAAACACGTGCCTGTCGTATTTATTTCTAAATTCCACGTTTCCTATCACTAACATCGATTATATGCTCTAATAACTTTGAATAAACTTTAATGACCAAGTGTCATTGCTTCAAAAACATAAAATACATGTTCGTTTCCTTGAGAAACCATGAAATATTATTTTAAACGCTTTAGTAAGCTTAAATATAACCTTGTTTTAAATAACTGCGAACAACTGCTGTGCCCTAGGTAACGGGAGTTTTATAACAAGAAAAATGTTATAAGTTAAAATTTAAATGTTCCCAAAAATAAATGAAGTTACCCCTGACGTAGATCTCCGTCATTACAAATACTATTCATTACGCTATACAATTATCTCCCGCGTCCTATCATGTAAATTCTTCTCTTGGAAGCGATAAAAATCTCTATATATACTTAAATTACAAGTTAAAAATAATTAATGCGCGTAAATGTAATTATGAACCTTTCTTAAAATACTTAATATAATGTTATGTACAACACGAAATAGTGACGTAATAGTTCAGCAACTACTTAATATAAAATAAAATATATACAACGCTTCAACTTCTCTCTCCTGACAATATAAAATGAAATTGTCTTCCTATCACTTTTCTGCCTCTCAACGGACTTTAGAAAATACTTCTTCACTCGACTATGTTGTTCGTGTTACTGTGACAATCTGAGATTCTATATCCCATACAATTACGTAGACACATAGTTCAATGACCTACTAAAACTTATCTGTTCTCATAATAAAAACACTTAATAAAAGTACAAACTTCCACTGCGTTGAATAATTACCGTAAATTCAATATCTAATTCAGAACCATTTAATAGATCTCAGTTTACTCTCAGTTTCAACAAAGATCCATTAAATCCTATAATTTCTATCAGATTTAACTTCATCTAGGATCCGCTGTCCTGTGAATTTCAAGGAGTTTCAACTATATAAGACTATTGCAATAACTTCCAATACTAATAAACATCAATAATACTGCATCTTCATAAACATCGTATTTCAACCTCACATATCCGCAAGTCTGTCACTACAGACATTCCTTCAACAATTGACCAATGGCTTCACAATTGCCCATTGTCAAACAACAAATATCTCCGTCTGCTACGGGAATAATAAATCTCATTCTCAGAGATGCTTCGCAGTTCCTTTCAAAAATATATACTTCTTAATTCACTTCTCAGAGTTAGTAAATTCATTTCATAGTTACAACAACCATAATAAAATATTTAATAAAAATACTGGTTCTATCAATGCATTAATTGAACAGGTAATACGATAAAATAATAGTCTTCAAATAACAATCTTATTTCTTTGCATCCTGCACAATTCTACAAAAGCTTTCAATTAGCTGCAATATTCCTTTAAATCTTTCTCCACATTCTTATTATTTCAAAATACGCTAAAATTGCTATTTGTTAACTTCACATTGTATTCCTTTACATGTTCTAACTTTAATATACTTCTCACAAATTTTAATACTTTATAATTGCTAGTCACCGAATATTTCTAACCAAATCGGTCTAACAATTTATCAGATCGTGACTTTGCGTAGCACTCAACATAAGATCTTTAAGAATTGCGTTCCTTAAAAATATATCTCTGTATAACATTCTTGGAATAAATTTCCGTCATTATTATCGTTAACAAAAAACGATATCTTACAATTCACAAATTAACAAAATGTGATCTGAACACATTTAAACTTTACCATAAATATATCCTGAACTAAACTGTAAAATGTCCCCATTCAAATTTCGAAAGTCGCAAAATTCAAAAAATTCGAAGGAAAATTCTACTGAAAAATTCCAAATTCTAAAATTCGATGAAAAACGTTAATAAACATCCGCATGATGTAGTTATGAAAATATAACGTCGAAAATTACAATAATATCATTGAAATGTAGAAAAATGGCATCATTAACTAGTTTTTCGGATATTCTTAAAAGGTCTACAAAATTCTACACAGTGGGATATATCGTTGGTCCGAAGACTACCTTGTGTTGCGTTAAAGATGACTACAAGTGGGCTTCCTTTCCTGTCCTTTAGAAACACGGATTGTTTCCAAGCGCAAAACTGCACGCTGTAGTTTGGTCTGCTCCGGTCTCGTACAGATGTTCCCATGCGGTCAGGTCCGGGATTCGAACTCCATCATCATCGTGTTGCCGTTCCATCCACTGGTGACTCTTCTTGTATGAGATGGGATAGCCCTTTCTCTCTTGAAAACGCCGGGTCCTCCCTGCCCACTCTCGTAATGGAAATTCTTCTATCTTCATACGCCAAACTTCTGATATATGCTGTCATTTTAGTTGTTGAAATGACTTGTAGATCTAGAATTTCTGCATGGGTGAGATGAGATGTTAATCTCCCCCGCAAGATTGATGTTATGTCAATTCGAATGTTCTTGCTGCTATCATAGATCTGTTCCCATAACTTTTTAGTTGACCATCATAACTGCTGTAAATTCGTTAGTAAATTCCTCCCTCTACTTCAGGAATTTCGACATAGTTGATACTGTAGATTGGTTCTATAAACTTTATAATTCGTTGAATGTCGACTTCATATATCCTCTTGCACTAACTAAGTGCCTTCGATAGTGAATTTCTATTTGCTTTGTTTAATTGTCGAGTAGCTTATTGAGACGTCCTTCTCCGTTGAAATCGCAAATAATAAGAGCCCAGAGTCTTCATTCATTCCCCCCTCATCAAATTTCCAAACCCGCGTCCTTTTCAGACCAAGGATCTGATTGGTCGCTGATGGTTGTTGATCATAATAATCCTCAATCGAATAAATAATTGGCTGCAATTTTAATAAATAGTTCTTATTTATTATTTAATAACTTACATGATGTTTCGATGTATTAAAATGTCCTGGTAATTAGCGGTGCTCATTACAATGCTTGCGTTCATTTAGGTAAGGTCGCTTCTGATTGGCTGTGCGCCTCGTGCCGTTCCCGCGATCTCCGCCTTCCACACTTCAGACACGCTTACAGCTCGCGCCGGGGTGAGCTCTCTTCGGGAATCCTCAATTCTCCTCGCTCACACTCGTTCGGCTCTTTGTCTCTCGATGCAGTCTAGTTTCAAGTCCCCCACGTGACTGCTAATCTCTCCATTGGTCGGCTGAATTAACTGAGTTAACTGTGCGATGTACAAAACAGGTTTGGTGTCGAGTTCCAGCATAGCAATATTTTAACATGGGACTATTTAGAAAACTTTTGAAGAGATTAATAATTTCCTAGCCGATATCCATATATTGGCTTTCATAACCAGTGAATTAAAACTGAGCAGTTTTTCTAGGTTTGTGTCATGTCATGTGTGGGGTTTCACCGAGGGCACTAAGCTGGTTCATGATTGGGCTCTTGGTGTCCCCGCCCGGACCTAGGCGAAACCCCACACGACACGGCACAAACCTAGAAAAATTGGTGAGTTTTAAGGTTATGTTTGTGTACTTGTATTTTATTATATTTGTTGTTTTATAAATACCCAGCCATTATAACATTAAGTAGAAATAGTGCATATTTTCTAATGATATGTATTGAACCCATGTACCATAGGCTCGAAAGGGGTCGAATCCATATATTGTGTGAAAGGAATGAAAGAATCATACAGTCTCTAAGGGAACGGAGAGAGATTTCAAGCCAGGATTCTAGCCTAACATTGCGCAAGCTGCAGGACCAGGTGTTCATAAGATGAGCTCATGCCTCTTGACATTTATAAGGAGCCATTCATGGATATTAATAGAACGAGTGGAAAGTTTGGACTGTAAGACGAAGAAGCTTGACTCGGAAATTTCTCTTACGTTGCAGGAAAACGGCAACCTCGCTGCTGAGTCAGAACAAGAATAATTAAATTTAACCCGTTTACGAGTATAAAAATAAGTAAACAAATACAGTACGGTGAATCATTTCGAATTAGAGATTTTTGTGTAAAGAAAAACCCTTTAATAATTGCACACGAGGAATGTGCAAATGCAGCAGACGTCATCGGGAATTCACCGGGACCCAAGGAGTGGGAGAATTAAAAATGAACAGCACCACCCACACAGTTGAGGACGAAGAATTAATTAATATCTCGGAGATGCAGGATCGATTTCCATGCACAGGAAGATCATTTTACGTTTGGAAGACGATTATCCTGGAGATATAATTTTTATAATTGTACGACAATTAGTTCAAAAGTTGGTCACGAAAAGGACTAGGATTTTATCTTTTTTTGACTAAAAGGTATAAAACCCCTGGCCTCACCAAGCCACTCATGCAGTTTCAAACGGCCGGAAGGCACGTCACTGTGCTATATCACACATCTTAGATGCAGTTTTCGACAGCCCAGGGGGGCGTTACGCTGTATCAATGCCGTATTAGTCCGTCCAGGGGGGCGTGACGATGGAGCATCACACATCGTACATGCAGTCTACAAGCACTCCGTGAGCGGAGGTGCTGCATCACATCGTATACGCAGTATTAGTCCGTCCAGAGGGGTGTTACGCTGCATCAGACATCGATCCAGAACTCGGGGAGGTCACGCTACGTGGCAGAATCACAGTTCGACTTGAGACTCCTGAGGGAGGTTACTTTGATCACAGTTCGTCATAGCACGTCTTGATGTAGGCAGTTCGCGCTGCAATTTCAAGTAGTCAATTCAAAAACACAATTCGACAAGAGACTCCTGTGGGAGGCTATGTTACAATTTCGCCGAGTGTAGACCAGTTACGATATGAGTACGCTACGCTGATGGTTAGCAGTTCGAGACTCTGAAGAGTCCTCAAGTATAAAGAACACGAAATATACGGACTTTAAAGCAATATCGTCAAAGTAAGATACAGCGATCAGTAGGGAACTTCGAGTTCCAGAAGAACACTAGTTCGATACAGTTACGAAGTTATAAGAACTCCAACAAATAAACGGCGTTACGTCCAGTAAAGACATTGTTAAGGACACTAAGTCCTGTAAAGGACAAGAATAAACAGTAATTACGATCGCGAAAGATAGAAGTTCTAGCAAAAGGAACTTAGGAACTTAGGTTCGAAACCAGAGAGAAAACGTACTCTAGTGAGGAAACGTCAAATAATATATGATAGACAGTATACGGTCTTCGAAGGGAGGCCAAGATATAGAAACTATAGGGTACGATAGACAGTGTACGGTCCTCGAAAGGAGGCCAAGATATAGAAACTATAGGGAGCGATAGACCACCATATATAAATAGAGGTGACGGCAAAGTAAAGACATTTATCGCCTAGTTAAAGCAGATAAAGTGAAGCCGAGTAATAGACAATAGAAGCGGTTTTGAGAGACTGAAACCAGTAGTTTCCACTGTAGGAGGGAGAAACTTTGAACGAGTAAAATCACACGTCCAATGCAGGTCGATAGGATTCACATCAGGGATCGTCAACAGCCGACATAAATCGTCAAAATCGCCGAGATACGCCCGTGTGATAGAAGTGAAGTGTAAATATTGTAAGAAAAAAATAAGAGTATCATTTTAAGTGTTTTATGTAAAGTGAAAGTGTTTTATGCAAAGTGATATGTGTTATAATATATACCAGAGTAATATTTTTTTTAGTGTTTTAATGTGTGTTCTAAACGGATACACCCGTGTATTAAAAATGTTGTCAGTGTCAAATGTATTGAATATGTGTCAAGAAATGTTTGTACATGAGATGAATTTGTACGATATGGAGTAAATGGGCAAAAATGACACATCGAACGAGAATGAAGGTCAGAAAACGACCTTAGACATGTGAGTAAAGATTTTCATTATGTTTTGGTGTCGGGGAAATTTTTGTGTACAATTCCACCGGAGGTTTGAGTAAAAGGGATGTTTTTAAGTAAATAATAACTAAATAAGAACGCGATCTGAACAAAAATAAAGTTTTGAGAAATAATAAATAATTATGTGAAAGAATAAATCCTGTAGAGGAAATGCATGAAATAAAATGTCAGTGTATTTGACGAATGTTATAAAGCAAGCGTAATAATAATAATTATAATGGAAGATATTTAAATAAAGGTAAATTTGAATTATATGAAAGAAATAGCTTTTGAGCTTTTGTAAGGAATGAAGACATGATGTGAATAATAATAATAATGACAAGGTAAAGAAATCTAAATAAAGATTAAATTGAATGATATAAAAATATAGAGCGTTGGAGCCTTAACAAATGTATAAGACATGATGTGAATGCATGTTCTTAAAAATGGAGCGATTTATTGTCAACGGAAAAGATAAATATAAAAATTGAGATATGTATCAATTGTTACTATGAAATTTATCAGTTCTTTGGTAGACATTAGGCCGTAAAGTAATGTGTAGTGCAATGGAACGCAATTAAATAAAAAGTCACGCTAGGAATGCGTAGAATTTTAAATGTACTTGGTAAATTACTTATGAGGGGTAGTTGATTGTATTGAATTGAGATATGTTGTAAGTCCTCTAATTGTGACGTAGATCACGAGGCCATGTGTGTGTTATTATATAAAAGGGAGCAAATGTATGGTATTATTGAGCGTATGTCATGTAGGCCACGGCCGACTTTAAATCGCGTCTTGTATAAGTCCTCCAGTGTGGAAATGGTTCCCGAGGCATGTTAAGAGATTCGAACTTAGAATCATCTTGTTGTTGAAGCCCCTTATTATTCGTCGTAGAATGTGTATTACTCTTCCCAATCAACGAGGACCCTTCATAATTAATAAATGCCAAGATTACGAGAGTGGTATATGAGCCAAAGAATATTGTTGAAAGTGAAAAGAGAAGTTAAAATGCCAGGTCTCTCCATAGAACTGAAAATAAAAGGAAGGTTTGTTTTAAAAGCATTGAAGAGAGCTCCAACCGTAGGCTAGACAGGGAGCCGCCCTCCCTGTCATAAATCTCGCTCGAGTATAATGGCCTGACCCTCATAGTATGAGGGTGGGTAAAGACTGTCTTGTAAGACGTAATGAATACACCGTGAGTGTTTAAAAGTTGTTAATGACCCGGGTGTTGAACCGAGGTCCTTGTAGATTGATATTATCGCTTGCCAGTTCAGATCGTAGTTTTCTTATGTGATAATGGTCTTATAAGACAAATGAATTAAATAAAAATCCCTATTGTAATGTTGTATGGAAATAGGAATCCACAGTTTTATGAAGGTAACTAGATTTCGGGAGTAATCATAGTTTTTGACTTTGTCAAGTAATCTTTATAACTCTGGAGTACACAAGTAGTTTCCCGATCACCGTAGTGAATTTGCAAAACTTGAGAGAGGTGGTAAATACTGAGAACATGGGAAGTGCCCAAATATTGAAGTGGATAATTAACATGTAATTTTAAATGTAATTATATATTTGTTTTGATGATAAGAAAAGATAAAAATAGTTCTTGAGGTGTACAAAAGTATGACACCATTATTATGGGAAGGTATCGAGCCAAAGAAGCTCGTAGTTATATGGAACTTTAAGATATGTACTTTATGGAAGTGAAAATAATCATGAATTGTTGGTTTTAAAGAAAACCATGTGTTTTAAATCTGATATTTGTTTCATTCTTACGTCATTCCTTGTTCACTTTGAACAAGTAGAAAGATATTGGTCAGTAGTTTGTTTGTTTTATTGTTTGTAGCGCCATAATTTTGATTAATTAAATGTGTTAAAATAGGAGTTGATTTTGTTGTTATTTTTGCAAGTGTATCCTCTATTTAATCCAAAATGTGTAAGTCACAGAGTGGGAGAACTTACCGCAGCCTCGAAAATCCCGAATTGAGCAATGCTGGCATACTGTGATTTGCATATTTCTTGCTGAAAGGGCACAGTATACATAATTAAGGTTTAATTGCAAGCATCCACTATAGGCTAGTTCATCATTGGCTAAGGATTTCTACATCCGTCTCTGGGCCAATTTTTAGTTTAAGTCGCAAACAGTACATTATGGTATTAACAATATAAATAACAGGGTTTTGTTTACGTTGACAGGAGCTATGATGTCTGTAGTACACACTCCCGTGATTCTAGGGCAGTGAAGGAAGAAGATTGAAAGATTGTGGTGTTATAAGTATATATTTAATTGCCATAGAAAAATGCGCACCATACATGCTCTATATTATAACAACTGAGTAATTAGAACACACTAATAATATAATAAAAATCAAGTCCAATATTCCTCCTCCCCGGCCTAATAGATAGGAGACAGCAACGTTAACCACTCGACCAAAGATAAAGGTTAAGTGTTATCAACTGCTAAGCAAATGATAACGTATAAGAAAATATATCCACAGTGTAGTGTGCCGTCATTATAAACCATTTAACACTAAGGTTTTATTATTGTGTTTACTACATTGAATAACAACTCCCTCAACCTACTAAAATATGGGTCAGCAGCCATTTTGGGGTATGAGCGAACGACTTAAGCTACCGAGCGCGGCCGCTCAATCCAAGTGCTCTTTAAGCCATTGCTTAAGGTCTGGTGCAACGGGTCACATCCTTAAGGATAGTTTAAACAACCCTCAGGTCGTTAAGCGGAACTAGTGAAACCGGCCCGTAGAGAGTAAATGTAAGGTAACGGGAACTTTTCGTTGTGAACAATATACCTTCGACATTGTTTATTTCAAATAGTCATGAATTATTGCAAGCAAGTTAATTTGGAGGTATAGAAACTCGCCACTGAAAGTTCAATAGACAAAGGGAACGTGCAACGTTATAATACTTACCATATTAGGAGACTTCTTAGCCCCGACCTGCTTTCCACCTACTGAATAATAAGCATTCTCACCATTCCTCAATTGTTTTCTGGTAAAGCAACTCTACATTTCGTAGATAATACGACGTTTCTTGTCTTTACTCGCACGATTCAAAACGGAGTCCACTGGTGCCACGTGTTGGCTTGGGTATTTCTTGCTCATCTGGAACATTTTTGGAACTGACCGCGAATTTCAACACCTCTTAACTCCCTGGAAAGTTAATATTTTTCACGGGAGATGCCACCATATTGTCGGACAAGTAGATAAGAAACCTTCTGAGACTAAAACTCGCTTTCTATGTATATGGCTCTTGCAAATTTCTGGTGAGTTGCCATTTATTTGGTGAATGTAATTGTTACATGTTATATTTTGTATATAATCTTTGTAATCCATTAAATTCCATTCATTTACTAGCTTATTTTGTTAATATTGCAGCTGGTGTAGGCATATTTTTTGGTTAATACATCTGCTTGCTATCCTTGTGTTTTTGAGATTGACTTGTAAATACTCAAATAAACATTTTTGTAGAATATGTCTTGCATTCAACACACCAACTTCACCACTCTAATTTACACAAAACCTGTCGAGTGGTCCACAACATGCTGTGCTAGTGGCATGAACAAGGAGCGGTATTATTTCTGCATCTGTGGGTCCAATTATCTTATTTATAGTCAAGGGAAAGTACCACGGCGGATTTTTCTATATGCCTATCTGTTATTTTTTCCTTTTCCATATAAGGACTGCCACTCCAGTTTGATTGTTGAATTCTTGATTATTTTTACCTTAGGGTATGTAATATATATATTAACCACTGTGCACAGAGAAAAAACCCACTCCTTGGACTCCTAGCCGCCCTTTGGCGTTCCTTGTTAAAAGTTCCTTTCCAAACCCAACATTTTCATAAGTTTGATTTGCTTCTGTGACTTGGCAAACAATTCCACATGAGTGATGGGGATTTGCAGTTTGGATATGTTTCAAATCCCACAATGTAATCAGATTGTGGATTGTAATTAGATAATTGATCTGCATCACATAAAGGCAGACTCGACCTAGCGAGCTCCTTGTCAAAGTAGGTCCTCAATGTAACTTGCCACTTCCACATGTTCTTCTGCCAATGGAGCTCAAATGATTGATCTACTAAACCACCCAAACTTTAGTATGAGAGAATATTTTGATTCATTTTGGATCCATATTGCTTGATGATAGTATATAGGTGAAATATACTTTCAAGAAAACTCGTCCGCTTAATCAATAAAGTATTGACTAGGCGGAAGAATTTTCTCAAAAGAATATTTTAACTATAAATCAATAAAGTATTGACTAGTTAGTTATTGTTGTTTTAAGAGGCGGAACTACGAGGACATTCGCCCCTAAAAGTATTGACTAGGTGGAAGGGTTTTCTCAAAGGTATATTTTACCTATAGGCTAAACCTCGGTGTAACTAGTAAATGTCGAACATTTCGGAAAATATAGAAATGTACGCCTCACAGAAAATGAATTCTCTTAATAATTCAATTAATATAACTTTTGCAAATATTTGTTTTATATAATATAATAAGACTATATACTCGGGCATCATTACATCCGACTTGACGATTTAAATGCTATGCTACCTAGCAGTCAGAAGTGAGGTCTCTCTAACCAGTCAACCAGAGGCAGACTTCCATATCGATGTAACATCGTGAACGAAACTTGATTAATTGTGATATATCGATACGATACCGTAGCACTTAAACATCACATCAAAACAAATTATGCCCCAAGTACAGTAAAAACAAACAAAATCAGCTATATATCGTGCATGACAGGGATAAGGTAAATTTTAATCAGTTAAGTCCAAAAGTAATCAAAATAATGCACTTTTAATGTACAGTATTATTCAATTCTGTGTCAGTTACAATTTCCTCATGTCTGATGGATGAAGCAAAATTAATAAGGAAGATGGCAGGAGAGAAACTAGACTTGTCGTGCATTGTTAGGGCTGTAAAGCATCCAACATCTGTTTTGGTGTGGTATCGGGGAAGGATTGTGGGCGCCTTTATATATTTCAAGGAATATATCAGTGTGGTAGAGAAAAGGCTCATTCCTCAGTTCCGAGACTGTTTTTGTTTTAATGTAAGATGGGGCACCTTAACATAGAGTAAAAAGCTTTCAACAGAACATCAAGCTTTGATAAAGGCCATGAAACTCTGTGGACTTAAACTCTCATCGTGAACGTATGGGAACTTAGAAGAGATACTGCCAAGGAACATATAATGGGCAAAATCAGATTAATTGAGAAGTTAATCTAGGTGAAGGTAATTATCCTAGGTTGTAGGTGGTGGTCCATTCTTGCTTTCAATGTATGCCACACAGAATTGAGGCCGTAATGAAAGCCAAAGAAGGACACACAAATTACAGTGTTTATCTGCTATTATACCATCACCAACACGTAGAAAAAACATAATATAAAAATCGGGTATAAAAAAGAATAACAAGAGCAATACCACTTAAATCAGAGCCAATTGAAATAGTAAAACGTTACAAATATCTATGAATAATACTCCAAACCACCAGCACGTCTTTCAGCATGCGCATTGAAGAAAGAATAGCAGCAGCAACACATGCTATATACATATAAAATCTATCGTCCCTTGACCTCTCAACAGCTATGACGCTCTTAAACACTATGGTAAGCCCAATTGCTAGTTACGGTATCTCCCTTATCTGGGACAAGTTGAGTATCAGCCTGAAAGTAGCAATAGGAGCTGGGTAATACGCACCAAACAGGATGATATATGTTCTAACAAGATAAACTGGAAAAAGGCTAGTACAGGGTTATATTTATATATCAGCACCGTTCGCTATTCCACTATCTCGTATGACGTAACTTCCCGTGTCTCGTCAGCTGCATATGCCACTGCGCGGCAATTACACCAGCTGCTGGCGGCCGATGCATGGTCAGCAGCCGATTGGACGCGTACGGTGCTGATATATACATATAACCCCGTAGAATTTAAAATTACAGAAAATTCACTAAATAAAAAGGCGTAAATAATTACAAAGGACTACAATATTATAAAATTCCAAGACCGATGTACACTAATATCCAAAACCAACATCACGGAAGAAGAAAGGAAAAGAAGATCAGAAAGAATGAAGAGATACTGGGCAATAAGAAAATTCAGCACACAGAGAAATGTACCCCAAAGAGGGTGAAACTAAAGAAGAAGTATGTGGCCAGCTACTATAAAAATGACTATAGCAATGTAGGGTAAGAGGGAAATAGAAGAAAAAAATTGGTTACTAATCAGAATCGCTGCTTCTCCTCTTCCTCTTCCTGCGCCTTATATCATTGCTGTCTGCAATAAGGGCGCACAACCTGCTGGTTTATATTTCCCTATCCTCCTTTAAATACAACGTTATTTCTTCGGTCGCCTGCCGTTTCTTCGGCTTCGTGAAAGTCAGCACACTCCTAGAAGAGGGAACTGACTGAGAAGGTTGATGGGATACGAGTAGGGGGTGATGGGGAGGGTTGAGAAGTGGATGGGTGAGAATTGGTGGGGTGAGAAGTGGGGGGGGGGGGTTGACAAGAGGAGGGTTGAGAAGTGGAGGGCTGAGAAGAGGAGGGTTGAACTAAATTAGATACCAGTGCATTACAATGTGTATAAACATGTGCTGTACGAAGTTTCATTGCGTTTGGATCATTAAATCACGAGAAAAGTCTATTTAAAACTTTCAACTTCGCGTGGCCGCCATGTTCGATTTGTAGTTAATCGGGTTTTGAAAATCTCATAGATGAACTTCCAGTAGTGCCCTTTATCTCCGTACAAAAATTCAGGGTGATACCGGTAATATTTTCAGAGATATAGAATGCCAGTCAAATATTTCGCACAGCCGCCATCTTGAGGTAGTCGTGGCCTTCATTTAGGAACCATCATCTCTCAGGTTCCGAGAGTATGCAATCATTTGAAAATAAACCTAAGTACCGGTAATAAGTCCATGTTGGAAGACTTGAAATGTTCTGGAGCGACATGACAAAGAGGTGTTTACCGTACGGTATAAAAATTCTTACAACGGTACCGTAATAAATACTCAGTACCGTACCCTGTGCAGATCAGTTTACCAATTTACAACATCTCGTCGTTGATGTAGTCATATGACGAAAATATACATGTTAAGTCCATGTTAGTTAACAGAAGTCTAAATTGGAGAAGATAATGTTTCTAGTTTGATCTGTGCGTCTTGTAACAGAAATAGGATGTTGTATTTTGTGTTTTCTGAATGTCTGAAACTTGTCGATAGGTTTGTGAAGTGCTCTATCATTTGACAATATTATTTTTTTCTCCGCCTGTCCCCAAATCAGGTTAGTGTGTACTTAAGCATAGAGAAACTGAATATATAATGCTGTATGTCATTGCTCAAGCAGGCAAAATTAATTTCTCTTTATATCTAGTCAACCGCAAGGATAAATACTAAAAACTAGCGCGACCATGACAATGTAGCCTACTTGCAAACATGTGACTTGAGTAAATGTTCTCAAATTGAACGTCATGTTCGTGTGAGTTTTACTGTTGTTGACAAACATAAGCTCTCCTTATCACTGTGCTTCTCGAGGAATCTATTCGCATCACGAGTAGGCTAGTAACATACATTCGGAGGTTGGAAGTTACTTCATTTGATTTATTTTTAAATATAATATGAGACTGATTTGGTTACTGGGGTAACTTAGTTATGGTATTTGACTAATTATTAAGTGCTCTTTCTGTGTTCTAGTTTCATGAATACAATGGAAGAAAACCCGTTCATCAAGCCTGAGCCAGAATGTTTGACGTATTCAGATGAATTCCGTAACGTAGTAAGTTGCATTTTAATTCGTAGCCTAGGATATATGGCTTAACATTATCTTAGATATGTGCATGGCAATACTCAATAGTAAATGTTGGGTTCACCAGGATCAGTTAACTTTTACTGTTTGTGTTACTCGTAACTCATATTGTGTCTTTATAGTTTACATTGCGTCCTACTTGTATAATAATACTTTCCAGGAGTCGAATGAACAGTTGCCCTCCATGCAACTGCAGGATGAGGCTGGTGATGTGTTTGAGGATAAAAGGATACCTATTAAGCAGGAACATGAAACACAGGTGATTATAGGTTTTGCATTACCTCTCTTATAATAATACAAATGTAGGTTTCAATCACTCAGTGCTGTTTTCTATAAGTAGACCTAACAGTAGCTCATGTTATTGTGTCTATACCGGTATATTTTACATTGCGTCTTACCTGTATAATAATACTTTCCAGGAGTCGAATGAACAGTTGCCCTCCATCCAACAGCAGGACGAGGCTGGTGATGTGTTTGAGGATAAAAGGATAGCTATTAAGCAGGAACATGAAACACAGGTGATTATAGGTTTTGCATTACCTCTCTTATAATAATACAAATGTAGGTTTCAATCACTCAGTGCTGCCTTCTATAAGTAGACCTAACAGAAGCTCATGTTATTGTTTTTGGGGGGCGTGGTGGCGCAGCGGTCAAGCTGTATGCCTCTCACCAAGGTGGACCGGGTTCGATTCCCGGTCAATGCATGTGACATTTTCGAAGTGAAATGCCATGTCCTGTGGTTCGGATTCTATGATTCCGTTAATCTCATGATCGCGAGATTAACGGTCACGTTAAACTACAAGCTTCCTTCATGTTATTGTATTGATACTGCAGTTTCACTCTGCTGGCACTCGGGGCCCTATCGTAAGTGGCTTGTATACGGCTTATAGGCTAGTGGGGGAAATGGAAGGCCGCCATGGGAAACTAGCTCAGTTCTTGGTTCTAACTTCGTCGTCAGCAATCATATTTTAAATGAATAATCATCATCACCACATCTTTCTACTTAAAAACAAGTAGTTCCGTGAAGAACTATACAGCCTATTTTCATATATACTACTTATGATAATTGCAACTATCAACATACACAATTTCAGTTTGATTGCTGAAATAGATTCGTAGATATTGAGAACCGACTAAATATTTCGGATGGTCGCCATGTTGGATATTATATATAAAGGTCCTAGAGTTATGTACTGTTACATGCAGATTATTGTGTACGTGTAGTTATTCAAACTTCAATCGCATAATTAGGACACAAGAAGTAACTAGGAGATTTTAAAATTTCACACAGCTGCCATCTTTAGGTTATGGAAACAATTGAAATAAATTAGATGCTAGTGGATTACCATTCGTATAAGGATTTACTGTACCATGTTTCACTGCACTCGAATGGTTAAATTGCGATAAACGTCCATGTGAATATTTATACTTCGCTTCGCCGCCATGTTGGATTTGTGATCACCAGGTTATTTAAAGTCCTATAAGTGAACTTGTGTTCATAGCCCCTATGAACGATAAAAAATTCAGTTTGATTGCTATAATAGATTCGTAGATATTGAGAGCCGTCTAAATATTTCGGATGGTCGCCATGTTGGATTGTTAAATGAATAGGCCATAGAGTCATATACCATTAAAGGAAAATTCTTGCGTAGGTTCATTATTCAAACTTTTACTTCGATCGCATGAACACATCACAAGAAATAAAAACTTAATTTTAAAATTCGCACAGACGATCTTGAGGATATGTAAATAATTGAACTAAATTAGATACCAGTGCATTACAATGTGTATAAATATTTCCTGTACCCGATTTCAGTGCGTTTGGAACATTAAATCGCGAGAAAGGTCTATTTAAAATTTTCAAATTCGCTTGGCCGCCATGTTTGTTTTGTAGTTAACCGGTTTTTGAAAGTCTTATAGATGGTCTTCCAGTAGTGCCCTTTATCTCCGTACAAAATTTCAGGGAGATACCGCTAATGGTTTCAGAGATATAGAATGCCGGTGAAATATTTCGCATATCCGCCATCTTGTGGTTATGTAAACAAATGAACGAAGTTAGTTGTCGGTGCATTACAATGTATATAAACATATACTGTACCAAGTTTCATTGCGTTTGGTTGGTTAAATCGCGAGAAACGTCTATTTAAAAGTCGCAACTTCGCTTGGCCGCCATGTTGGTTTTGTAGTTACCAGGTTTTCAAAGGTCACATAAGTGAACTTATAGTAGTTCCCTTTATCACCATACAAAATGTCAGGGTAATATCGGTAATAGTTTCGGAGATATTGAATGCTGGTGAAATATTTCGCACAACCGCCATGTTGGATTGGTGAGTCGTAACAAAATTTGAAGGGCACGGTCGGGGTCACCCGGAATAGTGCTATGAACTTACCGAGTTTCATTTAAATCGCTCCATCCGTTTAGATTTTATTAGGGGGGGACACACACACGAATCACACACACACACACGCACACACACACGGACAAAAGGTGATCTCATAAGCCTATTTTTTCAAAATTGAAAATAGGCTAAAAATAAAAAAAAACAAGACCTTTATCGAAACTCGAAACAGAATACTTTACATTCCAGGAAAATACACCAAACATGGTCTTTGCCTTGATGTAGAGGATAAGTTTGAGTGACAAGCGCTCTAGAATATATTGTACACATCCTTGTTATAGATAACTCAGTATAATACATAGAATATACGGTAAATATTACGTTGCCAAAACTACCGTATTAGGAAGATCTTTAAAAATAGACTCATGGGGAAGAAAGATGGACACTACAAGCTCAGCTCCGGCAATCATACAGAAAAGCTTCTTACTGGTGCCGGGCTTTTTTTTTCACATTTTCTTTTGGCTTCCATTGGTCAACTCTCCCCCAATTTCGATCCCAATATAATTAGGCATTCATCCATTTTCTCACCTTAATTGACTGTTTTTCTTCCTACCGGTTCCTTATTACTTAATATTTATATTACTGTTTTCTATAAGAAGACCTTTCTGTTCAGAGGTAACTAAAAGGGCAGAGTGTAGCCCACCTTTAAAGGTAAGCACTAAGTAACGCCTAGAAGAGAACATCACAGATATTGATTAAATCCGATATAAACCATCTGTGCTGTTATTTAGTTCAATATTACACTTAACTTACATAATTTTTACGCGCTTTTTTACGTGGACATGAGGAAAGGGTTTTCTTGTTCTCTTATGGTCTCGTGCTGCAGGCACTTTCCCCAGTGTGTTTTTTTAGGTGTGTAGGTGGACTGCTGAGGGAATGGTTGAAGTAGTGCAATTGGATGTGAGACATGGGCTGCTCCATGGCTGGCAAATGTTTCTAAGGAGTACATTTACATCCTCTCCAGGGATGGTTCATGTGAGTTTGGGAATGAGAAACGATCACAGATTTCCTTGAAGTCTGACCAACAAGACCGGAAGATTCGCATTGATGTTGTTCCCTTGCAAGGTTTCTACACCTTGTGCCCTCCCTTCCAAGTTTGGTATTCTTCAAGAATTGAGGCATTCTATGAATTTTTGTTTATTTTGTAGACAATTAGAAGCCATTTTTCTGTGTTTTCATCATAATTAAAGGATTGTTTTTCAGTCGGTCAACACTTTAATGTGCCCTCAATATAACCTAATCATTAATCAGTACCTGTTACTACATATAGCTTGGAAACCTGTACCCAATCCAAGGGAAATATCCGCAAACTACAGGCGTTTTTTAGAACTATGATTCAGAAGACAAGGAGGGACAAAATAAAAAAATGATAAGATACGCCATCTTGTTCAAGTAGAGCAATCTCTTAATGAGATCTGTGTTGAAGCCAGGCTGAAATGGTTGGGTGATCTCAAAAGAATGGACAGGCAAAGAACAGCTAGAGTGTTGTTTGAGAAAAACTGAAAGGCAAGAGACCAAGGGTCGACCGAGGAAAAGATTGATCGGCCAGGTTAGAAATATAATATACGGTAATATCGTATGGCCACGGGTGACGAATGCAAGCTTTGTTATTTGACACCCAAAGGGTAGCTTGCATGTCGAATTTCGTTGTTCCTTCAAGCACAATGAAAGTCGAGGAGTTTAGATATCTAAGCTCCTTGAACACTGTAGCGCTTTCTAGTAGAGAAATGAGGAACTTTGTGTTGGCGGAAACTCCCGAGATTAATTTTGCCATTATGAACACGGCCTACTGAATTCAAATGGGTTATTTGACATGCCAACATCGTATGACATGGTGTCGTAATTTTTTCCGCCTTTCAAAAATCACTTACCACGGCCAGGAGCGAACCTGCATGCTTGGGGTTAGTAGACCGACACGTTTACCATCCACCCACCGTGGCAAGCAGGTTTGAAATGATCTTGTAGGGAGAGGTCTGGATTTGCAGCAGGTCGTGGAAGGGAAGACATTCTTGGAGAGAACTAAATGGAGAGCGCTCATGCACTGGACCCGGTTCATGATGATGATGATGATGAATCAGTCACAGTATTAATAAGATTTTATTATTTTACAACCAGTGCACATAAGTTGGATATTTTGCTGATATAACATTGTCCTCTGCATTATTGTCTGCCTCTCTCTTCAACCTTGAGCCAGGAAGCTTAAGCTTCAGGCTAACAAGCCAGCGGCCATTATTAAGGAGTTCCTTTATAGGATAACAAGGGGTCCAGCCTCTTAGGTAACTTACTACAGAATCAGATATTCCAAGAGGCAGGGAGGACTGGAGTGGAATGAAAAATAACTATTTAAAACAGTGTGAAAGATAAGGGTTGGTGTTATTCAATATTGTCATTTATAAGGTGCGTTCAAAAAGTAACGAGCCGGAGGCTGGAATGCGCAAACCGGTGACGACATCGGCTAATCGTGGCGTGTGTAACGAGGTGTGGTTCAGACCAGAGCGTGGAAGGTCACAGCTCGTCGCTAGAGGGCACGCGTGCACGTCACGTGACGATACAAAGTGATCAGCAGCATGCATCAATCGTCCAACGCAGCCAGTCGCATTGCAAACAGTGACATGGAGGCGTCAAACGAAGAGCAAAGAGGTGTTGTTCGGTTTCTGACAGCGGAAGGAGTAGGGGGAACGGACATTCATCGCCGAATGTCGCAAGTGTACGGCTAACACTGCCTGTCCCTTGCAAGGGTCAAGGCGTGGCACAAGCGCTTCAGGGAAGGACGGGTGTCGTTAGCCGATGATGCCCGGTCTGGGGCACCCCCCTGCATTACTGATGGCAACGTCCAGCTGGTTGATGCACTCATTACCCAGGACCGCCGAGTGAGAGTGAACGCCATAGCCGCCGTGGTCGGATTGAGCGTGGGAAGTGTGCACACCATCATGAAGGAACGACTGCAATTGCGCAAAGTGTGTGCCCAATGCTAACATACAGGCACTGGTTTGCGCATTCCAGCCTCCGGCTCGTTACTTTTTGAATGCGCCTGATATATTGCTAGGCTTGGAAAAAGCAGCTCCGATTTCCGATCACCTTCATCATGACCAAAGAGGACTGCACATGGACAAGAGCCTTTTGATAGCATCAAGTTGAAAGCCTGCCTGGCACCGGGATTGTCATATCTAGACTCCATGGAAGATATCTTCCTTCTGATGAATGTCAATAATTGGAGTGGTCCAGTTCCAGATGAAGGAGTGTTAGAGATATAACTGAGTATGCTAGCAGAAAACTGATCTCTAGTCAAGAGGAATTATACAGCAGAAAAGAGGACACGGGCTGTGTTACCTACATAATGTCACAATGCCTAATTTCTGTGCCCACAAAAATTGTCTAGAATCATATCAACTAATAAGATGGTCCCTACTTTTATCTTACTTTATCTCTTTCTTCTTCTCTCAATGCACTGGCTTTATACATCCCCATTGACCATGTAATCATTTCTCTTATTACAATTATTATTCAGTATTCAGGGTTAATTCTCAGAAAGGACAGCTTGGCCATGTTGAAACGCAGTATTCTGTGAGATCTCCGCAGTTAACCAACATTGGGTGTGGCCAGAACCCGGGTGGGTTCTGCAAGTTAATACGGAGTCTATGGAGTGGGTTGTTTCTGGGATATATAAATTTATACTTTCTTGTTTAAGAGATATTCCCACTGGGCATTGTTGCCGACTAGATTCATGTTTTGTGATGTCGCTTGGCGTACCCGTGGTGACTAGCATAATATGGAGGTCATCTGATGACGTTAGAACACACAAGTCTGGGATTTGAACCCTCGGAACAGAACTTCAAATCTATACGCAGTTCTGATCTATATCTTTTCTATCACAAATTGAGGTAATGAAAGCTAGATGGAAGGTAACTTATTCTTTGATTCAGTCCGTGCACATTTACAATTTGTGTGGAAGATATAAATTGTCCTCTGCAAAGGGTTGTGTTTTTGAAATAACCAATTTCTGTGCAGGATGATACACATCTCACTGAAGATATTAAGATTGAAGAATTTTCAATACCTGACATAGTTCCAAAAAAAGAAACACCATCTTCAGTAGGAGGTGGAGATTTGATAGAGGTAAGTACGATATTGAGTTACTACTTGTTTGCATCTCAAAAAATACCTCCTTGTATTTTTAGCCTATTTTCAATTTTGAAAAAATAGGCTTATGAGATCACCTTTTGTCCGTGTGTGTGTGCGTGTGTGTGTGTGTGATTCGTGTGTGTGTCCCCCCTAATAAAATCTAAACGGCTGGAGCGATTTCAATGAAACTCGGTATGTTCATAGCACTATTCCCGGCGACCTCGACCGTGCCCTTCAAATTTTGTTACGTCTCACCAATGCAAAATGGCGGCTGTGCGAAATATTTCACTAGCATTCAATATCTCCGAAACTATTACCGATATCGCCCTGAAATTGTGTACGGTGATAAAGGGTACTACTAGAAGTTCACCTATGAGACTTTCAAAAATCTGGTGACTACAAAACCAACATGGCGGTCAAGCGAAGTTGAGACTTTTAAATAGACTTTTCTCGCGATTTAACTATCCACACGTAATGGAACTTGGTACAGCAAATGTTTATACACATTGTAATGCACTGGAGTCTAATTTAGTTCAATTGTTTACATAACTTCAAAATGGCGGCTGTGCGAAATATTTCACTGACATTCTATATCTCCGAAACTATTACAGATATCACCCTGCAATTTAGTACGGTGATAAAGGGTACTGATACAAGTTTACCTATGTATATTTCATAAATTGTAAAGTAGAAAACGAACATGGCGACCAAGCGAAGTTGAGACTTTTAAATAGACTTTTCTCACGATTTAACCATCCAAACGTAATGAAACTAGGTACAGCAAGTGTTTATACACATAGTAATGCACTGGAGTCTAATTTAGTTCAATTGTTTACATAACCTCAAAATGGCGGCTGTGCGAAATATTTCACTGACATTCTATATCTCCGAAACTATTACAGATATTACCCTGCAATTTTGTACGGTGATAAAGGGTACTGGTAAAAGTTTATCTATGTATACTTCATAAACTTGTAAAGTAAAAAACGAACATGGCGACCAAGCGAATTTGAAATATTTTAATAGACTTTTCTCGTGATTTAACTCTCTGAGCGCAGTGAAATGTGGTACAGTAAATGATTTTGCAGATTGTAATGCACTGCCATCTAATTTAAATCAATTATTTACATAACCTCAATATGGCGGCTGTGCGAAATTTTTAAATTAAGTTTTTATTTCTTGTGTCGTAATCATGCGATCGAAGTGAAAGTTTGAATAATGAACCTAGGCAATAATTGTCCTTGAATGGTACATAATTCTATGGCCTATACATATAACAATCCTAAATGGCGAGCTTCCGAATAATTTAGACGGTTCTCAATATCTATGAATCTTTTACAGCAACCAAACTGATTTTTTTTTATGTTCATAGAGACTATGAACATATGTTCACCTATAGGACTTTCATTAACCTGGTGAGCACAAATCCAACATGGCGGCGACGCGAAGTATAAATATTTAAATGGACGATTCTCGCGAATTAACTATCCGAGTGCTGTGAAACGTTGCACGTTAAATGCTTATACAAATGTTGATCCACTGGCATCTAATTTATTTCAATTGTTTGCATAATCACAAGATGGCTGCTGTGCGTAATTTTAAAATCTCGTTTTTACTTCTTGTGTTCTAATCATGCGATTGAAGTTTGAATACCACACGTACACAATAATCTTAATGTAATAGTACAAAAATAAAAATCCAACCTGGCGACAATCTGAAATATTTAGACGGTTCTCAATATCTACGAATCTGTTACAGCAATTAAACTGAAATTTTTGTATGTTGTTAGAAGAAATTAACATGAGCAGGATATATGAAAATAGGCTGTATAGTTCTTTACGGAACTACTTGTTTTCCTTAACAGTGCTATTTAGGGATTCCAGAATTGTGTATTCAGACCGTACCCTCGCCAAATGGAAGCTGTCAGCTATTAGGTAGTGTATTGCACGTACATTACAAGCCGTGTAGATGGATGGTGCAGCATTATCATGTCTGATCAATGCTGAACTCAAACCCATTAGCCCCCTCTATGTATGCCGTTGCCTTGTCCACTAAGCTAATGGAGGATAGATCTTAATTCTCATCGGTGAAGGATACATCCTGAATACTAACACGTTGTATTAGTTTCCCAGTGTGAACTTGGTATTTTTAGCCTATTTTCCATTTTGAAAAAATAGGCTTATGAGATCACCTTTTGTCCGTGTGTGTGTGCGTGCGTGTGTGTGTGTGTGTGTGTGTGTCCCTAATAAAATCTAAACGGCCGGAGCGATTTCAATGAAACTCAGTGAGTTCATAGCGCTATTCCCGGCGACCTCGACCGTGCCCTTCAAATTTTGTTACGTCTCACCAATCCAACATGGCGGCTGTGCGAAATATTTCACTAGCATTCAATATCTCCGAAACTATTACCGATATCGCCCTGAAATTGTGCACGGTGATAAAGGGCACTACTAGAAGTTCACCTATGAGACTTTCAAAAACCTGGTGGCTACAAAACCAACATGGCGGCCAAGCGAATTTGAGACTTTAAAATATACATTTCTCGCGATTTAACTATCCAAATGTAATGAAATTTGGTACAGCAATTGTTTATACACATTGTAATGCACTGGTGTCTAATTTAGTTCAATTGTTTACATAACCTCAAAATGGCGGATGTGCGAATTATTTCACTGATATTCTATATCTCCGAAACTATTACAGAAATCACCCTGCAATTTTGTACGGTGATAAAGGGTACTGATACAAGATTATCTATGTATATTTCATAAACCTGTAAAGCACAAAACGAACATGGCGACCAAGCGAATTTGAAATATTTTAATAGAATTTTCTCGTGATTTATCTCTCTGAGCGCAGTGAAATGTGGTACAGTAAATGATTTTGCAGATTGTAATGTACTGCCATCTAATTTAATTCAATTGTTTACATAACCTCAAGATGGCGGCTGTGCAAAATTTTAAAATTAAGTTTTTATTTCTCGTGTCGTAATCATGCGATCGAAGTGAAAGTTTGAATAATGAACCTAGGCAATAATTGTCCTTGAATGGTACCTAACTCTATGGCCTATACACATAACAATCCTAAATGGCGAGCTTCCGAAATATTTAGACGGTTCTCAATATCTATGAATCTTTTACAGCAACCAAACTGATTTTTTTATGTTCATAGAGATTATGGACATATGTTCACCTATAGGACTTTCAGTAACCTGGTGAGCACAAATCCAACATGGCGGCGACGCGAAGTATAAATATTTAAATGGACGTTTATCGCGAATTAACTATCCGAGTGCCGTGAAACATTGCACGTTAAATGCTTATACAAATATTGATCCACTGGCATCTAATTTATTTCAATTGTTTGCATAATCACAAGATGGCTGCTGTGCGTAATTTTAAAATCTCGTTTTTACTTCTTGTGTTCTAATCATGCGATTGAAGTTTGAATACCTCACGTACACAATAATCTTAATGTAAAAGTACAAAAATAAAAATCCAACCTGGCGTCCATCTGAAATATTTAGACGGTTCCCAATATCTACGAATCTGTTACAGCAATTTAACTGAAATTTTGTATGTTGATAGAGGCAATTAACATGAGCATGATACATGAAAATAGGCTGTATAGTTCTTCACGGAACTACTTGTTATGTATTTTAATGGTCTAGGTACCGGTATACCAAATTACGCAGTGTCAACCAACTTACATTATTATAATCAGGAGACTGGTATGGTATCTCATCATGATTTTCACCCATTAGGGCAGTCCATAGAATGGCCATAGACAGGCATAGTTTGAAAACTAATTCAAATTTTTCCACCTAGTCAATACTTTTAGAATTAGATTTATTTATTTAAAACTGTTTCGAGATTTTCTGATCTAATCTTCAGCACTTAACGTAAACATGTGAAGCATTTCCAAGACCTGCCCATTTTTTTAAATATTTTAAAAACATTAAAATTCTCTCTCTCATATTCAGACAATTATTTGTCTTCGTCGAGAAAAACGTGGAACTGCATTCCTCCTATTCTATCCTAATATCTTTTCTCTTACGGGGTTTGAAGTATGGAACCCAATTTGATAATTTGATAAAAGATTCGTCAAGACGGAACTTGGTCTTGTGTGCAAATGGCAAATGTGCAAACTCGTATGGGACATACCTGTGTCGTAATTACCATTATAGGCGAGTTTCATACGACTGTTACTGTTCGACGGTAATTATAACTTTTTTGTATGTTCTAACATAAATATTCATAAATATCTGTGGAGATCCTGTCAGTTGACTTAAGTGAACAGAGCGCATGAGCTGGGTTCCCACTAAGGATCAAAGATTTCCCAAAGCTTTCTCCTTCTTCTTATTTCTCTGCCTCTTCTGCTTCTTGGAAATTGTGTGGGCTCAGCATTTGCTCTCTACTCAATAACGAATTCCGAAGCTTTGAAACATTGTTTATCCTGAACTAGCACCAACATTATAGCGCAGAGGTACTATGTTGGTTCATTTTGTAATTTTGGTCGAATAACACACAAAAGGCTGTTACAAACGCTTTTAAATTAAAATGTATCGTATTATCAACTTGCTATTCTTCAAATTCGATGCGTATAGAATGTCAACGAAAGGCAAATCAATGGAGTCCCAAATAGAACAGTCATGACATCTGGCGGAAACGTTTCGCATAAGAAATCCCTTTACTGAAGAGAGTTGGGTTATTGATTGATTTCCGTGGATCTAATGGCATATGCTTACTGCTTGCATGACGTTCTGGTGTGTTTATATCAACAACAGAATTCACTAAAATTGTTGCCGAAATCGTACGCAATGGCCTGTGTAGAAATTGGAATTGCGGATATTAAGTTCTTTGCCATATTTCCCAGTTTGTTTATGCATTGATCAGATATCCTATATATTGTTAACTTTCAAGTCATATAATTCATGTCCGACATGTTGGATTTTGTGTGCATGTGCAAAGCTATCAAGTACCTAATAGGTCACATAACTGTTTCATAATGAAAATCTTGAGCTCTGATTGGTGAGAGAAACTGTATCATAATGAAAACTAGTACTATAATGACCCTCATTATAGTTCAGTTTACATTTCCACATCGTCGAACTTAAATTATATTAAACCATAAAGTCCATTGATTAGATTATAAAAGGATTTACCTTGAACCTCTCATGAGTTATGATATACTGTAAGAAAAAAACAGTTTAGGCTAAATTGTCAGACTAAGAGCCTGACCGGAAGTGTTGAGAAGAGAAAACACAATTCATGTTGTGCCTTCGTGGACAAGGGAAGAAAAACTATTTTTTTCGGTAAATGAATCCTATATTCCTCTACCACAATCACTTCCATAACTGCTGCTGATAAGGCCTAGTAGTTTTATGTACTGGCATACCCCCAGTTGGGCGCTTTGTGATCTCTTGGTCGATAGTGGGCGAAACAGGAAGCTTGTGTCCTCCCTGCTAGCCAATGTGCTGTTGAGCAAGACTGAGTGAAGTTGTGTTCCGTTGTTGATTGATTGCGTCCCTCAGATGTTTTGAGCCCAACATTCCAATCTAAGTGGGCTGCGCAGATTTCTTAGAATATGTCAAGGAAGAAGTCATGTTTAGACTTCACAAACCCAGCAGTAGTTGCTGAAGTTCAGGTGTTGTTACTGACGGATTTAGAGGAACATGATGAGGACTTTGGCGACGAGAGTGACACAGACGGTGAAGATAGGGTTGCAAGTCGTGAAGGGGATTGTGGCGCAACGGAGTCCGAGGTAGCTGAGGAAGTTGAAACTCATATCAACCTTATTTATGTTGGAAAAGATGGAAAGACTGTAAGGACCATTACACCGCTAGTTCGTACACGAACCACTAGCCAACAAAACATTTCGAGGCCTGGCCGTTTACCTGCTCTTGTAGGTGCTGCTTGATTAGCTCAGACACCTTGATTACAGATAATATAATGAATATGATTGTTCAGTACACCAATTAACGGCTACCCCTTGAACTATTAGCAGTCAAAGGCAGACCGGAGATTTCTAGCATGTTTACTTTTGGGAGAGATGTTACTATTGTCTCTAAGAAGTACAAGAACGTGATAGCAATATCTAGCATGCATTTTGATGATGCGGTCGACGATGAAACAGGGGCTGAGGAAACAGCAGCAACAATAACTTTCTATAATACATCCAAAACCTGGAGTTGACAATGTTGACAAAATGAGTACTACTAGAAACACAAGGAGGTGGTCATCTGGCATCAATGCTCCGATTATATTCATTGGCAGTCCACAAAAACTGATAAGTTGAAGAATGTTTCTAAAACAATGATCATGGGAGCTTACGGCAGAAGACATTGTAAGAAGTAGTGAAAAACGTGTGGGAATAACTCCATCATTGACACAAATTTTGCAGCAGTATAGAACACCTCAGATGGAGGAAGAAATGGCTGAGTCATCTACTGAAAACGTAAGCTGTGTGTCGGATGCCAGACAGGACAAAAGAAAAGGAGGCAAAGCGAATACTCCTGGTGAACACTTCTGCATTCACCATGCTGTTATGGTCTGGAAAAACTGCTTGTGAAACAGTGGGAATGAAGAGATCTCAACTGAAACCATTCGAACTAATGAACTGGTGATCCATGCCTATTAAATGAGTTAGAGTCTATTAAATTGTATATGAGTGTCATAAATACCATATTGTTATAAGAGTAGTCTCTTACTTTTGTAACTTTGTAAGTACTGTGCTGAAATGATCTGGGTTATACAAGTGTTTGTATTATTATAATAAACAATGCCTATGGTTGTTGTATATAAATAAAATATTCAAAAACATCTAACTCAATAAAATACAACAAAAACTAAATAAATAAAATAATCAAACGGCTTAATGACCACAAATCTCACTGATGCATTGCACCCGTTCGTGTATCGAAACACCTTGCACCTGGCGGAGGGTTAAGTGTAGAATCACCTAATTGGCTCACTCTAATTTTTAGCCTACTTTTCACATTTTGCAAAAATGAGGAAAAAGTAGACTTATGAGATCGGGCAAATGTGTGTCTGTCTGTCTGTCTGTCTGTCCTTCTGTTTGTCTGTCTGGCTGTGTGTGTGTCCACCCCTATCAACTCTTAAACGGCTGCAGCAATCGAAACAAAATTTGGTAGGAGTAAAGATCTATACCTGAATATCTCACGGCCATATTTGAAAATGATGTCAGTGCTACCAACTGCTAAAAAATCGCAATTGAAATTTGAGCTCCATGTTGGATATCTTGGAAAGTATGAATGGGAGCGATTTCAAAATTGGCACACGTACAGATCATAATATTTCAGTTTAATTTCCAGGAGGCTAAACATGGCAGTGTTGCCAAAATGATTATAAGCCTCCTGATAGGTCCAATTTTTAAATGCATATAACTTCTATACTATCAATTGGAATTCAACCAAATTTCGTATGTTGTATGTGTACATAACCAGATATGACTGAGCGTATTCTTAAGACCTACCAGGGCTGCCAACTGTTAATAAATGCTCCTAATTTTTTTAATCCAAATACCAATATATCAGAAAGTATGCAAGCCGACAGCTTTAAACTATGCACATGTATAGTACCTGACATTCTATATTAATTTGGAGTAACTTATATACATCAGTGCTACCAACATGATTCTAAGCCTGCTGACAGGTCCAACTTTAAATACATGTAACTTCCATACTATCATTTGGATTTCAACCAAATTTCGTATGTGCTATGTGTACCATAACAGATATGACTATGCGTATTCTAAGGAGCAACCAGTGCTGCCAACTGTTAATATGTGCTGTCCCTATTTTTGTTACCCTAATATCAATATATCACAAAGTATGCAAGCCAATAGCTCTAAACTTTGCACACGTATAGTACCTGGCATTCTAGACGAATTTGGAGTAACTTCTATACTAACTAATGGATTTCATTCAAAATTGGCACAACAATAGATCATAATATTTCAGATTATTTCTGACCAATACATGCATGACATTGTTGCCAACATGATTTTACGCGCGCTGTTAGATCCAATGTTTAACTGCATGTAACGTCCATGCTATTCATTGGACTTCAACCAAATTTTGTATTTTGTACCTTAAGAGACGGAACTAAGAATATATTCAGTCATCAGGGCTGCCAACTGTAGTGCTCTATTAGGATACATTATGCCTGGTATACAGTATTTCGAACTAATTGGAAATTTCGATATTAGCAACTTAATTTCGTCATTATTCTAGATAGGTTCATATTCTGTAGAATAATCATTGGCATGAAAAGTAGGCTGTATAGTTCTTCACGGAACTTCTTGTTTGAAAATTAATAGCCTTAATTTGAAGATTTTGCAGTATTTTGTGAAAAAGTCTTAGTAGAATATTGTTTATCTGTCATATATGAGTGATTAAAACGTTCATTTTCAAGAGCTGTGCTGGTACAACTATGAGATACTTGTTATTGATATGTGCAGATAGATCCTGTGTCTGAAATTGAACAAATGGTTGGGCTAGAAACCGAAAATCCCCTTACTCGTATAGTCTAATGCTACAATTTGCAAAGTAAATATTCCTTCTTTAGTCCTGAAACCGATTAGATTTAAAGCAAGAGGCAGATGACCTCGTAGTTCCGTCCCTTAAAACAACAATAACTAACTAGATTTAAAGCACTGTTCTCAATATTCTCTACAATACTCAGATTTACTTGACCTATAAAGGACTGATGACTTTGATAAATATCAGATCTAGGAAAGATATGATGGAGAATTAGAGAAGAAAATCTCTTGTATGTTGTACAACTTTTATATTCTTACTTTCATTCCAGTTGTGCTGCAAAGTTTCATTATTTCTAAGCACAAAGTGATTGTATGAAAATTAATGGGTTGTTGTTGTTGCTAGGATAAAAAAGAAGAAACCCAGGATGAAGGGAGTGATCCAAGTATAAATCATCTAAATGAGTAAGTGGATAATATAAGGAAAACCATTATCTTCTTATTACTGTATATCTGTCTTAAGTAGATATTGATATTCATTTTTTGTTTAGCTGCCCACATAGATTACGATCTAATGATACTCGGTGTTCGTGTATTCCCTTCCTAGCATGGGCAATCAACTCGACTTACAGGGGAAGTAAAATATGTGCAAACCATAGCGCTCGTAAAACCAGTAATCTTGATTATGCACTGATCTCAAGTAGGCCATCAGATACCGGGTAAAACATGTGATCGCGACTGTCCTGTGTTCTGGTGTCCTTACCCGCTCTCCGGTCTTGGAGAGGTAAGATTAGGAATATCCCACCTTCCTCCAAATCTGACTGAAGGGATGTATGTGATCTATTACCTATTATCCACAGGTTTTATGTAAATTATAGCCTGGGTTCCTTCTAAAACATATTATTGATCACATATTCAGTATTTCCCTGGTAACTTTCAGAATGATCCATCTTTCATCATGGAGAATAATGGCTCGTATCAGACATGTTGCCATTTCCCTATCTGATGAAGAGTCAGTGTGTTGTCGTCGGCGCTTGGGAAATATCGCTCTGTCGTAGCCAGGCAGAACAGTTCAGATCGGGCGCTATAGAATGGAATAGTATTATTATTGTGAATAATAATAATATGGTCGTTCGGTAAGTTAGCGTGGAGGATAGATCAACCTTGTCTTGCTGCCAGCCAGCGAGTGCCCGCTTCTAGCGTTTATTATCTCTCAACGGGCGAGGCGGTGTGAGGGGTGTTAGTAGTGAGGTAGTAGGTAACCGAGATAAATTAGCATGTCGTCGGCCACGGTGACCGTGCCCACTCGGTATCTCGCGAACCAATAATCGTAGAAAGTCGTGCGATGGTTCAAACGAAAGGTTTCTACTCCCTCTATTCCCAGGACACATCGGTTCCACCCTAAGATCAAAACCACCCCTGCTATAGGAGTAAAATAAGGTTTTTCGTTTTAAATCTCCTTAATCTTGAGAGACGTAAGAAACAAACTTGAGTCTCTTTCGGGGAGGTCACGTGATGTTCGGGAAAGTCTTTCTTAACAAATGCAACTTGGGGATGGATGGTCAGGGCTGCCCCCATGTGACGTGTAGGGTGCCCGAGCGAGGTATCTTTAGTCGGTCGATCTAGGATGACCATCAATTGATTTATTATTTATTTTATTATTTACTAGCTGTAACCGGCATGCGTTGCAATGCCAATCAAAGAAAGAGTTGGCGTTGTAACTTTGTTTGTTGAAGTGCTTTTGGATTCCCAATATTTATTTATTTTCCGTTAACAACCTCTAAACTATTGTAAAGTAGATTTACTATCTCAAAAGAACTCATTGGAGCGTGCTCAACAAATCACCAAAGTTTCATCGCAATGAAATGAATGGTATATGCACGCATACGGGACTTTGTTGAAACGATTCGAGCGCCGTCACCTATTTGTTGAATATACTCGTACGCTACCTATTGCAAATGGATTTACTAAAGGTAAAACCTTCCCTGGCGTGTACACAACTACTCATGAACGTTTCATCGCAATCGGATGAACGGCATAAGAACGCATACGGGATTTTGTTTAAACGATACACGCGCCTTCACTCATTTGTTCAATCTACTTGTGCGCCACCCATTGAAAAATGGATTTACTAATTCATACACCTTCGCAGGACTGTATTCAACTCACCAACGTATTATCACAATAGGATGAATGGTATATGAACGCATACGGGACTTGGTTGAAACGATTCACGCGCTGTCGCTCATTAGTTGAATCAACTCGTGCGCTACCAATTGTAAAATGGATTTACTAAATCAGAAATATTTACGGGAGTGGAAAGAACATTTCTCTAAATTTCATTGCAATCGCATGAATGGTATAGGAACGCATACGATTTTTTTTTAACGAAACGCGTGCCTTTACTCGTTTGTTGAATCAACTCGTGCGCTACCTATCGTAAAAAGGATTTACTAAGTCAGAAACCTTTCCTGGAGTATGCACAACAATTCAACCAAAGATTCATAGCAATCGGATGAATGGTATTTGAACGCTACGGGACTTTGTTTATGGGATTCGCATGCCTTCGATCATTTGTTGAATTTACTTGTGCGATACCTATTGTAAAGTGGATGTACTGTACCCGATAATCCGGAAAGCCGTTTGTCCGAAATCCGTCCCCTCAATCGGATTGCCTACCTCCAAATGCACCGGCTCTATTGCATCACTAGAAATCGCTCAGACAAATACTTTCGGGATCATAGCACACCAGTTTACAAGAATATTGTGTAACACACCAAAATACACGGGGAAATCACTTACCTTACCTACAAATCTCGGGGCTTATGGGGATGAACTGGATTTCTTAAAAGTGTGTCCGCACAATATTTTGCATTCATGATATTTAAAATGAACACACAAGTCAGACGACCATGAAAACTGAACGGTATCAAATTTTATTTCATAAAAAGGGAACTATTTTTAATAGAAAAAAAATTATATACTAAGAAAATCATTCAACCAATCTGAGCTTTGTGAATCCATCACAAACTCTCCTCAGCATCTACTGGACCATAAAATATAAACACAAAAATTTTGGTCTTTATAAGTCAACTGGAAGCTATTTAAAACATCAATTTAAATTAACAAAGACTAGAAGCATACAGTAGCACTCAGCTCACTTGCTGTGCATCTGAGACTACTTCCTCATTCCAATGACACACATACACAGGTCTACAGAGTTGATCGACCTCGCTACACAAGACCTTGGTCGAGCATATGGGCTATGAATGAGTCAAGCACACACCCGTGCCGTCCCTTCGTTAAATGCGCCCGTTCACTGGTGACTTGCAAGAATCTGCCTCTTATACGCAAGTCATTTACTTCACAAACAAATGTTAATATCTGCTAAAGTAAGCTACAGAATTTAACGAAATTTTAAATATACACTTCCATTCATACTCTACATTGTTCTAGACCAATGTAGTTTATAATTTATTCTTAACAAATTTAAATCATTTTCTCGGCTGTCATTCACAAAAATATTAATTTTAAACAAATTTTAAATGGACCCTAATGAACATTATTATATTATTATATTAATTACAAATTTTATTCATTTCATTACATAGTTTCTTGATTATATACAGCGTTGCCTAATATGGACAAATAAAACGCTAACACTGAAATAAGTGTCTTTAAACATCTTTAAATAAATTTAAAGTGGATGATCACGTTGTCTATCGACAAACGCATTCAAATATTTACAAAAAGTATGTTCCTTTTAAACAATTCCATACACTACTCACACGTTATATTGGGTTATGATTACAAAGTTTGGTCAAATACAATCGACCGATTAAGGTTATTTGCATGTAGTTACATATTCGTGGTTAATACATTTTAATAGGGATAGTTGTGACAAGAATCTTTATCCGGTATCAAAAAGTTTTTCAACTCACACTCTTCTTGTTAAAAAAAACAGTAAATTTACATGGACATATTATTAATGGGGATTAACATCTCTAAACTTGCGGAAAGAACCTCGCACGAGCACATACACTATGGCTTAACAACCTCATATATTTCATCATATATGGAAAAATAAACCTCCACTATGTTTAAACAAAATCACCACTGATTAATTTGTTTTAAACATTTTTGTGGGAAACATGCTTCATTAAGGGCTCTCTCAATCAGTGACTTTCAACACGTCTACTGAGCTAAATTTATACATCCCACGTTCTTCACGAAAACTCTCAACTATCTAAATGTATTCAAACTGTTACATGATTTTAACCACCGTGAGTTTACTTAACAAGACGACATTAAAACAAAAATCGGCCAGTCACAAATATGAGGAATAAATATAAAAATGCTGAATCTCCTCACTTGTCGATCACAAAAAAAATCCTTGTAATATTATTGCAGCAATACGGCATAATATTACACTCTAGAGTATTTAAATAATTGAAAATCATTTAAATGGAGTCGAATAGAAGTCAATCTTGACTGGAATATGCAAGGATTGATATCCTAGCCTAAGAGATGAAAATCTTCTACCAAAAAGTTTCTCCTAAAATGTTAACAGAATGAAGCTTATTCACTATTCAAGTTACATAAGGATTGTCATTGTCGAAATGTTTTTTCATTCTCTAATGAGATTGTCTTTGGTTTAAGAACACATTCTTAAAGGATGACTAGCAATTCCATAGATCGTCGTAAAGTTGCATATAGTGATGCTCTAATAATAGCTTTCGATGTTTCTTCTCTCTTGAAATCGTACAGAAAAACGCTCAAAGTAAGTTATAGACGAAGTTAGTTTGAAATAATGACACGCTGTCTGAATTCTAACTTGAAATTGAAACTAATTATTTTAAAAGTCAAACCGTGACTGCTAAATGAATTCTCATTCTATAAAGAATATTTAAATGTCAGCTAAACTGATCCTCAAAAGAAAATTTAAATTCAAATATGAAAGCCTAATGTCTCTAGACACTGAAGAAAATGTAATACACCTCTGAAGTGTACACTATACAAGAACATTAAAAATACAAAATATGTAGTAAGACAGTTGCTCAAATTTCACTATACAGCTCACATTATAACAAATAAAAATCACAGCTACCTTAAATGAAGGTCTGAAGTTCCGGAAGAGTATTCACAGAATACTGTAGATGTTCCCATATTACCAGAGTACAAATCTGGAATGTACTCGAACATCGGACCTGCGACCTCGGAGATCAGAAAAGGTTCTTTCTCCAGAATACACTCCTCCGTGTTAACGAGTGACATCCGTCTGGCAACTTCTTTTGTTTGTGCTGGGATAATCCCGAGCCTATCTTGAAATTCTTAAAAAAAACAAAGTTCTACGTCGTAGTATAGCAGTGAAATCCATCGTAAATAATCGAAGCAGAAATATTCATCAAAGTGGAGAATAAATTAATTTCCACTGCTGTATGGATCTAATATCAGCGTTTGTAGATATGCAGTAAAGTATATGATGGTTACCCACACTATGCCAGTATTCCAAAATACTATCTATCGTAGTTCCATAGTCGGACCTTTACGTTATCTCAATATGTCCCAGGTGCATAACTTTTTAATACTCCATCACGACTTCAATAGTAATATCGAATATAAATAATAGATGAGTATTAATTGCCATTATAATATGTATTGCACCACTGTATAAAGTTCTATTCCAAACTCGCAGTACGCCTGCCTTATAAATGTTCGTTGTGCGTAGCACCAATAGTGATAATGGGATAGGCGAAAACCACTTTTGTAATCTGTTTTTACTGCTAATATTTCCCAAATTATAAAAGCTTTAAAGTTCAACTTTTAACACAGGAACTATATTGTCCTATACTTCTTGAATTTTATAATAGTTGAAGTCTAACTTCAAATGTTCACGAGTTATTCCAGCTTATAGCTGCGTTTCGACTCCTCCTAGTTTGATATCGTAATATGCACTGATCTGCTTACCCAAGCTGCGCTCTCACGAGTGGACAGTCTCCACAATCGGACTCTAAGTAATTGGGACCACGTTAACCCAGGAACACACTTCACAACACTTCAACGACTGGAGGAATAAGAAAAATAATCTGAGCTGCCTTCCCTTAAGTAGTCAGACAAGGGGGCGTATTCTCTGTCCCTTCCACAATTTCTACACGTGTCATTACTCATGTTCAACTATGGCATTAATTAACCGATTTGTAGACTTGAAAGTAGTAGATATAATGCCTTTTTAATTCCTCTTTATTTCTTATACAGAAAATATCTTTCCAGAGTCTTAAATGCGAATTTTTACTAAAAATCATAAATGCAAGAAATCCCGTCTTCACTAAGACTTCCGCTCACGGTTCGAGTCAGCCAACCAATAGCGTAACTTCTACCAAGTAACATTACTATATTTCCTTCTCGATGTTGCAGCATGCTTCCAGAGGTTTCTCGAAAATTAATTATTTCATCACGCACATGATCGGAACCTCCCTTCTCGCTTGAGCGTTGAGCCTGCCGTGCTTACGTCATTCATACACGCAATAACTAGACGGCTACAACTTTACTTGGGCTCTCCCAAATGCTGCCATTATGGTCTCCGGATAATTCAATTTACGGGGGGCAGTACTAAGCCAGAAACCTTCCCTGGAGTATACACAACATCTCACCCAAGTTACATCGCTATAGGACGGATGGTATATGAACCCATAGGGGACTATGTTGAAACGCTTCGCGCGTCTTCGCTCATTTGTTGAATCTGCTTGTGCGCTACCTATTGTAAAATGGACTTACTAAGCCTGAAACTTTCCCTGGAGTGTACACAACAACTCACCCAAGTTGAGTCGCTATCGGACGAATGGTATATGAACGCATACGGGACTATGTTGAAACACTTCGCGCATCGTCGCTCATTTGTTTAATCTAGTTGTGCGATACCTATTGTAAAGTCGATTTACTAACCCAGACACCTTCACTGAAGTGTTCACAACATCTCACCCATGGTTCATCGCTATCAGACGAATAGAATATGAACGCATACGGGACTTTGTTGTTTCGTTTCGCGCGTCTTCGCTCATTTGTTGTATCTACTTGTGCGCTACCTGTTGTAAAATGGACTTACTAAGCCTGAAACTTTCCCTGGAGTGTACACAACAACTCATCCAAGTTAAGTCGCTATCGGACGAATGGTATATGAACGCGTACGGGACTATGATGAAACGCTTCGCCCGTCGTCGTTCATTTGTTGAATCTACTCGTGCGCTACCTATTGTTAAGTGGGTTTACTAAGCCAGAAAGCTTCCCTGAAGTGTACACAACATCTCACCCAAGTTTCATCGCTATCAGACGAAGAGTATATGAACGCATACGGGACTTTGTTGAAATGCTTCGCGCGTCGTCGCTCATTTGTTGAATCTACTCGTGCCCTACCTAACGTAAAGTGGATTTACAAGGCCACAAACCTTGCCTGAAATGTACACAACCACTCACCGAAGTTTCATCGCTATCGGACGAATGGTATGTGAACGCATACAAGACTTTGTTGAAACGCTTTGTCCGTCGTCGCTCATTTGTTAAATCTACTCGTGCGCCACCTATTGTTAAGTGGGTTTACTAAGCCGGAAACCTTCCCTGAAGTGTACACAACATCTCACCCAAGTTTCATTGCTATCAGACGAATAGTATATGAACGCATACGTGACTTTGTTGAAACGCTTCGTGAGTCTTCGCTCATTAGTTGAATCTACTAGTGCGCTACCTATCATAACATGGATTTACTAAGCCAGAAACCTTGCCTGTAGTGTACACAACCTCTCTCCCGAATTTAATCGATATCTGACGAATGGTATGTGAACGCATACGGGACTTTGTTGAAACGCTTCGCCCGTCGTCGCTCATTTGTTGAATCTACTCGTGCGCTACATATTGTTAAGTGGATTTACTTAGCCAGAAACCGTATCTGAAGTGTACAGAATATCTCACCCAAGTTTCATTGCTATCGGACGAAAGGAATATGAACGCATACCGGACTTTGCTGAAACGCTTCGCCCGTCGTCGCTCATTTGTTGAATCTACTCGTGCGCTACCTATTGTTAAGTGGATTTAAAAGCCAGAAACCTTCCCTGATGTGTACACAACAACTCACCAAAGTTTAGTCGCTATCGGACGAATGGTATATGAAGGCATACGGGATTATCTTGAAACACTTCGCGCGTCGTCGCTCATTTGTTTAATCTACTTGTGCGATACCTATTGTTAAGTGGATTCACTAACCCAGAAAGCTTCCCTGAAGTGTACACAACATCTCACCCAAGTTGAATCGCTATCAGAAGAATAGTATATGAAAGCATACGGGACTTTGTTGAAACTCTTCGCGCGTCGTCGCTCTTTTGTTGAATCTACTCGTGCGCTACCTATTGTTGAGTGAGTTTACTAAGCCAGAAACCTTCCCTGAAGTGTACACAACATCTCACCCAAGTTTCATCGCTATCAGACGAATAGTATATGGACGCATACGGGACTTTGTTGAAACGCTTGCGCGTCGTCGCCCATTTGTTGAATCTACTCGTGTGCTACATATTATTACATGGATTTACTAAGCCAGGAACCTTGCCTGTAGTGTACACAACCTCTCTACCAAGTTTCGTCGATATCGGACGAATGGTATATGAACGCATACATGACTTTGTTGAAACGCTTCGCCCGTCGTCGCTCATTTGTTGAATCTACTCGTGCGCTACCTATTGGTATGTGGATTTACTAAGCCAGAAACCTTACCTGAAGTGTACAGAACATCTCACCCAAGTTTCATCGCAATGGGATGAATGGCATATGAACGCATGTGGAACTTTCTTGAAACAAACGCACGCCATTTTGTTGAAGCTTCTCGCGCGCCATGTATTGTAAATTGGATTTACTACGCCTATAACTTTTCCGGGACTGTGATCAACAACTCACCAAAATTTGATCGCTATCGGATGAATTGTATATGAACGCATCGCCATTACGCATTTATTTAAACTACTCGCGCGCTATCTATTTTGAAATGGATTAACTATGAATATAAACCTACCGGATGTGTTTACAACAACTCACCAAAATTTGATCGCAATCGGATGAATGGTTTATGAACGCATAAAAGACGAACACACAGACATTCCTTTTTATACATATACTAGCTGTACCCGGCATGCCTTGAAATGCCAATCAAAGAAAGTATTGGCGTTGTAACTTTGTTTGTTGAAGTGCTTTTGGATTCCTAATACTTATTTATTTTCCGTAAACCACCTCTAAACTATTGTAAAATTGATTTACTATCTCAAAAAAATCATGGGAGCGTGCTCAACAACTCACCAAAGTTTCATCGCAATGAAATGAATGGTATATGAACGCTTACGGGACTTGGTTGAAACGATTCTAGCGCCGTCACCCATTTGTTGAATATACTCGTACGCTACCTATTGTAAAATAGAATCGAAAACCTTCCCTGGCGTGTACACAACAACTCATGAACGTTTCATCGCAATCGGTTGAATGGCATATGAACGTATTCGGGATTTTGTTTAAACGATTCACGCGCCTTCACTCATTTGTTGAATCTTCTTGTGCGCCACCCATTGGAAAACGGATTTACTAATTCATACACCTTCGCAGGACTGCAGTCAACTCACCAACGTTTTATCACATTCGGATGAATGGTATATGAACGCATACGGGACTTGTGTGAGACGATTCACGCGCTGTCGCTCATTAGTTGAATCTACTCGTGCGCTACCAATTGTAAAATGGATTTACTAAATCAGTAATCTTTGCGGGAGTGGAAACAACATTTCTCTAAATTTCATTTTTTAAACGAAACGTGCGTTGTTACTCATTTGTTGAATCTCCTCGTGCGCTACCTATTGTATAGAGGATTTACTATTTCAGAAACCTTTCCTGGATTGTGCACAACAATTCAACCAAAGAATTATAGCAATCAGATGAATGGTATTTGAACGCTACGGGACTTTGTTTATGCGATTCGCGTGCCGTCGATTATTTGTTGAATCTTCTTGTGCGATACCTACTGTAATGTGGATGTACTAAGCCAGAAACCTTCCTTGAAATGTACACAACATCTCACCCAAGCTTCATCGCTATCGGACGAATGGTATATGAAGGCATACGGGAATTTGTTGAAACGCTTCGCGCGTCTTCGCTCATTTGTTGAATCTACATGTGCGCTACCTATTGTAAAATAGACTTTTTAAGCCTGAAACTTTCCCTGGAGTGTGCACTACAACTCACCCAAGTTTAGTCGCTATCGGACGAATGGTATATGAACGCATGCGGGACTATGTTGAAACACTTCGTGCTTCGTCTCACATTTGTTTAATCTACTTGTGCGTTACCTATTGTAAAGTGGATTTTCTAACCCAGAACCCTTCCCTGAGGTGTACACAGCATCTCACCCAAGTTTCATCGCTATCAGACGAATAGTATATGAATGCCTACGGGACTTTTTTATACGCTTCGCGTGTCGTCGCTCATTTGTTGAATCTACTCGTGCCTTACCTATCGTAAAGTGGATTTGCTAGCCAGAAACCTTGCCTGAAGTGTACACAACCTCTCACCCAAGTTTCATCGCTATCGGACGAATGGTATGTGAACGCATACAGGACTTTGTTGAAAAGTTTCGCCCGTCGTCGCTCATTTGTTGAATCTACTCGTGCGCTACCTATTGTTAAGTGGATTTACTAAGCCAGAAACCTTCCCTGTTGTGTACACAACAACTCACCTAAATTTAGTCGCTATCGGACGAATGGTGTATGAAGGCATTCGGGACTATGTTGAAACACTTCGCGCGTCGTCGCTCATTTGTTAATCTACTTGTGCGATACCTGTTGTTAAGTGGATATACTAACCCAGGAAGTTTCCTTGAAGTTTACACAACATCTCACCGAAGTTTCATCGCTACCAGACGAATAGCACATGAACGCATACGGGACTTTGTTGAAACGCTTGGCGAGTCGTCGTTCATTTGTTGAATCTACTCGTTTGCTACCTATTGTTAAATGAATTTACTAAGCCAGAAACCTTGCCTGAAGTGTACAGAACTTATCACCCAAGTTTTATCGCAATGGGATGAATGGCATATGAACGCATGTGGGACTTTCTTGAAACAAACGCACGCCATTTTGTTGAAGCTTCTCGCGCGCCATCTATTGTAAATTGGATTTACAATGCCTATTGCTTTTCCGGGACTGTGCACAACAACTCTCCAAATGTTGATCGCAATCGGATGAATTATATATGAACGCAACGCCATTACGCATTTGTTTAAACTACTCGCACGCTTTCTATTTTGAAATGGATTAACTATGCCTATAAACCTCCCGGAAGTGTATACTACAACTCACCAAAATTTGATCGCAATCGGATGAATGGTTTATGAAGGCATAAAAGGCGAACACACAGACATTCCTTTTTATATATATATATACTCGCTTTGCTCGTTGCTGCAGCCGTTTAGGAGTTGATAGGGGGGGGGCACACACACACCCAGACAGACAGACAGACAGACAGAAGGACAGACAGACAGACACACATTTGCCCGATCTCATAAGTCTACTTTTTCCTCATTTTTGCAAAATGTGAAAAGTAGGCTAAAAATGGACCCCAAATGACAAGAAGGTTACCGTCCCCATAAGACAACAAAATGTTAACAATAAGTTCCGTGACGAACTAAACAGCCTCTTTTTCTTAAAATTTAAGATTCATGCCAATGATTAATCTATATGGATTTATCTAGAATAATGACGAAATTAAGTTGCTAATATCGATATTTCTAATTAGTTCGAAATACTGTATACCTGGCATAATGTAGCCTAATAGAGCACTACAGTTGGCAGCCCTCGTGACTGAATATATTCTTAGTTCCATCTCTTAAGGTACAGAATACAAAATTTGGTTCAAGACCAATGGATAGCATAGACGTTACATGCAGTTAAACATTGGATCTAACAGCGCGCGTAAAATCATGTTGGCAACAATGTCATGCATGTATTGGTCAGAAATAATCTGAAATAATATGATCTATTGTTGTGCCAATTTTGAATTAAATCCATTAGTTAGTTTAGAAGTTACATACATTACAAAATTCGACCTATTAGCAGGCTTAGAATCAAGTTGGCAGCACTGACGTATATTAGTTACTCCAAATTAATCTAGAATGCCAGGTACTATACGTGTGGAAAGTTTAGAGCTATTGGCTTGCATACTTTCTGATTTATTGATATTAGGGTAAAAAAATAGAAACTGCATTTATTAACAATTGGCAGCCTTGGTTGCTCTTAAGAATACGCATAGTCATATGTGTTATGGTATATAACACATACGAAATTTGGTTGAAATCCAATTGATAGTATAGAAGTTACATGTATTTAAAGTTGAACCTCTCAGCAGGCTTAGAATCATGTTGGTAGCAGTGACCTATATAAGTTACTCCAAATTAATATAGAATGTCAGGTACTATACGTGTGCATAGTTTAAAGCTGCCGACTTGCATACTTTCTGATATATTGGTATTTGGATAAAATAAATTTTGAGCATTTATTAACAGTTGGCAGTCTTGGTGGCTCTTAAGAATACGCTCAGTCATATATGTTTATGTACACATAGCACATACGAAATTTTGTTGAATTCCAATTGATAGTGTAGAAGTTATATGCATTTAAAAATTGGACCTATCAGCAGGCTTATAATCATTTCGGCTACACTGCCATGTATGTCCTCCTAGAAATTAAACTGAAATATTATTATGTGTACGTGTGCCACTATTAAAATAGCTCCCATTCATACCTTTCAAGGTATCCAACATGGAGGTCAAATTTCAATTGCGATTTTTCAGCAGTTGGTAGCACTGACATCATTTTCAAATACGGCATTGAGATATTCAAGTATAGATCTTTACTCCTACCAAACTTTGTTTCGATTGCTGCAGCCGATTAGGAGTTGATAGGGGTGGACACACACACAGCCAGACATACAGACAGACGGACAGACAGAAGGACAGACAGACAGAAGGACAGACAGACAGAAGGACATACAGACACACAATTGCCCGGATCGATCTCATAAGTCTACTTTTTCCTCATTTTTGCCAAATGTGAAAAGTAGGCTAAAAAAATACGTACATATATTGAATATCAGTTTCTATGTGGTAGAATGTAAATTCATTTTCTACAATATTGAGCACCTCTAAATATGCCCCTCGATTAACGTCCTAATATGATAATTTCAAAAAAAATATACAGCAGTATGATTAAAACCAGTTATATTAAATACATTTGTGCAATACAACCGTAAAGTTAAGGCAGAAAAATAAAAAAGTACCCTGGAAGTCGGTAGGATTCGCCACATTCATCTGTGAATTCAAGTTGCTCGTTCCTTTCAAAAAACGGCTAAGAAAAGTCAAGTACTGGCAAACGGAAATATTCAATTGACGAAAAATAAAACCCTTCATCAGAATTAAAGCACACAGGGGAAAATATGTAGGTAATATACCATCTTAAAAAGCCTACAGAGACAGTAACTCACATTATACAGACTGCATGAAGGGTATAAAATTAGACTCAAAATCACATATTGTTTCCGACCCCACAAAACCCCTCTATAAATATTACAATACATAATCAGATCATACTGGAAATAAACCAATAAACAAAGGTATATAGTTGAGCATAGGTCCTAGTGGAAAATAATTCTATCACCTGAAACCAAAAATGCATGGGACGAAAAAATACATCAAAATATCATGTTGGTTTCCGACCCTACAAGACGTAAAAATATAATAAAAGTATTAAAAAGTATTGCCATTTATCAAGTTTGTAACTCATTTGCAAGTGGGTAAACATTTATGTCAGTGAGTGAGTGAGTGAGTCAGCCATGTGGCTATATATAATATAGATAAAAGATAAGATTATTTATTTGTCAGGGTAGCCTAGCGGGGATATCGTTAGTCTGTTGACCCAAGATGGAGACGGTCACGTGAGTGAGGTAGGGCAAGAGGTGGTTAGGGTAAAATATTTTAGAAGTCGTTTTCCATGGTTGTGCCATGAATATCCATGAGTGGAGGGCACAACCTTAAGATCCCATCAACTAGTCTAAACTGAATGACATGTGCGAAGCGCAATCATTATATTGGAGAAAGAGGAGTTGGGTTAGAACAAACAAGCTGACGTAACAGGATGCAAGGTATAGCGACTAATGCGTCAGCGAACAGGATGCAACTTGTCCAGCCGTGGGAACTATCTACGCATGCGCTCAATCATAGTGGCGTTTAAATTAGAGATCGGGTACAACCCTAGATGCTATGTTAATCATAATCAGCTGCTTACAGTGTATTACCAGGCTGCAGAACGGTTATATCATGAAACTCAAACGGTACACACGATTATAAATACCCATATACAGGGCTAATAGCAGTTATATCCAAATACCCCCTAACTACACGGTCTTAATGACTTTCATTTTACAAAACCTCTAATATGAATTAAATTACTAGCAATTATATGGTACTGATGGCTGTGATAGTCATACTCCACACTCATACAACTACACGAGGCTGATAACGTATATATCCCTACGTTTTAGCTATATGGAACTAATGAGAGATCACCGATATATTTTAATCTCACAACACACTTAAGTGGTTAGTGCTGATACCCAACATGTTCCTAAACCTTAACACAAACACACCCAGCTACACAGAGATGATGACCCAAGTGTTCCAAGTTCTCTATTTACTCAAACACAGCAACGCTGATACTCCATGTTCAAATACTTAGATATTATTATTTTTACCTAAGGTGTTACAACACCTAGCTAACACAGGCAGTGTGCTCGAGCGAATTGTTCTAAAATTTTACACAGATTTTCTAACGAAAGTTTAGAATTGTTTTAACATACCGGAGACAGATCTCTCTCTTGGTGAACTCTTTTTCTCTTTAGACCCGGACGGTATTAGGATAACTCAGGCCTAGGGTATTAATACTATAACGACATCTAGAGTTTCTCGACACGCTTTTGTTTGACGGTAGATGCGAGTCAATGAATGGTAACGACTTAGACTCTAAACACACGTGTCACGGCACCTGCAAGGTTCCTAAAATCTATATCATTTAATAAATTGCCGAATTTCTAATCACACGGTGTCGATGACTGATATATCCCTAGTCATTTACATATTTAACTACACAAGTCTGATGACCTCCCTGTTTACAATTTTTTACTATACAGGACAAATAAACGAAATAATGCAATAGACCAACATGAATTAGACACTCGCAAGTATACTAGGCAGATGACCGAAATGTTCCCAAAACCTCTCTCTCACACACACACACACACACACACACACACACAAATACACGCGGCTGCATGACCAAAATGTTCCTTACAAGTCCACAGTTAACTGCACGGGACTGGAGCAGAGGTTGTGGGAATAATTATCATTAATAATAATAATAATAATAATAATAATAATTACCCCTGGCACTACAGCCCGTGAAGGGCCCAGACCTACCAAGCGACCGCTGCCCAGCCATTTGGCAAGCAGATATTGGGGTGATGCGTGATCAGCGCATTGGGTCCCCTCGGCCGTTAATCTAGGTTTTCGTGATCGGGGGCGCTGCCTCACCGTCAGACAGCTACTCAATTGTCTTCACGAGGCTGAGTACACCCCGTTCCAGCCCTGACGTCAGTTTCTAAAATCACTGATGCAGCCGGAAAACGAACCCGGGGCCTCCGGGTGAGAGGCAGGCGCGCTACCCCATCACCACGGGGCCGGCGGGAATCATTATCAGCAGTAGTTTAATTCCTCTTTGCTATCACCCAGACTGCATGGCGAGCTAATCATGTTTTCGAACACTCCAGGCATTAAAAGCCATGCGCTAAATAAATAATAATAGCTTAAGATAAAGGGTACAGAGACCTTACGTTTAAGGTAACATACAATTCTACGATTTCTAGTTTAACAAGTAGTTCCGTGAAGAACTATACAGCCTATTTTCATATATCCTACTTATGTTAATTGCCTGTATCAACATACACAATTTCTGTTTGATTGCTGCAATAGATTCGTAGATATTGAGAACCGACTAAATATTTGGGATGGTCGCCATGTTGGATCTTATATATGTAGGTCCTAGAGTTATGTACTGTTACATGCAGATTATTGTGAACGTGTAGTATTCAAACTTCAATCGCATAATTAGGACACAACAAAAAACAAGGAGATTTTAAAATTTTGCACAGCTGCCATCTTGAGGTTATGGAAACAATTGAAATAAATTAGATGCCAGTGGATTAACATTCGTATAAGGATTTACTGTACCAAGTTTCACTGCACGCGGATGGTTAAATTGCGAGATACGTCCATGTGAATAATTATAATTCGCGTCACCGCCATGTTGGATTTGTGATCACCAGGTTATTTAAAGTCCTATAGGTGAACTTAAGTTCATAGCCCCTATGAACATTAAAAAATGCAGTTTGATTGCTATAATAGATTCGTAGATATTCAGTATCGTCTAAATAATTCGGATGGTCGCCATGTTGGATTGTTAAATGTATAGGCCATAGAGTCATGTACCATTTAAGGAAAATTATTGCGTAGGTTCATTATTCAAACTTTCACTTCGATCGCATGACTACATCACAAGAAATAAAAACTTAATTTTAAAATTCGCACTGCCGCCATCTTGAGGTTATGTAAACAATTGAACTAAATTAGATACCAGTGGATTACAATGTGTATAAATATTTCCTGTACCAGGTTTCAGTGCGCTTGGAACATTAAATCGCGAGAAAGGTCTATTTAAAATTTTCAAATTCGCTTGGCCGCCATGTTCGTTTTGTAGTTAACCGGTTTTTGAAAGTCATATAGATGGACTTCCAGTAGTGCCCTTTATCTCCGTACAAAATTTTAGGGAGATACCGCTAATAGTTTCAGAGATATAGAATGCCGGTGAAATATTTCGCACATCCGCCATCTTGTGATTATGTGAACAATTGAACGAAGTTAGATGTCGGTGCATAACAATGTATATAAACATATACTGTACCAAGTTTCATTGCGTTTGGTTGGTCAAATCGCGAGAAACGTCTATTTAAAAGTCGCAAATTCGCTTGGCCGCCATGTTGGTTTTGTAGTTACCAGGTTTTCAAAAGTCACATAAGTGAACTTATAGTAGTTCCCTCTATCACATTAGAAAATGTCAGGGTAATATCGGTAATAGTTTCGGAGATATTGAATGCTGGTGAAATATTTCGCACAGCCGCCATGTTGGATTGGTGAGTCGTAACAAAATTTGAAGGGCACAGTCGAGGTCGCCGGGAATAGTGCTATGAACTATCCGAGTTTCATTGAAATCGCTCCTGCCGTTTAGATTTTATTAGGGGGGGGGACACACAAACGAATCACACACACACGCACACACACACGGACAAAAGGTGATCTCATAAGCCTATTTTTTCAAAATTGAAAATAGGCTAAAAATATAGCCTACTTTTCAAAATAAAATAAATATCTCAAAAATCTAAAAGTAGGCTACAATATTTCGTTCTAGGAATAAAGGACAGAGATACATTTCGTTCGAATATCCTAAAACTTTCTACGATTTGTAGTTTAAATGTTAACTCTACTAAACCTATGAGGGGGTGATCAAAAAGTCCAAGATAGTGGCCAGTCATCCGCTCTCTCAAATGCTGTACATAAACTCTTATTGCAGGTGTATTAACAAGCTTTGCAAACTTGGATGACAAATGCACCTCAATGGTCTACTCTCCCTTTGCAAAGGATACCGTGCATTATAGTTAAGTTTAAAAAAGTAAAAAGCTCTTACACCTCTCCTTATTTACCCCGCAATTGAGACCTATACTAGGGCATATCCCTATGGGCATACACGTAGCGAGTTTACGATAACGTTTAAACAATAAAAAAACTTTTTACATGTCATTACAGGTAGCTGAGTAGTGCAGGAGAATCAACAACAACAAAAGCATTTTTGCAGAAAGAAATAATTGACAATACATATAGATTTAGGTACTAGAAAAAATTTGAAAATTGGAGCGTGGCGTTTTAGGGATGTGAAACTTGGATTGTAAACGCATTAAAGAGAATAGAATTCAAGATTTTGAAATATGGCGCTACAGGGGAATGACGAATATTAGATGAGTACATGGAGTAATAAATAAAGAGGAACGCCCGAGTGGGCACGGCCACCGTGGTAGGTGACATGTTAGTTTATCTAGGATCCATATTGCCTCACTACTCGTATTGGCTACATGAAGCGCACGATAAATATCGCCAGGTGGTGTATCGTGACTGTTGTACGGGTCAATGCGTGACGTGGTGAGGTAAAAAGTTCGAATCCCACCATGGACAGACATTTTTGCCATTGTTGTTGTTGCTCGATCCAGGATTCGTGGTCCAAGATTGTTATTGGCAGCGCCCAAAAATAAAGCAGTGCTGGAAGGAATAGTTAGCTGTGGCCAAAATAATAAATTGTGTCAGAAGTTGTCCAGGATCTACACTGAGGTTGTTGAAGGGGTCTATAACCCAGGACCAAGGCGGTGTTGGTGACGTGTCTGGCAAGTGTGGCGGAGGGCTGTGGTGGTCCAGTATCCCCACTGAGGTTGTTGAAGGGGTCTATAACCCAGGACCAAGGCGGTGTTGGTGACGTGTCTAGCAAGTGGGATAGAGGGCTGTGTTGGTCCAGTATCCCCGTTGAGGTTGTTGAAAGGGTCTATAACCCAGGACCAAGGCGGTGTTGGTGACGTGTCTGGCAAGTGGGGCAGAGGGCTCTGTTGGTCCAGTATCCACACTGAGGTTGTTGAAAGGGTCTATAACCCAGGACCAAGGCGGTGTTGGTGACGTGTCTGGCAAGTGGGGCAGAGGGCTGTGTTGGTCCAGTGTCCACACTGAGGTTGTTGAAGGGGTCTATAACCCAGGACCAAGGCGGTGTTGGTGACGTGTCTAGCAAGTGGGGCAGAGGGCTCTGTTGGTCCAGTGTCCACACTGAGGTTGTTGAAGGGGTCTATAACCCAGGACAAAGGCGGTGTTGGTGACGTGTCTGGCAAGTGGGGCAGAGAGCTGTGTTGGTCCAGTATCCACACTGAGGTTGTTGAAGGGGTCTATAACCCAGGACCAAGGCGGTGTTGGTGAAGTGTCTGGCAAGTGGGGCAGAGGGCTGTGTTGGTCCAGTGTCCACACTGAGGTTGTTGTAGGGGTCTATAACCCAGGACCAAGGCGGTGTTGGTGACGTGTCTGGCAAGTGGGGCAGAGGGCTGTGTTGGTCCAGTGTCCACACTGAGGTTGTTGTAAGGGTCTATAACCCAGGACCAAGGCGGTGTTGGTGACGTGTCTGGCAAGTGTGGTGGAGGGCTGTGTTGGTCCAGTATTCACACTGAGGTTGTTGTAAGGGTCTATAACCCAGGACCAAGGCGGTGTTGGTGACGTGTCTGGCAAGTGTGGTGGAGGGCTGTGTTGGTCCAGTGTCCTCACTGAGGTTGTTGTAGGGGTCTATAACCCACGACCAAGGCGGTGTTGGTGACGTGTCTAGCAAGTGGAGCAGAGGGCTGTGTTGGTCCAGTACCCACACTGAGATTGTTGAAGGGGTCTATAACCCAGGACCAAGGCGGTGTTGGTGAAGTGTCTGGCAAGTGGGACAGAGGGCTGTGTTGGTCCAGTGTCCACACTGAGGTTGTTGTAGAAGTCTATAACCCAGGACCAAGGCGGTGTTGGTGAAGTGTCTGGCAAGTGGGGCAGAGGGCTGTGTTGGTTCAGTGTCCACACTGAGGTTGTTGTAGGGGTCTATAACCCAGGACCAAGGCGGTGTTGGTGAAGTGTCTGGCAAGTGGGGCAGAGGGCTGTGTTGGTCCAGTGTCCACACTGAGGTTGTTGTAGGGGTCTATAACCCAGGACCAAGGCGGTGTTGGTGACGTGTCTGGCAAGTGTGGTGGAGGGCTGTGATGGTCCAGTATCCACACTGAGTTTGTTGTAGGGGTCTATAACTCAGGACCAAGGCGGTGTTGGTGACGTGTCTGGCAAGTGTGGTGGAGGGCTGTGTTGGTTCAGGATCCTCACTGAGGTTGTTGTAGGGGTCTATAACCCAGGACCAAGGCGGTGTTGGTGACGTGTCTGGCAAGTGTGGTGGAGGGCTGTGTTGGTCCAGTGTCCACACTGAGGTTGTTGTAAGGGTCTATAACCCAGGACCAAGGCGGTGTTGGTGACGTGTCTAGCATGTGGGGCAGAGGGCTGTGTTGGTCCAGTGTCCACACTGAGGTTGTTGTTGGGGTCTATAACCCAGGACCAAGGCGGTGTTGGTGAAGTGTCTGGCAAGTGTGGTGGAGGGCTGTGTTGGTCCAGTGTCCACACTGAGGTGGTTTTAGTGGTCTATAACCCAGGACCAAGGCGGTGTTGGTGACGTGTCTGGCAAGTGGGGCAGAGGGCTGTGTTGGTCCAGTGTCCACACTGAGGTTGTTGTAGGGGTCTATAACCCAGGACGAAGGCGGTGTTGGTGAAGTGTCTGGCAAGTGTGGTGGAGGGCTGTGTTGGTCCAGTATCCACACTGAGGTTGTTGTAGGGGTCTATAACCCAGGACCAAGGCGGTGTTGGTGACGTGTCTGGCAAGTGTGGTGGAGGGCTGTGTTGGTCCAGTGTCCACACTGAGGTTGTTGTAGGGGTCTATAACCCAGGACCAAGGCGGTGTTGGTGAAGTGTCTGGCAAGTGGGGCAGAGGGCTGTGTTGGTTCGGGATCCTCACTGAGGTTGTTGAATGGGTCTATAACCCAGGACCGAGGCGGTGTTGGTGACGTGTCTAGCAAGTGGGGCAGAGGGCTCTGTTGGTCCAGTATCCCCACTGAGGTTGTTGATAGGGTCTATAACCCAGGACCAAGGCGGTATTGGTGACGTGTCTGGCAAGTGGGGCAGAGGGCTCTGTTGGTCCAGTATCCACACTGAGGTTGTTGAAAGGGTCAATAACCCAGGACCAAGGCGGTGTTGGTGACGTGTCTGGCAAGTGGGGCAGAGGGCTGTGTTGGTCCAGTGTCCACACTGAGGTTGTTGAAAGGGTCTATAACCCAGGACCAAGGCGGTGTTGGTGAAGTGTCTGGCAAGTGTGGTGGAGGGCTGTGTTGGTCCAGTGTCCACACTGAGGTTGTTGAAGGCGTCTATAACCCAGGACCAAGGCGGTGTTGGTGACGTGTCTGGCAAGTGGGGCAGAGAGCTGTGTTGGTCCAGTGTCCACACTGAGGTTGTTGAAAGGGTCTATAACCCAGGGCCAAGGCGGTGTTGGTGACGTGTCTGGCAAGTGTGGCGGAGGGCTGTGGTGGTGCAGGATTAACGCTGAGGTTGTTGAAGGGATCTATAACCCAGGACCAAGGCGGTGTTGGAGACGTGTCTGTCAAGTGTGGTGGAGGGCTGTGGTGGTGCAGGATTAACGCTGAGGTTGTTGAAGGGGTCTATAACCTAGGACCAAGGCGGTGTTGGAGACGTGTCTAGCAAGTGTGGCGGAGGGCTGTGTTGGTCCAGTATCCACACTGAGGTTGTTGTAGGGGTCTATAACCCAGGACCAAGGCGGTGTTGGTGACGTGTCTGGCAAGTTGGGCAGAGGGCTGTGTTGGTGCAGGATTAACGCTGAGGTTGTTGAAGGGGTCTATAACCCAGGACCAAGGCGGTGTTGGTGACGTGTCTAGCAAGTGTGGCGGAGGGCTGTGTTGGTGCAGGATTAACGCTGAGGTTTAGGGGTCTATAACCCAGGACCAAGGCGGTGTTGGTGACGTGTCTAGCAAGTGGGGCAGAGGGCTGTGTTGGTCCAGTATCCACACTGAGGTTGTTGAAGTGGTCTATAACCCAGGACCAAGGCGGTGTTGGTGAAGTGTCTGGGAAGTGGGGCAGAGGGCTGTGTTGGTCCAGTGTCCACACTGAGGTTGTTGAAGGGGTCTATAACCCAGGACCAAGACCGTGTTGGTGACGTGTCTGGCAAATGTGGTGGAGGGCTGTGGTGGTCCAGAATCACCTCTGAGGTTGTTGTAGGGGTCTATAACCCAGGACCAAGGCGGTGTTGGTGACGTGTCTGGCAAGTGGGGCAGAGGGCTGTGTTGGTCCAGTGTCCACACTGAGGTTGTTGAAGGGGTCTATAACTCAGGACCAAGGCGGTGTTGGTGACGTGTCTGGCAAATGTGGTGGAGGGCTGTGGAGGTCCAGAATCCATTCTTCGGTTGTTGTATGGGTCTATAACCCAGGACCAAGGCGGTGTTGGTGAAGTGTCTGGCAAGTGGGGCAGATGGCTGTGTTGGTCCAGTGTCCACACTGAGGTTGTTGAAGGGGTCTATAACTCAGGACCAAGGCGGTGTTGGCGACGTGTCTGGCAAATGTGGTGGAGGGCTGTGGTGGTCCAGTATCCACACTGAGTTTGTCGTAGGGGTCTATAACCCAGGACCAAGGCGGTGTTGGTGAAGTGTCTGGCAAGTGGGGCAGAGGGCTGTGTTGGTTCAGTGTCCACACTGAGGTTGTTGTAGGGGTCTATAACCCAGGACCAAGGCGGTGTTGGTGAAGTGTCTGGCAAGTGGGGCAGAGGGCTGTGTTGGTCCAGTGTCCACACTGAGGTTGTTGTAGGGGTCTATAACCCAGGACCAAGGCGGTGTTGGTGACGTGTCTGGCAAGTGTGGTGGAGGGCTGTGATGGTCCAGTATCTACACTGAGTTTGTTGTAGGGGTCTATAACTCAAGACCAAGGCGGTGTTGGTGACGTGTCTGGCAAGTGTGGTGGAGGGCTGTGTTGGTTCAGGATCCTCACTGAGGTTGTTGTAGGGGTCTATAACCCAGGACCAAGGCGGTGTTGGTGACGTGTCTGGCAAGTGTGGTGGAGGGCTGTGTTGGTCCAGTGTCCACACTGAGGTTGTTGTAAGGGTCTATAACCCAGGACCAAGGCGGTGTTGGTGACGTGTCTAGCAAGTGGGGCAGAGGGCTGTGTTGGTCCAGTGTCCACACTGAGGTTGTTGTTGGGGTCTATAACCCAGGACCAAGGCGGTGTTGGTGAAGTGTCTGGCAAGTGTGGTGGAGGGCTGTGTTGGTCCAGTGTGCACACTGAGGTGGTTTTAGGGGTCTATAACCCAGGACCAAGGCGGTGTTGGTGAAGTGTCTGGCAAGTGGGGCAGAGGGCTGTGTTGGTCCAGTGTCCACACTGAGGTTGTTGTAGGGGTCTATAACCCAGGACGAAGGCGGGTTTGGTGAAGTGTCTGGCAAGTGTGGTGGAGGGCTGTGTTGGTCCAGTATCCACACTGAGGTTGTTGTAGGGGTCTATAACCCAGGACCAAGGCGGTGTTGGTGACGTGTCTGGCAAGTGTGGTGGAGGGCTGTGTTGGTGCAGTGTCAACACTGAGGTTGTTGTAGGGGTCTATAACCCAGGACCAAGGCGGTGTTGGTGAAGTGTCTGGCAAGTGGGGCAGAGGGCTGTGTTGGTTCGGGATCCTCACTGAGGTTGTTGAATGGGTCCATAACCCAGGACCGAGGCGGTGTTGGTGACGTGTCTAGCAAGTGGGGCAGAGGGCTCTGTTGGTCCAGTATCCCCACTGAGGTTGTTGATAGGGTCTATAACCCAGGACCAAGGCGGTGTTGGTGACGTGTCTGGCAAGTGGGGCAGAGGGCTCTGTTGGTCCAGTATCCACACTGAGGTTGTTGAAAGGGTCTATAACCCAGGACCAAGGCGGTGTTGGTGACGTGTCTGGCAAGTGGGGCAGAGGGCTGTGTTGGTCCAGTGTCCACACTGAGGTTGTTGAAAGGGTCTATAACCCAGGACCAAGGCGGTGTTGGTGAAGTGTCTGGCAAGTGTGGTGGAGGGCTGTGTTGGTCCAGTGTCCACACTGAGGTTGTTGAAGGGGTCTATAACCCAGGACCAAGGCGGTGTTGGTGACGTGTCTGGCAAGTGGGGCAGAGAGCTGTGTTGGTCCAGTGTCCACACTGAGGTTGTTGAAAGGGTCTATAACCCAGGGCCAAGGCGGTGTTGGTGACGTGTCTGGCAAGTGTGGCGGAGGGCTGTGGTGGTGCAGGATTAACGCTGAGGTTGTTGAAGGGATCTATAACCCAGGACCAAGGCGGTGTTGGAGACGTGTCTGGCAAGTGTGGTGGAGGGCTGTGGTGGTGCAGGATTAACGCTGAGGTTGTTGAAGGGGTCTATAACCTAGGACCAAGGCGGTGTTGGAGACGTGTCTAGCAAGTGTGGCGGAGGGCTGTGTTGGTCCAGTATCCACACTGAGGTTGTTGTAGGGGTCTATAACCCAGGACCAAGGCGGTGTTGGTGACGTGTCTGGCAAGTTGGGCAGAGGGCTGTGTTGGTGCAGGATTAACGCTGAGGTTGTTGAAGGGGTCTATAACCCAGGACCAAGGCGGTGTTGGTGACGTGTCTAGCAAGTGTGGCGGAGGGCTGTGTTGGTGCAGGATTAACGCTGAGGTTTAGGGGTCTATAACCCAGGACCAAGGCGGTGTTGGTGACGTGTCTAGCAAGTGGGGCAGAGGGCTGTGTTTGTCCAGTATCCACACTGAGGTTGTTGAAGTGGTCTATAACCCAGGACCAAGGCGGTGTTGGTGAAGTGTCTGGGAAGCGGGGCAGAGGGCTGTGTTGGTCCGGTGTCCACACTGAGGTTGTTGAAGGGGTCTATAACCCAGGACCAAGGCCGTGTTGGTGACGTGTCTGGCAAATGTGGTGGAGGGCTGTGGTGGTCCAGAATCACCTCTGAGGTTGTTGTAGGGGTCTATAACCCAGGACCAAGGCGGTGTTGGTGACGTGTCTGGCAAGTGGGGCAGAGGGCTGTGTTGGTCCAGTGTCCACACTGAGGTTGTTGAAGGGGTCTATAACTCAGGACCAAGGCGGTGTTGGTGACGTGTCTGGCAAATGTGGTGGAGGGCTGTGGAGGTCCAGAATCCATTCTGAGGTTGTTGTAATGGTCTATAACCCAGGACCAAGGCGGTGTTGGTGAAGTGTCTGGCAAGTGGGGCAGAGGGCTATGTTGGTCCAGTGTCCACACTGAGGTTGTTGAAGGGGTCTATAACTCAGGACCAAGGCGGTGTTGGCGACGTGTCTGGCAAATGTGGTGGAGGGCTGTGGTGGTCCAGAATCCACTCTGAGGTTGTTGTAGGGGTCTATAACCCAGGACCAAGGCGGTGTTGGTGACCTGTCTGGCAAGTGGGGCAGAGGGCTGTGTTGGTCCAGTGTCCACACTGAGGTTGTTGAAGGGGTCTATAACTCAGGACCAAGGCGGTGTTGGTGACGTGTCTGGCAAATGTGATGGAGGGCTGTGGTGGTCCAGAATCCACTCTGAGGTTATTGTAGGGGTCTATAACCCAGGACCAAGGCGGTGTTGGTGACGTGTCTGGCAAGTGTGGCGGAGGGCTGTGGTGGTCCAGGATCCACACTGAGGTTGTTGAAGGGGTCTATAACCCAGGACCAAGGCGGTGTTGTTGACGTGTCTGGCAAGTGTGGTGGAGGGCTGTGGTGGTCCAGGATCCTCACTGAGGTTGTTGTAGGGGTCTATAACCCAGGACCAAGGCGGTGTTGGTGACGTGTCTGGCAAGTGTGGCGGAGGGCTGTGGTGGTTCAGTATCTACACTGAGGTTGTTGTAGGGGTCTATAACCCAGGACCAAGGCGGTGTTGGTGACGTGTCTGGCAAGTGGGGCAGAGGGCTGTGTTGGTCCAGTATCCCCACTGAGGTTGTTGTAGGGGTCTATAACCCAGGACCAAGGCGGTGTTGGTGACGTGTCTGGCAAGTGGGGCAGAGGGCTGTGTTGGTCCAGTATCCCCACTGAGGTTGTTGTAGGGGTCTATAACCCAGGACCAAGGCGGTATTGGTGACGTGTCTGGCAAATGGGGCAGAGGGCTGTGTTGGTCCAGTATCCCCACTGAGGTTGTTGTAGGGGTCTATAACCCAGGACCAAGGCGGTGTTGGTGACGTGTCTGGCAAGTGGGGCAGAGGGCTGTGTTGGTCCAGTGTCCACACTGAGGTTGTTGTAGGGGTCTATAACCCCGGACCAAGGCGGTGTTGGTGACGTATCTGGCAAGTGAGGCAGAGGGCTGTGTTGGTCCAGTATCCCCACTGAGGTTGTTGTAGGGGTCTATAACCCAGGACCAAGGCGGTATTGGTGACGTGTCTGGCAAGTGGGGCAGAGGGCTGTGTTGGTCCAGTATCCCTACTGAGGTTGTTGTAGGGGTCTATAACCCAGGACCAAGGCGGTGTTGGTGACGTGTCTGGCAAGTGGGGCAGAGGGCTGTGTTGGTCCAGTGTCCACACTGAGGTTGTTGTAGGGGTCTATAACCCAGGACCAAGGCGATGTTGGTGACGTGTCTGGCAAGTGGGGCAGAGGGCTGTGTTGGTCCAGTATCCACACTGAGGTTGTTGTAGGGGTCTATAACCCAGGACCAAGGCGGTGTTGGTGACGTGTCTGGCAAGTGTGGTGGAGGTGGTAGTGGAGGTGCTTCACTCTGGTCGTGAACTTAATTTCAACAGCGCGGAACGGTGCTGTGATGGCTGTGAACAAGTTCAAGGAGAGGTGAAAACCGAAAAGCAGAGGTTCTGGAAAACAACCTATGTTGTGCCTGTGCAAAGCCGTCTGGGATAAGGTGATGTGTACTTATGCCTAGTGAGGGCTCCGGGAGTCCACCGCCCCTGACCATGGAAAGAGGGGTTGAATGTTGCCCCCTGGCTCTGGGAAACATTTTCACAGCAGGCATACGGGCTTACCGCTCTGTCACGTAATGAATGACCACTAGAGCTATGAAATGCCTCTTGAGTCCTCATGTCCTACTTCCACCGAATTTAGGGCCACGGGCTTCTGCACTTCACGGAATATTCTTGCGCAAAACTGTAATATTAACTGTCCGTAGGTGGTCTTCTTGCATACACATATGTGTACTGAACTGCTATGTCACACTCGACTGACCCACTGATTCGTTGCAGCTCACTTTCTTGACTGACGGCACCGTCGTAAACGTATCACTGAACTCTTCTGCGTGGCATTCCTTACATAGTTAGAGGGATAATCTTCGTTATTCCAGGTAGATTTGATACGAGACCTTTCATTATCATTTTGGCTTGTCTTGAGAGCCCCACGTTATCTCTTGGAGAATCATAACTCACACGCGTACTCCCTCCCGTTACCATCACCTACAAATGGCGTCTGCCAGCAGCCATTAGCCTACCGTGCTCTGTCGGGTGATGAGAGAAACTGCCAGATTGTAGAGTTTAGTGGACGAAAGTAGGAATAAATGGTGGACTTGGCAACATATAATTATTTGAACTAAACTATTTGGAAGACAGAGAGTATCTTGATATTTTATACAGCTTTACAGATGCTTCATATAATGTTGTGTGATTCATTGTTCTTTGAGTGGTGTGGCAGAGTCCATGTAAGTATGTTCGTAATGAATTGTTATTAACATTAGTGGTGGAGTGTGTGTACCAATGATAGAAATTTTATATGATGCGTAATTGATTGGTTTATATTACTTTATTTTGAAAACGAATAGCAGTGCGGAATTTTTCATGCTGTAATTGTCCCATAGATTAATAATTAAATAATTAGTAATTAACTATAATTAACAATAATTAATAATTAACAATGCCACACCCCTCAGCTCCCTCTACCCACACTTCCCCCCCCCCCTCCCCCCACCGCCCCACTGCAACGGGAATCTACAGCCATAATGTTCTTATCGAGGATTGGGTAGGTTTTGGCTATGGATAAACTCTACCCGCAAGGGAAGATGCAGAGAAAAGGAAAGGGAAGTGGGTTTCGGAATGAAGAACAAGTGTGGGTAAATAGGACGAGAGTCCAATACTAAGCAAACAAAATGAATTTGAATGAGTATTTAGTGACGAGTGTCACCGCAAAGCCCGTGAAGCCCCTAAAGTGAGTATGGACCTGGACGCAGCTAACGGGAGATGCGGCTGGAGCTTGGGCTATTTGCAAGCAAGCAGCGATCGTACCTTCCCTTCCGAGCCTATATTTGGCTACTATAGGGAAGGGTGGTAGTCTGGTAAGACAAGGAATGACAGATTTATTGTATATCCTTTCAAAGGAGTTGGGTGTGATCGAAGGCTTTGAAAGGCGCAAATAATTTGAAGTCGCCGTGATAACTTTAGTTCTTGGAACTGCAGGATCTCCAACGAGCGACCCAATATTCTCAGGAAGAGTATCGATGAAGCAGTTATAATGCTTTTGGGAACGATTTTGTTGTTTCTTTGAAAATTTTGGTAAAACGCCAATTGTTGCACTTAAGATACGTTGAGCTTTTAACCAGCAGAGTACCGACTAAAAGTTCAAACCAGAGGAAAACTATGAATTTAGAAAACAAACCATAAGTTATAGAGAAAGTCTCAACAAGCAGGAAGCTTTCTGGGCTAGCTATGCTTGCCTCGATGGCTCGTTAGAATTAGTTATGAAAACTAAGAGAATCCTTGAACTCGATATTTGAAATTTCAAGTTAAATGCATCAAGTGGCAATACATTAATTACTTTTTTAAGTAATTTACTTAAAGAGGGTATAAGCCAATGAAGAGTTAGGGAAGACAAGGACCTGCCTGACCGTTATTCTGGATCTGCCTGACCGTTATTCTGTTGTAATGTATAAAGCGCAAAGTTGAAATTTTGTTTATTTAACAATAAAGAAACAGTTGCCGTAGCAAACAATATATAGTTGATTTAGATTCAAATTAATGACAATAAATAGTTTTAACCTACAAAAGTCTGAGACTTAATGCTAACAAATTGGAAATCTTTTGACAATGTTAAATAGGACGCAAGTCTAACACTTGCTTCGAGCACAAAATCTGAATAATATTTTAAAAGTTGTGCTAAAAATAGAAAACTTTAGAGTTTATTACGAGGATTGCAAGTAATTAAAGCTTTAACAAGGAATCTGGTACAATATAGGCACTTTAAGAATTCCTATTGGAGATCTTAAAGGCTATGAAAAAGTATTTAATATGAGATTATAACAATAAAAAGAGAGGAAAATTAAGAAGAAGTTTCTATAACTTCTTATATTTAAACAGGGATCACGGGAAAATTGGGGCCAGTTGCCCTTTCGTGAAACCTGGAAAATGAGAGATAGAAAACTCAATTGTGAGTAGAAATAATTGAATTCCCTAGCAAAAGAGGAAAAACATTTGTTTAAATGTGTGCTAGACACAGATATTTTGCAGAATTAAGTTATTGTAAACTGAACAAAGATAGGAGGGCACTTGCTATTGAGTGACACCTCGTTGAAATAGACCTAAATTTTATAATTTAATTATAATATGTTAGTAAGGTATTTGAGAGGAGGAAAATAGGAGGTTGAGGAAAATGTCTTGGCCATATTTATTGCTCTCGTTCGAACGCGACACGTATGGTGGTTGAACGGGCACTGTTATACACTGTAGTCTCTTGAAAAGTTCACTATTGCAGCACGGAAAGTTTCATAAGAAGAAAAGTTATTGCAGTTATGTAAATCACTAGTTGAATTTTAACTTGTTTATTGCGTTGTGGCTTTTATAGGGTGTAGTTGAATGCAGCGGAAAGTTTCCCACGAAGGAAGACAAATTAGGCGTGGACTAACAAATGCTGTTAAGAAAAATCTTTAGCTAAGAAATGTATTCCCATATTTAGGTGGAAAATTCTTGACGGCTTTACTTGCAGAAAGATGACATGATGTAGAAAGTTCTAGAGCATTGATATCTGTTGAATTGGGCAAGACAAGTCCCTCGGCGGAAAGCTGAATTCTATAGAGAGTGGGTACTTTAAATTATCCCTCGGTGTGAGATAGTATCTCAGATAATCAGTACAAGAAGTACTTTTTCATTTTAGAAAGTTAGCTGAAGTAGCCACAACTAGATCAGGAAGATCTTTTGAAGGCAGTTATTGTTTCGCATTTAGCAATTTCATACTGTCTATAAAATCAGATAAAATGCTATAAGCAATTTAAGACTCTTAAAACATGGTGAAAACCATTGAAGTTGTACTTAGCTCTTTTTGAAGAGAGACGATGGTCCGGACGATGTATCTCGAGGAAAGGAGACAAGCTCGGGAAGAGCTTGGACTGTATTTGTAGACGCCTGACTCTGAAGTGAAAGCCGCTCGACGAAGCACAGAGGTACCAAGGAAAGAAAAGGGCTGGGGGAAAAGGACAAAGGAACATACATAAAGATTACCAACATAACAATGATAAATTGCTTTCTTAGATAATACTTTTCTTGAAGAAGTGATCTTCAAGGAGAAGCTAGCAGGCGATGATGACGACGTCGGGAGGATTGGAATGATGAAGAAGTCCTCTTGAGCATGGAGATGTTAGCTGGAGATAGCAAGGACATCTTGTGGCTGGATTGGGAAGGAAGTCCTCTTGAGAGTTGAGATATTGCGAAACTTCAGTAGTTAGCTGCTAGATGCCGCTAGGTTGAACATGGAAGATATATATCTAGAACAGACTTTTAAACAAAGTAAGCAAATAAAAGAAAAGGTAAGAAATCACTGTTGGTGTTTGAGAAATAGGAAGAAATAAGTTAAGCAAAGAGCAGCAAAAGCTAACTCTGTCTTACCGTGTATTCCAAAGAATACACCAAGGATAAGCACCTCTCTATGCATTATTCTATGTGATGTTATTGTCCTCTCTGGTAAAATTCCAATCTGACGGTAAACATGTCCCACTTCCCGATCTCCAGCCGAGGACTCTGCGACAGGGGATTAAAATCGCAATGGTGACATTCTACTGGTCAAAACATGGATGTTAGAAGTGTGATTATCCATAGGTAGGTTTAGGAACATGAAAAGGGAAGTAGATAGGTTGAAGTTTGATTTGGGTTGGATAAGTGAAGTAAGCAAGTAGAATGGGACTTCTGTCCAGGGGACTAAATTATCATTAGCACTTAGTCAAATATCGGTTGTGGGGAATAAGTCTCATATTAACTAGTCAACTTGGACCGTGGGTAGAATATTATGAGCAAAACCTACGTGCATTAGTGTAGTATAAGTCTATTAGGCTGTTAATCACACAAATGATAAAGAAGTCGAAAAGTACTACTCAGAAATAGGTTTTATTCTGAGGCTTGTCATTAGTGATAAAAATGTAATTGATTATGTGAGATTGAAATACAGTATTAGGAAACGGATGAGAAAGAAAAATAGCGATGAATGGCTGACTGGATGAAAGGTATGATCGGTTAAGCAAAATAATAGAATTCTGCACCTATCACCAATAGTGAACAGTTAACACATTAACAACCTCCACAACAGAAATGTAAATACATGAATCAGCCAAGTAGGTATAAGACTTTTTTTAATTGACTTCATTATGGACCAGCAGAAATTCTGAAAGCTGATTTTAGGTTTCAAAACGTACTTCGTGTCCAACAAAAGTTGTGACTACAATCTGGTTATTATGGAGTAAATGGAAAGAAGTAATGAAGAACTCCAGTGCAAATGATGCGAATTTTAAAAAAGAGATAGAAAAAATCGAAGATTGGCAGAGAGGAAAGAAGAGACAGTATGTAGAAGGTAAGAATTTCGGATCACTCAGGATTCACTACAATTAATGAATGAAAGTTGGACGAATAAGAACGCACGATATGATATACAGATAGCAGACGTCTGAAAATTGAGGTAAAAATGAGCTGCAAGAATACTAATGAAAATGGTTCAAAGAAAAATGTTTAAAGACTACGTCATGGTTTATTAGCTAGCGTAGTTGGCTAACGCCGCGGAGTAGCTGATTCTATCTGGTCTGAGGGCTGGGACGGGGTACACTCAGCCTCCTAAGACCAAATTAACGAATCATGGGCAGGATTTGCTCATCAGCCATCCTCGTACTGACTTTCAGGGGTTACCAACTCTCACTCCAGGCAAATATTAATGTGGTTTCTGATTTAAAGCCACGACCGACTCCTTCCCATTCCTAGATTTAATTAAAATTGCTCTAACTAATACAGCGATCACAGTACACAGGTAATCAGAAAATGTCCAAACACACACAAAAACAAACCAAATACACGAGGTTATATGACCACGCAGTGTGAGCTCCTAGGATGAAAAAACATAATTGTCCAAGTGTAGAAAATTGTTTTAGGTAGGAAACGTCTATACAGTTTACCGAAAGGTTATGAATGATTTCGGGCAAATATGGTTTAAGTGGTCTAATATTAGTGAATGAGGTGAAAACCCGTAATAGATATATACGAAAAATGTTGACAGAATCATGAACTACATTGAGCGTTAGTGTGGGGCTAAGGAGATTAAGGGTAATATTGTGAAAGATGAGACAAAATTGCTGAGCATAAAAGAGGAGATTTCATTTAGGGATCAGAATTGGTTGGCCACTAGAAGATCTATGTAGAAAGGAACCACCAATCATGGGTGATGCACCGACTGAGTTACTACAATGCATAGGGGCTGAAGATCTGTTCAGTTTATATTGCTTACTATTACGTTGGATTTTTTGACGGCTATGCCATGGGTATAAAAGATTCTTGTCATCATCCCTATACCCTAGGAAGCAGCAGCTGACAGACGTGTTTGATGACTCACGCTAGCAAGTTTCTAAATAGAATAGATAACAAGTGGATGGGACGATAGCCATGTTATTTGAAGGCCACTTTGCTTAAACCAGATCTTAGCAATAAGGGGAGCTGTATTAAGTGTTAAACTGATCTTAGAAGCTAGAAGCTAGAATGAAAAATAAGAACACTTTTGAGGCATATTTAGTCCTAAAAAGCTGGTGGTAGGTTTTTGCTGAATATTAACACTACCTAAGGGATGATGATAAGAGAGAAAAGAAGATGGGGTTCGGCGTGGAGACAAGTATTGTCAGATAGGATGAGAATCCAGCACAAAAGCATAAAAACCGATAGAAATACGTATTCAGCCACAGGCTCCACCGCACAAAGAGCGTGAGACACCTAAAGTGGGTAGGGACCTGACTACAGCTATCGGGAAACGCAGCTGGAGCTGGGGCTGTTTGCAAGCAAGCGATAAGCGCTCTTTCCCTCCCGAGCTGGTATTCCGGTACTATGGGGACGGGTGGCACTCTGGCAAGACAAAGTAAGCCAAAAAGAAAGGATGTACTGACTTTGCTTTCAGAAGGGTTAAATTTTATTATGCATTTAAGAATGCTGGAAGGATTTGAATTTGGAGAAATATTTTTATTTCTTGGCACCATTGGATCTCTGGCAAAATAATCAAATGCTTCCAGAGTGGGAAGAGTTAAAGAAACTTTAGTGCTTTTAGCAATATGCTTGAGGATTTTTATGAAAATCTTATAAGAATGCCAATTGTTGCACTGAAGGTAGGCTAAGCTTTTACCCAGCAGAATGCCGACTAAAAGTTTAGAACAGAGAAAGATCTCAGACCTACTTTAAACAAAATTAAGATTTTGAAAGCGAACCATAAATCAGAGAGAAAATCCCTACAAATAGGTAGCTGGCGTAGCAAGCTGTATTTTTTTTTATGGTTGGCTATAATTAGCTGTAACGGCTAAGAGAGACTTTGAAAACGTTGTTGTTTGAAATTTTGTTTCCAATGCAACAAATGGTAAAGGTTTTACTAATGAAGAAATTATGTTTTTCTCGTAAATAAAGCTTAAGATTAGGGGAAGAATCAGGGAAGATAAGGTCCTGCCTAATCTTGATTCTACTGAGAAAGATAAAGAACAAAGGAAAACAAATAACTTATTTAACAATTGTAAACAATGAACTGAATAACAACACTTAATTTTTGATTTTAGTTTGAGTTAAGAATAACAGTTTAGTTGGTTGTAAAATACCAAGGGCTCAGACCTAATAGTAATAAATTTAAATTTCAAACAATATTAAATTAGTTACAAGTTTCAAACTTGTTACAAGCACTAAACCTTTACAAAGGTTTTAAAATGTGCCAGAAATTGGAAAATTTCAAAGATTTTAAAGACAATAAATTGTACAGTGGTTATAACCTTTTCAAATTAGGTAAGATACAAGCGTTATTTGAATGCACTTTTGGCAAGCCAACAAGCTACAGACAAATAAATTAAATCCTGATCGTAACAGGAGAAAGAAAAGGAAAACAAAAAAGTGGAAAGCGGAGATTACCGCTATTTGAAACAGTAATTACTAGTTGCGAAACACAATAAATATACAGACCGTATTAACGAAACCTGGAGAGAAAGAGATTAGACAACTCTTTCATTATTAGAAAAAGTACAATTCCTTAATTTTTAGAGGGGAATGATACGTATTAAAATGTGGACTAGCCACAGTTTAAACTGAATTACAATATTAGAAATAGAACTAATTTGGGAGGTTGCTTGCTCGCAAGCGAGGCCTCATAGTATTTTAGATAGATGAAGATTTTAATTTAATTTATGTTAGTAAAGGATGTTTTAGGGAAGTAAGATAGGAACGTAGGGATCAAGTCCTGGCCAGATTTATTGCTCTCACGTACGCGGCGCGGTTGAGATTAGCACACGCGGATTCGAAGCACTGATAGTTTGTTGATAAGTTGATAAACTTCACTATTGCAGTATATGTGAGTTCGTAGAACAAAAGAAAGTTATTGCAGTTATATAGAACACTTAGTTTAATTTGAGCTTGAACAGGTTTATTGCGTTGGAAAGTTTATGGGTTGAAGTCGAATGATAAGTTTAAGTTCCCACGGTGGAAAGCAAATTAGGTGTTGACCAGCAGTTAACGTAACATGAATTCCTATGTGTGGAAAAATATTCCCTTAATTGGAGTGGAAAATACTAGATTGCTTTACTGGTAGAAAGATTGTTTCAAGTAGAAAGTTCCAGAACCATGATGACAGTTAAATAGGGCATGAGAGTTCCAACGGTGGAAAAAAGCTAAGTTTATAGACAGTGGGTAATTTGAATTAAATCCCTCGTTGTAAGAAAGTATTCCCATTTAATGTGTACAAGAAGTACTGAATTTCATGTTTTAAAGCCAACTTAGATAGCTAAAGCATGACAAGAAAAATCCCTCGAAGACGGTTATTGCACAATATTTAGCAATTCCACACACTGTCTATAAAATTGTGTTAAAAGTCGTTTCGCTCTTTAAAAACCATTAAAATGTGTTTAAAACATTGACGTTTTGTACTTAGCTTTCTTTCATGACGAACAGGTGAAGGTTCCTGGTGACCGTTGGTTTTACAGAATATACATGGCGTCTAGTTTAAAATGTATCATTAAAACAGAAGACTTGCCCGTGGGAGGGCTCCAAATGTATGCTCGAAGACTGAAGCAGAAGTGACGACGAGCGATCCCGCACACGACAGAGGCAGGTAGGCAAGGGGAAGGAGAAGGGGCAAAAAGGGTGAGGGGGTAAGAGACAAGAAAGTATATAACAGAATGTACAATATGACAAAGACAAAATTCTTATGTGGAAATATTCTTCTTCATGGAGCGGTGTTCATGGAAATGTTAGCTGGCGACAATGACGACGCCTTGTGGATTGGGGAGGAAGTCCTCTTGAGCTCAGTTGGATTGATGAACTTCGGCAGTTAGCTGCTAGATGCAGCTAGGTTCTCCATGGGAGTTACAAATCTAGAACACACTCAACGACCAAATAAACCTAAGCACAAAGATAAAAATAAAAAAGATCACTGTTGGTGTCTGCGAAGAAGGAAGTTAAATAAAATAGATAAATAGAAGAGCAGCAAAAGCTAACTCGGACTGAACGTGTATTCCAAAGAATACACCAGCTGGTGATAATGCTGATTGGAGCAAATTTATTGTTTGAGAGTGTGAAATATATTGGTATAAAATCTTGGGATAGGAGAGTATCTACAACCAGTTGGTAGTGATTTGATTCGATGGACATGAGAGACATGGTATTTAGAAACAAGTAAGGTAAGGCTGCATTTTATCACTAGTACTTTTTCTATCTATACATTTAGCAAGTAACGAAGGAAACGAGAATAAAATTTAAAATTGAATTAAAGGATCAAAGTGAAGTAATTTCGATTCAGTGATATACTGGCGACATTGCCATTTTAGCCTATTCACGAGAGGATGTGCGTGAGTTACTAAACGGTGTGAACGAGATGTCGAGGAAATAATTCAGAATATTTTTTTTTCTTTTTTGTATTTAAAACAGAATGGATCACAGCACTAAGTCATAGATTGGCAGTTGAAACGCGAAAGGAATTTGGTGACTCCTACTTCGGCACAAAATGGACAAATAAGATAAAAAGTTTGGGTTGACATCTGTTGACATGAAATATTGATCTAGGTAATTGGAAGTCATTCTTGATGCCTTTGTCTGGAGTGTGGCGCTAATTGGATGTGACGAGTAGGGGAGGGCAGATGAATAGAAGAGATAACTTGGTATGGCACATACTTAGGCAACAGGAATAGCAGTTTTGCAATTGTATTGGACGGACGTGTCAAGGACAGAAACTCTAAGATATAACCAATGTTAGAATATGGTAAATGGATTGCTTCGGATGTAGGGTGTTAGTTAATTGGCGATGGAATGATTAGCTCAAGAATGGGTGACTGAGAGAACTGATGAATCAAATGAATGCAACAATGTATTGCTGTCACTCAGCAATTATGCTCTCCGTTTGAAAACTCACTTCAGTTATGTGTGAGCATGTACGCATTTACTTAAACAACTTGATCGTTTTGTGCATGAAATGAAGTCTCTTACACAATGTGATCACTTTAAAAAAAATGTAGTGCGAGGTTTGACAATGATCTGAGATAGGTAGGCCAGATTTTTGAAATTTTGAATGTTACGTATCGGTATTTAATTTTGAGTAACATTAGACAAACTGTGAATTAGTTGAAGTCAAAGTATATGTCGTGATATTATAAAACGAATTTGAAAGATTGGTCTTAATGTTTCCTGCTGCAGGACGAGGTTAGAAGGGAGCCAGGTAGTGCTGAGTTTTGTGGTTAATCTTAAAGGGTTGCCACGTCCTGTACCTTACTACAAGCCACTACAACAACACATGCAGACGTTTACTCATCTCCACACAATTTATGGAGCCCTAAATAGTCGTTACCATTCATCCGCGATGTATTGAACAGTGCAGCATCAAGACCCATGTAGTTTCAAAATCGCACGTCCTGCATATCCCAAATATCCACCAAAATCCATAAAATCTTTGGAACTATTCGGTTGGGAATACAATATGTTCATATTTTCATTGATAGTCAGCGATGTTCAATGGCCTAGATTCCAGTAAATAAACGCTGTATCTTTGCACAGCCATGCTATTAAAGCGACACAATGTGGGTGAAAGACAATTTCTGTAACCATTCAATAATTTCAATTAATGAACTGGTAAGGGCCCAGGTTGACATTTGGCAAAAAATGTGGAAGTAATTGCCCGTAACTTTGTCTAAAATATTTATTGTAATTGATATGGATTACATAATAGTTATCCATGAAAGATATGACTCCAAATACTCTGGCATGATACACCATTTTGTCTGCAAATATATATAAGTACCTTTAAGATACTCATTCTGTGAGAAAAATAATATTGAAATGTAGAAACGAGATCACTTCCTGGTACTAGGTTACGGCATTTTTTCTGGTTATGATATCAATGAAAGATGCTCCAATTATCAATCCCAGTAAGATCCCTGGATGTCAAATGTTTTATTCTATTTTCTCAAAGAATTTAATAGATTTAAGCGCGCAGTGCAATATATGTGTAACAATAATTTTGATACTTTGAATCCTTTTGTAAGGAATATTTACGCATCATTTGATACTAAAGGAAATACTGGAAGAAAAATTCCCATGAAACAAAACTTGAAGATGAACGTGTTAATCCATGCCGGTGACATGTGTTACTCATGCAGCATATGTGAAGCCCAATTTGCGCGGAAGGGAAATTGGAAAGAACACATGTCAACCCATACTGGGGTGAAGCCGTATTCATGTATCATATGTGAAGCAAAATTTGCTCAGAAGAGAACTTTGAAGGGACACATGTTTACGCATAGGGGCGAGAAACTATACTCGTGTGACATATGTGAAGCAAAATTTGCAGCGAAAGAAACTTTGAAGAAACACATGTATACGCATTTGGGCGTGAAGCCGTACTTATGTAATATATGCGAACGAAAATTTACTCAGCCAGGAACTTTGAAGAGACACATGCTAACGCATACCGGTGTAAGGCAGTACTCATGTAGCCTATGTGAACGAAAATTTGCTCATGGAGAATATTTGGCGAAACACATGTCAACCCATACGGGTGTGAAACCGTACTCATGTAACATATGTGAAGCTAAATTTGCTCAGAAGGGAAATTTGAAGACACACATGTGTACGCATTTAGGAGTGAAACCATTTTCATGCAACTTATGTGAAGCAAAATTTGTAGAGAACGGAACTTTGAAGAGACACATGTATACGCATTCGGGCGTGAAGCCGCACACATGTAACATATGTGAACGAAAATTTGCTCAGCGAGGAACCTTGAAGAGACACATGCGAAGGCATATCGGCGTAAGTCAGGACTCAAGCAACATATGTGAAACTAAATTTGCTCAGAAGGCAACTTTGAAGAAAAACATGTTAACGCATACGAGGGTAATGCCGTACTCATGTAACATATGTGAACGAATATTTACTCAGGGAGGCCCTTTGAAGAAACACATGCAAACGCATACCGGCGTACGGCGGCACTCATGTAACATATGTGAAGCTAAATTTGCTCGGAAGACAACTTGGAAAAAACACAAGTTAACGCATACTAGCGTTATGCAGTAATCATGTAACATTTGCGACCGGATATTCGCTCTTCGAGGAAGTTTGAAAAAAACACTTGTTAACACATACTGGCGTCATGCCGTACAAATGTAGCATATATTATGTGAATCAAATTTTCTGAGAGAAGACTTTATTTTGAAGAGGCACACCATGTTAGCGCATACGGGTGTGCAGCCATAGTCATGTAGCATATTCAAAAACAATATTTTTTGGAGGGGATAATATTGACACACTTGTTAACGCATGCATCTGAAGGCGTACTCATGTAGCTCTTGTGAAGCAAAATTTTCTGATAGAGGTCCTTTCGAAGAGACACATGTTTACCCATACAGGTGTGAAGCCATAATTGCTTTTACAGGAACATTGCAGAGACCCATGTTATCGCATACTGGCGTAAAGCCTTTCTCAAATAGTATATAGGAAGACAAATTATCTGTGAGTGGAAATTTGAATACACATATCTTAACTCATTCCCGTGATAGGCTTTAGTCATGTAGAACATGCGAAGCAATTTTCTGAGAAAGAAATACTTTAAAGAGAGAAATGTTATTGAACAGCGGTGAATGAAATCATATTCATAAGGTATATGCGAAACCAAACTTGCTCACAAAGGCCATCTAAAGACACACATGTTGGCCCGCATCATCGAAGCGTGATATTCATGTATCATTAGTAAAAGAAAAGTGTTCCTTTCCGTTTACTTTTTAAGAAAGACACGTTACTCATGTGACATATAAGAAGCCTAAATCGCCGTCAAACGGCTATTAAAGGTACACATGTTACCCCATAGTGGAGATACGCGTATGTGAAGCCAAGTAGGTTCACAAGGGGCATTTGAAGTAACAAATGTTAGCCATAGCGGGTAGGAGATATTTATGCAATGTATAAATCCTACTTCGTCCAAACCAAAAAATTGAAAACACAGATGTAATTCCACAAATATGAGGTTCTGATCTCCTTAAACAAATGCGAGGTGCATTTTGCTCAAAAAGAACAAAAGAACGTGTACATCCACAAAAGCAAAAATGCATACATATGAACATACGCAGGCAAATTCATTCGCACAGGGAGGTTAAAGATTTACTGTACAGTTTAACCCATAGATGCCAAACTCATGCATCATAGGTGAAGCTGTATGAGCTCACGAAGCACTTTGAATGAACAGTTCTTAGCCCATAGCGGAAAGAAGCCATATTCGTATATTATATTTTCTTACACTACGTATTATGACACTATTTTATTCATAGAAACACTGTTCATGTATTATATTGGAAATCAATTTCTTCTGAGAGGATATTTCAATAAAAAAATTGGAAAAAATGAGGTAGGCCAACTTATTCCGCCGTTAAACCATGTTGTCAAAAGGAAGGCTTAAATATGCATGAATAAGTTGGTGGCATATCAAGTCTGGCAATTCATGTGGCTGAACATGCTGGCTTACAAGAAAAAGAAAGGCTTGCTACTAAATCTAACCAGCAGGTTCCAAACACTATTTATGCCAGCCTTAAGAGTTAAATACACTACTGTCCAAAAGTTAAGCATAATCAGTAAAAAGAGGCATTTCCGCCTTATAGGAATGCCGGACGGATTGCTGAACAAACGGTAGCTGAAACACACGCCATATGTCACAAAACATTCAAAATAAAAATAAAAAGACAGTGTCAGATAGGTTGAGAGAGCTCGGTACTCTTTGACAACAATTAACAAAACTTGACAATGTCTTCCACAACAAAATGTGCTGTTAATAGGGTGTATGGTTACCCCTTACGGCAGCACATGCTTCAAAGTGACGTGGCATGCTCTCTATCAGATGGCCCAAGATTACCCTCCACAAGGGTAATGCTAAGGTTTTGGAAGGTGCTTGACGGAGGCTGACGGGATGCCATTCGCCTCCCCAATGCATCCCAGGCATGTTCTATATGATTCAGATTTGCAGACCTCGCTGGCCAGTCCATGCGATGAATGCCTTCCCCAACCAGATATTCATCCACTAGAGCAGCGCGGTGCGCATTATTATCTGTTAAGGGGATGTCTGGACCAACCGCACCTCTGAAGAGTTGAACATGTGGTCTCAGTACCTCATCCCTGTATCTCCGAGCTTTCACAGTGTTCTTTGGACCACCCATGAAGATGTGCAGGTCCATTCGGCCATTCAATATGATGCCACCCCACACCATAACTCCACCACCACCATACATGTCTCATTCCACGATATTCCTGAGGTTGTATCGGCTGCCCGGTTGTCTTCAGATTAATGTGCGACGGAAATCGTTCGGCAAACTTTAGCGGGATTCATCTGTAAATAGCACATGCTTCCTTTCATTCATGGTCTAGTCTCGACGTTGACGGTTCCACAGTAAACGGGCCCGTCTCTGTGGTGGAATGAGCCGGAAGAACACCACTGGACGTCTGGCAAACACTCCTGCTGTTTTGAGCCTCCGGTACTCAGTTTGCCGGGAAACGGCAATCCCTGAGACGGTCGCAAGCTCCGCCGACAATTGTCTTGCAGGTGTACTCCGATTTTGTTGGGCGGTTAAGGCCAGATATCGGTCCTGCTGGTGGGGTGGTTACTCTCGGTCCACCTGGTACTGGCCTACGACTAACACCTCGTGTGTCTCGAAATCGTTTCCAAAGCCCGGAAATGACACTTTTTGGCACATTCAAGGATGCAGCTACTTCGGTCTAAGTCTGGCCTGCTTCCAGGCGGCCGAGCATTCTAACATACAAAACGGGGTCCAAATGGTGTCGTTTTGCCATTATGTTGTCGCGTTCACCACAAGACTACACTCCGCACGCTATAACGGGGCAAACACGACTGAGGGAATATGCGGCGCAGGCACTGGCTGTGTTGACCTTGCGGTTACGCCGCTAGTCAATGCAGGGAATACTTGTTTCCTATACAGATTGAATACGTAAGGTTAGTAGGTGCATATGTCGATTTGCCATCTGTTCCCTGTTGCCCTGCTTATTCGCAACTTTTGCTTAACTTTTGGACACTAGTGTACAATATAATTCGTATAGGCCTGTAACATTATAATTTACCTTTGTTTGCAGACTTGATAAAGGGAAAGGTTCTGATTTTTTAAAGAAAAATCTTGTTTTTCCCTTCCCCTATGCCTTTAACGCCTGCTGTCGATGTATAATATGACTATAGCAGGCCGGCCTTTAGTAGCATTATGTAATCCCTATATATATAAAATTTCACTTTTGTCCATCTGTCTGTCTGTTCCTCCATCAATTAAAAATGGATCAACAGGAGTAGGGGAGCAGTGATTGTCTAAACTTATAGCGTCAGCAGTTTTTAAATTGCGCGCGCCTGTGCCAAGTCAGATTTTCGATATTCCATGAACCCATGGCCGTATTTTAACAAATGAGGTGACTTAGGACTCGGGGTGACGTCCTCTTTCCTATGCACGATTCACTATATTTTTCAATAATTTTTTTTTTTTTTTTTTTTTTAAAGGTATGTGTGATGATCTAGTGGCCTCCAGAGAGGCCGAGTGCAGGTCTTTCTAGTTGACGCCCGTGGGCGACCTGCGCGTCGTAGGTGATAGTTTGAAAACCAAACATGATAGAACGTTGTGTCATAGTTCAAACGAATGGTCTCTATGACCTTTATTTTTTATAATAAAACTTTTTTATTTTTTATGTTTTTTTGAAAACAGTCCAATTTTGAAATTCCTATATTTTGGAAACTAGGAATTGTACAAAATAGTTTGTTTGACATAAATCAAAGGCCCCTACCCCCTCTATGCCCAAAATACATTTCAATTATTTAGGATGAAAACTGGTAGTAGTGCTAGAATGGGTGTTCTACCTCATCTCCCACTTTCATATAATCTTTTCCGATATCTCCCGAACGCATCATCGGATTTTAACAAACGAGGTGTTGTTGGAGTTGGGGTGACGCCCTCTTTGCTAAGAATGCGTGTTGATATTAAAAAATCTTGTATTTGAGAATGGCGCTATTTTGGAAACGGTGAATTCTTGGAAAAAGTTTGTTTGACGTTAATGAAAGGTCCCTAGGCCCTCTAGGTGGACAGCAAGATTCAAGTGTGTAGTATAAAAAATGATAGCCTACTTTCCTACGAACTTTGCCGATATCTCCCGAACGCATGGTCGCATTTTAACGAACGAGGTGTTGTTGGCGTTGGGATGACGTGCTCTTTGCAATGAATGTGTGTTTTTTTTGAAAATTGTTGGTTGTGAATTTGTCATTATTTTGGAAACTGAATTTGAGAAAAAGTTTGTTTGACGTTAAAGAAAGGTCCCTAGCTCTTTTAGGCTGAAAACAAGTTTCATGTCTGTAGGGAAAAGAAAATGAATTTTGAAAAAATGATCACTATTTTGGAAACTAGGATTTCTACAAAAAAAAAGTCTGACTTAAATTAATGGTCCTTTTAGCCCCTCTAGCCCCAAAATAAATTTCAAGTCGCTAGGACAAAAAAAATGTTAATAGGGGACTGGTGGGAGTTATGCTTACAGTTGCGTGCGTGCTTTGTATGGCTATGCTGCCAAAGGGTGAAGGAATAGTCTTATAGAGGCCTGCGTGGTATCGTTTGAATGGTATTTTTCCGATCTATTCGATGGTGAGGTTATTTTTTTAAAATGGAGTGGAATTTGAGAACTCGATTTTAGGGAAAAAGTGGGTTTTTGACATTTTACAGATATCGGGTGAACCAATCATGTTACAGACGTGTACGGAGTGTCTGAGGACTCGGGCTGACGTCCAATTTCCATTGTGATCGTTATTGTTTGAAAATAATAATTATATTAATATAATATTATTATTTTAAATAATATTATTTTTTTAATGAAACGTGGTCGTAGACAGAGATACGGTACCGCTGGGCATGTGTTTGAACGAGGCTATTACCGGCCATGCTGAATACAGCAAATGGCTATTTCGACGGGCCGATGTATGGCAGAATGATAGAACGAGGGGTCGCTTTTTGATATTTTCCTATGACAGATGAATGAAGGTGAATATTTCAAAATCCCTCATGGCGATCTCGGTGACCGTGCCCGGAAGATATGAATTGCTATTTTGGAGGGATGGTGGGGCAGCTTATTACGGTTGGTTTTGTGATGTTTCCTATGACGGATGGAGGCGGATATTTAAAAATGTGTGCTAGGATTTTTTTTTACCATAAAGGAGATCTTTAACGTTTTAGTCAACGGTGATGAGCGAGACCACTCTCTGACGCAGCAGACGCTTGTAGGATATGACCAATTGAGTCTTGGACGTGGTCAAAGTATGTGGTTAACATGGTCATGTATTGAGGATGGCCGCTTGCTATTAATTAACTTAACTGCAGCCACCTACTCTCATGCCGAGGAATCATTCTTTCCTCCTTGCTCTCCATTCGTTACAATATGAGATAAAGATGGTCTACTACAATTCAAGATATCTCATGCACACGGGATGAATATTGAGTCCGATCCGACATGTTTGTATTACTTTTTATCATGCTGAGGTGAAGTGTCCAACGGTGTGTAGGTATACGAACCCTTTCGCACGTCCCTCCTTCAAAATTCTTAACAACACCAAGCAAGTTATTTCAAATTCAAAATTTTGAAAATCTCAATTTTTCCAATTTTTTGTGTGGAAAACTCGAGTTTTCCTTGTTTTTTTCCTTTGAGAAAACCCGCTTCACGTACCTGGGCGCCAAATAAAGGTTTATAGGGGAAAATCACCTTTCATAAATTCATATAACGTTTACGGCAGGTTGCGGTCGCTACTTTTACCTTTGAACTTTACTTTTGACCGACTTTCTTGTAAACTTTATGCTCATAACCAGTACCTCATATAAGAGTCCCCTGTACCCGCTTCAGCGGAGAGTGTTTGCTCTTTGGCAATCGGGGTTCCACCCACAAATCATCGTACACTCAGATATGATGACATATTTAGGTTATCAAGACTACAGGAATAACCCATACATTACAGTTACAAATAAGTTTATTTTACTAAAGAAATGCAATAATCAAAAATCAATATCAAAAATTCACAAAAATTAAACAATACTCGGAATTGTCCCTTCGAGTAAGATCACTCAAACAATAACATTCACTTCATAAACACTCAAACTTTCTTGCTTAGCTTATTCACTCATTAATATTCATAATTATAAATTTACTCACTTTGGCATAGAGCCTTCCTATCATTTCAGTTAAATTTTAATTCTAAGGCTTGTGGATATTTACAATACTTTACTACCCTTGAGGGTCATCTGTATTCACATAATCACTTGTTTATCATTCATTTACTCTCTTAATTAAGACACTGTCTTCCACAAAGCCTTAGGTATTTAAAAAACACAAAACATTTATTTACAAGCATATCACAACATGGATTGGACCCTCACTCCCTTACTGTCTACTCTTCCGTTATGGTGATGTGTTTTAACGTTGCACTATGCACTGTTTCATTCATTATTTGAGGGATTAAAATCATATCAAACTCATTATTCCATAACCCGTCAGTATCATTTATTCGCAAAGAAAGAATCGATTATTTAACACGGGCAATATTTGATTATGTCTGTCAAATATTACTCAATTTCTTTAAACTAATTCTTGGGAGAATTGTATCAATCCCAGCATTCCAATTATCTAATTTGTTTTACACTAGCACCCTTCAAATAAAACTTTCATGTAACATTCGCTTAACGCTAGTATCCTTTTAGAACCCTACTCGACAAAACGCCCATTAGTGGTCTCTTCCATTCAAAAGTGGATAGGTCAGGTTTGGCTGTCACCTCCCTCCCCTCGGTAATTACTCAAGATTTACGATGCCATGCGGCCCGACCTCTCTTACTATAAGGTTTACTGTTCTCAACATAGGCCATCCAAGCTTTAAATATCATTCCTATACAACAAATTACTTTCTTATTCGCATTTAATTATTCATATTTCGTGATTCCAGAATACTGTCGCACTAGTTCGGAGAGGATATACGATGCATTTTTATAGCAACCTCACTTACGGCGCTCCGTTACGATGCCTTTACTTATGATGCCTTATTGCAACAACTTCACTTACGACGCTTCATTACGACGACCTTACATACAACACTTCATTATAACAATGCCAGGCTGGGGATCCTAAATCCAGCCAACGGGACTCATATGTACCTATTACTTACGACGCTTCATAACATACCATAACAACTATATTTCGATGGGAATTACACATCCCCGATTACAATACTTCATTATAACAATGCCAGGCTGGGGATCCTTAATCCTGCCAACGGGACTCATATGTACCTATTAGTTACGACGCTTCATAACATACCATAACAACTATATTTCGATGGGAATTACACATCCCCGATTACAACACTTTATTACAACAATGCCAGGCTGGGGATCCTTCATCCTTCCACCGGGACTCATATGTGAATACTTACTTTCATTTACGACGATGACTTCCAACTTATTTATTTCACTTCAACACATCTTCAAATTACTTCCACTTATTTTCCATCTCCCGACACAAGGCATATTCTGGATCACGTATTCCTTAATAGCTTGAAGCAAACTCATTTTTTATTACTTGACCCTTTCGGCAATTATAGCTTAACTTGAATATCCATAATTCATTTACTTTCCTCATATAATTTCTCTATCACATCACAATAAGACATCCGGGTCTTCCTATTATTTTTAATTCATAACTTCGGCATGACAGCCTGCAATTTTAATATTACATCAATCGATGTTTCGTTTTCACCATTTATTTAAGGGTTCTCAAAAATTATTATCATTTCAACAAGACTTCAAAGCGTTATTATTTATTCAATTTATTATCCCTGTATAATTTGAGCTCAACATTTAACTTTTCAAATGCTTCATTATCACCTTATTTATGGAACGCTAATACTCATTTCTAGCCATTTATTTAAATATACAACACTCGATAACTTCAGAATTATTATTATTCCTTCAACTTTTTATGACTTTATCACAGCGCTCATTTACTTTATAATTTATTTATCTGGCGAAAATTCAAGCCATTGATATTATACTATTCTTTCAATTTTTAATAACTTACTAGCAGAAGTACCCGTTCTTCGAACGGTGTTCGTTGTTAACACCAGACATTATCAATTGAGCTACTGTTGCAATGGTTAGCGGTTTGTCATTCCTTCAAGTTTATCAGAACGAAGTTAGTTTACTGGGAATATCACACACACTGTTAATTTAAGGCCCTTAAAATGTAGTTATCGGAGACCCTTTATAGATTCCCGAATTTTGGGTCTCACATTGAGAAGCGCAACATATGCTTTGGTCGTCCTTCTAGGATAATTTATATATTTCGCCTATTTTAGCATATATTGAGAAGTTTTTCTCTATATCCACCCTTCTACTGTATGAAAAGTACAGTGAAGAGTTTTATAAATGATTGATGTATTGACTCTCATGGTTAACATACCTAATTTTACGATTCACCAAGCATCCGAACACGAGGTTTAGGCGTACATGAAGATACACAGAAAGACAGACAATTCTATTGTCTACAACATATTACCCAGATATCCAAACATGGGTATATCTACCACACAGTATCAAATAAAATCATCCTTACGATGAACCCGTGTGTCGACAAAAAAAAAGTTAAAATGTGTTCTCAGACTAAATTCACCTAACGTGTAATTCCTGACGTGAAATACAATTGAAAGCCTTGTAGACGAAACGCAATACACGTCTCATAAAAACTGTACCTCTACGTTGTGCTAGGTGCCCATACACAGGAAGACCCCTTTCATAAATTATAAAGGCTTGTGGTGCATGAAAATTCAGGTTCTTTAGCCTCAAATTGCCCAAATTCCAAAAACCGCAAAAAATGCTGGTTCAATTCAGGAATTTTTGAAAATAATGTTGCTGTTTGGAGATATAATAGACCTTCTGTACTATATGTCGAAAGTGAAAATTGCATGAAAAAATTCTAGGTTACCCCTTCACCCCCTTTATTGCATTGATGAAGTATACGGTCTAGGTTAGTTCCGTGATAACCTTATAGCCATTTGCAAACTTTCACAGAAATGTAATAAATGGAGTGACATTGCTTCTTACAGAAATAGAAGGAAAGTTGTATGCCACCCCTTGAGATAATGTTCTCATGGTTACCGATCTGCATTCCTTCATTAGTTTGTTAAATTAAATTAGTTTTCTGGGAATATTTCAGAAACTGTTGCCTTTAGAGCCTTATAATGTAGTTTTCGAGGACCCTTTAGGGCCCCCGAGTTTTGTTGCTGGCACCGAGGGGATTTATCTCGTCGTTGTCCGCCATAATATAATACTAATAATAATATAATATAGGGAGAAATTATAACACCTAATTTTTTATTTTTTATTCAGCCAATGGCCATGTACTTCAGGACGGGTCAGGGATGGGATATTATCAGAGAAAGAAGCATTCATATCATGCATTAGCAAAATGGAAATGGCCTACCATTTATCTAAGGACATCTATAAGAAAAGGTCAATATCCTTCAACGCCAAACTAAAACATTACTGCAGTGTCATCCGTCCGGAGGTCTTGCATGCTTCTGAATGCCTCACGATGAACAAAAAAGCTTGGTCGAGAAACTGGAGGCCAAAGAAAGGAAAATTTTGAGAAAGATATTGGGTTCCACCAAAGACAATGGGGAATACAGAAGACGGAATAACCATGACCTATATACTCATGTGGAGAAGATGAGCAACGTCATCCGGAAGAGGAGGTTACCATTTTTTGGGCATGTGGAACGATTGAGCCCAGCGAGACTGACCAACCGCAACATAACTTACTTTCAGGAGAGGAAAACAAAATGGGCCTGGTTCATTGAACTGGATAAAGATCTGAAAGAAGTGGGGATTACACCAACAGACATTCAGGAGCGCGCCCCACTCAAAAGGAAACTTCAAGCTTGCAAAGGTTTCCAAGAAAAACCGAAGCAGAAAACGGGAAAGATTTGGACCCAGGAACGGAAGGAAGTGCACCGAGAACGAATGCGGGCGTACAGGGCAAATATCAAAGCCAGTAGGAGACGGTTGGAATGACGCGGTCCATAGATGGCCTATACGAAATGAATGAATGAATGAATAATACGGGGATAGGAATATAATAGACCTGCCGTACCACACCCGCAGGTGTAAATCGCGTGAAAAAATTATGGAATACCCCTTGATCCCCTCAAGCGCATATACGTATTGATGAATTTTACGGCTTAATTTGGTTCCGTGATAACCTTCTAGCCGTTTGCAAACTTTCACACAAATGTAACTCATGGAATTGCATTGCGTCTTACAGCAATAGATGGACCTCTGAGAATCCGTTGGCATGGTTACTGGCTTGCATTCGTTCATTAGTTTATTAAATTAAATTAGTTTTCTGGGAATATCTCAAAAACGGTTGGTCTTCGGTCCTTAAAATGTGGTTTTCGGGGCCCCGAGTTTTGTCTCTCACATTGAGGGGTTGAAAATGAGTTTTGACTAGACCTTCTACGCCTATTTCAGCATGTATTTTAAGGGGGTAGGCCCCCTTTTATGAGAGGTACGGAGAAGAGTTACATCAATGATTTGTGTCGTGCCTCTGATGGCTATGTGTACCAAATTTTACGTTGATACACCCAGCCGTTCTCGAGGTATAAGGGAACAAATTTGTCCCCAGACAAACAAACAAACAAACAAACAGACAGACAAAAACTTTATTTTCGCGCGCATCCGTCATAAAACAGTCTGAAACGCGTTAACAACTCAAATTTCCGTAGACATTCAGAGAAAAATACACAAATTTTCATTTTTATATATAGAGAGATATTATGCACCGCTCGGTGTTGACCGTGTTTTATTGCACAGATTTTGGTTTTACTCGCTAACCGTTCGAGATATACGAAAAGTGATAAGGACCTTTCGGATAGAAAATTAAATTTTAAAGCTCATATATACCATCAAAAGTTTGCTATTTCTTAGCGTTCTCTTTTTATTTGAAAAGGAATTATGAAATTTTGAAACTAAAGGGTGTAGTGAAGTCACAAATGTCGGTTTTACTCGCTAACTGTTGGAGATACACGAAAAGTGATAAATTAAATTTCAAAGCTCGCATTTACCATCAAAAGTTTGATATTTTCTACCGTTCTCGTTTTATTTGATATGGAAGTAGGAAATTTTGAAACCAAAGGGTCTAGTGACGTCACTAAAATGGTCGCCATTTTTTAATAGTGAAAAATTTCGAAATCAAAAGTATCCTATATGTGAACCTGGTAAATCAGCTACATCCATGCAAAATTTCATTTTATTCGGACCAGTGGTTCTTGCGTTATTGAGTAACACACAGACAGACAGACACACACCATCTCATTTTTAGCCTACTTTCGATTTTTTCAAAAAATGAAAGTAGACTTATGAGATCACTACAGGGCGAAAAAAGTGTGTCTGTCTGTGTGTGTGTGTGTGTGTGTGGGTGGGTGGGTGTACTATGAATGTCTGTCCCCCCCTATCAATTCGAACACGGTGAGCGCAAATTGAACGAAATTTGGTACAAAGGTAGCACTAGCAAAGGACACCTCAGTGTCATGTTTTATATCGCCGCCATCTTGACGGAAACGTAATGGCGGCCACACAAATGTTCAAAGCTTAAATCAAACTACGACTAACCTATTCATCCGATCTCTACCAAATTTTGCAACAACATACCTTTATGGGGGCAGCATCCTTTGACCAAACTAATATGTCATCAGCCTAATAGTTTGCGGATGGCGGCCATCTTTGTGTGAAAATCGATTGCCCCTATTAATTCGAACACGGTGAAACCGAATGGAACGAAATTTGGTACAGAGGTAGTACTAGCAAAGGGCACCCCAGTGTCATGTTTTATATTGCCGCCGTCTTGACGGAAACGTAATGGCTGCCACACAAATGTTCAAAGCTTAAATCAAATTACGACTAACCTAATCATCCGATCTCTTCGAAATTTTGCAACAACATACCTTTATGGAGGAAGCATCCTTTGACAAATCTAATAGGACATTAGCCTAATAGTTTGCGGATGGCGGCCATCTTTGTGTCAAAATCGATTACCCCTATTAATTCGAACACGGTGAAACCGAATGGAATGAAATTTGGTACAGAGGTAGCACTAGCAAAGGGCACCTCAGTGTCATGTTTTATGTCGCCGCCGTCTTGACGGAAACGTAATGGCGGCCACACAAATATTCAAAGCTTAAATCAAGTTACGATTAACCTAATCATCCGATCTCTACCAAATTTTGCATCAACATACCATTATGGAGGGAGCATCCTTTGACCAAACTAGTAGGTCATTAGCGTAATATTTTGCGGATGGCGGCCATCTTTGTGTGGAAATCGATTCCCCATATTAATTCGAACACGGTGAAACCGAATGGAACGAAATTTGGTACAGAGGTAGCACTAGAAAAGGCCACCTCAGTGTCATGTTTTATATCACCGCCATCTTGACGGAAACGTAATCGCGGCCACCCAAATGTTAAAGGCTAAAATGTAATTACGACCAACCTAATAATCTAGTCTCTACCAAATTTTGCAACAACAAATCTTTATGTGGGAAGCATATTCTGACCAAACTGCTAGATCATCAGCCCAATAATTTGCCGATGGTGGCCAAGTATGTGTGCAAATCGATTTCCCCTATCAATTCAAACACGGTGCCGCCATCTTGACGGAAATGGAATGACGGCCACCCAAATGTTAAAAGCTTAAATAAAATTTCGACCATCCTAATAATTTGATCTCTACCGGTTTTGCAACAACATGCCTTTTTGTGGAAAGCATCTTATGACTGACTACAAGGTCATCAGCCCAATAGTTTGCAAATAGCGGCCATGTATGTGTGCAAATCCATTCCCCAGATCAATTCAAACACGCTGAAACCGAATTGAATGATTTTTTTACAGAGGTCGCACTAGCAAAGGGCACCTCATATTCATGTTTAATATCCCTATAGCACGTTGTATTTCAACAAGCTACTACAACCAACTTTCAATTATACTCCTTGAAAAGGACAAAGAGTTATAACAATACCCATGCATTTAGGAGGAAGTAGGCTATATGTTCTTTACTGAACATCTTGTTATATATTAGTATGATTATGGTGCTTATTTATTTTTGCAATTCATTTGTATGGCGAAAATTCAAGCCGTTTATATCTCAAATCTCGATTCTATTTTTTCAATCATTTACTTATTGAATTCTTTCATATTTGCGGGTATTAATTAATTTGTATTCTTTGTCGTTATTAAACTTTACTTTTATCCCAAACATATTTATCAATTAATTAGTGCATTTCAATTATATCTAGCGAATCAAGGCTAAACTCCCCAGTCAGCACTTGATTACGCTAGCACAGTACATAGTGCAACAACACTTATAATGTAATATTCATTAGTCACCCGTGTGCAGCTTATGATTATATCTTTTGAATGGGGTCACCCATCTTAATACCTTCTAGTACACTTCCATTTGTACTTATTTTCACATACTCCCTACCATATTCACATATTATACACTGGTTTATAAATGAACACATTTTCACTTCCAAAAATACTTAACCTACAAAAATAGTAATACCCTTTCTTTTAAATTACAACACTTCACTTCCCTTCACTCCTTCTTCATACGCCCACATCTCAGTGATTCCTATTTACGGCTAACACTTCACTGGTAGTTCCAAGAATCAGCATTGAACGTGTAAGGGCTTGTACAAGTTCCTTTCTCCTACACCGGAATTCCTTTATGAGTCTCTCGAACACTGCTTTAAATAAGTCTATTCTTCGACTTCGTTGTTTGCCCTAATTTGACAATAACTGTCTTTAACGACGCCTCTGCTGGATAGATTGCAACTTGACTTTAAGTGCATCCCCTGACATTGTTATATCGTTTTGAACTCGCGTTTCTCTGAACTAGGAGTTCTCTAATGTCCCTGCGGTACTTGAATACTGTTCTTTGCATTCGGTAACTTTAATTTTTCAACTTTACCGTACGAACTCCTCGGAGTCTCGGACTCGCAACTGTTCTTTACTTGTCGGCTAACACTGCACAGCGCCTCTCTGGCTCTGAACTGCCTGAGCTGACGAATAATACCGTGCCTTTAACTACTGACTCTGACGTGATTTAGCACGACTTCCCAAATTCTGCTGTATACTGAGTTATACTGGTTATCTCTCGAAGACGGCACCACGCCCTCCGGGCACTCTCGATAAACTGAATTATACTTGGCGATTTAGCGTGACGCGTATCCGCACTCAATAGTGACTGAATAATACCTTGATGAAACAGCGCGGTACCTCCGCAGATCTGCTTATACTGAAGACTGAATATCTGATGATCAACATGTTCCGTCACTGCGGACACTGTGAACTGAACTGACTGATGCGATTCAGCGCGACGCGCCTTAAAGATCACTACAAACTGAATCAGCACGACACCTCTCAAGGTTCGTTTTAGACTGACTTATAATGTTCTTTCGCCCTTGATCGGGTCCAACTTGGCGTAATGGCGACTAATACTTGTGTCTATGATCAGAATTTAAACGAAACGTGTAGCGCCCCTGAGTACACTTTGACGACTGAACGAACACACTGAACTGGATTATCTGCTGCGATCAGCGTGTAACGCCCCTGCGTACACATTGAAACTGAATGATTGTCGATCCAGCGTGTCCCGCTACGGCGGACACCAAAGACTGAACAACTTCCCTGGCCATCGCTCCCTATTTATTTGATTTACAGAAAATAAACTACTTTGGCTTCTTTTCCAAAATTTTATTCTAAACCACTCGTGGTATATTTATGAGAAAATAACCGTATTAAAGCCCTAGATCTAAATGTTTCAAATCTATTAATTATTCCAAAATCGCATCGTGGGTACCTATTTAAAAAAATTATAATCGCTCCTCCAATTATGTGGTCGGGTCTTTCTTTATTCCTTCTCTCCCACTATCTGGCTTGGTAAAGTCCCTTTCGTATATTGCTGACTTTGCTTTCCTGTTTGGCACACCTCTTAAGAACTTTCGCCATCCCAAAAATTCCAGTTTCCAAAATAAATAGCATTTGTGGAAAGCTTCTCTAATAATTTTGGGTATTTTGGCCAATTTCAATGATTTCTGCCGATTTCCTGGCCACTCCCTCAATGCGGTGTTGGCAATTTCATGGAGAGTTCGTACTTATTTGTTTCATCTCCTCTCTCCGTCTAGAGTGGAAATTTACACTGGGCTATTTTGATCTCGTGCGTCAACTTTTTCCGCTTAGCTTGCAGTGACATCAGTTGCAGCTGTGACTCTTGCTCCAATCTTATCTTATCGATTCATGCGTCGCCTAGATGAACTTTTCGTAATAACCCTTTCGGTTATGTTAAAAACTATACTCAAAGTCCTATAGTCCTTCTGTTGTATCTTGACTTAATGTAGTATGAGTTCGAGGCCTGTGCCAACGTCCTTTTTGGCACACTATGGACTCAACGAATATTCACAGGTTTGAAAATGATAATTTGAACAAAATGACATGACATTCATTTTTTTTATATATTGGCTAAAGTGGGGTGTAAATGACTGCAGCTTTATAAAAAAGAAAATAAGTACATGGGTTACTGTTAGTGCCGACATACAGTTTATTATTAAATATTTTTGATGTGTTTTTTTCCATTTAATGTCAATAAACCTTAACGTTTTATTTACAAGTATTGATTGATTGATTGATTGATTGAGTGAAGGGTTATTTTGTTTGTTTTTAGGTGTGATCATGCGCCATTAACGTAGTGAACTGACAATGAAAAAAGCATACATTATGCTTTAAAGTACTCTGTGCTCTTGTCCAACGTTAATAACTTCCAATAAAAAGTTTTATTATAACACATGGCTTTAGTACCAAATACAACAAGTGAGCAAGTCGGTTTACCATGTGGGTTGAATTTAAAATCAGAAAATGATCGTCGGTTAACATTTGAATCCTGGCCTGTAGGCTTTTTGTCACCACATAAACTTGCAGAAGCCATTTTTTTACTTCAATCGAGAAGTTGTTGTGCGTTGTGTGTTTTGTCATGATGAACTTTCACACTAGGGAGAAGGGGATGATCCCTTTAGATACCATATTATGCGGTGGTCTCCTCATTATTCTTACATGCTTGGAAAACAAGTGGTTAACATACTAGTGTATTCATTTTACCGAACCACAAGGCCATTCGCTACTACATACGTTGCTAAATCACAAATAAATAATAATAATGATCTATTACCAGCCAACGGTAGTGTCGATATATGTGGTCCATATGCCATAGACAGTGTTGAATTTGCATGTGCTTTTGAAAAATTAGGAGTTTGCAAGACTAAAGCACTAGCACACCCAGAGTACAGCTCTGTTGACAAACGTTTAGAATCTTATAAAAATCTTTGGCCATTAATATTAAAACACCTTACAAAACAGCTAAGTGAAGCTGGATTTTTTTATACTGGTGAAGGGGATAAAACAATATGTTTTCATTGTGGATTTGCTTTAAAGGATTGGCAAATGACTGATGACCCTTTTGTGGAACACGCTCGTTGGTTACCTAACTGCAGATACTTGGTGTTGCTTAAAGGTCGGGAATTTGTGAACACTATTCGTAAAGAAAACGTAATTGCTGCACAAGACATAAAAGTGCCTTTGGAGCTATAACATGCGCTACAGATCCATGAGGCTGAAAAGATGTGTCTCACCAACAGATACAAAAGTGTGACCAACAATTAAGTAAAATTTGTTATCAAGATGAACTAGGTGTTGTATTTTTGCCTTGTGGACACTTGATAGCCTGTGTGAAGTATTCATTAGCGCTTAACACTTGTCCTATATGCAGAAAATAGTATCTGCTACAGTTAGGGCATTTGTTGCATAAATAGTACAATTTATTAGCAATGCATAGTGCAAAATACCTATATGCACAATATTATTCCAAGCTGTTGTAGAGTGTAATTAATTTGCTATTGTTTTGTTTATAGACTACTACAATGAATGTCCTGAACGCAGTGGGGCAAGCATGTGGCTTAGAGACAAAAAGCTCAGCGAAATGCCAACGCATATTCCATTTCGCATTATCAAGATTCGGAAATTGAAAACAGCATATGGTGATCGTGTACTTTGTGTATGTGAAAACTTTGAGACATTCCTGCCTACACGGTTTAATGATATGTCGGAGAGTGTTTTTGATGAAGTGAATAATACTGTACAATCTGTACACTTAATTTATGAAGGTTTTGAAAACAAAAGGTGCATGGTTCGTTTTAATTAAATAAATAAAAATAAAAATGTGAAATAATAATGGAAAACATAAGTGTTGACAATAGACTGAAAGAAAATATGTGTATAGAATAATAATGTTTTAGTTTTTAGTATTGTCTTAAAATATTATGATGAAACCAAAAAATGTATATAAAGTTTGTAAATAAATGTAAATGATGGTACAATGTTGTTTTATTTGATACAAATTTAGAATATTTAACATTGCGGAGTATACATGATTATGACAATAGATGCACAGTCAATACAACTTTTTCTCTCTTTACTATAGTATGTTATAGTTTTTAAACACAAGGATTTTTGTTGATCTTTTTTATAGCAATGTCCATTCATTGTTGTTTTCTGAAACTGGGCAAGCCGCAATGGTTTTATAGGCTTCAAAACCTTATTGTTACTACTATTTAGTCATTTTGATCCTCTTGCAATACTACCTTTTTGCTATTAAGAGCAGATGACCTAGCTGTTCCACTCCTTAAAACAACAACAACACTACCTCTTGCATAGTTTGTGATGTTGATGGCTCTTGCGACGTGGAAGATGGATTAAACATAACTTTTAGAACAGGGGTTAAACGTTGCTCATTAAACAATGCACTATTTTGAGTAGCAATATGTGTTTCTTGATTTTTTGTTGACAGAAACTGTATTTCATGCAGTACATTACATTGATGATCACTGACACTTAAAACCTCACTATTATTACTTTTTAGGTCACCACGACAATGTTTTGAACGTTGTTTTGAAAAACGGCAAATAAAAGTTCCATTTTTATTGGTTCGTTTCTCAATATATGAATATCCTTTATAGTATGCATAAGGCTTACCATACCTAGTCACTGATACTTCCATGTCAACTGTCAAGCATAGACTAAGCTCTAGTAAAGTCAACTTGGTAATAAGGATAATAGTTTAATGTGAGAGCAAATATGGATCCAAAGTGTTGAGGTAAAAGTGGAAGCAAATAAGCAAATATAAGAACCAAGAGTGGGGGTAAAAAGTGGTAGCAACGTTGTAGACCCATTACACAATAATTTCAGCACGACGAAGCTCTTGTTCAATTTCATTGATTTCCCAATCGTAACCGGTATGCCCAGCTTGTTGTAAAGCATGCAAGTGCCGAAGCCATTGAATTAGCTTACTGGGTTTGTTCCAGTATACACATATAACAACTGATTTTTAGGTGCAAATAAGGCATTACCATTATCATCATCATCATCATCATTATCATCATCACCATCATCACTATTACTGTACAGTCCTTTTTGATCCTCTTGCAATACCAACTCATTTATAGTCTGTGATGACTTTGTTAGTGATGAAGGTTTCTTGGACGTTGACAACTGTCCTAATGTGACTTTTTGAGGACATAATAAGTCCTTTTGAACAAACACTGCACTATCTTTTGCCGCAATGTCGTCTTCTTGAACTTGCTTTTTAGCATTTTGATAATTTTTGTAAACAGCAACCCTGGTTCGTTTGGAGCACTACATTGATGAACACTCACACATAAAACCTTTCCATTTTTACTTTTCGGATTGCATCGACATTTTGTTGACCTCTCTTTTGAGCATCGCCAGAATATTATTCCTTTCACATTCTGATGATTATAGTTATAAGAGTAGCCTTGATTAGAGTGCACGTTGCCTACCTCTGTTGATTGTAATAAGATCCATTGTAGTAACTGACCTGTCAGTATGACGTTCACACTACAAAGGTTACAACTGTTTTGGTGATGGGGTGACTTACCATAAGCTTATATATTGGCTTATGTGTTGGCTTTTGTGTTGGTTTTTGTGTTGGCTTTTGTGTTGGCTTTTGTGTTGGCCTTTGTGATGGCTTTTGTATTAGCTTTTGTATTGGATTTTTGTATTGGCTTATTTGACAAGTTATTTTTGTCAACTCTCAGATGATAATTAAATTGTGTGCATAGTCGAGATGGAACCCAAAACCTCAGGGGTAAAAACAAATTATTTTTGGTGGCTTATTTTGGTAGCTTATTTTGATAGCTAACCTAACTTCACCAAACCTACCTTACCTCAGCTCACCTCGGATATCACTAGTGACTGTTCATATCCTCCGCTAGGTAGAATGCTAGTAGTTCAGGTAGTGCTCATATTTACCGCTAGGTAGCGGAAACTTACTTTGCGTGTTGCATGTGAATCTTGTTAAGTTTAACCGCATGCAAGACGTGCTTGTATAAGCTCTGTATATAGATTCAATATACAATTAACCACTAAATATTCAGAACTAACATGTACAGCCATGTTTAAGGTATATAGGAGACCCTTAGCAAGAAAGGCTGTCTAACCCACCAGTCTACAGGCTTGTCATACGCAGTAAGCACCTATCGGCAGAAAATAACAATTTGAGAAAGCCAACAACATATCCATTAACGTATTTAAAGGAAACAGTTTGTTGTCTTCTTCCAGTCCAAATACATTAATGTAATGTATTAGTGTAATTCACTACGTTAATGGCGCATGACCACACCGAAAAAAACAAACAAAATAACCCATCACTCAATCAATCAACCAATCAATCAATACTTGTAAATAAAACGTTAACGTTAATTGACATTAAATGAAAAAAACACCATAAAAAATATTTAAAAATAAACTGTACGTCCGTACTATCAGTAACCCATGTGTTTATTTTCTTCTTTATAAAGCTGCAGTCATGTACACCCCCCTTTAACCAATATATAAACAAAAATGAATGTCATGTCATTTCGTTCAGATTATCATGTTCAAACCTGTGAATATTCCTTGAGTCCATAGGGAACCGCCCTTAAATTAAATTTAAATTTTTGTTTTTAGAAAATCCAATATGACCATGTACTTTCCCGGTCAACAACCATTATGGTCTTGTGCTGGTTGCCAATACATAGCCATTAATCAAGAAAGCAATCATCGTCCCAGTCATGTAAAGGTAATAAAAACAATTGTCTAGGATTTTTCAATAGTGGTAAAATGTGATGGCATTTTAAGTTAGGCTTACCTGAGTTTTGAATAGTTCACTGCTTGGGAACAATGGTTCCACTCTAGTGCGTCTCGGGTTTTCAGAGACTGCTACAGCGGTAAATCTTTTCTTTGCAACTTTCTAAAAATAAATAAAAAATAAATCGCCATAAATATCTAAATTCAGGTTAATTCATTAATTTCTTTAAAAAAAATCAAACAATAATAAAACAAGTTAGTTTTAAAAATATCTCACCGTGACTTGTACTGGTTTTTGCTGTTTCCTTCTAGTGGGTTCAAAAGTAAGGTATAGCGGTTATCTGCAAACAAATAAATAAAAAAATCATTAATTACTTATCAATAACTACAAATTATAAGGTTCATTAGCATCACATCATTAAAATAATCATTCATAGGTACTTACCAAAAAACAAAAAGGCTTTTTCTTCCAAAGTTCAGTTCAGAGCTCTGCTGTATACGTCAATTTGCTGGTCCTGTCAGTGTATCACTAACAAAAACCTTATCAGTCTGCTTAGAAACAGATAGAGTTGCATTTTCTCAGCGTTTTGACCTACAACTCAACTCTGTCTCTCACATGTTTCCCACGCCTCACCGCATTCCTCAAGTGCGTTAAGATTCGCGTACCTGATACTAGTTTCATGTTTTAATAAGCAACCAAAATGGCTGGCACTTATACATCGCTAGTCCTACTGTCTCAGAACCAAAATGGCGGTCTCTGCTTAAACGTCACACCTACTAGCCTCCACGAGGCAAGTAACCTGACACTGCACTTCCTGCCCACTTGGACATTTCTGTCTTATCAGCAGCAGCTGCTCTGACAAGGCCTTTGGCTAGGTACAGTATTCAGTGTCCAGCAAGCAGGACTATGTCTGTTAGCAATGAAAACTTGTGTGTCTTAAACATTTTACTGTAATAATAATTAATAACAAGCGGCCATCCTCAATACATGACCATGTTAACCACATACTTTCACAACGTCCAAGAATCACTTGGTAATATCCTACAACCGTCTGCTGCGTCAGAGAGCGGTCTCGCTCATCAACGTTGACTAAAACGTTAAAGATCCCCTTCAGGGTAAGAACATCCTAGCACACATTTTTAATGATCGCCTCCATCCGTCATAGGAAATATCACAAAACCAACCGTAATAAGCTGCCCCGCCATCCCTCCAAAATAGCAATTCATTTCTTCCGGGCACGGTCACCGAGATCGCCATGAGGGATTTTGAAATATTCACCTTCATTCATCTGTCATAGGAAAATATCGAAAAGCGACCCCTCGATCTATCGTTCTGCCATACATCTCCCCGTCGAAATAGCCATTTGATCTATTCAGAATGGCCGGTGATAGCCTCGTTCAAACACATGACCAGCGGTACCGTATCTCTGTCTACGACCACGTTTCAATTTAAAAAAAAATATTATAATTATTTAAAATAATAATATTATTATTATTTTCAAACAACGGTCACAATGGAAAGAGGACATCAGCCCGAGTACTTGGAAACTTCGTACACGTCTGTAACATGATTGTTTCACCAGATATCTGTAAAATGTCAAAAACTCACGTTTACCCCAAAATCGTGTTTCCAAATTCCACCCCATTTTAAACAAGTAGTTCCGTGAAGAACTATACTGCCTATTTTCATATATCCTACTTATTTTAATTGCCTATATCAACATACACAATGTCAGTTTGATCGCTCTAATAGATTCATAGATATTGAGAACCGACTAAATATTGGGGATGGTCGCCATGTTGGATTTTTATATATGTAGGTCTAAGAGTTATGTACTGTTACATGAAGATTATTGTGTATGTGCAGTATTCAAACTTCAATCGCATGATTAGGACACAAGAAGTAAAAGCGAGATTTTAAAATTTCGCACAGCTGCCATCTTGTTGTTATGGAAAAAATTGAAAAAAAAAGATGCCAGTGGATTAACATTTGTATAAGGAATTACTGTACCAAGTGTCACTGCACTCGGATAGTTAAATTGAGACAAACGACCATGTGAATATTTATAAATCGCGTCGCCGCCTAGTTGCGTTTGTGATCACCAGGTCATTGAAAGTCCTATAGGTGAACTTATGTTCAAAGCCCCTATGAATATTTAAAAAAAAATAGTTTGATTGCTGTAATAGATTCGAAGATATTGCGATCAATCTAAATATTTCTGATGGTTGCCATTTTGGATTGTAATATGTAAAGGCCATAGAGTCATGTACCTTTAAAGGAAAATTATTGCATAGGTTCATAATTCAAACTTGCAATTAGATCGCATGATTACGACACAAGAAATAGAAACTTAATCTTAAAATTCGCACAGCCACCGTCTTGAGGTAATGTAAGCAATTTAACTATATTAGATACCATCGCATTGCAATGTGTATAAACATATCCTGTACCAAGATTCATTGCGTTTGGATCATTACATCGCGAGAAAGGTCTATTTAAAATTGTGAACTTCTCTTGGCTGCCATATTCGTTTAGTAGTTAATCGTTTTTTAGTCCTATAAATGAACTTCCAGTAGTGCCCTTCATCTCCGTACAAATTTCCAGGGTGATACCACTAATAGTTTCAGAGATATGGAATGCCAGTGACATATTTCACACAGCCGCCATCTTGAGGTTAAGTAAACAATTGCAAGAAGTTAGATGTCGGTGCATTACAATGTGTATAAACACATACTGTACAAAGTTTTATTGCGTTTGGTTGGTTAAATCGTGATAAACGTCTATTTACAGTCGCAACTTCGCTTGGCCGCCATGTTGATTTTATAGTTCCCTGGTTTCCAAAAGTCTCATAGGTGAACTTTCAGTCGTTCCCTTTATCACCGTAAAATATTCCAGAGTGATATCGGTAATAGATTCAGAGATATTGAATGCTGGTGAAATATTTCGCACAGCCGCCATGTTGGATTGGTGAGACGTAACAAAATTTGAAGAGCACGGGCCGAGTCGTCCAAAATAGTGCTATGAACTTACCGATTTTCATTGAAATCGCTCCAGCCGTTTAAAAGTTATTAGGGGGACACACCATCACACACAGACAACCACACGGACAAAGGATGATCCCATAAGCCTATTTTTTCATAAATGAAAATAGGCTAAAAATAACCTCACCATCAAATAGAGCGGAAAAAATACCATTCATACGATACCACGCAGGCCTCTATACGACTATTCCTTCACCCTTTTGCAGCATAGCCATACGTATTCAAGCACGCACGTAACTGTAAGCAGAACTCACACCTTCCCCTATTAACAGTTTTTTGTCCTAGCGACTTGAAATTTATTTTGGGGGTATAGGGGCTAAAGACCATTCATTTATGCCAAACATTTTTTTTTTTGTAGAATTCCTAGTTTCCAAAATAGTGATCATTTATTCAAAATTCATTTTCTTTTGCCCTACAGACTTGGAAACTTGGTTTCTGCCCAAAAGAGCTAGGGACCTTTCTTTAACGTCAAACAAAGGTTTTTCTCAAATTCACCGTTTCCAAAAATAATGACAAATTCAAAACCGACAATTAAAAAAAACACACATTCATAGCAAAGAACACGTCATCCCAACGCCAACAACAGCTCGTTCGTTAAAATCGGACCATGCGTTCGGGTGATCGGCAAAGTTTGTAGGAAAGTAGGCTATCTTTTTTTTTGTCCTATACACTTGAAACTTGCTGTCCTCCTAGAGGGCCTAGGTCCCTTTCATTAACGTCAAACACACTTTTCCCAAAACTTCACCGTTTCCAAAATAGCGCCAATCTCAGAAAAAAGAATTTTCAAAAATTTTATTTAACATACCAACACACATTCTTAGCAAAGAGGGCGTCACCCCAACGCCAACAACACCCCGTTTGTTAAAATCCGATCATGCGTTCGGGAGATATCGGCAAAGTTTATATGAAAGTAGGAGATGGAGTAGAACACCCATTCTAGCACTACAACCAGTTTTTATCCTAGAGCCTTGAAATGTATTTTGGGGGTAGGGGGCAGGGACCTTTGATTTATGACAAACAAACTATTTTGTAAAATTCCTAGTTTCCAAAATATAGGAATTTCAAAATTGGACTGTTTTCCAAACAACATGAAAAATAAAAAAGTTTTATTATATAAATTAAAGGTCAATGAGACCATTGGTTTGAACTATGGCACAACGTTCTATCATGTTTGATTTTCCAACTATCACCTACTTTCAAAAACAAAAAATTTCAAAAATAAAATTGAAAAATATAGTGAATCGTGCTTAGGAAAGAGGACGTCACCCCGAGTCCTACGTCACCTCATTTGTTAAAATACGACCATGGGTTCATGGATTATCGAAAATCTAACTTGGCTCAGGCGCGCGCAATTTTAAAACTGCTGACGCTATGGGTTTAGACTATCACTGCTCCCCTACTAACAGATTTCCTTCAAAATTTGCAAATAGTTATAAGAACATCCCCGAATCACTTTCGGATGTAAATTTCAACAAAACATCCAATGCGCTTAAGGGGAACAGGGGGTGCCCTATTATATTTACCTTCGATTTACTCGAAGGTCCTACGAACGGTCTTTTATAGCTCAACACAGCAAGATTATACTCATTTCTTGCAGTTACGAAGAAATATTTATTTTCCAGTTAATTATAACAGTAGTAAATAGGAGGCCAAGACACTGAATTTGCATGCCCCACAAGGTTTATAATTAAATTTAAGGGCGTTATCACGGGAATGGGGACTTTCATTATCGGTGAGGCATCATTATGTTACATGATGAGATGAAAAAATAGTACTTTTCTTGGTTTTATCCATATTTTATCTGATTTTTCTCTTTTGCGGTTAGAATCAATACCTTATTTTAGGGTCTTCTCTTTTATACATATGGTGGCACTGTTCGTACGAAGGTCTCGACACTGACGTCTATCTGTTTAACAGTCTGTTATTCCATCATGCTAATATTACCTCTTACAAGACTGAATGAAAGAAGAATGAGACCTCGTGAAATGGCGTTGGCATGACAACGTTTATCAATTTCTCAGAGCTGGTATAGTTTTCTTGCAATATCTCGAAAACCGTTCGTTTTAGGGCCTTAAAACGCGAGGTTCGTGTTTCCAACTACGTGGGACAACTTGCATTGCTACTCGTGAAACGAGCAAATCGACTTTGACAAGTCTCATCTAATCCATATAAAAAATTAAAAAAATCCCCTCGGCACGCCGGAAGGCGGAGGTAGATTTCACCGGGCAAACTCGGCGATAGGCTATATAATAGGAAAAATATGCAGGTTTTCGTAAGAGGATCAGACCTTATTTATTGCGAGAAAGTATTTTACAATTGGAGGTTAATTAACTTTTCTTTCGTCTTTCTATGCATATTTTTAACATTTTATTGTCTTATGGGGATGGTAACCTTCTTGTCATTTGGGGTTCATTTTTAGCGTATTTTCAATTTTGAAAAAAAAATGGCTTATGAGTTCACCTTTTGTCCGTGTGTGTGTGCGTGTGTGTGTGTGAGGAGTGTATGTGTGTGTTTGTTTCCCCCCCTAATAAATTCTAAACGGCTGGAGCGATTTCAATGAAACTCGGTAAGTTCATAGCACTATTCCTGACGACCCCGACCGCGTCCTTCAAATTTTGTACGTCTCACCAATCCCACATGGCGGCTGTGCGAAATAGTTCACCAGCATTCAATATCTCCGAAACTATTCCCGTTATCACCCTGGATTTTTTACGCTGATAAAAGGAACTACCAGAAGTTCACCTATGTGACCTTTGAAAAACTGGTAACAACAAAACCAACATGGCGGCCACGCGAATTTGCGACTTTTAATTAGACGTTTACGCGATTTAACCAACCAAACGCAAAAAAAAACTTGGTACAGTTTATATATATACACATTGTAATGCACCGACATCTAACTTGGTTCAATTGTTTACATAACCACGAGATGGCGGACGTGCGAAATATTTCACCGGCATTCAATATCTCTGAAACTATTAGCGGTATCACCCTGAAATGTTGTACGGAGGTAAAGGGTACTACTGGAAGTTCATCTATAAGACTTTCAAAAACCGGTTAACTACAAAACAAACATGGCAGCCAAGCGAATTTGAAAATTTTAAATAGACCTTTCTCGCGATTTAATGTTCCAAACGCAATGAAATTTGGTACAGGAAATGTTTATACACATTGTAATGTACTGGTATCTTATTTAGTTCAATTATTTACATAACCTCAAGATGGCGGCTGTGGGAATTTCAAAAATTATTTTTTTATTTCATGTGTCGTAATCATGCGATCGATGTGAAAGTTTGAATAATGAACCTACGCAATAATTTTCCTTTAATGGTACATGACTCTATGGCCTATACATTTAACAATCCAACATGGCGACCATCCGAAATATTTAGACGGCTCTGAATATCTACGAATGTATTCTAGCAATCAAACTGATTTTTTATGTTCATAGGGGCTATGAACTTAAGTTTACCTATAGGACTTTAAATAACCTGGTTATCACAAATCCAACATGGCGGTGACGCGAAATATAAATATTCACATGGACGTTTCTCGCAATTTAACCATCCGAGTGCAGTGAAACTTGGTACAGTAAATCCTTATAAGAATGTTAATCCATTGGCATCTAATTTATTTCAATTGTTTCCATAACCACAAGATGGCAGCAATGCGAGATTTTAAAATCTCCTTGTTACTTCTTGTGTCCTAATCATGCGATTGAAGTTTGAATGCTACACGTACACAATAATCTTCATGTAACAGTGCACAACTCTAGGACCTACATATATAAAATCCATCATGGCGACCATCCGAAATATTTAGTCGGTTCTCAATATCTACGAATCTATTACAGCAATCAAACTGAAATTTTGTATGTAGATAGAGGCAATTAACATAAGTAGGATACATGAAAATAGGCTGTATAGTTCTTCTCGGAACTACTTGTTATACATGTGGTCACACTGTCCTTATGCAAGGTTTGGAACTGATGTGTAACTATCAAACAGTCTGTTACTTCTTCACGCAAAATTTTATCTCCCGCTGAGATGTTGGTTTGTTCCTCAGTTTAGAGTTTGCGACAACGTGGTCATGTAACCCCGTGTACTCTGGGTGTGTGTAGAATCTGTCTGATAAACGGTGTTAATCGTGATGACTGTATTAGTCTGTAATTCAGGTAAGGTCTGCAGACGGTCAATTTTAAGTAGTAGTTCCTAATTTTTGTACCGAATACTACCGTCAACGACTCCTAGCTGTGAACTTGGCTACTAGATGCCACCGCAACCAGCAACTTGCAACGAACTTTGGAACGTCTCCTCCGAAGGAAAGCATGCTGAGGGATTTTTAGCGCTGTTAGAAAATCCGACGACTTTGGCCGGCTTTGAACCAGCGACCTTGGGCATAGAAGTTCATCATGCTACCAGTTAGCCGCTTCCCACAGAGTCAGATTCAAAAAGTTTGTGATCTCGTGCAATGGCGTTGTCTTAGAAACCTCTGATAGCTCACCCCTCATCAATTTAGAAGCGTTATCATGGTAACCCCTGATGGCACTTCTTTAATTCCGAAATTAATTTTCTAATCCCTTGGCGTAATGGTGGGTCATATCAAAAATTCTTTCAGACAAAAGTTTTAGGTTAATATTAGGGGAATGTTTTCCATCTTGTACGGTTTTGACATTGTGCCTTTTAAGAGAGATATGATTAGTGTTTCCCAAAAAATAACACTTTTTTCCACCCCTTTGGTCAATGGTTGGTGCTATCCAAAAATATTTCAAACATAAATTTTTGGCACTTATCCGACACATATGAACTGTGAATGGATTCGATATTTCACGTATTAAGAGAGTTATAGCGATATATATATATTTATTTTTTTAAGTCCCCCATTTTCACTCCCCTTCGACCGATTTTGCCCATTAACGAACTCGACCGAGATTTTAAAGTGGTACATATTACGTAAAAAATGAAAGTGATTGGTGCAAAATTACGGCAGTTATCGTGTCCACAAGAAACTGATATATATACTTAAATTATGTATAAACTTTTGAACTGACGGTGGTTTGGGGTCTGGGGGATGTGAAATGCGAAGATATGTAGAAATTTTCCTGAAGTCCGAACATGGTATTGCGCCCGAATCTCGCATTAGCGACCACCCATATCCTCTGAGATGGTAAAGGATTGTAAGGACGTCGATACCCAGCTAGATACATCAACACTACCCTACTGGGCGAATGACTAGGAAACCCTTGACGCATATGGACATACAATAACACTACTATTTAGTTACACATTTACTAGCAAATCTAATTCCACAATACGATTGTAGTACGAGAATCTCGGATCTCGGAAGTGAACGGTGAAAGTTGAGACTAATCGAGTTCTAGTAACTAACTGATAGTATTATCGCACGGCGATTGCGAAATGAAAAGTTTCTTATAAAAACAAACAGGCAAACTAAAATAAGTGCCTGGGATTTATTCCCAAAAATATACAACAAAGAAATCCCTACTTCCAATAAAAGTTAGTTAAGAGCAATAATAAAAATTATTATGATGGTAGATAAAATATCTACACTTTAAAATTAGCATATTCTGAAAGAATTGCATTTCAAAACAAGACATTACGAATGAAGACATCGAATGGCATAAATTATTAGTCAATACAGTGACTTGTTAAAAATATAGCTTGATCTGAGATCAGCTGTTCGACTCAATAACGTATTACAATAATTAAAAACCCTACGATATACATCTATGATAACACTCGTGGATAAAAATCTAGTAATAATAATAATAATAATAATAATAATAACTTATTTACATTGTTGAAATACCTACGTCCAGCGGGCTATTCAAATCAGAATTAGATTTGGCGTGATATGTCACTCTATTAGCGCTCTCGTTTCAAAACATTCCTACTTCCTTTAAAACACTGGTTCACATAAAAGATAAGTTCTTGTATTTTTGGGTTATATTGTCACAAACAATGAACTAAATTTAACGAACAATGAAGCTAGTTATAGTTCTAAAAATTCAAATCCATTAATAGAAATAATAGTTACATTGAAGATCGAGACGGAACTACACTGTTACAAATACGACGATGTGGATATAATATTAACGCTTACTGACATGAACAACACATAAATACACTCCTAAATATCGATGACTTTCTTAACACACTGTAGTGGTTGTTGGCTCTCACGGTAATACTTGTTTCATTTCAAAATTCGTAAACAATACCTCTCATAGCGTCAACTGCGCTTCCAAATACGACACAATTCCCTTCTTTTCTTTATCACAATAACCTTCATAATAGACTGCACGGCATTCCTTCAGAATCAACAAAAACCCATCTTGCTACATACACGTAGAAGAATTAGTGATCTTACTGCGTAACACTACTGTGTGTACGGTTCATGAAACACGCCTAATCTCCTCCTTCTCTAAGTTTAAAATCATCGTGCTCAACCTTTCCACAATACTTTCGTTCACCACTGTATACTTTGTTTAACATGCCACGTAACTTTCAATAATGCATTTCAATAATAGACCATGTCATTGTACTGTAATTCCACGTAATACATGAGTGGAAGTTTCAAAACAAAGTTGTAGTCCGCTCATCTTCCTAAAGTTAATAATAATATCTTCCGTCATTCCGTTTCTGATAAACATTGATGAATAAAATATTTATTTAAAAGTTTGTTTTACACATACTTGACTACAGACAGACCTACAAGTCTTCTGGTCTTCATTTCGTATTAACAAAATTATTGCTTAGTAATTGTTGCTATTTATAGGCATCACCTGACTTCCATTGTCACAATAGTGATCCTTTCGGACATAAATATAGTTACAGAAATTATCCATGACTTTATAAACGTCACATAGTGTTTATATTCCTTAATTGGAATTATACTTGGTCAATGTTATTATTAATAACATTTTAAATTGTTACAAAAATGTTTATACATAATACATTTTTAATTACTGCATTATAGTCTTTTACAATAAATCTTGATTTGAATAACGATGTATTCTAGCGATCTTTACGTATTTACATTGCTTATAGCGTAAGTGTATCAATAGGAGCATTCCCTTATATAGTTTTCGTTTAAAGTGAGAATATTAAAAACGTTATGAATAAAAATTTCAACGGCATTCTAAGATCAAATCTGATGAAATCACGTCTAAAACGACACACGTAGACGTATATAAAAAAACTAAAAATCTCTAAATAGACAGAATAATAACATGAGTTATACGAAAAAAATATCTAAAATATGGATTGGTCACCCTGCAAATTCCAACAAACTACAACAAACTACTGAGATAGGAGGGCAGTCATTTCTGTACCTTGCCGACGGTCTGCGATGGAAATACCTCGCTCAATGGCTTCAATGTTCCGCTCCCTAGTTGGCTCGTGCGGGACACGTATCTGGATCGCGCCATGCAAGCAGCGTGGCTCGCAGCTGATCAACCCGTGCCTGCTGTGATGGTAACCACCTGGCTTCGGTCTCCCCGTCCAGCAATCTTCTATCTTCCCGACTCTTGATAGTCTGGTCGCAGGAACCCGGAACAATGAACACTGCATTCCATCTGCTTCTTTCTTCTTCACCTCGTCGTTAAAGTAACTATGAGCGTCCATGGTTTATATCTCTCCGAGTTCTTACTGGATATTTAAGTAGAATTGTTGAAATTCAGCAAACTGCATGATGGTAAAGCAGTCGTGGTATCTTAGATCCAAGGACCTCATGATCACCTCTGAACTTCCCGCTCCATAGTGTAGATTATCCTCCTGTCATGATTTAGTGAATCATAGTGCTCTTTTTAGTAAATGCAGAGTATATTCTTCCCCCCTGTCTTGAAGTTGTCAGCATGATGAATTGTTAGAACAAACGTGCTTGTAATGTGGCAGTAATAGTGCTTCAATAATGTAGTAGCATGTTATTAGTGAAGCTACTTTGGATTGTAAAATACAGTTCGTAATAATGTAAATCGTTCTCTTTATTCGCTGCGGTTGTGAAAGTTGCTTCTTTCAATGCTAAATATTACTGTTCGTTGCTTTGCCGGACTCTTCTCCTCTTCCTCGGCTATCGATGCGTTTCCTGCAGGTCAGTGAAGTCTCCTGCTCGCACTTCTTGTTGCTCTATGTTAATTTGCGGAGCACCTTACAACACAGGTCCGCTCTCTTCAATCGTTTCAGTAGAAGTCACCTCGCTGTGACAGCGATTCGCGCGCGTGCCATGCTAGATCCAGTTCTAGCCTCGCGTCCGGTCCATACATAATAGAGTTATGCTATTTTCTCTTCTCCTAGCCACAATTATATAATTCCAAACTTCCGAATAAATATCAAATATTGTTCTTGGTCTGTGGAAATGCTAATTTCTCTTTATAAAAGCAAATATAGTTTAATAGCAGTTCCCACACAAATTTTGCGATCTGTTCTGATTGGCTGTAGGTTTATTGTCAAAACTCTACCTGTCCTGGCCTCTTATAGTTGGGTCGTGTGCATAATTTGTTGTTGCCGACTCGGCTAACCAAAACCGGTCTTGAGAGGGCTAACTTGAAACTTTTGACAATTTCCAGCTTCAAATGATCAGACTCTCCCTTGGTTAATTTTCATTCACCAAAAATTTCCAAATCCAAATATTTCAAAATACTTCAAAAATTTCCAAAAATATTTCTAAATAATTCAATTCACTTCCCATAACATATCCTTGAGTGAAATAAATTTTCATTTCCAATTTTCACAATATAAATCGAAAATTTGACAGGTCGGTTCGATCCTCGGCTCTGTCTATAACTTGATCTTGGGTGAATTAGGGCTCAGTACCCATTGCAATAGTTAGCTTTCTAATGAAATCTACCTAATTGTACTTTTGTCCTTCTGTCTGTCTGCTGTTCCTTCATCAATTGAAAACGGATCAACAGATTTCGTTCGAAATTTGCAAATGGTTATATGAACATCCCGGAATCACTTGAGGATGTAAATTTCAACGAAACATCCAGTGCGCTTAAGGGGAACAGGGGATTCCCTATTATATTTACCTTCGATTTACTCGTGTGATATGTCGTACGAAAGGTCTTTTATAGCTCTATACAGCAGTATTATACTAATTACTTCCAGTAACGAAGAAATATTTATTTTCCAATTAAATACAAAAGTTGTAAATAGGAGGCTAAGACACTGGATTTGCATGCCCCACAAGGTTTATAATTAAATTTAAGGGCGTTATCACGGGAATGGGGACTTGCAATATCGGTGCGGCATCATTATGTTACATGATGAGATGAAAAAATAGTACTTTTCTTGGTTTTATCCATATTTTATCTGACTTTTCTCTTTTGCGTTCAGAATCAATACCATATTTTAGGGTCTTCTCTTTTATACAGATGGTGGCACTGTTCGTACGAAAGTCTCGACACTGACGTCTATCTGTTTAACAGTCTGTTAATCATTCATGCAAATATTATCTCTTACAGAGACTGAAAGCAGAATGAGACCTCGTGAAATGGCGTTGGCATGACAACGTTTATCAATTTCGCAGAGCGGGTGTAGTTTTCTTGCAGTATCTCGAAAACCCTTCGTTTTAGGGCCTTAATAACGCGGGGTTCGTGCATCCCACCGAACATTGCTCCTTGCATTGCTACCCACGAACATGAACTGTATTATTTATATAGGTGGATTGTGGGTTCCGATGTAATGGGTTCTTATCATGTGATATAAATTTCCGGAAGGGCGCCAATTCATAGAATAGCCTACTAGTAATGAATATTCTTTTAATAGAGACACGAGAACTCATTCATCTCAGGAATGGTGTGTTTTTTAACACCAACCAGGACACTACAGTAAACAAGGCAGCTTAATATTATACTGCAACATAACAATAAATCATCGGAATGCTACGTACTATTTAGTGGTCTTAAGTGATGTATATTTAAATTGTTCCTGTAATGTAGTCACAATTATAACATCAGTCTTTTTATTCTTTATTAAATTTGAAAGTGAGAGTGAAGATTCAAGGAGAAATAATTTCAACTCTGAGATTTGCTGATGACATCGTCATCTTGGCCGACACGCCTGAGGATTTGAATGAGTTTTTGAATGGCATGGACTCCGTCTTGAGGAAAGAATTCATGATGAAAATTAATAAATGTAAAAACAAAAATATTGGAATGCAGCCGCAAAAAATCAGAAACCTCTATGGACATCAAATTGGCCGGGGAAAAACCAAAGGAAGTAGGAGACTTCTGTTACTTAGGAAGCATAATAACCAGTGATGGACGAAGCAAAGAGGATATAAAAAGTAGATTGGCTTAGGCAAGAAAAGCATTTCTACAGAAAAGGAATCTGTTGACATCGAATATAGATTTAGGTATTAGGAAGAAATTTTTGAAGACCTTTGTCTGGAGTGTCGCACTCTATGGAAGTGAAACTTGGACTATTGGTGCAGCAGAAAAGAGGAGAATTGAAGCGTTTGAAATGTCGTGTTACAGGAGAATGATGACGATCAGGTGGGTAGATACGGTTACAAACGAAGAGGTATTAAGACGAGTGGGAGAGGAGAGATTTTTCTGGCGATTGCTAATGAAAAGAAGAGATAGGTCGGTAGGACACATACTAAGACACCCAGCAAGCTTAGTTATGGAAGGAAGGGTCGAGGACAAGAACTGTAGGGGTAGACCAAGGTTTTTTTTTTTTTTTTTTTTTTTTTTTTTTTTTTTTTTTTTTTTTCGTGTGGCCTCCTGAGAGGCCGAGTGCAGGTCTTTCTAGGTGACGCCCGTGGGCGACCTGCGCGTCGGGATGAGAGATGGAATTGATGAAGGCGAATGAAACTGGGCAAGGATGTGGAAGGAAGCGGCCGTGGCCTGTCAGTAGGTACCGTCCCAGCATTTGCCTGGTGTTGAAAATGGGAAACCACGGAAAACCATTTCAAGGACGGCCGACGGTGGGGCTCGAACCCACGCGTCTACCGAGTCAGCAGAGAGCTTGGCCCCATGACCTAACGCTGCGCTTTAGCGCGCGTAGCCACTACTGTCGGTAGACCAAGGTTAGAGTATGTTAAACAGATGACTTCGGATGTTGGGTGTGTTAGCTATGTAGAGATGAAACGATTAGCTCAGGACAGGGAGGCATGGAGATTTGCATCAAACCAGTCAAGAGACTGAAGACTCAAACAACAACAAATTTTAATCCCGTGGAAGATCTGTAGATGAAGCCGTAATACTATAACTAATACGACGTATAAAATATGACAGATTAATACAGTATATTCTCCTTCACGTCTTTTTTTAATGCAATTACTTTTCTTTTATAATCTCCAATAACCTCCAATCACACTATTTTTTATTCATGTTCAACTCCCATTGTCTAAACTCATCTCTGCTATCCTCAGAGTTGACACTCTCGTTTCACTAGTTCATGTTTCCTACACTCAAGCGCACCAACGCCACCTCCAAAGAACATTAATCATTCCATAGATAAACGTATCACGGCCCACTTGGTCTCAGTAAACGTTACATTCGGCCCAGAAAGCCTGACAACTATGTCAAATTGATGGGCTGTCTGACACACATGCAACAACAACAAAAATACATAAGAGCGCGAGACACGGAGATCTGGGCTTCCCTCTTCTTCATGTGATTATACTATCATCTTGTCCAAATCAAGCTGCACAACACTCCATCTTCCAACCGTTATCCACCTCTTCAACCAACTCTGTAATCTCCTCTTCATACCTCAAGCTCACCCTGATTAACTTGAAATGTTCTTGAAGAATAACATCCACAATTGGATATCAAGATACCAAATCACCATCAACATCTCCACTGCCGCTAGCACAAGGAGTCTTAGTCGTAACTACCACATTGTCCTAAGCATGGTACACACTGAGAAGGCTATTGCAATACTGGTTATAGGTCGGCCGTACACTTTTGCCGTGAATATTTTTTTGGACACTATATCCTCTGATATTGGTTAAGGATCCATTTTTAGGCGATCCATGGTTTGTTGCTGTAGATCACACGATACAATTCCCAATTGCTTATAGCTGATTGTAAATATTTCTCCACCATCAAAAGCTTATCAAATCTGTCCACTTTAGAATGCAGTGTAGGGCATTCCTTGAAGTATTCAGTACGATGTACCAACTTTAATTCGATGACTTAGAAAACTTGGAAATTATATTTTAATTGTTCAGAATTACTACACAAAAACAAATTTAAAAAATGCCAAAAGCTGCAATAATAAGAATGGACAAAAGGTTAAATAAAAGAAAACGAAAAAGATCAACATCATAACTCAAAATTAAGAAAGATACTAGGTAACACACACAATGAAAAACATATACATTACAGCATACAATCGAATACATATACATTGTGCAACTGTATCAAAAATTAAGAAAATAGACATATACTGTATATGCCTCCAATACCCAATTCGTAACTAGAACAACAAATAGCAGCAATCGCCTCCAACACATTAATTTTACGTCCAGATAAAAAATGATCTTGACAACTTCAAATATACATCTCAGTAATATAACCCTTTCTTCTCGTTCTCTTAATTCAGTGTCTCTATGGATTTTCTTCTCAGCTTTAACTTCCTACTTAACTCTTTGCTTGACATCAACTTTATCAAAATTAAGCTCATTATCATCATCATCATTAGATTCATTATAGCGTTGGGCTGTATGTCTTGTCCGTGCTCTAATATAGCTAGCTCCTACTGCTCTTCTAAACCTATCTTTATCATTTATTCTAAAACGGAATGTATTCCTAGTACCATTTTCAACATTATCACGCCTACCATATCAACTTCCTCCATTCACATCAAAGCATCCTTTTCTACTACGTCGGAAACGACCTCTGAGTCTACCCCCACAACATCTCTTTCTTCTTCGCCTGTTACAGCCTATCCCATGTCTGCCTCTTCGACCTAGGCGATTTCGACCTCTACAACCGCGGCGTCTACCTCCACATCTAATTCCTCTTTGTCGCCTACTATATCTTCTCCAATATATTATTTTACCACATCGCTTTTTCTTATATCGTAATTTTACTTCAAGCTCAACTATCTTCCTCTCATCTACTCTATTCTCCCATACAATTTTCTCTAACTCTATGCTACTTTCGGGTAACGTCTCCTATAACAAATTCTTCCTCTCATCTACTGTATTCATAATTACAATAGCGGCTTCGGTGGCGTAGTCGGTAGCATGCTGAACTGCTGTGCCCAAGATAGCGGGTTCAAACCCGGCCGAAGTCGTTGGATTTTTTAAGAGCGTTAAAAATCCTTCAGTATGCCTTCCTTCGGAGGGGAAGTAAAGCCGGCGGCCCCATGTCATAGATTTATGGCATGTAAAAGATCCTTTCACAGACTAAACTTGTGTAAAGCAAAATTTGTTAGGTTAGATTTCGTCAGAACGCTCTATCAAAGTTCCAACGTTCACCACTAGGTGTCATTGATATCTGGTGGCGAAAGTTGGAACTACTTGAAATTGAACGGAACTTGTAGCTCGCCCTTTAGGGTGTCCGCTGGAAGCAGCTACAGACTCAGGCGAGCCGAACATGTCCTCGGACACTCCCGGCACTAAAAGCCATACGATAGATAAATAAATAAATAAATAAATAATTACAATTTCCTCTAACTCTATGCTACTTTCATCTACCATCTCCTTTAACTCCAAACTACTTTCACCTACAGTCGTTTCTTCCTCTATAATACTTTTAGCCTCTTCTTCTAACACATTCTTAATTTCACAACTGATTTCCTGTTTCACCCCCTGAATACTCTCCTGCAGAGTCCCATACTTCCTATTTAATTCCTCATTCTCCTTGACCACATTGTCTAACTTTCCTTATAATTTTTATCTATCGTCTCTCTCATCTTTTGATTTAGCCTACTTATTTCTTCTTTCATCTCCTGACTATCTTTCTTACTTTCATCAAATTTTGTACTCAGCGTCCTCATGATCGCAGCTAATGAGTCTTCCGAAATTCCTTTCTCTTTACTAGTATTCGGGTTACTCTCTGCCATCATAGCATTATTATCTACGTTCTCTTCACTATCAAGACCACTTTTTAACTTTATATCTTTCACCGACATACTGAATTACACTTCTAAACACAAGCCCTAAAATCACTCGCACAATACATATGAATTCCTACCCCTACACTGATGTGTCCTGGTTTTCGTGCCCAACGTTGAGGTGTCAAATGTAATTTGTTCTTATCATGTGATATAAATTTCCGGGAAGGCGCCAATTCATAGATAGAATAGCCTACTATGAATGAATATTCTTTTAGTAGAGACACGAGAATTCATTCATCTCAGGAATGGTGTGTTTTTAACACCAACCAGGACACTACAGTAAACAAGGAAGCTTAATATTATACTGCAACATAACAATAAATCATTGGAATGCTACTTACTATTTAGTGGTCTTAAGGGATGTATATTTAAATTGTTCCTGTAATGTAGTCACAATTATATAATTTCCAACTTATATCATTAGTCTTTTTATCCTTTATTAAATTATACTCCCGTGGAAGAGCTATAGATGAAGCCGTAATATTATAACTAATACGACGTATTAAATAAGACAGATTAATCCAGTATATTCTCCTTCACGTCTTTTTTTCATACGATTACTTTTCTTTTATAATCTCCAATAACCTCCAATCACACTTTTTTTTAAATCCATGTTCAACTCCCATTGTCTAAACTCATCTCTGCTATCCTCCGAGTTGACACTCTTGTTTCACTAGTTCATGTTTCCTCCACTCAAGCACACCAACGCCACCTCCATGGAACACTAATCATTCCATAGATAAACGTATCACGGCCTACATGGTCTCAGTAAACGTTACACCGATACGAGGTGTGATTTTGAGTCTAATTTTATAGTCTATTCGTCGCTTATTCTATGTGAGTATTTAGATCTATACGTCGGTTTACCAAGATATGATTGTTTTTATTTTGTACGGTATGCTTTCTTACTGTTTGTAGAATATTTTTTTCGTTAGTTGAATTTTTCTGTTTGCACATATTTAACTGCTTTTTGTAGTTTTCTACTATTTTTGTGCAACCTAAATTCACAGACTACTGTGACGTATTATACCGACTCTCGCATTAGTTTATTAAGTTTGCCTTATAAACCTCAGTGGTCATTTGCGCTAACATATTTGAATAAAATTGGTATTTCTTCTTTCACGGCCAAGTAAACCCCGCAAAAGACACAGGGTAAATCTATAAATGTACCTGAATTTTAATTGCTTGGCATACATTGCCAATATGTAACCTTTTTGGAAGCCTTTATAGGGAGGTGAAAGGATGTTGAGCGTTTACCTCTCGCAGTTAAGTACCGCAGGTGCACTAGATAAGAATTTAGGTAGCGCGCCATTCGCTACTCCTTTGTGGGTCCCCAAATTGACAACAAGAGCTCGCTGATTACCAATCTCGGTGTTGCTAGGCGAAACCCCTCACAAGATACGGCATAAACTTAGAAATATTGATGTGTTTAAAATTGTTTTGTTATTACTACTTGAAATGGTTACAGTTTGTTTTGATAATTTACTCTTAATCATGGCATGATACGTAGTTTGCACAATATTACTTACTTCGGATATGACAATTGCTACCACGTTTGATGTATTTTTATCATACTATTGTTCATTTTTAAATGTACAGTAGTATGAAGAAGTTAAACGATGGGTGTTCAATATTTAAGAAAGGTTATTTAAATTGTACTACATAGAAGCCTCCATGGCTTAGGTGGCAACACGCCGGCCTCTCAATGTTGGGTCTATGGTCCAAATACCGGTCACTCCATGGGAGATTTGTGCTGGACAAAGCGGAGGCAGGCAGGTTTCTCTCCGGGTACTTCGGTTTTTCCTGTCACAATTTCATTCCAGCAACATGCTCAACTATTATTTAATTTCATCTGTCATTAATTTAATCATTTCCCCAAGTGAGTGCGACAGCCTTCCGCAACCGGCCCAGTTCATATCCTTGCCGCTAGAAGGGGGTTCATTCATTCCATTCCCTGACCCAGTCAGTCGACTGGAAACAGTCTGTGGATTTTCAAGTTCACTACATAGAAGCTGATGTTTATTTCCAGTATATAGACGCACTTTCCTGCCTCTGATTGATAATTAGGGGAGTGAAGATGCTTGTAGTGTACACAATATAGTAGTGAAAATGAAAAGAAGCTTGCAGTTGACATGACCTTTATTCACGCGAAAATGAGGCACGGGGCCTCATTTCTTACGTGGATTCTCCACCATTGTACATGATATTTCAGTCCGAAAATCTTACATGCTTTGGCTGGGAATTAAACTCCGTCTGCCTTGGTGAGTAGCAAGCAGCGTGGCTAGAGCACAAACACGGCCGCTTCTTAGTAGTGTAATAATGATAACAATAATATTGTGAATATTATTTTCAATAAAAATCAAAATTGTAAGTCAAATGTTATTTGCCAACCACACAAAGAACTAAAAGACCAAAGAAAATTAAAAAAGCGATTTCACGTTAATCTAGCATTGTAAATGTGCGTTATGTATGAGTTGTTCTTATTTAAGGATGGACATATAGATTCTTAGATGATATTTGGTATGTTTTTTTTTTTTTGGTATTCTTTTTTTCCTAATCAAGTGCATATATTATTATGAAGCTGGGATTCTAAGAGTTTATCCTCGGACTACCACTATCCGCTTGAAATGTTGCTGTTCGACAAAACCCGCAAGCGTAATACAATTAGGAAAAAGAAAATCATTGGCCCCTAAAATGTATTAGTTAGGTTAATAATGCATACAATGATTAAAGTAGGCTCCTTAAATATTCAGTTATATTAGCGAAATTTCAGGCTTAATATACTGTATAAGCTACGAGCAATATAGAGCCGTTGTACCCTCCTATTTAACAACTTCAACACAATTTGTGATCTGATCATATAAAAATCACGCTCAAGGACATTAAGTGACATTAATATTGCTCATTATAATAAGGACCTTCCTTCGGGTTGCACACAATTCGGCAATGCGAGCAAAAGTACGATCTCTTAATATCCAATTGTGATCCCGAGCAACGCCGGGCATAACAGCTAGTGCTAATATATATTATATAGTCTACAATGCGCTCTCCTCTGAGGCACTTAATTATCACACTCTATTTTTTCAGCCTACTTTTCCAAAATGAGGAAAAAGTTGACTTATGAGATCAATCCGGGCAAATATCTGTCTGTGTGTGTGTGTGTGTACAAATCACTCCTTCCTAAACGGCTGCAGCAATTGAAACCAAATTTGGTATGAATAAAGATCTATACCTGAATATCTCAACGTCATATTTGAAAATGATGTCAGTGCTACCAACTGCTGAAAAACCGCAATTGAAATTTCAGCTCCATGTTGGATATCCCGGAAGGTATGCATGGGAGCTATTCCAAAATTGGCACACATATAGACAATAAAATATCAGTTTAATTTCGGGGAGGCCATACATGACAGTGTTGCCAAAATTATTCTAAGCTGATGATAGGTTCAATATTTAAATGCATATAACTTCTATACTATCAATTGGATTTCAACCAAATTTCGTTTGTACTATGTGTACCTGAACGTATTCTTAAGAGCCACCAAGGCTGCCAACTATTAATAAATGAATTCTGTATTTTGTATCCAAATACCGTTATATCAGAAATTATGCAAGCCGACAGCTTTATAACAAGCACACGTATAGTACCTGACAATCTAGATTAATTTGGATAAACTATTGCACGTCAATGCCACCAACTTAATTGAAATTCTCCTGATAGGACCAACATTTAAATCCATGTAACTTCTTTACTATCAATTGGATTTCTACCAAATTTCGTATGTGCTATGTGTGCTGTACCTGATATTACTAGGCGTATTCTTAAGAGCAACCAGGGCTGCCAACTCTTAATAAATGCTGTCTCTATTCTTTTACCCTAATATCAATATATCAGAAAGTATGCAAGCCAACATCTGTAAAGTTTGCAAACGTATAATACCTGACATTCTTGAATAATTTGGTGAAACTAATATACGTCAGTGCTGCCAGCATGATTCTAAGCCTGCTGATAAGTACAATTTAAAAATACAAGTTACTTCTATACTAACGGATGGATTTCATCCAAAATTGGCACAACAATTGATCATAATATTTCAGATCATTTCTGACCAACTCATGCATGACATTGTTGCCAACATGATTTTACGTGCGCTGATAGATCCATTGTCTAACTGCATTTAACGTCCATGCTATCCATTGGACTTCAACCAAATTGTGTATTCTGTACCTTAAGAGATGGAACTAAGAATATATTCTGTCACCAGGGCTGCCAACTGTAGCGCTATATTAGGCTGTGCCAAGTATATTTCGAACTAATTAGAAATTTCGATATTACCAAATTAATTTAGTCATTATTCTAGATAGGTCCGTATAGATTAATGATTGACATGAATCTTGAATTTTAGGAAAATTAGGCTCTTTACATCGTCACGGAACTTCTTGTTTTTAATTTAATAGCCTTAATCAATAATTGTGCTGTGTTTCGTGGATTGGTTCTTGAAGAATGTTGCTTATGTGGCGTATATGATTGATTAATATGATCATTGTCAAATGCACTGCGGGTGCAACGATTAAGGGCCAAGTCACTTTAAGGTGATAAGGACAGGTATTAGGTGGAAATGGAACAAAAGCGATTGTTATCAGAGTCTGTAACCAGAAGTTCACGCATGAAAACCTCTAGCAATTTCATCTATATTGCTACATTGCTATGCATACATTTTATGGACAATAATTCTCAAATGAGCTCCGTATTGAAAAGAATCTATGTCTTTTCTACAACGCTCACAACCAGAGGCGGCCCGTGCTATTGGACTCAAGGACGCCGCCCCTCCACTGCCTCCTGCAATCGCAATGTTCTTTCTGCTTGCCGCTAGGGAGCACTCAATGATTTTCCATCGCAACCAAGTTCCTCTTCTCGCCGGAAGATGGCTCCTGGACTCTTTTGGACTCAGTAGAAATCGCCCGCTTGGTAATTTACGTTGCTATGACAACGAATTCCTCCATGTATCCCCTCTCCCCGCTACGTCAGGCAGGAAGTGGACTCAGTGTGCAGAAAACCATACTGCAGTAGGTTTATCAAAATGCATTTTACAAGAATTGCAACTTTTATTAGAAGACCATCCCGAAAAATTGATTGCACAAACATATGGTGGCGCTGCAGTATTTCGAGGACATTTAGGTGGTGTCAATGTCATAGTAAAAATGTCTATAAAAGTGCGCATTATATTTACTACTATGCACATCAGTTGAACAGGCTCCTGGAAAAGGCGTCATCGAGTGTTTCCAGTGTAAAAGTTTTTTGTTAATCTCAAAGGCATGTCAGTTTTCTTCTCGAATTCTCCAGAAAGAACAGCTGCACTCGATGACGTATGCAGCGTAAGAATACCAAGAGTGTGCGATACCAGGTGGATTTTTCGTTCGAGGTTGGTAAGGACAATTTTTGAGAACAAAGACTCAATTCTGCAGTGCTTTGAAAACATTCAATCTTAAGCGTCAAAACCTCATACCGCTGAAACAGTGACACAAGCTGCTGGATTTATTAAGTGGCTGAATGATGATACCTTCTTATTCTGGTTGAATTTCTTCAATAAAGTGATGCCTCATGTGGACAATTTATATGCTCAGTTGCAAAAGGTCGAAACAGACGTTGCAAAAATACAACATGCACTGCATTGTTTTGAGTCTTCATTGCAGAATATGAGACACAGTTTGCCGAGTTCAATCCAGACAACACAAGAGCCATTACCAAGAAAAGCGATGTGGATGCTCCGCACAAGATTTAAATGCCGCCGCAAGAGAAATATGTGATTACATGCTCGCTGAGGTGAAACATAGATTTGGGTTCAGAAATCATCTTTCAAGAGCCAAATTTTTCCTGCTTGAAAACTATGAAGACTACAGGAAACGGCTGCCTGTTGAAGATGTAAACCGTTTTTGTGATGCTTTTCCTGTAATTGACAGAGATGATTTTGTACACGAATTGGGTGTTTTCTACTCACGGCCAGAGTTTTCTCCAAATGGCAATATATCTGGGTGTTTAAAAACTCTTGATTTCCTTATTTCATTTGGACTAGATACTACTGTTTTTAAGGAAATAACAAAGGCATTAAAAATATTAGTGACAATGCCAATTACAACATGTGAAACTGAAAGATGTTTTTCGACCCTGAAGTTGATAAAATCATATCTACGTAATTCTATGGGGGAGGACAGATTAACAGCTTTAGGGATGCTGTCAATTGAGAAACAAATGGTGAAAGAAATTCCTAACTTTAACAATAAAGGGATAGAGAAGTTCATTAGTGATACTGACAAGTGCAGAAGAATGGAGTTCCACTACAAATGAGACTTTTTGTGAGGTAAATAGAATTATAGACTATTAAAATATGCGTATTTTATATGGTTGAGTCCCCCCTCGGTAAAATTCACGAGCCTCTACTGCTCACAACGCCCACTTCGCTCGACTTAAGAATTTGTATTTTGACTCATTAAATTAATTCAAGACCTAGTGCAGAGATTTGCCCTCATATAATGCATGAGGTAGTCAGTCCCCATGGCACTTGTGAACATCATGTGGCGCTTATAATCTGGGTACTGTACCCTAGGGCATTAGGCAGACTGGTGTTGAACCTGGGACACTGGGAAATTGAGAACAGACTGGAGATGCCAGCGAGAAACGAACCCAGGGTCTTTGAGGGAGTTTAAGCAAGAAAAACCCCTAGAGACAGGTCACAATAAATCACTAAGGTGATATGGATTGAAATATGACATCAATTAGTAATATAATGCAGAGAATATGGAAAGAATACGACAATATTGGGCTGTAAAATGCATGCAGTTCTGAAGCCAGCACAAGGATTTGGAACTCTTGACCTTCGACAAATGAGGTTTGAAACTAGGCGTGTTTTCGTGGCGACACGTCAGTCACTTGGGACTCTTTACACCGTCTGGAGAGGGTGCGGAGACGTGATTGTGGTCCAGGAAATCCCCTTAAGACAACGGCAGAGAGTAGTGGAGTGAGGACCGGCAAGGATAATTTAATGATTACTCGCGATTGTAGCATGTCAGAGACATGAGAGTTCCACCAATGTGAATTAAATGCAAGGAGGCTAATTATCAAGCCATCAAACGTCAAAATTGAATCAGATATAATGAAATGCGGATGGACACAACCTAAATGAGTTCAGCGCATAGATAGGACCAGGCCAGAGGGGAATAACCACCGACGCGGCGTTACCACGCGCTGAAGAAGGTAATTAATTCTAATTAATTGACCGATCGATTCTCAAGCACGCAGGCATATGGCGAATCAGCGATGCAAGATGGACCAGAAAAACATCATTTCAAGCCAGGAAAGGCATGTAGAAAGGAGAGGAAGCTCCGAGGAATTTACGGACCTACTTTTCGAGTAGCCCACCAGGGGTAGCAGTCGAAAACAGTTTGTACTAGACAATAACGCGGAGCGTAGGTCGCCCGAGTTCAAGAAAGAACGCTATAAACGAGCCAAAACTTTAACTTCAGTGAAGTTATTAAATATATTTTAGCCCTGCAGTGTAATGTGCGAGTTAAGAACAGTTGACAGTAGGTCAGTAGAACCTAGTAATGAAGGGACAATGTATTGTTATACATACACGAATTTATTTCTGTAAAAAGTATAGAAATTGTTATAAAGGCAGAGACAATGTATTGTTATACATATACTCGTGACTGTACAAGTGTGTTAGAAGCGTACCGCTCAGGGAAACTGTAACTGCTGTAGGAGAACATTAAAGTTGTAATTCTACAGATATAAGGTACCATGGATTAGCGCAGTACAGAACATATTTATTAGACTTATTTACAGTGTTCAGAAGTGCGCATACGTAATTATTTTGTTGATACGGGTGAAGCAATTTCACATAAATACCACTTTGTTAACGATATTAAAGTATATCTATGCTATTATCAGTAACATACCATGTGATAGGAGTCGGCGAACATTGGGAATCACAAGGGATTTTCAACCACACAGGGATACACTAGGGAACTTCAGGCAGGTGTCACGAGACTTTCAAACGGGAAACAGGATTATTCTTGGAGGGAAACTCTACATGACCTGTACTTCTGAGATTCTGCAAGAAGTATCGCCAAGCGCAAAAATGCATATATATAACGTGTGTTTTTAAGTGATTTTATGTTTTAATATGTGTATTCTACAAGTGTAATGATTATAATGATAATAATAATATCGTATGGCCTCGGATGCCGGGTGCAAGCTTTGTAATTTGACACCCAGAGGCATGTCGAATTTCGTTGTTCCTTGAACCACTATGAAAGTCAAGAAGGTTAGATATCTAAGCTCCTTGAACACCATAGCGCTTTCTAGTAGTGAAATGAGGAACTATGTGTTGGCGGAAACTCCCGAGATTCATTTTGCCATTATGAGCACGGCCTACTGAATTCAAATGGGTTCTTTGACATGCCAACATCGTATGACATGCGTGTCGTATTTTTGCCGCCTTTCAAAAATCACTTACCACGGCCAGGAGCGAAACTGCAATCTTGGGGTTAGTAGACCGACACGCTATCCACTCACCCACCGTGTAATGATTAATATAATATGTTATGTGAAAAATCGAAGCAGTAGCTTCAATATGGTAAAATAAAGTGTAGTGTATTTCTCAGTGGAAAATTCACGTAATATGAGTGTGCACAGTGAACGTATGCCTTGGTAAAATGCAAATATGACGGGCATACTGGATTATATGTGGGCGAATCCACCAGGATGATCGTGAGTACCTAAGAACCATGATTCTATTGTAAAAATGTAATCCACTATATGTCAGTAATAGCTAAAGTTGTAAAATATGCCAAAGAAAGTTGAATTTAGAAGGTAGAACCTTCCTACATTAATTTTGTGTTGAATATAGTCAAGTTAAGATGTTCGTTTTACATCGAGTTGTGTGTAAATCCGTTAAAAGTAACGTAGAAAAGGCATTTGATTTAAAAGGATTAAGAATTGTCATGAACACGGACGTTCAGTTGTTGATGTTATAACTACTGTTACGTTGTGTTGAGATAGGGAAAATTATGTCAGTAATAATAATAATAAATAAACATCAGGGAAATGGTATGCAAACATAATTATGTTAATTTGAATAACTGTATAATTTAAGCAGTGTTATTGAAAGTAAATGGACCGCTCAAAGGAGATTACAAACATCGTTTTTATGTCGCCAAGAATCATAATAATAATGTACGGAAATATGCAAAAGAGGTCGGAAATGGAAATGTTTAAAAGAGAATTGAATTGCAGCTTGATGAAAACGCTTATAAGATTAATTAGTAGAGATTGTCTTATTAATTAAGGAAGAGTTCACCCTCTCATGAGTCAGGAAAGTCAGGTCTGCTCAATCGACGTATGAAATCTCGTATAGCCTAGGGCGTACGGAGAAATATAATGCATCCGAGCGTATATAGTGGGATCCCTAGCTCAGGATTATGCTAATAAAGCGGTCCGGGTTCGAATCAACAGGCGTATAGGAGGATAACTATGGAACTTCGCCATGACGCATGATATCGACCTGAACCAGCTAATTGTGTGAATTAATTCATTTTGTAATGTACTGGTATCCAATTTAGTTCAATTGTTTACATAACGTCAAGATGGCGGCTGTGCGAATTTTAAAATTAATTTTTATTTCTTGTATCGTAATCATGCGATCGAAGTGAAAGTTTGAATAATGAACCTACGCAATAATTTTCCTTTAATGGTACATGATCCTATGGCCTATACATTTAGCAATCCAACATGGCGACCATCCGAAATATTTAGACGGCTCTGAATATCTACGAATCTATTATAGCAATCAAACTGATTTTTTTTATGTTCATAGGGGCTATGAACTTATGTTCACCTATAGGACTTTAAATAACCTGGTGATCACAAATCCATAATGGCGGCGACGCGAATTATAAATATTCACATGGACGTTTCTCGCAATTTAACCATCCGAGTGCAGTGAATCTTGGTAGAGTAAATCCTTATACGAATGTTAATCCACTGGCATCTAATTTATTTCAATTGTTTCCATAACCACAAGATGGCTGCTGTGCGAAATTTTAAAATCTCCTTGTTACTTCTTGTGTCCTAATCATGCGATTGAAGTTTGAATGCTACACGTACACAATAATCTTCATGTAACAGTACATAACTCTAGGACCTACATATATAAAATCCAACATGGCGACCATCCGAAATATTTAATCGGTCCTCAATATCTACGAATCTATTACAGCAATCAAACTGAAATTTTGTACGTTGATAGTGGTAATTAACATGAGTAGGATATTTGAAAATAGGCTGTAGTTCTTCACGGAACTACTTGTTATATATTAGTATGATTTACATATCTCGGGGCCCAGCTACTCATACGCTACTACAGTCACCACAGAAGCACAGGTTTTCGGACGCACGCCTTAGTACACGTGGCTGAAGGGTATCAAGCGATTTAACAACATCAACAGAACTTAGTAGAGAGCACTTCAGGGCGCAGCGAATGGCAATCTTGGCTTTCGCCCCGCGGTACCGTGTCTGATTCCCGACTCTGGCAAGGAAATATATAAACATTGTGTGGGGTAGCCTACACTCAGGAGAAGAGGTGGCCTAAAATCCCGCCTCAGGCATTCTGGTAGTGGATTTTCGTGGTTCCCCATTTCTAGTCCAGGCGAATGCAGGGATGGTTCCTAACTCAAGGCTACGGCCGCCTCCTTCCCAACCCTCAGCTGCATTTCAAATGCACACACTGGTACAGACATCACAATAACACAGGTTATTAAACAAGGTTCATAAACTTACAAGTATAACAATTCTAGTACTTACGAAGCTGAAGTCCACAGATACGAATAAAGAGACTCACTCTTGTTTACCGAGAGGGATATGATTCAGACATAAGGAAGTTGTGGCTGAGGCCGGATGGTGGAAAGGAAAAAACAATGGCATATCAGGGTTGCTTGTTCCACTGATTAGGTTCACCAACACGTTCATACAGAAGGCAAGAAAATTATACGTCATATAAAAGAAGGTTATTTATTTTTATTTTTTTCGGAAGGGTCTGCAGTAGAATTCATTCTGGAATAGCTTTACTTTTTGTGTATACGTAAATTTGGCAGTCTTTTCACTTTATTCTGAGGATGATTTACTTACAAAATATAATTGATGATACTAATAATAGCCAAATGAAGTGTCAATGAAAGTTACAAACATCTGGCTGCTTCGAGTTGGAATAGATCTTCAGAAATAGGCAACTCTGATGTCATTGTACTAGACAGAGCTAAGTTCAGAGAATTAGTCAATGATCACCACTTTGCAGACCATCGAAGCACAATCACCAACAAAACCTGGCCAGAAGATCGCGAAAAAAGCCAAAGCGAGAAGATGAAGAGATTTTGGGAGAGGAGAAGGCAATGCCATCTGCTATTCAATCGCACTCCTTAGTCGGGCATGACGAAGAAAGAAGAAGAATAACCAAATGAAGATAGTTCCAAGACTTAATGCAGATTGGTATTGCAGAAAAGAAACTTCACATCAGAGAAATTATTAAGAGCTGTGAGGGTTTTAAAGGGGAATCTGAACCCAGAAGACTGGGAGGGCCCATACCAAAAGCACGACACAAAGCACTGATCCATCGACTAAGAGTCTTGGAGAATGTCAAAGCCTTTGGTAAGATCAACACCAGTAATTCCCAACCTTTTGAATAACCCTTGAGAATAGCATAAAAAAATTGGGGCATCCTGTATTGAATTTAAAGAAAATTGTAATTAATATGTTAATTATTGTGAGTGGATATAATTAGCATCGCAAAACATCATAACTTAAAAAGTAAACTTTAATACAATCATTGAGTAAAAATACGACAATAGAGGTATGTTTGATTTATCATTGATGTGAAACTTGTGATTGATACTTAGAGCACAGTCATGTGATATCGGGCCTTACAGTTTACGATGAAACACGCAAATAAATATAAAGGATTTCCAGCCTATTTCTTGCCTTTGACTTCATTGTCATCATAGTAGGGGAAGCTTGCTTGCATTGACGTGATATTGGAAGGGTAAAATGTGCGTTAAATGCTCTCTTCGTTACTGTCAGGTCAAACTATGAAAAAAAAGAGCCCACCTTGAAAAAACTGTAACAAAAGCAAATTCTTCGTAGTGCTACAAAATGGCCTATATCCAAAATCCATCCACGGGAATTTAGTTAAAATTTACTTTAAATGTACCGGGTAGTGTAAAAGTTAGTTCCCAATAAATCTTGAATATCATCAAAACTACCTGAGCTATATTTTTAAGATTTTGAAGAATTGTTGCAATGACTTGAGAGTAAATATCTATTGAATTGCCCGATGATTGATTGAAGCGATGAGCAGTAGAGGTAAGATAGATCAAAATAAGGGGTACTGTGTTTGTGTACCTATTTCTTGTGATCTAGAAAATTTAGAACCACCTGTAATGGAGCATGTACTTACATATTTATGGTTAACAGCATATAGCAGATTTATATTGATGGATTTGATGGTTGATTTTTAAGAAGAAATCTAGTGGAGCAAACTTTTTGAGCATTTTGTAATATAATTTTTTGGTTTTACTTCTTAATGTCAATAACTACTAATAGTTGCAAAGCCATTCTGCTACAGGATATGTACTGTTACTTGCAAAGTATGCGGTAGAAATTTCTTGCAATTGCCCCATCATTAAAACTAATAACTGCATCTAGTACCCCCAATATTCAATGCATGCAGCCCCAAAAACACGTTTTTAGGCACATGCTTTCCTTTGGGTTCTGGGTTTTGCCATGTAAACATTTCTTCACTACATGTAATTGACGTATCCACGGTTACATTAAAATATCAATAATGACCTCAAATATGGTTTCTATACCAATGTGTTATATATTTGTATAATCGGGAAATAATGGAGACGTTTTTCAACCTAAAAGCAAATAATGCTATTTTTGGACATCCCTCTCTACCCGGTTCCCTTAATTATTGCGAAAAGTGAATGTGACACATGTTTCTGAGGAATGCCGACAAATCTTGAGTGATATTTCAACTTTCAGTTTTATTTTCCAAAATGACAAGAGGGATACAACACAATAATTGAGCAATAAAGACGTATGATGAAATGTCTGAAATATGTAAAAAATGACCTGGATATCTTCTAAAATGTAAGGAGAAACCATTGTCCAAAGAATGATAAAACAGCAGATTGAGCAAGTTAGTATCTTCTCCTAACACAACGGTATTCACACATTTAGAAGATACAACAGCTTCCCGCACAATGTCAATATCGGCATCGCCATCAGCATACTTGATATAACATCCTTTGCTACTGAGATGATCACCAATGAGATGTATTATATGGGTCTTGTTCACAGCATTCTGCAGAAATTGTTCCTTTTAGCCATTAAAAGGGGTTTCCGGGAGAGAAGTTCACAATTGGTGATAGTGTTTAGTTCATACCTCGTCTCCTATGTGTGCACTCTTTTATGGATGAGGTGTTAGCAAAAGCAACTGCGAATGTTCCATACCTTTTCATTGTGATCTCTGGATAAGAACTTGAGATACAGCCATATGTGACTCCAGTCTTCCAAGGTATTCTACCTAGTATAAAGTAATGACCCTCCATCTAAGACATACTTAGTTGTCGCTTACAGTGCTTCTGTAGGGGTACTTGACACCTGGTGACTCTGTGATACAGCCGTATGTGACTCCAGTCTTCCAAGGTATTCTACCTAGTATAAAGTAATGACCCTCCATCTAAGACATACGTAGTTGTCGCTTGCGGTGCTTCTGTAGGGGTACATGACACCTGGTGACTCTGTGATCCATGTTCGCAATATGTTTGTTAATGCAATGTGCAATTTGTGACTTTTCACCATTTCTGGGAATTGTTGAAGACTCAAAAAGAGACTGCGGATATGCACAAAGTTCGTATTGCAGTGCTTCTTTAGGGATAACAAGATCATTGCTTGCAAAAACAATTGGATGTTGAAACAAAAGTAATGGGTCAATCCTTGAATCATCAGTGTCATCAATTTGCACTCTTGCAATTGAAGCTATCGTTTTTAGCCTATGTTCATTTTATGAAAAAAGAATAGGTTTATGATATCACATTTTGTCCGTGTGTCTGTTAGTGCGTGTGTAGGCTATGCCACCCTAATAACTTCTAAACGGCTGGAGCGATTTCGGTGAAACTCGGTAAGATCATAGCACCATTCTGGCCAACCCCGACCGAGCCCTTCAAATTTTATTGTGACTCACCAATCCAACATGGCAGCTGTGCGAAATATTTCACCAGCAGTCAGTATCTCTGAAACTATTAACGATATGACCCTGAGTAGGGGGGGGTAAGGGGGGTTCCAACTCACTCCAGAACCCTCCTTGCCCCACTACTAAGCCTCAGCCATGTTAAATATCTCTCGAACGCGGGGTCCGATTTTGAAAAATGAGGTATCGTTGGACTCGGGCTGACGTCCTCTTTGCTATGGACCACTCGTTATATTTTTCAAATTTTTTTTTGAAAATTTTTGTTTTCGAAACTAGGTGATAGTTTGAAAACTAAACATGATAGAACGTTGTGCCATGGCTCAAACGAATGGTCTTTATGCCCTTTATTTTCTATAATGAAACTTTTTTACTTTTATGTTTTTTTTTGAAAACACTCGAATTTTGAAAATCCTATATTTTGGAAACTAGGAACTCTACAAAAACGTTTATTTGACATAAATGAAAGGTTCCTATGCCCTCTACCCCCAAAATAAATTTCAAGTCGCTAGAGCAAAAATTTGTGTTTTGTAAGTAGTGGGATGACACGGGAGCTGCGCCACTTTTTATTGAGCCACCCTCGTATTTGCCCCGAACCTGATATCTCGCTAACCAATGGTCGGATTTGAACATACAGGGTGTCCTAGCACTCGTAGTGATGCCCCCTACTTTCCTATAGGCTCTTAATTTAATGAAAAGACCAAAACTAAAAGGTCATGTGCTTTTAATATCTCGCGAACCAATTATGCTAGAGGTGTGTTCGACAGGTCCAAAGACTCGGGCTGACGTCCTCTTTACTATAGACCACTCGTTATAATTTTTAATAAAATTGGAAACTCGATTTTGGGGTAAACACGTGTTTTTTGTGATTTTGCCGATATCTCACGAAGCAATAACGCTAGAGGCATGTACGACGGGTCCAAGGACTCGGGGTGACGTCCTCTTTGCTATGGACCACTCGTTATAATTTTAAAAAAAATTTGGAAACTCGATTTTGAGGTAAACACGTGTTTTTTGTGATTTTGCCGATACCTCACGAACCAATAACGCTAGAGGCATGTACGACGGGTCCAAGGACTCGGGGTGATGTCCTCTTTGCTATGGACCACTCGTTATAATTTTTAATAAAATTGGAAACTCGATTTTGGGGTAAACACGTGTTTTTGTGATTTTTGTCGATATCTCACGAACCTATAACGCTAGAGACGTGTACGAGGTGTCCTAGGACTCGAGCTAACGCCCCCTTTCAAATGTGGTAGATATTTTTTCCAAAAAATAATTCACAAAGGGCCTAACGGCATACATGTTGAAAAAACTGTTTTTTTTCTTTAACTGTTTATAATGTTTATGAAGCGTGGTGGTTGAGAGAGACGATACGGCTGGGTGTGTGTGTTTCAACGAACCTGTCGCTAACCACAAGGACCATGCTTAATAGAACAATCGCTATTTCGGCTGGTCGGTGTATGACAGAGCGAGCATGCGTTTTCTGATATTTTACCTTTAACGTGTAAACGGTGATGAGAACTTGGTTCTATGTTGGTCGAAGCGAGTACAGAAAACAAACTTGCCGAGGAGCAGGAGGTGAATGTCATTTGAGCTTATTGCATGGCGTTGATCTGACTTGACAACAGGTGACGCTTGAAGGTGAATAAATCTGACCATCGTGGTGGCAGGGGAGTGTGAAATGCATGCACACACATGTGTGAAACCACATGTACGCTAAACCAGTGACATCCTGTTTTGCTTCGTACGTGACAAAATGCAAGTTCATGTGAAATTTGATCTACCACAGGTGTTCGCCTGGGACGTTAGCTGTCCACGTGCGCGATAACTGTTAACAAGTTACATCCTGTTTTTCTTCGTACGTGACAAAATGCAAGTTCATGTGAAATTTGATTCGCCACAGGTGTTCACTTTGGACGTTAGCTGTCCACGTGATCGATAACAGAATGTTCAAAGCGTGGGAAAAAATGATTATACATGCAACGTAGCATATATAAAGACATGTCGTTATCATTTCCACTCTCACTTGGGTGGACTACCTTTGAACACACTGCGTTGCATGAAACCCCTGGTCTTGTTTAAAGTTTTGGTGTTGGTGGAAAATAGTTAACCTTGTTGTGGGGTAGGTATTTATTTATATATTTATTCATTTATACATTTATTGATTAATATATATATTTACAAGCAATTATTTATTGATTAGGTAATTAATGATTTTATTTATTTGTTTGCAGATAACCGGCATACCTTACATGTCTGAGGGAGAAGAAACCATTGCACTTTTGAGCCCACTAAAAGGGAAGAGCAATAAGTCACTGCAAGTAAAGGTGAGATGATTTTTTTTAAACTAACTTGTTTCATTTTTTTGTTTTATGTTTATTTTATGAAATGTATGTATTAACCTGAATTTAGGTATTTATAGCGGTTTATTTTATTTATTTTTAGAAACTTGGAAAGAATAGCCTTACCGCCGTAGCAGTCGCTGAAAAAAAACACAAACGCACTAAAGCGAAACCACTGCCAAAGAGTGAACTGTTTAAAACTCAGGTAAGTCCAACTTAAAAATGCTATTCCATTTTACCACTACTGAAAACTCGTAGACAAAAAAAATCATTACCTGTACATGACTGGGACAATGATTGCTTTCTTGATTAATGGCTATGTTGTTGTTGTTGTTGTTGACTGGGAAAAGTACAAGGCCATGTTGGATTTTCTAAAAATAAAAATAATAAATTTAATTTATGGGTGGTTCCCTATGGACTCAACGAATATCCACAGGTTTGAACATGATAATGTGAACAAAATGACAACACATTCATTTTTGTTTATATATTGGTTAAAGGGAGGGTGGGGGAATGTTAATGACTGTAGCTTTATAAAAAAAGAAAATAAGTACATGGGTTACTGTTAGTGCCAACATACAGTTTATTTTTAATGATGTTTTGATACATTAATGCCAATTAACGTTAACGTTTTATTTACAAGTATTGATTGATTGATTGATTGATTGAGTGATGGGTTATTTTGTTTGTTTTTAGGTGTCGTCATGTGTCATTAACGTAATGAACAGACAGTGAACAAGCATGCATTATGCTTTAAAGTACTCTGTGCTCTTGTGCAATGTTAATAACTTACAATAAGAAAAAGTTTTATTATAACACATGGCGTTAGTACCAAATACAACAAGTGAGCAAGTTGGTTTACAACGTGGGTTAAATTTAAAATCAGAACATGATCGATGGTTAACATTTGAATCCTGGCCTGTAGGCTTTTTGTCGACGCATGAACTTGCAAAAGCCGGTTTTTTTTACTTGAACCGAGAAGATGTGGTGCGCTGTGTGTTTTGTCGTATTGAACTTTCACACTGGGAAGAAGGGGATGATTCCTTTAGAGACCATTTGCGATGGTCTCCTCACTGTCCTTACATGTTTGGAAAGCAAGTGGGTAACCTACCCGTGCATTCATTTTACCGAACCACAAGGCCTTTGGCCGCTACTTACGTTGCCGAATTACAAATAGATAATAATAATGATGTATTACCAGCCAACGGTAGTGTCGATATATGTGGTCCATATGCCATAGACAGTGTTGAATTGGCGTGTGCTTTTAAAAAATTGGGAGTTTGCAAGACTAAAGCACTAGCACACCCAGAGTACAGCTCTGTTGAAAAACGTTTCGAATCTTATAAAAATGTTTGGCCATTAATATTAAAACACCTTACCAAACAGCTAAGTGAAGCTGGATTTTTTTTATACTGGTGAAGGGGATAAAACAATATGTTTTTATTGTGGATTTGCTTTAGAGGATTGGCAAATGACTGATGACCCTTTTGTGCAACACGCTCGTTGGTTACCAAACTGTAAATACATGGTGTTGCTTAAAGGTCAGGAATTTGTGAACACTATTCGTAAAGAAAAAGTGATTGCAGCACAAGACATAAAAGTGCCTTTAGAGTTAGAGCACGCGGAGCAAATACATAAGGCTGAAAGAAGAGACTTGTGTTACGAACAGATACAAAAGTGTGACCAACAATTATGTAAAATTTGTTATCAAGATGAACTAGGTGTTGTATTTTTACCCTGTGGACACATGATAGCCTGTGTCAAGTGTGCATTAGAACTTAACACTTGTGCTATATGCAGAAAAGTAGTATCTGCTACAGTTAGGGCATTTCTTGCATAACTAGTATAATTTATTCGCCATGCATAGTGCAAAATCCCTAATTGCACAATATTATTAAAGCTGTTTTAGAGTGTAATAGATATGCTTTTGTTTTGTTTATAGACTACTACAATGAATGTTTTGAATGCTGTGGGACAATCATGTGGCTTAGAGACAAAGAAGCTCAGCGAATTGCCAACGCATATTCCATTCCGCATTATCAAGATTCGGAAATTGAAAACAGCATATGGTGATCGTGTACTTTGTGTATGTGAAAACTTTGAGACATTTCTGCCTATACGGTTTAATGATATGTCGGAGAGTGTTTTTGATGAAGTCAATAACGCTGTGCAACCTGTACACTTAATTTATGAAGGTTTTAAAAACAATAGGTGCATGGTTCGTTTTAATTAAATAATTAAATAAATAATGTGAAATAATAATGGAAAATATAAGTAATGTCAATATACTGAAAAAGAAAGAAAATATGTGTATAGAATAGTAATGTTTTAGTGTTTAGTGTTGTCTTTAAAAATATTATGATGAAACCAAAAAAAATGTATATAAAGTTTGTAAATAAATGCAAAATGATGTTACAATGCTGTTTTATTTTATACAAAGTTAGTATATTTAACATTGCAGAGTATACATGATTATGACAATAAATGCACACTGAATACAAGCCTTTCTCACTTTACAATAGTCTGTTATAGTTTTAAACACAAGGCTTGTTGTAGATCATTTTATAGCAATGTCCATTCAATGTTGTTTTCGAAAAGTGGGGAAGCCGCAATGGTTGTATTGACATAAAAACCTTATGGTTATTACTATTTAGTCACTTTGATCCCCTTGCATATCAAGAGCAGATGGCCTAGTTGTTCCACTCTTTAAAACGACAACAACAACACTACCTCTTGCATAGTTTGTGATGTTGATGGCTCTTGCGACGTGGAAGATGGATTAAAAATAACTTTGAGAACAGGGGTTAAACGTTGATCATTAAACAATGCACTATTTTGAGTAGCAATATGGTTTTCTTGATTTTTTGTCGACGGCAACTGTGTTTCATGCGGTACACTACATTGATGATCACTGACACTTAAAACCTCACTATTTTTACTTTTTAGGTCACCACGACAATGTTTGGAACGTTGCTTTGAACAACGCCAAATAACAGTTCCATTTTTATTGGTTCGTTTCACAATATATGAATATCCTTTATAGTATGCGTAAGGCTTACCATACCTAGTCACTGATAGTTCCATATCAACTGTCAAGCATAGACTAAGCTCTAGTAAAGTCAACTTGGTAATAAGAATACTAGTTTAGTGTGAGAGCAAATATGGATCCAAAGAGTTCAGGTAAAAGTGAAAGCAAATAATCAAATAAAAGAAACAAGAGTGGGGGGTAAAAGTGGTCGCAAAGTGGCAGACCCATTATACAATAATTTCAGCACGACGAAGCTCTTGTTCAATTTCTTTGATTTCCCAATCGTGACCGATATGCCCAGCTTGTCGTAAAGCATGCAATTGTCGAAGCCGTTGAATTAGCTTACTGGGTTTGTTCCAGTATACAAATTTAACAAATGATTTTTAGGTGTAAACAAAGCATTACCATTATCATGATCATTATCATCATCATCATTGTCATCATCATGATCACCATTATAATCACGACCATCATCACTGTTACTATATAGTCCTGTTTGATCCTGTTGCAATACCACTTTATTTATAGTCTGAGTTGATTTTGATAGTGATGAAGGTTTCTTGGACGTTGACAACTGTCCTAACATGACGTTTTGAGGACATGATAAGTCCTTTTGAACAAACACTGCACTATCTTTAGCCGCAATATCGTTTTCTTGAACTTGCTTTTTAGCATTTTGATAATTGTTTGTAAACAGTAAGCGTGGTTCGTTTCGAGCACTACATTGATGAACACTCACACTTAAAACCTTTCCATTTTTACTTTTCAGATTGCCTCGACATTTAGTTGACCTCTCTTTTGAGCATCGCCAGAATATTATTCCATTCACATTCTGGCGATTATAGTTATAGGAGTAGCCTTGATAGAGTGCACGTAGCCTACCTTTGTTGGTTGTAATAAGTTCCATAGTAGTAAATGTCCTGTCAGTACGATGTTCACACTACAAAGGTTACAACTGTTTTGCTGATGGAGTGACCTACCATAAGCTTATATATTGGCATATGTGTTGGCTTTTTGTGTTGGCTTTTTGTGTTGGCTTTTCGTGTTGGCTTTTGTGTTGGCTTATGTGTTGGCTTTTTGTGTTGGCTTTTCGTGTTGGCTTTTCGTGTTGGATTTTTGTGTTGGCTTTTCGTGTTGGCATTTCGTGTTGGCTTTTGTGTTGGCTTTTCATGTTGGCTTTTTGTGTTGGCTTTTCGTGTTGGCATTTCGTGTTGGCTTTTTTGTATTGGCCTTTCGTGTTGGCTTTTGGTATTGGCTTTTCGTGTTGGCTTTTTGTGTTGGCTTTAGTATTGACTTTTGTATTGGCTTATTTGACAAGTTATTTGTGTCAATGTATTTAGTGGATTTTTTCTTGGTGTTGGAAAGTAGTTGAAAGAGAGGGAATATTTAAAGACTTAACCTCAGCTCACTAACCTAACTTAACCTAACCTAACCTAACTTTACCTAACCTAACCTAACCTTTCAATTCTCAGATGTTAATTAAATTCTGTGCATAGTCGAGTTGGAACCCAAGACCTCAGGGGTAAAAAAACAATTATTTTTGACGGCTTATTTTGGTAACTTATTTTAATGGCTAACCTAAATTTACCTAACCTAACCTAACCTCAGCTCACTTTGGATATTGCTAGTAAGTGTTCATATCCTCTGCTAGGTAGCATGCTAGTAGTACAGGTAGTACTCATATTTACCGCTAGGTAGCGGAAACGTATTTTGCGTGTTGCATGTGACACTTGTGAAGTTTAACCACATGCAAGACGTGCTTGTATAAGTTCTCTATTTAAACTCAATATACAATTAACCACTAAATGTTCAGAACTAACATGTATAGCCATGTTTAGGGTATATAGGAGACCCTTAGCAAGAAATGCTGTCTAACCCACGAGTGTACAGCCTTGTCATACGCAGTAAGCACCTGTTGGCAGAAAACAACAACAACAACAACAATTTGAGGAAGCCAACAAAAAACTGTTTCCTTTAAATACATTAATGGATATGTTGTGGCTTTCTCAAATTGTTGTTGTTGTTGTTGTTTTCTGCCAACAGGTGCTTACTGCGTATGACAAGGCTGTACACTAGTGGGTTAGACAGCCTTCCTGGCTAAGGGTCTCCTATATACCCTAAACATGGCTATACATGTTAGTTCTGAACATTTAGTGGTTAATTGTATATTGAGTTTAAATAGAGAACTTATACAAGCACGTCTTGCATGTGATTAAACTTCACAAGTGTCACATGCAACATGCAAAGTATGTTTCCGCTACCTAGCGGTAATTATGAGCACTACATGTACTACTAGCATGCTACCTAGCAGAGGATATGAACACTTACTAGTAATATCCAAAGTGAGCTGAGGTTAGGTTAGGTTAGGTAAAGTTAGGTTAGCCATTAAAATAAGCTACCAAAATAAGCCGTCAAAAATAATTGTTTTTTTTACCCCTGAGGTCTTGGGTTCCAACTCGACTATGCACAGAATTTAATTAACATCTGAGAATTGAAAGGTTAGGTTAGGTTAGGTAAAGTTAGGTTAGGTTAGGTTAAGTTAGGTTAGTGAGCTGAGGTTAAGTCTTTAAATATTCCCTCTCTTTCAACTACTTTCCAACACCAAGAAATAAATCCACTAAATACATTGACACAAATAACTTGTCAAATAAGCCAATACAAAAGCCAATACTAAAGCCAACACAAAAAGCCAACACGAAAAGCCAATACCAAAAGCCAACACGAAAGGCCAATACAAAAAAGCCAACACGAAATGCCAACACGAAAAGCCAACACAAAAAGCCAACATGAAAAGCCAACACAAAAGCCAACACGAAATGCCAACACGAAAAGCCAACACAAAAATCCAACACGAAAAGCCAACACGAAAAGCCAACACGAAAAGCCAACACATAAGCCAACACAAAAGCCAACACGAAAAGCCAACACAAAAAGCCAACACATATGCCAATATATAAGCTTATGGTAGGTCACTCCATCAGCAAAACAGTTGTAACCTTTGTAGTGTGAACATCGTACTGACAGGACAGTTACTACTATGGAACTTATTACAACTTAGGACAGTTGTCAACGTCCAAGAAACCTTCATCACTATCAAAATCAACTCAGACTATAAATAAAGTGGTATTGCAAGAGGATCAAACAGGACTATATAGTAACAGTGATGATGGTCGTGATTATAATGGTGATCATGATGATGATAATGATGATGATGATGATGATAATGATCATGATAATGGTAATGCTTTGTTTACACCTAAAAATCATTTGTTAAATTTGTATACTGGAACAAACCCAGTAAGCTAATTCAACGGCTTCGACAATTGCATGCTTTACGACAAGCTGGGCATATCGGTCACGATTGGGAAATCAAAGAAATTGAACAAGAGCTTCGTCGTGCTGAAATTATTGTGTAATGGGTCTGCCACTTTGCGACCACTTTTACCCCCCACTCTTGTTTCTTATATTTGCTTATTTGCTTTCACTTTTACCTGAACTCTTTGGATCCATATTTGCTCTCACACTAAACTAGTATTCTTATTACCAAGTTGACTTTACTAGAGCTTAGTCTATGCTTGACAGTTGATATGGAACTATCAGTGACTAGGTATGGTAAGCCTTACGCATACTATAAAGGATATTCATATATTGTGAAACGAACCAATAAAAATGGAACTGTTATTTGGCGTTGTTCAAAGCAACGTTCCAAACATTGTCGTGGTGACCTAAAAAGTAAAAATAGTGAGGTTTTAAGTGTCAGTGATCATCAATGTAGTGTACCGCATGAAACACAGTTGCCGTCGACAAAAAATCAAGAAAACCATATTGCTACTGATAATAGTGCATTGTTTAATGATCAACGTTTAACCCCTGTTCTCAAAGTTATTTTTAATCCATCTTCCACGTCGCAAGAGCCATCAACATCACAAACTATGCAAGAGGTAGTGTTGTTGTTGTCGTTTTAAAGAGTGGAACAACTAGGTCATCTGCTCTTGATATGCAAGGGGATCAAAGTGACTAAATAGTAATAACCATAAGGTTTTTATGTCAATACAACCATTGCGGCTTCCCCACTTTTCGAAAACAACATTGAATGGACATTGCTATAAAATGATCTACAACAAGCCTTGTGTTTAAAACTATAACAGACTATTGTAAAGTGAGAAAGGCTTGTATTCAGTGTGCATTTATTGTCATAATCATGTATACTCTGCAATGTTAAATATACTAACTTTGTATAAAATAAAACAGCATTGTAACATCATTTTGCATTTATTTACAAACTTTATATACATTTTTTTTTGGTTTCATCATAATATTTTTAAAGACAACACTAAACACTAAAACATTACTATTCTATACACATATTTATTTCTTTTTCAGTATATTGTCATTACTTATATTTTCCATTATTATTTCACATTATTTATTTAATTATTTAATTAAAACGAACCATGCACCTATTGTTTTTAAAACCTTCATAAATTAAGTGTACAGGTTGCACAGCATTATTGACTTCATCAAAAACACTCTCCGACATATCATTAAACCGTATAGGCAGAAATGTCTCAAAGTTTTCACATACACAAAGTACACGATCACCATATGCTGTTTTCAATTTCCGAATCTTGATAATGCGGAATGGAATATGCGTTGGCAATTCGCTGAGCTTCTTTGTCTCTAAGCCACATGATTGTCCCACAGCATTCAAAACATTCATTGTAGTAGTCTATAAACAAAACAAAAGCATATCTATTACACTCTAAAACAGCTTTAATAATATTGTGCAATTAGGGATTTTGCACTATGCATGGCGAATAAATTATACTAGTTATGCAAGAAATGCCCTAACTGTAGCAGATACTACTTTTCTGCATATAGCACAAGTGTTAAGTTCTAATGCACACTTGACACAGGCTATCATGTGTCCACAGGGTAAAAATACAACACCTAGTTCATCTTGATAACAAATTTTACATAATTGTTGGTCACACTTTTGTATCTGTTCGTAACACAAGTCTTTTCTTTCAGCCTTATGTATTTGCTCCGCGTGCTCTAACTCTAAAGGCACTTTTATGTCTTGTGCTGCAATCACTTTTTCTTTACGAATAGTGTTCACAAATTCCTGACCTTTAAGCAACACCATGTATTTACAGTTTGGTAACCAACGAGCGTGTTGCACAAAAGGGTCATCAGTCATTTGCCAATCCTTTAAAGCAAATCCACAATAAAAATATATTGTTTTATCCCCTTCACCAGTATAAAAAAAATCCAGCTTCACTTAGCTGTTTGGTAAGGTGTTTTAATATTAATGGCCAAACATTTTTATAAGATTCGAAACGTTTTTCAACAGAGCTGTACTCTAGGTGTGCTAGTGCTTTAGTCTTGCAAACTCCCAATTTTTTAAAAGCACACGCCAATTCAACACTGTCTATGGCATATGGACCACATATATCGACACTACCGTTGGCTGGTAATACATCATTATTATTATCTATTTGTAATTCAGCAACGTAAGTAGCGGCCAAAGGCCTTGTGGTTCGGTAAAATGAATGCACGGGTAGGTTACCCACTTGCTTTCCAAGCATGTAAGGGCAGTGAGGAGACCATCGCAAATGGTCTCTAAAGGGATCATCCCCTTCTTCCCAGTGTGAAAGTTCAATACGACAAAACACACAGCGCACCACATCTTCTCGGTTCAAGAAAAAAAAAACCGGATTTGCAAGTTCATGCGTCGACAAAAAGCCTACAGGCCAGGATTCAAATGTTAACCTTCGATCATGTTCTGATTTTAAATTTAACCCACGTGGTAAACCAACTTGCTCACTTGTTGTATTTGGTACTAACGCCATGTGTTATAATACAACTTTTTCTTATTGTAAGTTACTAACATTGCACAAGAGCACAGAGTACTTTAAAGCATAATGCATGCTTGTTCACTGTCTGTTCATTACGTTAATGGCACATGACGACACCTAAAAGCAAACAAAATAACCCATCACTCAATCAATCAATCAATCAATACTTGTAAATAAAACGTTAACGTTAATTGGCATTAATATATCAAAACATCATTAAAAATAAACTGTATGTTGGCACTAACAGTAACCCATGTACTTATTTTCTTTTTTATAAAGCTACAGTCATTTACATTCCCCCACCCTCCCTTTAACCAATATATAAACAAAAATGAGTGTCATGTCATTTTGTTCACATTATCATGTTCAAACCTGTGGATATTCGTTGAGTCCATAGGGAACCACCCATAAATTAAATTTATTATTTTTATTTTTAGAAAATCCAACATGGCCTTGTACTTTTCCCAGTCAACAACAACAACAACAACATAGCCATTAATCAAGAAAGCAATCATTGTCCCAGTCATGTACAGGTAATGATTTTTTTTTGTCTACGAGTTTTCAGTAGTGGTAAAATGGAATAGCATTTTTAAGTTGGACTTACCTGAGTTTTAAACAGTTCACTCTTTGGCAGTGGTTTCGCTTTAGTGCGTTTGTGTTTTTTTTTCAGCGACTGCTACGGCGGTAAGGCTATTCTTTCCAAGTTTCTAAAAATAAATAAAATAAACCGCTATAAATACCTAAATTCAGGTTAATACATACATTTCATAAAATAAACATAAAACAAAAAAATGAAACAAGTTAGTTTAAAAAAAATCATCTCACCTTTACTTGCAGTGACTTATTGCTCTTCCCTTTTAGTGGGCTCAAAAGTGCAATGGTTTCTTCTCCCTCAGACATGTAAGGTATGCCGGTTATCTGCAAACAAATAAATAAAATCATTAATTACCTAATCAATAAATAATTGCTTGTAAATATATATATTAATCAATAAATGTATAAATGAATAAATATATAAATAAATACCTACCCCACAACAAGGTTAACTATTTTCCACCAACACCAAAACTTTAAACAAGACCAGGGGTTTCATGCAACGCAGTGTGTTCAAAGGTAGTCCACCCAAGTGAGAGTGGAAATGATAACGACATGTCTTTATATATGCTACGTTGCATGTATAATCATTTTTTCCCACGCTTTGAACATTCTGTTATCGATCACGTGGACAGCTAACGTCCAAAGTGAACACTTGTGACGAATCAAATTTCACATGAACTTGCATTTTGTCACGTACGAAGCAAAACAGGATGTAACTTGTTAACAGTTATCGCGCACGTAGACAGCTAACGTCCCAGGCGAACACCTGTGGTAGATCAAATTTCACATGAACTTGCATTTTGTCACGTACGAAGCAAAACAGGATGTCACTGGTTTAGCGTACATGTGGTTTCACACATGTGTGTGCATGCATTTCACACTCCCCTGCCACCACGATGGTCAGATTAATTCACCTTCAAGCGTCACCTGTTGTCAAGTCAGATCAACGCCATCCAATAAGCTCAAATGACATTCACCTCCTGCTCCTCGGCAAGTTTGTTTTCTGTACTCGCTTCGACCAACATAGAACCAAGTTCTCATCACCGTTTACACGTTAAAGGTAAAATATCAGAAAACGCATGCTCGCTCTGTCATACACCGACCAGCCGAAATAGCGATTGTTCTATTAAGCATGGTCCTTGTGGTTAGCGACAGGTTCGTTGAAACACACACACCCAGCCGTATCGTCTCTCTCAACCACCACGCTTCATAAACATTATAAACAGTTAAAGAAAAAAAACAGGTTTTTTCAACATGTATGCCGTTAGGCCCTTTGTGAATAATTTTTGGAAAAAATATCTACCACATTTGAAAGGGGACGTTAGCCCGAGTCCTAGGACACCTCGTACACGTCTCTAGCGTTATAGGTTCGTGAGATATCGACAAAAATCACAAAAAACACGTGTTTACCCCAAAATCGAGTTTCCAATTTTATTAAAAATTATAACGAGTGGTCCATAGCAAAGAGGACATCACCCCGAGTCCTTGGACCCGTCGTACATGCCTCTAGCGTTATTGGTTCGTGAGGTATCGGCAAAATCACAAAAAACACGTGTTTACCCCAAAATCGAGTTTCCAAATTTTTTTTAAAATTATAACGAGTGGTCCATAGCAAAGAGGACGTCACCCCGAGTCCTTGGACCCGTCGTACATGCCTCTAGCGTTATTGCTTCGTGAGATATCGGCAAAATCACAAAAAACACGTGTTTACCCCAAAATCGAGTTTCCAATTTTATTAAAAATTATAACGAGTGGTCTATAGTAAAGAGGACGTCAGCCCGAGTCTTTGGACCTGTCGAACACACCTCTAGCATAATTGGTTCGCGAGATATTAAAAGCACATGACCTTTTAGTTTTGGTCTTTTCATTAAATTAAGATCCTATAGGAAAGTAGGGGGCATCACTACGAGTGCTAGGACACCCTGTATGTTCAAATCCGACCATTGGTTAGCGAGATATCAGGTTTGGGGCAAATACGAGGGTGGCTCAATAAAAAGTGGCGCAGCTCCCGTGTCATCCCACTACTTACAAAACACAAATTTTTGCTCTAGCGACTTGAAATTTATTTTGGGGGTAGAGGGCATAGGAACCTTTCATTTATGTCAAATAAACGTTTTTGTAGAGTTCCTAGTTTCCAAAATATAGGATTTTCAAAATTCGAGTGTTTTCAAAAAAAAAACATAAAAGTAAAAAAGTTTCATTATAGAAAATAAAGGGCATAAAGACCATTCGTTTGAGCCATGGCACAACGTTCTATCGTGTTTAGTTTTCAAACTATCACCTAGTTTCGAAAACAAAAATTTTCAAAAAAAAATTTGAAAAATATAACGAGTGGTCCATAGCAAAGAGGACGTCAGCCCGAGTCCAACGATACCTCATTTTTCAAAATCGGACCACGCGTTCGAGAGATATTTAACATGGCTGAGGCTTAGTAGTGGGGCAAGGAGGGTTCTGGAGTGAGTTGGAACCCCCCTTACCCCCCTACTACCCTGAAATGTTGTACCTGTGAATACCTGCATTGTACTATTAAATTCACCACATGCAGACATTAAGAGAACTCAAAGTTCGCGCTGAATATCTGTAAGGCCACTGCCTCTAGTCAGACCACCAGTAGTCTTGAGGGTACTCATTAACTCTTGCTCTATGACAAGGTCACTCACCAAGATGTATCAGTTCCATGTATTATATGTAACCCTTTGGAAACGAAGCATACAAATGGGGATTCTTCGGTGGAAGTTGCTGCATATCTTGAAAGTAAAAGTACCCAGGCTGCTGCATTCATGAACTGCCTGTGAGTGCAAGTTCCAGGAACCAGTTCGAACTGCCTGTAAGTGCAAGTTCCAGGAACCAGTTTGAACTGCCTGTGAGTGCAAGTTCCAGGAACCAGTTCGAACTGCCTGTGAGTGCAAGTTCCAGGAACCAGTTCGAACTGCCTGTAAGTGCAAGTTCCAGGAACCAGTTCAAACTGCCGGTAAGTGCAAGTTCCAGGAACCAGTTCGAACTGCCTGTGAGTGCAAGTTCCAGGAACCAGTTCGAACTGCCTGTGAGTGCAAGTTCCAGGAACCAGTTCGAACTGCCTGTGTGTGCAAGTTCCAGGAACCAGTTCGAACTGCCTGTGAGTGCAAGTTCCAGGAACCAGTTCGAACTGCCTGTGAGTGCAAGTTCCAGGAACCAGTTCGAACTGCCTGTGTGTGCAAGTTCCAGGAACCAGTTCGAACTGTCTGTGAGTGCAAGTTCCAGGAACCAGTTCGAACTGCCTGTAAATGCAAGTTCCAGGAACCAGTTCGAACTGCCTGTGAGTGCAAGTTCCAGGAACCAGTTCGAACTGCCTGTGTGTGCAAGTTCCAGGAAGCAGTTCGAACTGCCTGTGTGTGCAAGTTCCAGGAAGCAGTTCGAACTGCCTGTGTGTGCAAGTTCCAGGAACCAGTTCGAACTGCCTGTGAGTGCAAGTTCCAGGAACCAGTTCGAACTGCCTGTAAGTGCAAGTTCCAGGAACCAGTTCGAACTGCTCGAAGAAATGTACGGAGCAATGAAACCATTGACTGATACTGTTACACATTTTACTTGTCTGTGACGTTTGCTTCAGGTCATCCCTTTTATCTTTAATATCTTTAATACGCCTTTTTAATTGAAGTAATGGTTCATTCGTAGCGTTCTATGACATGAACAGATTTTGACTTTTTGATGAGGTCTTCAGCAAGTCTAAGATTTTTTGTTCTAAACCATAATAGTCTTCATTCAAATCACCTTCCTTACCAAGTACAATTTCAAGTATCAAGGACGTTAGTGAAGAGTCTATCAACATGTGACAACAAAATGCTCTTGTAATTTGAATCAGCGTTAAAAATCATGATGCCGGCCCCGATTCCCGGCTCCGGCAGGGATTTTAGAAACTGTCGTGAGGGCTGGAACGGGGTGCACTCAGCCTCGTGAGGACAATTGAGTAGCTGTCTGACAGTGAGGCAGTGCCCCGATCACGAAAACCAAGATTAACGGACGAGGGGACACGATGCGCTGATCACACGTCACCCCAATATTTGCAGACCAAATGGCTGGGCAGCGGTCGCTTGGTAGGCCTAGGCCCTTCACGGGCTGTAGTGTCTGGGGGGAGGAGGGATAGGGGGGGGGGGGTTAGAAATCATAAATAGATGTATCACAAGCCCGGTTTCGGAATGGAATACAGTTTGCCATTTCAAGATGGCGGCCATATAGGAAATAGTTAACTACCACGATGTTCCCGAGGAAGGATCTTGTCGGACTTTGGATATGTGTTAACCATGGATACGTCAATTACATGTAGTGAAGAAATGTTTACATGGAAAGACCCAAAACCCAAATGAAAGCTTAAATACTTGTATCAGGGAGCGTGTCCCTAAAAACGGTAGTGAGACAATTATTACCTAGTGTTCGATGACTTTACTCTGATATTTATTTTTGTTAATTGAAAATAATGCATTGGTACGCGCTTGTACGGTATAAACATTGAATTTGCGCTTATAATTTTGCGTGCATTCCTCCAGTTTCACTGTTATAAATTTAACATAACAGCATTAACTTATTAATATTGATAGTAATTCACGCTCTGCTTGTGTTTATAAATATAGCCTTGATTTAGTGGAATATATAACTGAAATATTATTATACAGTAGCCTATTTATTGCAGCCAATGCCCATGTCAGGACATTTCAAATGAGCGCCCGTAGGCTACCTAACAAGTTCAATTTCAAGTAGATCCAACACTGGCTACCAGACGCCAAGGTAACTGTCACCCAGCGGCGAACGTTGGAACATGAGAGCGTTTGTAATCAAATAACCTACAAATTTTGGCTACACACTACCAATTGAAGTGGTGGGATCTTTTACGTAAAATAAATCTATGATATGGGCCCGCCGGCTTTACTTCTCCTCCGAATAAAGGCATAATGAAGGCTTTTAATGCGTTTAAATATCCGACGACTTCGGCCGGGTTTAAACCCGCGAACTTGGGCATAGCAGTTCAGCATGCTACAATTATTATTATTGCTTGCTGGTTTTTAGCCTATTTTCAATTTTGAAAAAATAGGCTTATGAGATCACCTTTTGTCCGTGTGTGTGTGCGTGTGTGTGTGAGAGAGAGAGAGAGGTGTGTGTGTGTCCCCCTAATAAAATCTAAACGGCTGGAGCGATTTCAATGAAATTCTGTAAGTTCATAGCACTATTCCCGGCGACCTCGACCGTGCCCTTCAAATTTTGTTACGTCTCACCAATCCAACATGGCGGCTGTGCGAAATATTTCACTAGCATTCAATATCTCCGAAACTATTACCGATATCGCCCTAAAATTGTGTACGGTGATAAAGGGCACTACTAAAAGTTCACCTATGAGATTTTAAAAAACCTGATGACTACAAAACCAACATGGCGGTCAAGCGAAATTGAGCCTTTTAAATAGACATTTCTCGCGATTTAACTATCCAAACGTAATGAAACTTGGTACAGCAAATGTTTATACACATTGTAATGAACTGTAGTCTAATTTAGTTCAATTGTTTACATAACCTCAAAATGGCGGCTGTGCGAAATATTTCACTGACATTCTATATCTCCGAAACTATTACAGATATCATCATGCAATTTTGTACGGTGATAAAGGGTACTGATACAAGTTTACCTATGTATATTTCATAAACCTGTTAAGTACAAAACGAACATGGCGACCAAGCGAATTTGAAATATTTTAATACACTTTTCTCGTGATTTAACTCTCTGAGTGCAGTGAAATGTGGTACAGTAAATGATTTTGCAGATTGTAATGCACTGCCGTCTAATTTAATTCAATTGTTTACATAACCTCAAGATGGCGGCTTTGCGAAATTTCAAAATTATGTTTTTATTCTTGTGTCGTAATCATGCGATCGAAATGAAAGTTTGAATAATGAAGCTACGCAATAATTGTCCTTGAATGGTACATAACTCTATGGCCTGTTCATATAACAATCCTAAATGGCGAGCTTCCGAAATATTTAGACGGTTCTCAATATCTATGAATCTTTTACAGCAACCAAACTGTTTTTTTTTATGTTCATAGAGACTATGAACATTTGTTCACCTATAGGACTTTCAGTAACCTGGTGAGCACAAATCCAACATGGCGGCGACGCGAAGTATAAATATTTAAATGGACGATTCTCGCGAATTAACTATCCGAGTGCCGTGAAACGTTGCACGTTAAATGCTTATACCAATGTTGATCCACTGGCATGTAATTTATTTCAATTGTTTGCATAATCACAAGATGGCTGGTGTGCGTACTTTTAAAATCTCGTTTTTACTTCTTGTGTTCTAATCATGCGATTGAAGTTTGAATACCACACGTACACAATAATCTTAATGTAATAGTACAAAAATAAAAATACAACCTGGCGACCATCTGAAATATTTAGACGGTTCTCAATATCTACGAATCTGTTACAGCAATTAAACTGAAATTTTGTATGTTGATAGAGACAATTAACATGAGCAGGATATATGAAAATAGGCTGTATAGTTCTTCACGGAACTACTTGTTTATGTTCTTGTAATTGACGTCGTGATGAACATTTTGTGCAAAAAAAATGCGCAACATTATTTTGTGCAAATTTACGAGGATTATAATTTAAGTTTAGAGAATTTGGTTATAAAGGGGGGGGGGAGATTCCATCCCCAGGGCCCGTCGCCGCTCTCAACGGCCCTGCGTGTAATACTATGTTGCCTAGATTAGTGGCGCCGGAAAGACAGTGCACTATCCGAGGTTATCGCACGTGCATACGCCTGACAATTGTCTCCCGGAAGAATATGTGCAAATTCTACGAAATCTTCGTCACCAGTTTGAGTCCAGGTTTCAATATGTCGAAGCATTTTCAACAACGTTTCAACTCTTTGCAAATCCGTATTCCATAGATGAAAACAGTGTTCCTGCCAGGTACTGTACCAGTATTTTGGATAGTAATAGAACACTTGTATGTTTAAGAAACGTATTTTGCATTTTTATGACAAGATTCCAACTTGCAGTGAAGAGTTATAACAAGCAGACGCACGGTTAGGGAATCTGGATAGGCAACCCTGCAACGCAACGCAGAACATACGTTTAGGAGAGGTACAGTTAGTCCACAAGATGGCTGCCTTATAAGCATGGCATTATTAACCATTACAAAGATTACAGAGGGGATCGACGAAATAGAAGTACAATGAAACATAAGAAGGAATGATTTGAAGATATTTATGGAATTACCAATGTTTTTATAATGCTATCAGATGTTTATCGCAATTATGGTACACCAACTACGATATATATCGAACGGACAGAGTTGTATTATGTGTAAGATTAGTCCAGCTGAAAGCAGCATGGGATTGAGACAGACACTTGCTTGTTGGCTCGGTCAGAGCAATAAACTCCAGTATCGTTAATATATTTGTGCGATCTGTAACAGTACAGGACGGTACAAGTGCGTCTCTGCTTTCAAGCAGACACGGGCGATACACTTGGGGTGACCGTATACCCGGTATACGAACATAGTGCGATATGACAGTGCCGCGATTGAACTTCGTGTTTCGCATAGACTGTTCTGTAGCACTCTTGCCAATACGGAAGGACTTGTAACTTTATCCAGTGATCATTATACATTTCAACATGGATTATAATACTGCTATGAAAGAAAGACTGAACCCGTATTGCACGAGAGAAGCAATGAATTGCTGAACACTGAAAAGGAATGCAGCAATCAAGCAGAGTTGAACATCAGGGAATGATCAATGCTGAATGATGGATTTTTTTAAGCAAAAGGCTATTTAAGCGGAGACTAAAGGCAGTTTATATATGTCACTGAGATAATTACCTCTACGATATGGATCTTCAAAGAAGAGGGAAGATGGCATTAATCTCTTCGCTACTAAGGCAACCTAGGCAGTTACCGAGAGATGAGCATTGCGTTCCGGACAGCTGTTTCGAGTCGAGGGGAGATGGGTTCGAGTACGTGCAGTCCTGACCAATATTTCAACTACTCAACGCTATGGATGACGGTTCTCTCTACAAGGAATGTATGTGCTGACATACATTTTACGTACATCAAGAGGAATAAGGTAGCTGAAAATCTTTTTATCTGTAGACGGTATGAATCATGTTATATCTATAGAATGCCCTTTTTCACCAATTTTTATTCAGTAGTTTGAAAATGGACTTGAGAATTAGACCTGACGTTTCTGTCATTTCTGTTCGATGGTCTATTTTAGGTTTTGATCCTAACTAAGGATGCACCTATACAGTCATTTCTTAGTAGTTAATCTTTAACATAGTGTTATTTTTCCAACATTCCTTATTCAATTTTGGTAATAATTACGAGCATTATAATTAGTTGAAAAGAACCATATTTCAAGAAGAATTTAGGACCAAGACTACGATATCATTATATAAGTACAGGAGATAGGAAGATGATGTCCTATCACGATTATATGAACATTTTTCTGCATTAATTCTGTTTAATACTGAGCATCGAAACAGAATTTCTTCGAGAGTTCATACAGCATTACATATTACAGGACTGTATATTTATCGTCAAGCTAGATATGGACATTAAAATCTAGCAACATAAATGAAAGTGAATAATTGCATTTTTTGAATTATGCAATTATAGCCGATTTTGAATCATGTTTTGAGTATAGATATTTTTGTTGAGACACAGTTCGTTCAGTTTTCGACTTTTATAATTCATTTTTGGAATAATCCTGTTCTGATTTCATAAGATTCTAATGGACTATTTGTATTCTACTCATACTAGGCATTTTTCCATGGTGTAGACTCATACGACTTACTTAAGAGGAGGACCCCTTTTTTAATTTGTTTTTGCGAATCTGAATTAATTCTCAAACAATAGCAAATTATAATATCTTGAGAGATATGTTTGTGAATATGGAGATTTTGATGAAATGAATTATAAGTGAGATAAAAAGCTCAATCTTGAGTAAAATATATTCCGTCATGAAACAGAATGGCATTTTTGGGAATTTACAAATGTAATGATTTGATCGTGTAATTATGCAATTATTATTACAGTTTTGATGAAACTGGATTAACACTTTGATTCTTGTGTTAATTATGAACCATGATATATTTAGGTGATTGTTTGAAACTTGTATGAATTTTATAAACGTGTGGAAAATTATTTACAGCCATTAAGAGCTACTCTTCGTATTGGATAAAATAAAAATTGTGTTATTGAAATATTTTCGATGTACATTTCGACATCAATGGATGGTCAGAAATAATTTAAGGTGGATATTAGGAATCTCATATGTGGAGAGATTGTCGTATTTGTTATGAATTGTGTGGATTGTGCGAGCTATTTATTGAGCTATCGCAGAATTATAATATGATGAAGTATATTTAAACGTGAGATGGTCACGAACATCGAAACTATAAAGAAAGTATTGATATATTTAAATATTGCTTGAGCAGAAAACAATTCATCCGGATTTGATTGCCAATAATAACGTATATCTAGTGTGAAGCTATGATCTGAAAACATAAAATAATTTGTAAAATATTGGAGAAATAATTGAAACATTAATTGGAGAAACTATACGTTCTATAAGCTTAATTGATCGTCGAATAAGACAAACTATGGCTATAAAAATGTTTAAACACTTGTGTCAGTAGAAAATGATAGAAAATCATAGCGAAATTAGGCAAACGAATTAAATTGTATATTCTGGTAAATAATATATTACTAACAATTTTTAGCGTATTAGTATAAATAATATGTGATATAGTCAATCATACATCACAACATCTCACCCAAGTTTCATCGCTATCGGACGACTGGTTGACTATTTGAACGCATACGGGACTTTGTTGAAACGCTTCGCGCGTCTTCGCTTATTTGTTGAATCTACTCGTGCGCTACCTATTGTAATATGGATCTAGTAAGCCTGAAACCTTCACTCGAGTGTAAACAATAACTCACCCATGTTTCATCGCTATCGGACGAATGGTATATGAACGCATATGGGACTTCGTTGAAACACATCGCGCGTCGTCGCTCATTTGTTTAATCTACTGTACTTGTGCGATACCTATTGAAAAGTGGATTTACTAAGCCAGAAACCATACCTGAAGTGTACACAACGTCTCAACCAAGTTTCATCGCTATCGGACGGATAGTGTATGAACGCATACGGGACATGGTTGAAACGCTTCGTGCGTAGTCACTCATTTGTTGAATCTACTCGTGCGCTACTTATTGTAACATGGATTTACTAAGCCAAAATCCTTCCCTGGTGTGTACACAACCTCTCACCCAAGTTTCATCGCTATCGGACGAATGGTATATGAACGCTTACGGGGCTTTGTTGAAACGCTTCACGCGTCGTCTCTCATTTGTTGAATCTACTCGTGCTGTAGCTATTATTGAGAGGATTTACTACGCCAAAATCTTTCGCTGAAGTGTACACAACATCTCACCCAGGTGTCATCGCAATAGGATGAATGGTATATGAACGCATGTCGGTCTTTGTTGAAACGAATCGCACGCCATTTTATTGAAACTACTCGCGCGCTATCTACTGTAAATTGGATTTACTATGCCTATAACTTTCCCGGGAGTGTGCACAATAACTCACCAAAATTTGGTCGCATTCGGATGAATTATATATGAACGCATCACCAACACTCATTAGTTTAAATGATTGGCGCGCTATCTATTGTAAATTGGATTAACTATGCATATAACCATCCCGAAAATGTGCTAAACAACCCACCAAAATTTGGTCGCAATCGTATGAATTGTAGGCTATATGAACGCATCGCCAACACTCATTTGTTTAAACTACTCGCGCGCTCTCTATTGTAAATTGGATTAACTATGCCTATAACCATACCGGAAGTGTTCACAACTCACCAAAATTTGATCGCAATCGGATGAATGGTTTATGAACGCATAAAAGACGAACAGACCAACATCCTTTTATATATATTGTTAATGATGATTCAAAGAGAATACAAATTACGTTGAGTAACTAACTGGATTTCATGTTAAGAGCCTCATTTTCTATACCGGTAGTCGAGAGCGCTACTCACATCTAGTCGGCCGTGTCTCGTCAAGAGGTACTGTTGCCTGGAAACGACTTGCCTTGCCATTCCTTCATGAGTTAATTTTAGCTGTCATTTGCGTTACGTTTTATAGTGACATGTATTCTCATTGACGTTTTATGTCACGTCATGGGATAAAATGTATCCTATGTCCGTCTCTTGGTTCTAAGCTACCTCCACACCAATTTTCAGCCAAATCGGTTCAGCCGTTCTAAAGTTAAAAATAGTGTAACTAACACAACTTTCTTTTATATATATAGATAGATAAAATCAATAATGTAGCAACTGGATACTACTAACTACAAGCAGTATATGTCTTCTGGAGGGGGAGCATTACATAGAGTATATATCATCAATAATGCAGCAACTTGACACTACTAACTACAAACATTATTTGTCTTCTCTAGAGGGAGTGTTATGTAGAGTATATATCATCAATATTACAGCAACATGATACTACTAACTACAAGCATTATATGTCTTCTGGAGGGTAGTGCTATGTAGAGTATATATCATCAATATTACAGCAAGATGATACTTCTAATTACACGCATTATATGCCTTCTGAAGGGGGAGTGTTATGTAGAGTATATAACATCAATAATGCAGCAACTTGATATCACTAGCTACAAGCATTATGTCGTCTGTTGTACGGGAGCTCGTAGTTTGTAATGGAGATACAGACCAAGCAAGAGATTGGGGAGCTAAAAGGGAAGTCGATTTCAAGTGCTTTCAAGAATGTAGTCGCACGTCACTTAATAGAAGACATTCCCTGAGATCAGCAGTTCGACAGATATTCAGGAAAATAGAAATCCAAGATTGAAACTTGTGCATTGACTCCAACCCTTATAGTTCCTCCCTTAGGAGAGACTAAGAGCTCAGCACACTTCCAGTACTACAAAAGTTAAATGTTTCAGGCCACTTGGTCAGTCTGCAAACTCAGAAGATGAGTGGGTATGAACTCCACCCTCAGCCACACTTAGAACAATTTTACATGGTTCCTAGTTTTCATCTACAGGCAAATGCTGGGGCAGTTACTCGCGTAAAGCAATGGTCGCCTCTTTCCAACTACTTATTATATTCATTTCAATCGACATTAACACCTCTTAAGGGCTGGACAAAAGGGCATGTGGGTGAAAAATTACTGCCAAACGGAACCTCCTCTCATCCTTTCCCAAACACTGAAGAAATAATAACGGGTAGAGATACTTACGCCTATCTACAAACAACAATCAAAACATAATGAAATGTGGTAAGATAGAAGATTTCTCATTATTTACTAAAAAGAGGTAGGGTTAATTGAGTTTTCCATTGTACTTGTGCTGTAATTAGTTACAACCATCACTGCAATTACCTGGAAGTTGAAGTAATAAAATACTAAAGACCACTTCAAGGTTTGCTGAGGTAGTGAAACCCATCTATCCTGAGTTGCCCTTATGAGAGCATCTTATTTCAGCCCTCTGACTAGAGTACATATATTTGACCAAACCTTTAAACCTTTAAAAACCTCCAAGTCATTCATGTTAAGTCATTTACATAATACAACTTTAGACAATGAGAGTTTCAATGCATCCCCCATTAGCTCAGTGCTCAGAGCAACAGAGTGTGAACCCTCAGGTCACAGTTGTATGTCCCACATTGGTCAGATATTCTATGGCTATCTTCAATAGGCTTGTGCTTTCCATACTGCACACGACCCTTCAGCTGAACGCTTCCATTTATCATCAATACCATTGAGAAAATCAATTCTGTAATCTCTAAATACCATTTTGTGATAAAGAGATGAAGAACAGGTAATGCTTGTAAAGAAGAGCAAAGTTGTAGGATGATAAAGTACTTACCTGTTTGATATCCAAAGGAGCTGTTTCTATTTTTATGCATGGAACAAACTCTGGTGAGGGACAGTCTTCAGTCTTGATATCCCCAGGGAGGTCAGTATTATCCTGCAGAGAAGTGATTTGTTTCACAAATGAATTCCTTTGGATAGCAGGAATTACAACTCACAGATGACTTGTAAACTTACACTAATGTTTTTTTCTTCTTTTAAGTACACATGAGATACGAACAGAAGAATATCGCCTATTAGCAATTTTACTCATAACTATACTAATATAAAAATGAATGAAAATCCACAGCCTGCTTCCAGTCTCCGACCGGGTCAGGAATGGAATGAATGAGGCCCCCATCTAGCGGCGAGGATATGAACTGTGCCGGCTGCCAAGGCCTGACGCACTCCTCTGGGGCAATGATTTAATGCATGACAGATGAAATGAAATGATAGTGGAGAGTGTTGCTGGAATGAAATTTTGACATGGAAAACCGGAGTACCCGGAGAAAAACCTGTCTGCCTCCGTTTTGTCCAGCACAGATCTCACATGGAGTGACCGGGATTTGAACCACGGACCCAGCGGTGAGAGGCCGGCATGCTGCCGCCTAAGCCACGGAGGCTCCACTAATATAAAAATATGAACATTAATTTTTATGATAGAATTACAAGTTACGATGTAAAATTGAAGAACATTGGGAACAAAGAGAGCGATATTGTTCAATGATATCTGGGGAATGTGGAATTGGAAATGGAAAGAAGAGAAACAAAACAAAGACGCTTGTCAACAAATACAAACGTGGTCAAATTATTACAATGAACGTTCCTTTTTCCAATTTATTCTCTCTTATCAACCTTGATGAAGTATTTACCCAATAATTGTTACATATCTGTTTTAACTATTTCTCTTATAAAAAATTTCAGATAAAATCCCAGTAAAATAGTATTACAAAGTTTCCATTGTAATTCATTCAATCTTTTATACATGTTTTGTTGACTAGGGTATTATTTTATAATGTTTCGAGAGTTTTTTAGGTCTTAAATAATTAATTAATATACAGAACAACGTATGTTGAAACGTCTTCATGGTTAACATGTATTTAATATAAGTATTGGCATGCGTCTACATTTAGGAAATAACTGACACAAGTCAATAAGGATCAATCCACAACACTACCACAGGTTAATGGCCTTGCTTACTATTACAACCTATAAACCAGCTGATATTTTATCCTGGCCCATAGCCATGGACCAAAATGGTGACCCTCTTCCTCCAACCTAATAATCAGCCATCTGAGGACAATCTACTTTCTCTCTCAGACCGTATTCAAGAACCAACACGGTTGACCATTAGGAACCAATTTATGTGACCCTCCCCTCCCTCAAACTTCATCTCTGACTAACTCGTCTGACTTGAAACTGCTAGGAGAGAGTAGTAACGTGAAGTCATGCGCTGTCTCAAAACAAGAATCAACTAGTATGTAAAGCCATGTAGTCTGCCCCGGACAGACTCCTTTGGAAAATTCCCGTCTCACCGACGTGACTAAAACCACATGTCAGGAAACCATGACAACCATCATAGCAACTGAGGAAACACGAGGCCACCATGGCAATATGTTCTGATTATAGAGGGAGACAAATGGAAACAAAATTCAAATCTCTGTGACTTAGGGAGGAAATCTAGGTGAATTTCACTTCACAGGTTGGTTACCCTGATTATTGAATATGGACGCAACATGGTCACCATGGAAGCTCATTTGCCAGAGCCACAGCATACAAAGCCGGCGGTCGCTAGTTTGTGTCCAGCACAGCGCCATTAACCAAAAGGCTTGAGCTTTCTGTACAATACACAACCTAAAATTTGTCATCAATATAGTAGTGAAAATACAATTCTGGAATCCATAAATACCATTTGGTGATAAGAAGATGAAGAACATGTATTGTAAAGAGGCATACAGTATCAACTCGATAAAGTACTTACTCCTTTCACATCTGGAGATGCTGATTCTACTTTGAGCCATGGAACAATCTCCGGTGTAGGACATTCTGCTTTACTGAATGCAACCATCTGCAGCGAGGGACATGATTCAGTCTTAAGAGCCGGCCGGAGTTGGGACGGCCGGCCGCCAGCTCAGCTCTTGTTGTAACATGGGTCAAAAGTTTGTGAAACGATTTATAAAGAAACGGGACAAGGTAAAATTATTTTGTTTCTATAGCGCTGTAGTATTTTATACACTTTTCTTCAGTGCAAAAGCATATCGAACAGGAATACAAAGATAGTTATAAAAAGTGTAGTTAAAATCACAATTCTCCATATAAAATAGAGTTCTGAACTGCGTTTTTCCTAAACTCTACTATGTCTTCTAATGATGTTGAAAACAGAAACAAACTCCACTGCAAGACAGCTTATAGTTTTCTCTAGAACGCTACTGAAACATACTTTAAAATTAAAAACTCTGTATATGTTTAATCGTGATTTTTAAAAAGATAAGCATATAGACTAGTTAATGCTAGCCAATGTTGAGTGCTGGTAGTTCATCCGGATTCCGCCAGATGTCGCGTCGCCAAGTCCTGTCCTTGAAACAGGATTAAGACAGGGACAGAGACAGTTTGTCTCAGGCCAGCTCAGGCTTTCTCTCGTGCAGGGGAGTGGGTACATCACCATACGCCTCTCTTTTACAACGAGCAGCGGACAAGCTCATTCCACGACAGTATTGCTATTGTCTTAGAAGGTGCAATATAGTACAGGACAGCTGCACAGAAAAAAAAACCTTTTGTTCCAAAAACTGTGCTATGGTTGGCTTTTTGTAAATCGTTAGAAAATCTCAAAGAAAGCTTAACTCTGAATTGTAGAATAATTTGCACGATCATTTTGTCGGAAAACTCAAAAACACACTGAAAGGCGTTTTTCTCTGAATCGACGTATTTTAAGGAAAAGGTTTTAAACAAAAAAAGTAGAGGACATTGTTACCTACAATTCGTCTCATTGCGATCATGTCATACGTTTTGAAATGCAGAAGCTAGGTGGGGTCAAAGTTTCCAAAAAAGTGTTTGTTCAATTTTTGTCCTAGAAAAAATGTTTTGTTCACAAAAGAGCGAATCAGAAATTTATTCCTCTCAAAATTGTCTACAACATTTATTGAAACATTTTTTCCTCCGCCTTACCGTTCCAATGCTATAGTCTGCCGAATTGTGAAAATTGTACTATTCAGATGGCAAAAAGGTTATGATTGATACGTTGCGATTGAAATAGATATGATTGTTTGAGCTAATTAACAAACACAGCCGGCGTCCTGTTTGACCGAGCCTTAGGCAGCTGTCCGACACCGGTCCCTGTCTAAATTATGCCCACCGCTCTCTCCGCAGTAACAATAGTAGCCTTGACTACGCAGCGTTGCATTTGCTGCGCTATAACTTTGGAACGGTAAGTCGGAGGAAACAAACGTTTAAATAAATGTTGCAGACAATTTTGAGAGGAACAAATTTCTGATTCACACTTTTGAGGAAAAAAAACTATTTTTTCTAGGACAAAAAGTGAAAAAACACTTGTTTGGAAACTTTGTTGCCACCTAGCTTCGGCATTTCAAAACGTATGACATGACCTCAATGAGACGAATTGTAGGCGACAATGTCCTCTAATTTTTTTTTTCAAAAATCTTTTCTTTAAAATACGTCGATTCAGAGAAAAAAGCTTTTCAATATTTTTTTTTTAGTCTTCCGACAAAATGTTCGTGCAAATTATTCTAAAATTTAGAGTTAAGCTTTTTTTTTGTGCATTTCTAACGATTTACAAAAAGCCAACCATAGCACAGTTTTTGGAACAAAACCATCCCAGCTGTACTTGTACTAATAGAATTTTAATGTGCACGTGATACCTTTTACCGTTCAACATGTTTTAATAGTACAGTGACTTAAAAAAAAATAGAAACACTGTGTAATGTGCCCGGTTGGACTTATTGGTGAATGCGGTGTTAGGTAGATTTCATTAGAAAGCTAACTATTGCAATGGATGTTTCGACTTCCGGAAAATTTCGACATATCTTCGCGTTTCACATCCCCCAGACCCCAAAATCACCGTCAGTTCAAAAGTTTATATATAATTTATATTTGTATGTATATATATATATATATCAGCTTTTTGTGGACACGATAACTGCCGTAATTTTGCACCAATCACTTTGAATATTTTACGTAATATGTACCCCTTTAGAATCTCAGTAGAGTTCGTTAACGGGCAAAATCGGACTAAAGGGGTGAAAATGGAGGGCTTTTTTTTTTTTTTTTTGAAAAAGTGAAATATCGCCATAACTCTCTTAATACGAGAAATATCGAATCCATTAAAAGTTCATACTATGTGTCGGATAAGGGCCAAAAGTTTATGTTTAAAAAGTTTTTTGATAGCACCAACCATTTACCAAACGGGTGGGAAAAAGTGGGTTTTTCGGGAAACATTAATCATATCTCTCTTAATAGGCACACTATCAAAACCGCACAAAATGGACAATATTCCCCTAATAATTACCTAAAACTTTTGTTTGAAAGAATTTTTGATATGACCCACCTTTACGCCAAGGGATGAGAAAAATGATTTCGGAATTATAAGAAAATGCCAAGTCATCAGAGGTTACCATGACAACGCTTCTAGATTGATAAGAGATGAGCCATCCGAGGTTACCATGACAACGCCATTGCACGAGATCACATTCAGTTTTCCATCTGACTCTGTGGAAGCGGCTTAGGTGACGTAACTGGTAGCATGCTGAACTTCTATGCCCAAGGTCGCGGGTTCAAAGCCGGCCGAAATCATCGGATTTTCAGAGAGTGCTAAAATCCCTCAGTATGCTTTCCTTCGGAGGGTAAGTTCCAACGTTGCTGGTTGCGGTTGGCATCTAGTAGCCAAGTTCACAGCTAGGTGTCGTTGACGGTAGTGGTAGCAAAATTGCGAAATACTACTTGAAATTGACTGTCTGCAGTCCTTACCTGAATTACAGACTAATACAGCCATCACAATTAACACCGTTTATCAGACAGATTCTACACACACCTAAAGTACACGGGGTTACATGACCGCGTTGTCGCAGCCCCTAAACTGAGGAACTAACCAACATCTCTGCGGGAGTTAAAATTTTGCGTGATAAAGTAACAACAGACTGTTATATAGTTACACATCAGTGTCGAAACCTTGCATAAGGACAGTGTGACCACAAGTATAAAAATGGACCCCGAATGACAAGAAGGTTACCGTGCCCATAAGAAAATAAAATGTTAAAAATATGCATGGAAAGACGAAAAAAAAAAAGTTAACTAGCCTCCAATTGTAAAATACTTTCTCGAAATAAATGAGGACTGGTTGGTTGGTTCCTCAGTTTAGGGACTGCGACAACGCGGCCATGTAGCCCCGTATACTTGGGGTGTGTGTAGAATCTGTCTGATAACCGGTGTTAATTGTGATGACTGTATTAGTGTGTGTTTCTGTTTCATAATTCAAGTAAGGACTGCAGACTTTGAATTTTCAAGTAGTTCCTACTTTTGTCGCCACCGTCAACAACCACTAGTTCAGAACTTTGCTACTAGACGCCACCGCAGTCGGCTCCTGGCGACGAACGTAGGAACCTGAGCGTTGTTTACATTTTTAACCTAATTTAGCCTCACACAGGCGTAATTAGTGGAAGGTTCTTTAACATGCCATAAATCTATGACATGGAACCACCGGCATTACTTCCCCTCCGTAGGAAGGCTAAATGAGGTCTGATCGTCTACGAAAACCTGAACATTTTGCCTATTATAGCCTATTCCCTAGTTTGCCCGGTGAAATCTACCTCCGCCAACCGGCGTGCCGAGAGGACATTTTTAAAAATCAAATGCCCATCATACACGAAACAATTTTATCCCGGAAGAGGCTATACAATTAAAGTGGGGGAAAAGGAGAAACAGGAAACTTCGACATGAAACACAATTGTTACTGCCAGACTCAAGGGCAGCTTCATACTACAAGAAGACAATGTTGTCTGTTTGCAGTATGGAACCCAAAAAGAATAACAACGGAACTCATACAGAGAGATGATGAATTTTGGGAGAGTATTCTTCTCCGTTGCTTGACCGGTCTTACAAACATTCATCCTTCCCGAGATTATGGACTCAAGACAGAGTAGATGTATGCCAATATGAAACTCGGTTAACATTATTAAACACCCTCTATTTTACTGAGTACTGGTAATGTTCCAGGCGCTGCCGGAGTGGTGTGTTTATATGCTATAGAAAGATGCACGACAATTATTACGCAGTGTGTATTCACTCCCGAAATCAATTCCTCACTTCTGAGTGGTATAGCTTTCTGAAGATTGTTAGGACTTGAGTTCAGATTGTTATATATTTCAAAATATATTATGGCCCAAATACAGTACGTATATTAAGAAACCAATGATTTATCCCGGCATTATTTTTAAACATAAATGGTTTATTCTAATTCATTATCTGTTCATAAAGTCTACGTATCTAGTCGGGGACTATACGATTCCGACGTTACTTCATTTCTTTGGGGAACGTAATGGTGCAGTGGTCAAGCTGCTTGGCTTTCACCAAGGTTCGATTCCCAGCGAATGAGATTTTCGAAGTGGAATATCACGTCCTGTGGTTCAGATTCCACGTAAAAATGAAGGTTCCGTAGCTCTGATCGCGAGATTAACGGTCACGTAAAACTACAAGCTTCATTCATTCTCCATGTCTATGAAATTGGTGGGGCGGGGGTGGAGTCTAGACGCGTGTAGCATAATTTTTACAGCTATACCGTTTCTTGATAACCCCTTTTAATACATACTGTGCTGTGGATAAACCAGCTCGTGGCGCAGTGGCCAACAATGTTGGCTGCTACCTCAGAGGTCCCGGGTTTGATTCCCGGCTTTGCCAAGAATTTAATAGCATTGGTTTGGTCTGGTGCGGGGTCTCCCAGTCACGTGATGCTAAGTGGGAGCCTGCCGGATGCTGTGGATCATATTTATAATATTGGTTTTACGTCCCTTTTAACAACTGTGGCTTTTAGAGACGCCGGGGTGCCGGAATTTTGCTCCGAAGAGGATCTTTAACGTGCCAGTAAATCTACTGACACGTCTCCTTCGCATTTGCGCACCCTCAAATGCCAACTGACTAAGCCGGGGTTCGATCCCGCTACCTTGCACACAGCAGGCGAGAACGTTACCGCTGAGCCACGCAGCCAGTCGCTGTGGCTCAGTACGCTTGCTAGTTGTCCCTTGATACAGCCAGGAACTCTAATTGGGTATCTACTGTATATCCCTTGTGGATATGTCACTCATTGAACTTGAGGTATATAAATAATTATTCATTATTCAGACCATTTATTGGGGGATAAAATGTGTATGACCCAAATGCAAACTTCATCTCACAAATGTTATGGTCTTGAGGTTCTTTACTTTAGGAGGCAACGCGGTCAGGTTGAAGTATACTCAGGCATAATCATTGTCCGAGAGTAAGATGGATGAAAACCAGTGTGGCTTTAGACTACAACGGGGATGTCAGGAAAATTTTTTAGCCGACTTTCGATTTTTGCAAAAAATGAAAGTAGACTTATGAGATCAACACAGGGCGAAAAAAGTGTGTCTGTCTGTGTGTGTGTATGTGTGTGTGTGAGTCTGTGTGTGTGTGTGTGTGTGTGTGTGTGTGTGTGAGTCTGTGCGTGTGTGTGTCTGTGTGTGTGTGAGTGTGTGTACTCTGAATGTCTGTCCCCCCCTATCAATTCGAACACGGTGAATGCGAATTGAACGAAATTTGGTACAAAGGTAGCACATGCAAAGGACACCTCAGTGCCATGTTTTATATTGCCGCCATCTTGACGGAAACGTAATGGCGGCCACACAAATGTCCAAAGCTTAAATCAAATTACGACTAACCTAATCATCCGATCTCTACCAAATTTTGCAACAACATACCTTTATGGGGGGAGCATCCTTTGACCAAACCAATAGGTCATCAGCGTAATAGTTAGCGGATGGCGGCCATCTTTGTGTGAAAATCGATTCCCCCTATTAATTTGAACACGGTGCAACCGAATGGAACGAAATTCGGTACAGAGGTAGTACTAACAAAAGGCACCTCAGTGTCATGTTTTATATCGCCGCCATCTTGACGGAAACGTAATGGCGGCCACACAAATGTTCAAAGCTTAAATCAAATTACGACTAACCTAATCATCCGATCTCTACCAAATTTTGCAACAACATACCTTTATGGGGGGAGCATCCTTTGACCAAAGGAATAGGTCATTAGCGTAATAGTTTGCGGATGGCGGCCATCTTTGTGTGAAAATCGATTCCCCCTATTAATTCGAACACGGTGCAACCGAATGGAACGAAATTTGGTACAGAGGTAGTACTAACAAAAGGCACCTCAGTGTCAAGTTTTATATCGCCGCCATCTTGACGGAAACGTAATGGCGGCCACACAAATATTAAAAGCTTAAATCAAATTACGATTAACCTAATCATCCGATCTCTATTAAATTTTGCAACAACATACCCTTATAGAGGAAGCATCCTTTGACCAAATGTATAGGTCATTAGCCTAATAGTTTGCGGATGGCGGCCATCTTTGTGTGAAAATCAATTCCCCCTATTAATTCAAACACGGTGAAACCGAATGGAACGAAATTTGGTACAGAGGTAGCACTAGCAAAGGGCACCTCAGTGTCATGTTTTATATCGCCGCCATATTGACAGAAACGATGTGGCGGCCACACAAATGTTCAAAGCTTAAGTTAAATTACGACTAACATAACCATCCGATCACAACCAAACTTTGCAACAACATACCTTTATGGAGGGAGCATCCTTTGACCAATCTAATTGGTTATTAGCCTAATAGTTTGCGGATGGCGGCCATCTTTATGTCAAAATTGATTCCCCCTATTAATTCGAACACGATGGAACCGAATGGAACGAAATTTGGTACAGAGGTAGCACTAGCAAAGGGCACCTCAGTGTCATGTTTTATATCGCCGCCATCTTGACTGAAACGTAATGGCGGCCACACGAATGTTCAAAGCTTAAATCAAATTACGATTAACCTTATCATCCGATCTCTACCAAATTTTGCAACTACATACCTTTTTGGAGGGAGCATCCTTTGACCAATCTAATAGGTCATCAGCGTAATAATTTGCGGATGGCGGCCATCTTTGTGTGAAAATCAATTCCCCCTATTAATTCAAACACGGTGAAACCGAATGGAACGAAATTTGGTACAGAGATAGCACTAGCAAGGGGCATCTCAGTGTCATGATTAATATCGCCGCCATATTGACAGAAACGTAATGGCGGCCACACAAATGTTCAAAGCTTAAGTTAAATTACGACTAACATAACCATCCGATCTCTACCAAACTTTGCAAAAACATGCCTTTATGGAGGGAGCATCCTTTGACCAATCTAATAGGTTATTAGCCTAATAGTTTGCGGATGGCGGCCATCTTTATGTCAAAATGGATTCCCCCTATTAATTCGAACACGGTGGAACCGAATGGAACGAAATTTGGTACAGAGGTAGCACTAGCAAAGGGCACCTCAGTGTCATGTTTTATATCGCCGCCATCTTGACTGAAACGTAATGGCAGCCACACGAATGTTCAAAGCTTAAATCAAATTGCGATTAACCTAATCATCCGATCTCTACCAAATTTTGCAACTACATACCTTTATGGAGGGAGCATCCTTTGACCAATCTAATAGGTCATTCGCCTAATTGTTTGCGGATGGCGGCCATCTTTATGTCAAAATTGATTCCCCCTATTAATTCGAACACGGTGGAACCGAATGGAACGAAATTTGGTACAGAGGTAGCATTAGCAAAGTGCATCTCAGTGTCATGTTTTATATCGCCGCCATCTTGACTGAAACGTAATGGCGGCCACACGAATGTTCAAAGCTTAAATCAAATTACGATTTACCTAATCATCCGATCTCTACCAAATTTTGCAACTACATACCTTTATGGAGGGAGCATCCTTTGACCAATCTAATAGGTCATTCGCCTAATAGTTTGCGGATGGCGGCCATCTTTGTGTCAGAATCGATTCCCCCTATTAATTCAAACACGGTGAATCCGAATGGAACGAAATTTGGTACAGAGATAGCACTAGCAAGGGGCATCTCAGTGTCATGATTAATATCGCCGCCATATTGACAGAAACGTAATGGCGGCCACACAAATGTTTAAAGCTTAAATCAAATTACGACTAAAATAACCATCCGATCTCTACCAAACTTTGCAACAACATACCTTTATGGAGGGAGCATCCTTTGACCAATCTAATAGGTCATTAGCCTAATAGTTTGCGGATGGCGGCCATCTTTATGTCAAAATTGATTCCTCCTATTAATTCGAACACGGTGGAACAGAATGAACGAAATTTGGTACAGAGGTAGCACTAGAAAAGGCCACCTCAGTGTCATGTTTTATATCACCGCTATCTTGACGGAAACGTAATCGCGGCCACCCAAGTGTTAAAAGCTAAAATGTAATTACGACCAACCTAATAATCTAGTCTCTACCAAATTTTGCAACACCATATCTTTATGTGGGAAACATATTCTGACCAAACTGCAAGAACATCAGCCCAATAGTTTGCAGATGGTGGCCAAGTATGTGTGCAAATCGATTCCCCCCATCAATTCAAACACGGTGAAACAGAATTGAACGAAATTTGGTACAGAGGTAGCACTAGCAAAGGGCAACTCATATTCATGTTTAATATCCCTATAGCACGTGGTATTTCAACAAGCTACTACAACCAACATTCAATTATACTCCTTGAAAAGGACAAAGAGTTATAACAATACCCATGCATTTAGGAGAAAGTAGGCTATATGTTCTTTCCTGAACATCTTGGTTTTTTTTGGTATTCACCAAGTGATTGAGGAATACTACGAGAGTAATAGACTTTTGTGTTTTGTAGATCTAGAGAAGGCGTAAGAAAGAGTACCAAGGGAATCGAAACTGAGGATTCTGAAGGATTATGGAATCCAGGGATGGCTGTTACAGGCAATCAAAAGTACCGTATTTGTGTTTATAATGAAACTGCGGTGAGAGTTGATGGTATGATGAGTTCTTGGTCTAAGTTGTTACAGGAATAGGCTGAAATCTTTCACCACTATTATTATTTTAAATATAGGCTATACTTGTCTTTTGTAGCTTTTCAGTCGGTCAACACGATTGTTGGGCGGGGTACAAGATATAAATATGTGAAAACACTACTGGAAAAAATACATGTATTAGTTAGCCTAATTATCACAATTGCACTATACTTGTTAATTAATAGTGATGTGATAATCGTGGGAAACAGATTTTAGTTTTCTTTCCCTAGAGCAACAGAATGTGTAGTTTATACACATTTCTTGATTGTTGGTGAGGAAGAGGCAATGCGAATGGAACAGCTGAAGCAACTCAGTCCTGATAATAATATGCTATAGCTTATCGTTGAAGTTAATCCTTTATGCTGAGAAATGTAATTTCAAAAAATAAATTCTACATTTTGTTTAAATATCTTCTTTGTTAAGAATAAAAGCAAAAATAACTTTTCATGGTGACAACAACACGTAAATTTAATTTTAGGAAATCAACAGCAGTTTTTCTCCATAATGCTAAGTTACAGGTATACTAGGGAGTAGGATTCCTTACGTATCTCTTCGATGTTATCGTAAACACGATGAGTTATATTTTGAAATATTTTAAAAAAAGTTGTTGAAAATTTATTTTTCAACTTTTTTCAGGAATTAGTTTAGTCTGGACGATTCTTAATCATAATTAAGGTTAGTATGAAGATGTTTATGAAAGTAAATGATTGAATATACACTATCTAATGGAGCATAAGCAACAACTACGACGGCGTGAAACCTTATTGTGTTACCGTTTCGAACTTCGCAATATAGGCAGTTTTATGTAACGGAGGTCTGTAGGGAAATGGTAGAGCTTAGAGAATATCATTTTAATTTCTTTCTGCGTTATCACATTTAGCATAACATACTGTTTCAAAGACTATATCGTGGTGTAGCGTTCTTGTGTGTCACCCCGGAGGCAAGGCCTTGGAGAGCGGTGATGGGCCCTCGGGCTGGAGTTTCCTGGCCTGACCCCCCCTCCCACCCCCATCTCTATTGCCGAATTATGTAATATTCATTTATAATCCTCCTAAATTTGCAGGAACTGATAGTAATCTTAGAAATATTATTAATAATATAGGGCTGAACAGACGGGTCCACACCGGGCAAGATCCCGATGATAATAATAATTTTAATAATAATAATTATTATTATTTTAATAATCAAGACTTACCAAGATAATATAAAATATAGACTACATAATAGGAATGGAGTTCAACATTGAAACAAAAGCCCACGGGTTCAAACCCACTTGTTTACCGAGTTCGGAGATAGCTTGGGACCCATGACCCCAGCAAGTGTAGCTACTGCGGTCGGTCACTGCGCATCCTTATAACCACCTGTAAAACACGTTTCTCCGTGCGAGTACTAGTTCCCGTATTTTTTGAAACTCATTAGTGCATTTCAAAGTAGTTGTTGTGGCTTCGTGGTCATCTAGCCACGTGTACTTGGCGTGTGTTTGGAATTTGTCTAATTACCCGTCTTATTGTGATGGCTGTATTAGTGTGTGTATTTGTGATACAGATAAGGATTGTGAAGGAGTCAGCTGAATTTGCCTGGAGTAGAAGTGATAATAATAATAATAATTTTATTGTTTTACGTCCCTTTCACCATCTGTAGTTTTAGGAGACACTGGGGTGCCGGAAGTTTGCCACAAAGGGGATCTTTAACCTGAAAGTAAATTCACTGACACGGCTCCCTCGCATTTGCGCACCCTCAAATGCCAGCTGGCTGTGTCAGGAATCGATCCTGTAACCTTGGGCACAGCAAGCGAGAACGTTACCCCTGATCCACGCAGTCAGCCGAGTAGAATTGAGAAACCTTGGAAAACCACTTCCAAAATGGCTGAGATGGGAATCGAAACCAAAACTTTTCAGTTTTGCCTCACGGGGCATTCCAGCCCTCAGACAAGAATGAATCGAATTTTTTGTCAGCGCCGGGAATCGAACCCGAACCTCCGGGGCGACAGCCAAGAATACTAGCCGGTATATCACGAGGAAGACTAAGCATATTTCAGTCACTTGTGAATTCCGTAGTTTAAGTACAGTATTAGCTTATCTATAGCAAAATATTTCGGCTATTCAATTGAAAGTATACAATCACTTCGAACTTTCTAGTCGCGTTATTCCTGAGGCAAAATGCCACGAGACTGCAATAATTCCCCAGTGTTCGGACTCAAGCAGTTTGGACTTTCTTGAACGCGCGACCTTGAAACACCCTCACTGATACGGGGTGGAGGTAGTCCGTGCTGATACCTATGCACAGGCCATGTAACTACCAGGCGAGAGCGACTACAACGAAACTAGTGGCAATGTTTTGAAATGAAAGGGGAAATAGGATCTGAGTACGACCGCCTCTTAATATCCCTCCTATGATGAGCATCAACCTGCAGAGAAATGACTTGTTTCACAAATATTCCTTTGCATAGGTGGAATTAAATAGACATTGTTCTGGTTTCCATTTCCTTTCATTTCTTCCAAACACAACATAACATAGACTGTCTAGATCAGAACGCCTATTTACATGGAAAATATTTTTCAAAAATCACAAATTATAGGCTATAACCTCCAGACTTGCGTGTTTTATTTTGTATCTTCAACATCATAGTATTGAGCTAATTTTTATGAACAACCCACGCTATAAATAATAGACCACGAAGGATTCATGATAAAGGAATGGTTATGGGAGTTCATAAAAACAAGGCTTAAAGATGAGGAGAAAAAGGAACGTCGCCTCCTATGTGGGAAAGTAATGGGCTCAGCAGATATGCTCAAAAATACACCTAAATGAAAATAGTTACATGGACATTAGAATGGGATTATTAGGGAACTGAGCATGCCTGGTAAATAATCATCGTTACCTGGGGAATGTGGAATAGAAAAGTGACAGAGGTAAAGCAAAACGAATATGACAGACGGTAACTTAATTAATAATACAACCTCTCTGTATCACTTTCAACATCATCAATACTATCTATAGAATATCAACATCAATACATCAGGAGGTTTTTACCTGGTTCAAAACTGTTTGAGATATTTCAGTTAACTAATTTAAAGTTTGCTAATACGTATTTTTTCTTTACTTAAAATTTTAAAATTGCCATTGTGTTCAGTTTGGTAAATTTTTTGAAATTAGTTGAACTTCTCAGCATGCTTTTGTTGTACATATCAAGTGATGATTGCAGTAAGTAATACTGTCTCCCCAGTCTGTAGCAATTCAAGTCACGGAACAGAGGGGATTCCAAATATAATTCTTGCCATAAATCTCGTTTTCTAAAGAACGGCTATGTTCTATCTCTATTGCATTAAAAAAATACATAGAATTTAGGGTGAAAAAATCAATGACTCTGAACGTGTAAACATTGTTTCAGCTTCTCAAAAGCAAGTAATACACAAGTATGAATATACAGACACAATATGACCGCTAGTTAACAGATAGAGATTAATATACTGCTTAATTTAAATTACCATGCTAACTACAAAAATGTTGTCTTGGCCATCACTAAGATTGCAATGTTACACAATATGTGGAATGAAAATACACTTACAATGTTGGCCAAGTCATCTGTTTCTGACGAACATTCCGGCTCACTTTTGATCACAGCCTGCTCGTCCATTACGTTAGAAAACTAGAACACATAAATTGACCTGAAAATCATATACATATGCACTTATTCATCGATATAGCCTCATTTATAATACGATAAGATACGTAAAATGGGGTCCCCCAAATTTAGCCAAATCTTGATGTTCCAAATATATCCCGTGAGGTGCACAGTGATAGATGTTTCACCTGTCAATAACAGTAAACCCCACTTGATCATACGCTCGATTTGACAACAAATGAGTTAGAGAATAATGACCTGTAAATTCAAATACAAGTCATTGAGAATGAGTGGATAAAATGAGGAATTTATGGATATTAATAACGCCAGTTCGTATATATAGGTACAGAAGTGGAATGGAGTAAGTCTCGAATGCGTCCATCATATGTACAGTTCCTTAGTCCCAAACATACACAAACCTGAACAATGTTCGGGCGAGGCGGGGATATCTGATTGTTAGTACATAACACACCTATCAACGCGACTGAAATAGTTAACTGATCGTAGCACACCCTTCTTTGAGAATCAGGACTAGACGAGTACAGACCTCCAGATACCACACAATGCCCAGTTCAAGTGAAAACTCCCACATATATCTTACTGAACGGAAGTGATAGAAAAATGTATGTACTGGTAGGACTGAATGAACATAGAACCAGCGATAACATTCTCTGTCGTATATGAGTTTTACCAAAATACCTAATCAAACGATGAGAAATAAATCAGGGAATGATGTTTTAATAAATGTTGCCTCCTCCGCCGTTTGTGACCCCTCTACCCAAATAGGATCACTACTTATATAGCCAAAATTACGGCTGTGGCCGCCATTGTACAAATCGATCATCATCGGTTGCCATCGTGCGTGTTAGAGTCTCCTCTTTATCCCCGCTGATCTGTCTCTAAGCGCAAGTATCATCATCAAAACAGTACTGCCAACCTCGCCCTTACGGTACTATACAAAACAAAGAAGCGCCCAGTTCATTCGCTAGTGCGCATCATTCATGGGCAGCACTCACTCAGTTCATTTGATAGCGCGGCGAATTGAAAAATGTATTCACTATGGAAGCCTCCGTGGCTTAGGCGGCAGCACGCCAGCCTCTCACCGCTGGGTCCGTGGTTCAAATCACGGTCACTCCATGTGAGATCTGTGCTGGACAAAACTGAGGCAGACAGGTTTTTCTCTGGGTACTCCGGTTTTCCCTGTCAAAATTTCATTCCAGCAACACTCTCCACTATCATTTTCATTTCATCTGTCATTCATTTAATCATTGCCCCAGAGGAGTGGGTCAGGCCTCGGCAGCCGGCACAGTTCATATCCTCGCCGCTAGATGGGGGCTTCATTCATTCCATTCCTGACCCGGTCGGAGACTGGAAGCAGGCTGTGGATTTTCCTTTCATTCACTATGGATTGTCGAAGATGTCTGATAAAATTCAGGAACTTCAATGAGCGGTTCTATGATCAAAATAAGAAGTTGCTGAAGCTATTGCAACAATACATTTTAGTACCAAAAACACTACATTGCGCGAAATGCATTTGTCAAGTGGAAGTTAGGTAGATAAAACATAACCTATCTGTAACCTGCAACAAGAATATACCCAGACGTCAAGGCCGCACCCACACCCGACCATTCTAACCTTCGTTTGGTCCAGTCCAATGGTTTTTGACAATTGTTACCGCGTAACGCACCCAGATCAATGGTTTCGAGTCAACCGTGTCCCGCTAGCTGCTCGTGGCCAAGGCCGTACCTACACCCGACCATTCTAACCTTAGTTTGGTCCAGTCCAATGGTTTTTAACAATGGTTACAGCTTAATGCGTCCAGATCAATGGTTTTAGACAATGGTTACATCCTAACACGTCCCGATGAATGTTTTTTTTATCAACAGCTATTTTGTATCCCACTGTTTATATCAACAGTGATTTTGTATCGCTGATGTTGGCAACAATGTGTGCGGCTCGGTGTGTAACGCAAGTGTGCGTCTTCTTGACAGTTGGACGAGATGCAAGCGGAACATGGCAGCAGTTTATAAGAGCAATAAATAAAAACACATATTTACGTACTTTAGCCCTTGTACTCTATGAGGTGCAGCAATGACCAGAGTTCCTAATTTCAATACGTAATATCGCCCAGAAGATGATAAAAGGACACAAGGTATGTAAAAGTCACATTTATGTCTGATGCAAGTGTTTGAGCCGAGTTCTACTTTCTTAACAATTAATGATTGCGTTCACGGTAGCAAACAGTTGATCAACTGCTCCAAAGCTGATGCATCGGGAGCGGGATCAGGTTTTACGTGTACGTGTGAACGGTTTGCTCCATCTGATCTGTAGCAGCGCGCGTTGTTCGAAAGTGGACAAGGCCGATGTACTATCCTCGAGCCTGCGATGTTGAAATGATCAGATAATCTTGTGAGAGTGAATGCTGATATTAGATCAGTATCTAATTTACCTTTAGTTTTGCAACTCGGAACGAGATTGGTCTGAAACTATGTACCGAAGGCTGTGAACATGTATCAAACCATACCTTGCTCCCGATAATATTAGGCCTACGTTCGTAAATTTCTTGCCTTTCTGCTACGGCATTTATTGTGTTATGCTAGTTCGGATACGGTAAAGAAAACTTAACAGTTTAACGTATGGTACGGTATATTAAGGTGGTATATCCCAAGACTTATGACAATTGAAGTAATTTTAATCCCTTCAAATTGAACAAGGTAGGTTAGGCCTATGTCTCAATAGACCGAATATTTATTCAAGAATATCAATATAGCTTCGATTTTATTAATGTAGGGTTATAACCTATGAGAAGGGTCAAGAATCTGTAAGTCTAGCAGTAAACCTCTTACCAGTCATCCACACATGATGACTTCATTAGTTGTTAGCATTGCTTCATCTATTTAATTTGTTCATAGGTATCCTTCATGCTGATATTTTCCTGCTTCTTATATCTTTTCTTCTTCACTCTAGTTTTCTTCTCAAGGATTTGAAGCTTTTGGATTTATTCATCAGCTTAACTGTGCTATACAGATTTTAGTTACTGTACTATAAAAATTAATTGTATTTACAAAAAAAATCAGGTTAGATAGCAAAATTAATTTGAAACATTACAAGAATATAAATCACATTGTCCCTACCTGTCAACTAGAGGTATTTATCTGGACCATTACCCTTCCCCTATCTAATAAGGTCAGATTACCTCAAGGTTCCACACTTTAAAATTATAACCAGCATCTAGAAATAAAATTTCTGGGTCCCTCATTTAAAGCAAAGGAAATCATGGTATGAGCCTGTATTATCCTTGTTATGCCAAACTTATTTACACCCCAATATTAGTACTTAAAGAGGAAGGCACAACATGAACTGTTGATGGATTAACTTATTCTCTTAATTGGCAGTCCATTCTCCTCCTATCAATACACAACTGGTTTCCATACCATATTCCCTATATGCTACTGTTCATCTAATGAAAATGAAAAATGTTAGGCTACAGATTTTTGGTTGAAAACAGTTGTCTAAAAGATGCTTTCACATTTATTTTTTAATAGATCATTACATCAAATGGTCCACTAACATAGAAAGAATTAAAAAATAGGGCATTTTAAAATTATTGCTACCTAAGTCTGGACAGTACATAATGAGGTCGAGGAAACTACACTGCAAAAATATAAACTGAGAAAAATAAGATATAAAAATCAGGAAAGTACCAGGATGAATGACACCTAGGAACAAAGATAAATGAAGCAGTGCTAAGGAATACATCTTTTCTGTGATAATTTGAAGCCATTCTATTTCTTTTTTTCAGTGTTGCCTATACAGATTGTCTTTGCTGCTTCTCAGTCGGTCAACATGGGGTACAAAATTATTATGTAAACCTACTCCTGGAAACAGTTAAATGCATTAGTTGCCCATTGCCCATTTAAGTGTGATAACTAACTAATACATGTAATTTTTTCCAGGAGTGTGTTTATATATTTATAATTTTGTACCCGAAAAGCAGCAATGTCTACATTTTATCTTGAATTTCAGTACATAATCATTACCAGCTGCTTGATGTACGATACTGGTACTTCATTGGGGCTTGGCTAGTGGACTCGTACAATTACATACCATTACCGAAGGTAACATTCATGACTCATCACTCTCTTAAAGGCAATGATACTTGGTTACTAACAATTCCCTTTGTTGCTCAATATGTGCCTGGTAGAGAGATGGTTGGCACGAATCAGCAAACTAAATGTTAAAAGAAGTAATATCTTCCTCCTAGGCTCATTACCAGATTGAATACAAATGAAACTACAGTACAGCAAAACTATAGGTATAGTTTTGTAACAAACATAGTTCATTCAGTCACCGTACAACAACATCAGGTCTTCTGTGGTCAGCAGCAAATACTGCTGTGTGATAGAATATGCAGATTATAAAGTGAAGCATCACTGTAATGAGGTGTTAAAATTCAGGCAAGCTGCGATAAGGTAAGAAAATATTGGACAAACTGGGTAAGTGCTGTGTTGAACAGTGCTCAATCTTTTCTGCTTGTGTAAGAAGAGAAATATATTTCTTGAGTTGCAGTACATAGGCCTAGCCATTACCAGCTTCTTGGTAGCCTACTGCAGTGAACCTAGGCTAGTGAGCTTGCCTAATTGTAGCCTATACTGTACAGTACTAGCAGGCAATATTCATGAAACCTCACTCCCTTTAAGTTATCATTTTACTAACAATTTCCTTTACAGGTTACTAAGCTTGTAACTTAAAGCCTCCTTCCCAATCCTAGCCTCAGTTAAAAATACCTCCACACTAATACTGACACCACATTATTTTGAAATGTATCCTGTAGCCTAGGCTACTGTTAAAATATAGATCAATATGTAGCATACACACAAGAGAGTGAGTGAAATAAATTAGCCTTATGTCACAATTTCTAAATCCATTCTCATAATGCATTTTACTTAATAGTCAGTTCCTATTTGAATACAGAGACCTAACCTGTCCCCTGAGAGAAAATCATCGCTCGTTTGACAAAAGGAAGTCAAGGATGGAAATTTTGGTGTTGGATTAGTTGAAGAATGGACTAGTTGAAGAATGGACAAAATACAGTATGTGCATACAATAATTGTCACAAAATGTTAATACTCAGGCATGTTGAGATACCGTAAGTGAAGGAAATAAAGGACAAATTGGGTAAGTGCTACCGTATATTGAAGAGTGCTTAATTTTCTCTCCTTGTGTAAGAAAAGAAATTTATATACAGTATATATATATTATATCTTGAGTTTCAGTGCATAATCATTCCCAGCTTCTTGATGTATGGTACTGGTAGCCTACTGCAGTGAACATTGGCTATTGAGCATGCCCGATTATAGCCAATGGTACCAGTACGGTAGGCAATATTCATTACATTGAAAGGAATGTGGATGTTTAATCTAGACCTGAACAGCAACCAAGAAGCAAGATAACTGTTAAGATAAGGCTGCTAATGCCATGAAAAGAAAAGTAGCCTAATGGTTACTGGTACTTGAAATGCTTACCAAGGGAAGCTGGTTTCTTTCAAACATAGAAACATATTTATAGGCTAGGGCCTATACATGACCAAATTAACTTCATTCAGTCCAAGCTGAAAGCCAGGGGGGGAGGCTAATATAGACCTAAACAGCATCCAAGAAGCAAGAGAACTGTTAAGATAAGTCTGATAATACCATGAAAAGAAAAATACTGATAGGCTACTAGTATTTCCCAGTCATTACATTCTGATCAGCCAAACACCCAGTTTTCTATTGGAAGAATCACCTAATAATGCAGGCACAGACAGACCTACGGTAATTCTTATATCCTATTGCATACTAATCCTTAACCGAACAAGTACCGGTATCCTACGGTATTGAAATAATTCAGAATTTGGGGTAGGCCCAGTACAATGCAGGTATTTTTTATACAGTACCGGTAGCCTAGGCTTGCTCCAAATGAAAGGTGTTTTTTATACAGTATCGGTAGCCTAGAAGTTTGATTCTCTCTATACTGCCTACACAACAATATATTCGTCGAGGTACAGTATTTAGCCCAAAGCATAGGTTAAAATCGTATTTTCAGACCAAATTACCCCCAGACAAGTGATGAAAAAACGCTGAAACATTGATTTAAAAACTTTATAAATGCACATTGCCACTAAAAAGGAAACCACATACCTGAATTCATATAATTTTTAATACTTGGAACAAAAGAAAGGCTGTAACATCCGATATATCAGGTTATGATGTTTCACACATAGGTTAAAATTTGTGGCAACTGCGGTCCGTAAATCGGAATAAAGATATATCACGAATTTAACTCAATGCAGGTCATTTTATAGGCTATAGAGGGACCGTGATGTTGTGTTCTTCATTATTATTTCAGTATTCATCAGTTTAGGAACTATTTTGAGCGATTTCCACAATGTTTACATTTGTTTTCAAATCTACTTCATCTATACGCCATGTTGGTTTTAAACATGTTCCGTGGATGGAGCGAAGTTTTTCTACGCTCCATAAAATGGCGTCCGCTCCATGGAACATGTTTAGGGAGCGCTCCATCACACCGCGTTCACAGCGTACTTTCTTCAACAGTTCATCAACTGTTTGCTACCGTGAACGCAACCAATAATTAAAGCATCCTACTTGCCGTTCATCAACTCCTAAGTGGCCTACAACTATGGACATAAAAACCTGATTTGGAGTAAATATAGTATTCTGAGACGATCAAGGGTACATCACAAACTTACCACCACGTTTAAATAAGCTACGCGAAACAGAAGTTTGGTTGATGCAAGGAGTAATAAGGAGAGGCCCTAACGGCAAGGGAGTGAAGCCAGAAGTTACTCCTTCACATATGCTCAAAACATTGCGGTAGTCCCATAAGAATAGCATGTATTGGTGTGACGTACGTACTTAAAAGTGGTGATATTTCGCGTGTGGGTCGAAATGTCGACACATGGGGCATATGTTTGCACAAACAGAACTCCCACCTGCCAAAGTAATGGCATTTCACAAGTAAATCCACTTATTTATTGTGTTAACTTTTCATCCTTAGAGTAGTCACCTCACGGCACTGTTCTAGTATCATTCGTTAGACGTTCAAATAGTGGCATACGTGTCCACCAATATAATTATTTCGATTGCTAGGAATTAATTACGGATATTTTCCTCCGTTTCTTACTGGAAATAGTTTCTGCTTGTCAATTAATGAACGGTATTACTGTAATCTAATCACCCCAATCTATTTTCAACGTGGCTTGAGTTCTAGATTTATTGCTCGTGGGTGTTAGAAGATTGATATGGCATTATTTGCATATTTTAGTGTGTTAATCTCAAACCTCAGCCTAGACCTTGTTTAGTTTGTTACCGGAACTGAACTGGCCTATTTTTGTTTTAAATCATCATGCAATAAAAACAATAATGCCACCACCCAATTAGTTCGCATGCCTTAATATTTTAAATTGATTTTATTTATTTAATACACATTCGTGAATATAATGGCAGGCCTACTGGTATCTCGGTAATAATTTGGCTATTATTTGGTATAAGTTAAGAATAGTGATGGGTGTCTAGTTGCCTGAAATCCCGCAATAATTACAGGTCAAAAACTGCATACCGGTATAATACATTCATTTCCCATGTGCTATACTATTCAGATCGGTGTATTGCTCTAGTTTATATTGTAAAATTAAACGTTTCATGGCAGTTAACATGATTCTCGATTGCGACGAAAAGTATTGTGACTGGCGTACACTTCACGCTAGCCAGCAAAGATCAACAAATATTCCTTGATTTCCTAACTTTCAATTTCGTAGTATAGGCCTACCTGCACACGAATCTTTTTCTTTCGTAGTTCCGGCCCTTAAAGCAACAATAACTAACTAACTTACACGAGTCTTTTACTGGTAATCATACTTAAATCCCACTAATAAATAAGTTTACGGTACCGTAAACTCAATTTACGGTACCGTAAACTCAATTTACAGCTCGAGCGGGCAAGTATGGGGGCGTGGTCAGTGCTTCAACTCTCCGCATGCTATAGCGCTGACAGGGCGCCTCCTTATTACTCCTTGGGTTGATGCATGTATAATATTGGCACCAGCTGCATACAGGCTTTCAGAAGCCTCAAAGTGAAAATTCTCCCCAACGTTACAGGACGCCCAGCTCAACACAAAATCGTCATCATCTTACCGATGATACTTATTATTATTAAAACTACCTGATGATCATGATCATTGTTGTTTTAAGGGGCCTAACATCTGGGTCATCGGCCCCTAATGGTCTAGGTGATAGAGAAAATGACAATGAAATGGAAACCAGAGTCCAGAACAAAAACTAAGGGAGACTGAAAATACTTCCAAAAAGTATCTCAGTTTGAAACGACTCACAAAATGGAGGGTGGTAATAAATTACTAGGGACCTGAAAAAATCGTATTTGCGATAAATGCGAATTTTTAAATTTCGTACAGAATCCAAGCCTACGTTAATTTTAATGTGAAATAAAACCATTTTAGGCGTAAGTTTAAATCAAAGTGCGACAAAATGCGAATTGTGACCCAAAATGCGAAAATACCAAATAAGTACGATTTTATAGCGAAATTACTTTAAATCTGCTAATTTATTTGCGAATTTGTTTATAAAACAAAAGAAAATGTTTAGTAGGTGGCCTAATCGCTCGCTAGCGATACCTCATCTCGGACTCGCAGTGTGCTACGCATATTGGTCGATATAACAATTGATTTCTGTATCGATACGAACTTTTGACTATCTATAACTTATTCAGACAGCTGACGAACGAAACTCGTTTGTGTACTTGGCGCATCGTGGCCACTGGTCGTTTGTCGAACACGTGGACTTCGCTAAACGGAAAATTTTGTGGCTTGCCGCTTGAATAGTAACCTTATTCTTTTTGTAACCTTCAAGCACTTCAAGATATTTTATCCTAGACACGTGGTATTGAACAATGACAAAGAAACCGATATTAAAAAACTTCCGGGCTTTACAAACATTCCATGTCATGAAATATGGAAGGGCTAAGATTCTTTCAAGAATATTATTGAATCGCAGTTAAAACAAAATGAGGAGTGTGAAGTAGTACGCGCCTTGACCGCTGTTCAATATGAACATAACATTTTGCCAAGAGTTCTTTAGATCTTTTGTGGACACCAACAAACAATGTGGACAGTGAGCGTGTTTTGTCGCACTACAATACAGTTGTTACAGACAGAAGGTGTAACTTGAAACAGTGCAACGCAGAGTTATTTACAATGCTTTCATTTGAACATTAAATTGTATCTCAAGTGTCGCCAATAAAGTCATATGGTCCGGAAAAAAGTAGATGCTCATTTTCCAAAAATAGATGCTAAATATGGAAAAAATAAATGCTAATTTAAAGGAAAATAGATGCTAAATTTTCAGGTCCCTATAAATTACTTACAAAAGGGAATTTAGAAGGAAAATACTCACAAAAGGAATGGAATGAAATATACGCACAAAATATAGTTTAGGTTCAAAATACGTACAAAATGCAATGTAGAATCGAAATATATACAAAATGCATTTGAAATTCGAAATACTTAGAAAATGAAAATGAGGTAGAAAATCTACGTACAAAATGCAATTTAAATTGAAAATTCACAATGCAATTTAAATTGAAAAAGGGGAATTCAGATCCAAAAAACATTAAACAGTGCATCTTAGGACATTCCTTGTAAAAAAAAACTGAAATTACCTGTTTTAATAGTCGGGAGGATATCAGAAGAGGATTGAGTATTAGATGTTCACTGCTCCGCTGTCATAGACCCACCATCCCGCCCAAATAGCAACACGACTTATATAGTTGAAATCGAAGTTCTAACCTCCATCTCTCTCACTGAGTCAGTAATGCCAAACCCAAGCGTTTGGTACTGAAATCGAATTGAGCCCAGCTTAAGACTTTGACTAAGCCGAGGTTCGAACCGACTAGAGAACCTAGGGAGAGAAAAATTGGAAATTTGGAATTAAAACAATTTAATATTTATATATGCATTTTGGGAAGTGAATGATGCATAATGAAACTATTTTGGAAAATTTTGGAGCATTTTATGGAATTATTATTTGGAAATATTCCGGTGAATGAGATTTTAACTAAGGAAGAGTCAGATCATTCGAGGCTGGAAATTGAACAAGGCTTCATGTTAGTAAGCAGAAAACCAGTTTTGGTGGGTCAAGGCGACAATAACAAATTATGCACACGACCCGCTGCTAAGAGGCTAGATCCAGGAGCTTCTATGATGATATTTCAACAGCCAATCAGATTGAGGCACATAAATTTTGTGGGAATCGCTTTTATATAAATTTGGCTTATATAAAGCGATATGCACACTTCTACAGGTGTAGAATACAATATGGAATTTATTTGGTTAAATAGAAGTATAAATTAATGGTTAGGAGAGAAACTATGAGTATATTTCTATTAAAATGCATCCGTGCGAGGCTAGCAGAGCAGTCTAGTTTTGGCACGCGCGCCATCGCAGAGAGGGAAGCCAGGACTCATACTCAGCTTCTTGAACCAAGCGGACGTTTCAGTCACGCGCCCAGCGGAGCATTACCATGATAAAGAAGTACGGACGACAGACGAAGTAGGACCGTTTGGAGATCAACCATTCGCCGAGGAAGAAATACGAGAAGCTGGTGAAATATAAATGCACTAGCTACAGAAGAGAAAAGCATTTATTCAGTATCACAATCATAAGAAGAAGACTTCGCTACAATAGCACTATTCTTCAGCGAAGCGATAAACAGCAGCATAGCTTACTATAGCTATATCATTGCAGCATTCAACATTCTACAGTACAATATCACAGTCAAGATAACCGTAATAAACCTGAGTCAGGGAGGACGAACTTATTCAACTATTATTGAGAAGATTATAATGAGCAACTAAACAAATGGAAGATAATTGCAGTAGGCCAGGTCCGAGTCGAAACAATGAACATGGGAGGAATCGTTACGAACCACCATATCGCCGATTCAGAGATGGAAGGCCATATCAAGCAAGAGTATGGAACAATGGTCAACGAAGAACAGGATACCATAGGAACAATGATGTGCGAAGGAATGACTATTATGAAAGGAATAATAGAGGCACAGGAGGGGGTTATCGCCGATACAAGAATTGGAACGACGATAAATATGCCCGACAAAAACAACAGCAACAACAGGGAGGTTGGCGAAATAATGATAATGTGAGACAATATTATCAAGACAGAGATAGGGAAAGTCAGGACTAACTTAACTGAATTGAAAGAAATTTGGTACGGAGGTAGCACTAGCGTAGAGCACCTCAGTGTCATGTTTTATATCGCCACCATCTTGACGGAGACGTAATGGTGGCCACCCAAATGTTCAAAGCTTAAATTAAATTACGAATACCCTAATCATCCGATCTCTACCAAATATTGCAACAACATATATTTATATGGCGAGCGTCTTTTGACTAAACTACAAGGTAATCAGCCCAATAGTTTGCAGATAGTGGCCATGTATGTGTGAAAATATATTCCCCCTATCAATTCAAACACGGTGAAATCGAATAAAACGATATTTTGTACGGAGGTAGCACTAGTAAAGGACACCTCAGTGTCAAGTTTTATATCGCCGCCATCTTGACGAAAACGTAATGGCGGCCTCCTAAATGTTAAAAGCTTAAATAAATTACGAGCAACCGAATAATCTGATCTCTACCAAATATTGCAACAACATACCTTTATGTTGGAAGCATATTCTAACCAAACTACAAGATCATCAGCCCAATTGTTCGCATATGGCGACCGTGTATGTGTGCAAATTGATTCCCCCTATTAATTCAAACACGCTGAAACCGAATTGAACGAAATTTGATACAGAGGTAGCACTAGCAAAGGGCACTCCAGTGTCATATTTTATATTGCCGCCATCTTGACGGAAACGAAATGGCGGCCATCCTAATGTTAAAAGCTTGAAACAAATTACGACCGACCTAATAATCTGATCTCTACCAAAGTTTGCAACAACATACCTTTATGTATAGTGAATCTTTTGACCACACTACAAGGTCATCAGGCCAATAATTTGCGGATAGCGGCCATGTATGTGTGCAAATCGATCCCCCTATCTTTTCAAACACGGTGAAACCGAATGGAACGAAGTTTGGTACAGAGGTAGCACTAGCAAAGGCCACCTCAGTGACATGTTTTGTATCACCGCCATCTTGACGGAAACGGAATGGCGGCCACTCAAATGTTAAAAGCTTAAATCAAATTACGACCAACCTAATCATTTGATATCTACCAAATTTTTCAACAACTTACCTTTTTGTGGGAAGCATATTTTGACTGAACTACAAGGTCATCAGCCCAATAGTTTGTAGATAGTGAATCTTTTGACCACACTACAAGGTCATCAGGCCAATAATTTGCGGATAGCGGCCATGTATGTGTGCAAATCGATCCCCCTATCTTTTCAAACACGGTGAAACCGAATGGAACGAAGTGCAAATGTGTGCAAATCGATTCCCCATATCCATTCAAACACGGTGAAACCGAATTGAATGATATTTTTTTCAGAGGTAGCACTAACAAAGGGCATATCATATTCATGTAAAATATCCGTATACCACGTTGTATATCAAGAAGCTACTACAACCAACATTCAATTATACTCCTTGAAAAGGACAAAGAGTTATAACAATACCCATGCATTTAGGAGAAAGTAGGCTATACGTTCTTTACCGAACATCTTGTTTTGTTATTTAATTTTAACAAAAAGTCTTAGCATATATTTAGGCCCGTATCACACGACACTCGCTGGCAAGGAAGCTGCTGTGATCGCTCGTACAAAATCCTGTATGATTCTGTTCTCTTGGTCCTTACACCTGCTTGTATGACCGAAGTGTATCACACGCTAGCATTTTGTACGCTAAGTTGTATGAAATAAAACCGAAGGGCTGTCGTTTGAGGGCATTATTTGCAGTTCTTTCGCCTTATTAACGCAAAGCGGTCGCGAAGCTTGCTTTAAGAAAATTAGAAAACATGTCAGGAACGGAATGAATGCATTCCAATAAATATTTAAGATCTAACTGTAATCATTGAATATTTTACCATACGCGTTAATAAGAAGCGCAACAAAAACCTCCAGAGTGTGTTGGAAATGTGTGCAAGTGTTATTGCCCCCGCTCGCTGTTTCGAAGATCCCGGGTTCAAGACTATCCAACGGCAGATTTAAAAAAATATTTTAACTATTTTATTATTCCCTCCCTACCTCGTACAGCAAGATTTTAACTTGGTTTTGTTCACATTATCTACGAAGACGATAGGGAAAGTTATTTTCTTGTCTCATTGAATTGGTTATTTTCCCTAAATACTGTTCAAAACCATGGATGGATAGTATTCGTTATAATTATTATATTTTTAGTCGATTTTACCCTCCAGGTTGGGTTTTCCCACGGACTCAGCGAGGGATCCCATCATTACTGCTTCTACGGGCAGTGTCCTGGAGCTTGAAACATCTCGTCTGGGGGATACAACTGGGGAGATGGGATCAACACCTCGCCCATGCGGCCTCACCTGCAATGTGAACAGGGTCCTCTTGAGGGATGTGAAGGGAGGGGAAGGTCGGGAGGGATAGGCAAGGAAGAGGGAAGGAGTTGGCCGTGGCCGTACGGTAGGTAACATCCCGGCATTTGCCCGAAGGCGAAGTGGGAAACCACGGAAAACCACTTTGAGGATGGCTGAGGTGGGAATCGAACCCCCTCTACTCATTTGGACCACCCGAGGCTAAGTAGACCCTGTCCCAGTCCTCATACCACTTTTCAAATTTCGTGGCAGAGCCAGGAATCGAACCCAGGACTTCCGGGGTGGCAGCTAATCACGCTGACTACTACGCAACGGAGGCGACTCTATTCGTGATAATTAGAATTTTAATAGTTCAATATTTATAATAATATGACATGTTCTGCATTTACTGCCTTGCTGCGAGGCTCAGCGGTAACGTTCTCGCTTGCTGTGCCCAAGGTTGCAGGTTCGTATCCTGGCGCAGTCAGCTGGCATTTGAGGGTGCGCAAATGCGAGGGACCGTGTCAGTAGATTTACTGGCACGTTGCAGTTCCCCTTCGGAGCAAAATTCCGGCACCCCGGCGTATCTAAAAGCCAGAGCAGTTAAAAGGGACGTAAAACCAATAATGTTATAATTATCTGTATTTACTGTATGTGTGGCGCAGATGACCTCGTAGTTCCGCTCCTTAAAACCTCACTAACTAACTATTACTGTAAGTGTATAGCAAGCGCTTTTCGCACAGACGCCGTTGAAAGAAATTATAGTTTCGGTCTGACGTATTTATTCGTGAGCCCACCCACATAACAAATCTATTTGTTATGTGGGTCGTCGGAGTGAGTCGGAGTTTTTCTTTAAACCAAGGTGGTCAAAATTTCGAACACTTGCTACCTTGAATGTACAGGATACCTTGCTTTCGTTCTACAAATCATTATGTCGTCGTCCAATCTGGCTGCGTACCATCGGATAAGTACGGTCCTTTTGAGGACCAAATAAAAATCACTCGTTGGAACAGATAGATATGCGTCCATAATACATCCACTATAAACGACATTAAGCAACAAAAAAAAGGTAGCCTACAAGTTCAACGTTCGAACCTACTACAATGCGACTTCGTTGACGCTACTCTAGCAATTTTTGATTTAGCCACCATAGCTACCGAGAACCATGATGTATTGCTGGCACGTATTGAATCTATTCCTAGACACTTCCTGTCCAAACGTAAGAAGGTGTTATTTGGAGCTCAGATCGTTTCAATCATGCATTATATTTGAGGTCATTGAAAGAACACTGCCACTATTGATTTCTACTATATTCGCGAGGCTGTACTCAACGGTAAAGTTGTACAATGGACGTAAAGGAGCAGGTACTAATGTTTTTAGGATGACTGTGATATACGCGTTAGTTGGGTTGCCTTCCTCCAAAAAAATAAGGGTCTGGTGGACCACACTGTATATAAAAATGAAAGTGTGTCTGTTTTTTCTGAATTTATACGAAAATTTGAGTTATTTACGGGTTTCAGACTGTTTAATGATGGATGCGCGAAAACAATTTGTCTGTCTGTCTGTTTGTTTGTTTGTTTGTTTGTTTGTCTGTGGACAACTTTGTTCCCTTATAACTCGAGAGCGGCTGAGTGTATCAACGTAAAATTTGGTACAGAGGCACGGCACTAATCATTGATGTAACTCTTATCCGTACCACTCTTAAAAGGGGGCCTATCCCCTTAAAATACATGCTGAAATAGGCGTAGAAGGACGAGACAAAGCTCATTTTCAGCCCCTCAATGTGAGAGACAAAACCCTACAGGGTCCCCGAAAACCACAATTTAAGGCCCTAAATCCAGCCGTTTTTGAGATATTTCCAGAAAACTAATTTCATTTAATAAACTAATGAACGAATGCAAGCCGGTAACCATGGCAACAGAATCTCAGAGGTCCATCTATTGCTGCAAACGCAATGCAATTCGATTAATTGCATTAGTGTGAAAGTTTGCAAATGGTTAGAAGGTTATCACGGAACCAAATTAAGCTGTAACATTCATCAATACGTACGTATAAGGGGCTCAAGGGGTCCTCTAGAATTTTTCACGCGATTTACACCTGCGGGTGTGGTACGGCAGGTATATTATATTCCTATCCCTATATTATATTATTATTAGTAGTAGTAGTATTATATTAGGGTGTACAACGACGAGACAAAGCCCCTCGATGCCAGAAACAAACCTCGGGGCCCTAAAACTACACTATAAGGCTATAAAACCGACAGTTATTGAGATATTCCCAGAAAACTAATTTAATTTAATTTGACAAACTAATGAAGGAATGCAAGTCGGTAACCATGACAACAATATCTCAAGGGGTGACATCCAACTTTGCATCTATTTCTGTAAGAAGCAATGCCACTCCATTTATTACATAAGGTTATCACGGAATCACCTTAGGCTGTATAATTAATCAATGCAATTGAGGGGATGTATCTGTGAAATTTGAAACTCCCACAGTTTTGATGATACAAAGCTCAAAATGTATACGAACTCACACCTTACTGAGAAACATCTGTGTATAAGGTAGAAACATTGTTGCATTAACGGTTTTGGATATATTAATTATTTATTTTTCAAAATCACGGTTCAAAAAAAGGTCCACATGATGCAATTTTCATTTTATGGATTCAATAATTTTATTTTTAGATAAAAAATCTGACATATGTTTTTTGAAATTGATGACTCGAAAGCTTCAGAATTATTTTTCAAATTTAATTCAGGGTTTTTTCTTGAAATTTTGAAGCAAATTCAAAATTTAATTGAATATTGCTAAGGAACTGTGTTGATTCGACTAAATCGCATATGTCACTTTTTTACATATGTAATTGGCAATCTTAATTTTGAATATCAAGTAATTTGAGTGAAATTTGCATCATGTGGACTGGGTTGAAAATTGTCTAACATAAAAAATTCGCTTGTGAATGAAAGCAGTTTAAAGATTCAACATGCCTAAAAATGTATTTCTAAATAACTTACCCATTCAAAAGCTCCCTGCTGTATACATTGGACCTTCAGATGCCTCTTTCCTACCTTCTTGAACAATTCTTCGCAGTTTTTGCATCTTCTCTGATTTTTTAATATCGCCTTTGCTAGACTCGACACAAAGCTGTACACGACGTTTGTCCCTAACAGCACAAAGTTTTTTAGAAGATTCACTAAGCTGTTCCCCTTTGACTGCTCCTTTCAGTTCATTAATGATTGTACTCCCCATATTAAAGTCACATACAGCAGAAATCACAGAAATTTCAAGTTTCTTCTTGGAAACGAAGGTTCTTTAGGACACTTGCTCCAAATTGCACTCTGTAAACTCTCATTTGCATTTTGAGTTGTTCCCCTGGTACACCTTTGCAGTATTTCATTATAACCATGTTTCTTTCCTTTCTTTCTGGTAATACATATTCTATTCATTTTCAAGTAAGTTTATATCCCGAACTAAACTATTATCTACAACAACAACAACTGACCGAACCACGATGTTATGGAAGCTAATAAAACTATCACTAACACTAAAATAAACACGTAACGCTACATAAAAGAACGAAACTAAATAAATACCCCAATGACTATATAAATATTTTATGTGTTTGAATGACAAACTAAGCCTACAATTCTACAAAATTGCTTTCCAACCCGTAAACTCAACGAGATGCAGATATAAACATTGAATACAAACAAGCATCAAACTTCCCTCCAATTGAGGAAAACAAAGCACATTCAGCAGTCTTGCCAATCTAGAGTGTCCCATAGCACGAAATTTACTCCTACGGTAAAGCATAATACTGAGGATGGGAGAGAATAAAGTTAGAGAACAAAATAAGAAACAATGGTGGGCGTGGACCATGCGGTATCCAAGGTAGCGAGAATCACGTGCGCGCGACTCTTTAAATAATGACGTCACGGCGCTAAATGGCTCAAATATTAAAAAGTGATCTTGGATTATGATAGTTCGAGGTCTTAAGAATAAAAACAAGTCAGAAAAATCAGAAAATCACATTTTTCATCATTTTCGATTATATCTTCACAGATGCATTCCCTTGAGGGGGTCACGGGGTAACCTAGATTTTTTTCACGCAATTTTCATTTGCGACATATAGTACAGAAGGTACTAATAATGATAAAAATAAGTAGGATGATTCCAATAAATGAAATAGTTGACCCTAAGGTGGAGATAACATTTCATGAAGTGTATACATCTGGGTAGTCAGAGTATCGTCGTGGCTTATTGATTAACCGCGGGCGCGAGTTTTTATTAATTTTGATCTTTATACTGTATTTTTGTACCATGACTTCATATGTTTCTATAAAAGTTTAGAAAAACGTTTACAGGGAAAAGATACTATAATTATTTGAATATTTAACAGAAGTATTATAAATTATTTGGCCACCCCAATCCTCACTTCAACCTTGATCAAAAGATTTATATACATAATCTCCTAACTTCAAGGGAAGAATATTTTAATTTTAAAATTTACTAGTCTCCAAACAGGAACATTATTTTCAAAAATCCTTAATTGAATCAGCATTATTTGCGGCTTTTAGGAATTTGGGCCTGCATTTTTATGCACCACAAGCCTTTATAATTTATGAAAGGGGTCTTCTAGTGTATGGGGATCTAACACAACGTAGAGGGTCAGTTTTTATGTGACGTGTATTGCGTTTCGTCTACAAGGCTTTCAATTTTATTTCACGTCAGGAAGTACACGTTAGGTGAATTTAGATTGAGAGCTCATTTAAACTATCATTATCTTTTTTGTCGACATACAGGTTCGTCGTAAGGATGATTTTGCTTCATACTGTGTGGTAGATATACCCATATTTGGATATCTGGGTGATATGTTGTAGACAATAGAATTGTCTGTCTGTCTTTCTGTGTATCTTTATGTACGCCTATAACTCGTGTTCGGATGCTTGGTGCATCGTAAAATTAGGTATGGCATCCATGAGAGTCAAAACACCAATCATTTACAAAACTCTTCACCGTACTTTTCATACAGTAGAAGGGTGGATATAGGGAATAAGTTCTCAAAATCCATATATATAAAGCACAAAGTTTGTCTGTCTGTCTGTCTGTCTGTCTGTCTGTCTGTTATGTATACAAATCTACACCGTTTCACCGATCTGAACCAAAATTTGTATACTTACCCTTTGGAAGCCTGCGGGTAACCCTGTCAACATTAAATTTCGGACAGACCACCCCATGCCCTGCATTTAGGCCCTTTTGCACAAATCTACACCGTTTCACCGATCTGAACCAAAAGTTGTATATTTAACCTTTGGAACCCTGCGAGTAACACTGTCCACTTGAAATTTCGGACAGACCACCCCATTCCCTGCATTTAGGCCCTTTGGTCCAAATCCACACCGTTTCACCGATCTCAACCAAAATTTGTATATTTACCCTTTGGAACCCTGCGAGTAACACTGACCACTTAAAATTTCGGACAGACCACCCCATTCCCTGCATTTAGACCCTTTGGTCCAAATCTACACCGTTTCACCGATCAGAACCAAAATTCGTATTCTTACCCTTCGGTGCCCTGCGAGTAACACTGTCTGCTTGAAATTGCGGACAGACCACTCCATTCCCTGCATTTAGGCCCTTTGGCCCAAATCTACACCGTTTCACCGATCTCAACCAAAATTTGTATATTTACCCTATGGAACACTGCGACTAACACTGTCTGCTTGAAATTTCGGACAGACCACGCCTTCCCTGCATTTAGGCCCTTTTTGCACAAATCTACACCGTTTCACCGATCTGAACCAAAATGTGTATACTTACCCTTTGGAACCCTGCGAGTAACACTGTCTGCTTGAAATTGCGGACAGACCACTCCATTCCCTGCATTTAGGCCCTTTGGCCCAAATCTTCACCGTTCCACCGATCTCAACCAAAATTTGTATATTTACCCTTTGGAACACTGCGACTAACACTGTCTGCTAGAAATTGCGGAGAGGCTACTCCATCCCCTGCATTTAGGCCCTTTGGCACGAATCTACACCGTTTCACCGATCTGAACCAAACTTTGTATACTTACCCTTTGGAACCCTGCGAGTAACACTGTCCACTTAAAATTTCGGACAGACCACCCCATTCCCTGCATTTAGGCACTTTGGCAAAAATCTACACCGTTTCACCGATCAGAACCAATATTCGGAAACTTACCGTTTGGTACCCAGCGTGTAACACTGTCTGCTTGAAATTGCGGACAGACCACTCCAATCCCTGCATTTAGGCCCTTTGTCCCAAATCTACACCGTTTCACCGATCTCAACCAAAATGTGTATATTTACCCTTTGGAACACTGCGACTAACACTGTCTGCTTGAAATTGCGGCGAGGCCACTCCATCCCTTGCATTTAGGCTGTTTGGCACAAATCTACACCGTTTCACCGATCTGACCCCAATTTTATATACTTACCCGTAGAACCCGACAAGTAACACTGTTCACTTTAAATTTCGGACAGACCACACTATTCCCTGCTTTTTGGCCCTTTGGCAGAAAACTACACCGTATCACCGATCTCAACCAGATTTTACATAATTACCCTTTGGAACTCGACGAGTAACACTGTTCACTCGAAATTTCGGACAGACCACTCCATTCCACGCATTTAGGCCCTTTGGCACAAATCTACATCGTTCACAGATCGAAAACAAAATGTGTTTACTTACCCTTTGGAACCCGATGAGTAACACTGTCCACTTTAAAATTTGGACAGGCCACTCCATTCCCTGCATTTTGGCCCTTGGCACAAAACTCCACCGTTTCACCGATCTCAACCAGATTTTACATAATTACCGTTTGGAACTCGACGAGTAACACTGTCCACTCGAAATTTCGGACAGACCACTCCATTTCCCGCATTAAGGCCCTTTGGTACAAATCTACATCGTTCACCGATCGAAAACAAAGTGTGTATACTTACCCTTTGGAACCCGATGCGTAACACTGTCCACTTGAAATTTCTGACATACCACTCCATTCCCTGCAAGTAGCTCAGGAATTCCTCGGGGTTGCCAGCTTCCTAACTCACCAGTCATGAGCCCTTGAGGGTGTACCAGAAGTGGTGGGTCTACACACACCCTGCCTCTTTGAGGGCCTTGAGCAGAAGACAGGAGATATTATGAAAAGGAAAAGAAGGCAGACCCCTCGAAGAATGAGGGTATCAGGAAAGATGAGACAAAGCCAATTAAGGCGGGAAATTGAAAGACTCCCTAGCCCTCGGATACCCTAATACAGTCTGGGTCGGAAGAGAACAAGAGTTGACCAAGGGAGGCCGACAGGAAAGAGAACTGAAATAAGCCCGGCACCAGGAAGTAGAAGCGATGCCAGACTCAGCTGGGGTTTCGTGGTCGCCAACCCACGTCCCACAAGTTGTGAGACCCTTGGGGGGGGGGGTCAGTTGTGAGAATAGCTTGCTGATTCATCGCGAGGTGACTTGAGAGTACTTTCCAGAGCCCGCCGTGTTATCTCCTGCTGTCTAAGCTGATGCCAGCACAGGGCCGTTGCGAAACAGTGAGTGATTCCCGGTCAATCTGTATAGGACGGGGAACCCCGAACGTGTGTCATCATATTTCGTCATCATCTGCGATCAACTCAGGTTCATGCAGCTTGGACCTATATTCTTTGTCTTTGACGAGCAGTACGCTCTTTCACTAGACGCATCCAGTACAGGCCTAAGCCAGAAAATAAGGTTGAGACTTTGGAAGACATCGAAGCTAGACACCTGAATTACCTATATCAGTTTTAAAATAACACCATGTTCGTTTAGTAGTCATTTTTTCATTACCTTATTATTATCATCATAAGTGCAAATGACCTAGATGTTACGCGCATCATACCAATAATCACCGCCGCATAAAGTCTTTCTCGACTGTGATTTTTAAAATATTTATTTTTGGTTGGTTCGTAAGTTTAGGGGCTGTGACAACGCGGTCATGTAGCCCCGTGTACTTTGGGTGTGTGTAGAATCTGTCTGATAACCGGTGTTAAATGTGATGACTGTATTAGTGTGTATTATCTGTTTTTTAATTTAAGTACAAACTGCAACTTAGAATTCTTCAAATAGTTCGTACTTTTGCCACCAAGCGCCACCGTCAACGACTACTAGGCCAAGTTCGGAACTTAGCTACTAGACGCCACTGCAGTCGGCTCTTGGCAACGGACGTAGACATCTATGAGCGTTGTTTACCTATCCAATTTAGCTTCACACAGGTGTAATTAGTGGAAGGTTCTTTAACATGCCATAAATCTGACATGGGACCTCTGGCTTTACTTCCCCTCCGAATAAAGGCATACTGACGGATTTTTAACGCTCTTAAAATATCCGGCGGCTTCGGCTGGGTTTGAACCCGCTATCTTGGGCATAGAAGCTCAGCATGCTACCAAATACGCCACCGAAGCCACCATATAGTTATTTTTATTACAGTACATTGTGTACATTATACGTTGAAGTATCAATTCAATACCGGTAGTAGTTTCCCTTATCATCCTGATCATAAGAGCAAACGACCTACAGTAGATGTTACGCCCATTACACCATTAATCACCACACACAATAAGTCTTCCTCGCCTGTGAATTTTGAAATATGTATTTCTATTACGGTAGTTTGTAAGTTTGACGTGTCAATTCAACAGTAGTTTTTATTATCAACCTTATCAAAAGGGCAAATGACCTAGATATTACTCCCTCATTGTCTTTGGGGGCAAATGACTTAGATTTTAAGTCCATTATATTTCTAAGGAGACCTTAAAACATTATCATCCTTCCACCGGGCGAAGCCGGGTACTACTGCTAGTACGTTCTAAAATAGGCGAAATATAAAAATTATCAGAGAAGGACTACCAAAGCATATGTTCCGCTTCTCTATGTGAGACACAAAATTCGAGAGTCTATGAAGGGTCTCCGAAAACCACAGTTAAGGCCCAGTGTGTGATTTATTTATTTATTAATTATTATTTATCGTATGGCTTTTAGTGCCGGGAGTGTCCGAGGACATGTTCGGCTCGCCTGAGTCTGTAGCTGCTTCCAGCGGACACCCTTATTAGGGTGAGCTACAAGTTCCGTTCAATTTCAAGTAGTTCCAACTTTCGCTACCAGAAAGCAATGATACCTAGTAGTGAACGTTGGAACTTTTGATAGAGCGTTCCGACGAAATCTAACCTAACAATTTAGCTTTACACAAGTTTAGTCTGTGAAAGGATCTTTTACATGCCATAAATCTATGACATGGGACCACCGGCTTTACTTCCCTTCCGAAGGAAGACATACTGAAGGATTTTTAACGCTCTTAAAAAGTCCGACAACTTTGGCTGGGTCTGAACCCGCTATCTTGGGCACAGCAGTTCATCATGCTACCAACTATGCCACCGAGGCCACTTAGAGTGTGTCGGATATTCCCAGAAAACTAACTTCGTTCTGCTAAACTTATGAAGGAATGACAAACCGCTAACCATTGCAACAGTAGCTCAATTGATAATATCTGGTGTTAATACCGAAGACCGTTCGAAGAACGGGTACTTCTGCTAGTATAAATAGGTTACGTTAAATGAACCAAGGAAGTGGTTACTATGGCCTTTGCTGTTGTAATGGTAAAATCGATCTGACTAAAAATAAAATATTTGACCGGCTGCCACAATTTTTCTCTGGAGATGATATCTCAAGGAATTTCAGAGAGGGTAATCGGCAGTATAATAATTCTATGTCTTTCCTTCTATTTGGTGTCAATGTTATTGTTCCACATGAATACGGTCCATATTGCTTTAAACCTTACTTTCCCTCATGGCGCAGTAGTTGTTGTTGCTTATATTAGGGTCTGCGACATTGTGGCCATATAGCCCAGTATATTTGTGGGTTTGTTTAATTTGCGAGACAATTGTGTTTTGTAATGTCTGTACTTGTGTGTTCAGTGACTAACATATGGGTTCGAATTATGGTCAGCCCGGACATTTAAATTCCGCCTCCTGAGACAGACTTGCGAAGAGGTCGGTTCAATTCCTTCCTCAGCAATTCCAGATGTGATTTTCTGTGATTTACCCACTACTATCTAAAATAAGGCCACGGCCACCTCCCACCCAAACCCTAGCTCCAATTAGAAATGTACAAGCAGGTACAGCAATTACAATGACATAGGACATCAACTTTCTCACTGGTGATTGAGTTTTGTCTGTTTTTAAACACGGTCTTGGTTAGAAGCATTAGTTCCCATTCATATCACTATCTGTGATCTACCATTTATATCTGTTTATCGTGAAGGCTATTGAGATTTCTAATTTTACATTATGACCACCAAAATAAAAGCTGAAGATTGATCTACTTAGATAATTATCAAACAAATATCGTATTGTATTGGCGGACAGAGATGGGTGATTTAATACGAGAAATTCAGAGTGTCAAAATCTAAACGCTGCCTTATCTAACGATGGTATCAGAAAGAGTTCAATTATTCCTCCACGTTATTTATCTCCTCTGTACCTGTATTATTATTCCTGGACGCAAAGAATACACCTTGTAAACGCGTATCTTATTTGGATTTTAACTATGAATGTATTGAATTCCTCACGATTATCCGGATGATATGACTGTTCTTGAGAAATTGATAAAAATCAAATCAGTAATAACGGGGTCTACATTTTAGTTTCCCAAGTAGCGAGGAAGAATATTATAAAGGAAGACTGAATCTTATCCTAATAATGACAAAAGAAACAGGTATGTTTCGATCTAGGGAACTGTATTGTGTCTTATTCTGAGAGTACCGCATGTGAAAGTATGTGCAAGTTATAGATCCTGACGTTACTCTGGTAATCCAGTAAGGTAAGCTTATTTGTATTGTGTATGTAAGTATAGAAGTATCAGAACTAAAATGTACCGCCTTGCATCATTGAAATTCGATCAAAAATTGATTGTAAGGGATTTAAAAACGTATCACCAATCCGAAAGATTTGTTCAGTGCTATTCTTAGGTACAACAATATGTGGATGTGTCTTTCCATGTCTTGTATAACGATTATACGCATATTCAAGGAAACACTGATACAAACATCATAATTTAAAAAATTGTTGACATTATTCTTTTGTCCAAGTAACACAATTTGCTTTTTCTTTGAGCTCTTCTTTACCGTTTCCTTCAATCTCCCTTTCCTCTTTAAATTAGGTGTACGTTATGTACTGTTTACTGTAGCCTATCATTTTTGTCCGATTCCTTTGGAACTTTTACCAAATCACACATGAAACCCAACCATCAATGTTTTGTGTAAGAAACTTTGTTTTCTGCTTTCACTTCTCTGAATGTTTGAAAAACAGAATAAAAAATTTTAATTTTTCAAAAGCCTCTAAAATTACTAAATACTATTCAATCATCAAATTTATTTCAGTGAGTTCTTCTTTTTAATGTCTACAATGTTATGAACTAGAATAGTACAGTTATCTGCAAGGAAATTTTCTCCATTTTCAAAAACAATTACAATTTTATCATTGCTTAAAATATACCGACAACAGTGGCTCCGCTGGCTAAAGCGCAGCGTAGGTCATGGGGCCAAGCTCTCTGCTGACTCTGTAGATGCGTGGGTTCGAACCGCTCCGTCGGCCGTCCTTGAAATTGTTTTCCGTGGTTTCCTATTTTCAACACCAGGCACTATATGCCTGTGAAAAATGGAAATTCACGGTTAAGGTAATTAAGCGGTTAGATGTTTTCCAACAACGTTGCCTTAGACGAATTCTTGGAGTCTCTTATCGTGATCAGGTCACAAATGAAGACGTCTTAAGATCAGACTCAGTAGGGCTACGCCTGTCAACGACTGTAACTGAGCGTCGGTTGCTGCTTGCTGGCCACGTCCCCCGCATGCCCGAATATCGTCACCCACGAACTGCACTAAGATGGACAACACTTGGAGGAAAAAGGAGACAAGGCCGGCCTCGAAGAGCTTGGCGTCAAACAGAGAAGATCACAGGACCATTGGCATCTCTTGGGATGGTGCCGAAGCTGTTACGATCGACCGACATCGCTGGAGAAGACTTGCTGCCCAATGTGCCTTGCACAGGACCTAATAATGAACACCAGGCAAATGCTGGGACGGTACCTTCTGATAGGCCACCGCCGCTTCCTTCCACATCCTTGCCCAGTTTCATTCATCGTCATCCATTCCGTCTTTCATCCCGAAGCGCAGGTCACCCATGGGCGTTGACTAGAAAGACCTGCACTAGGCCTCTCATGAGGCCACACGAAATAATATTGCTTAAAATAAACAACGTGAGGCGAGCATGAGTGCACAAGAAGGACCAGGAGGATTCTTACAGTAATTGAGGTAGCTGGTGCGAGGCTGTAGAGACTGTGTTAGCTGTGACAATCATAGTGACGACTCACAGACAGAGTCTAGAGTTAAGTTCACGACAGCTGTTAAGATAAATGTGAAGATAAATATAGAGTTCATTTGAGTTGAGTTCAATCAGTGCAGTGACATGTTTCAGGATCCAGGCAATACTAAGTATGTGTCCCAAAGCACAAGTTGTCTGCTAGCTACTATTCACTAGGTACTACGCACTACGGAGCTTTGGGCCATGTGTGCTTGATCACAGCCTCCTTCATAGACTTGTGTTCTGAAACGCACTAGACTTACATGCTGGTACCAAACCAACACTCAAGATGGCGGTGATCTGCTACTCCTTGTAAGCTCTTTGCGCTTTCATGACGAGTGAGGAAAGTTCAAATCTCGATCGAAATTTAAGATATAAGCTGTTTTAAAATAACGATACAAATCTTTGGATTGCTTTGGATACCATCAAGGATGTGCCTGGCGTATCTCTCTTTAGCCGAGACATAATTATGGATAGTGTTTGGCTGATTAAGCGAATTCAGTTCAGGAGGAAGAGAAGAAGGGCAATCATGTTAATAAGGCAGCGGTAAGTTCAAAACTTGAGACGAGGCTCTTTACTGCGTTTACATGGCGAACTCAAATCGATTTGAGTACACTTACCAGGAGAATAAAAGTGACAGTCAGTCTGAAAGACTAGACTTTGTATCATTTTAAATGCTAAAAATGCTAGAAAGGCTGGAGGCTTCTCGCTTCGCTCGAAGCCAAAGACTCTTGACGTGTTAGAAAATTATCTGCATAATACTTATCTTGCTTATCTTGTTTCTAATTACTCGTGAACGGCAAGTGCAAACCAAGGGCAAAGCAAGGTCAAGCGCGCGGGATGCCGTCACGCTCTCCAGAGCGCGCGGGGACGTGCCCCTTCCATCCAGTCTAAAAACACTACTGGGCGATGTATTGAAGATAGAGATCTGCTCTCGCGGATTTTTTTGTAGAACTTTTCATGCTGACCAATTCTTACGCTCATAGTATATGGATATGTTTAACGGTTTCCCCAGCGTAAGCTTAAGAAGCGCACGGACGCCAAGTTTGTTTTCGACTTTTTCACTGAAATCGTTACTGCTTGGCTTCCTTTGATCATACATAAATTATTTTCTACAGAATCTTTCCTCGAGATATCCTTTACAGAAAGGTGAAAACCACATCAAAATCCATCCAGTGGTTCTCGAGATTACCCGTGACATCCAAGAATCGGGGATTTTTAGCCTACTTTTCACATTTTGCAAAAATGAGGAAAAAGTAGACTTATGAGATCGGGCAAATGTGTGTCTGTCTCTCTGTCTGTCTGTCTGTCCTTCTGTCTGTCTGGCTGGCTGTGTGTGTGTCCCCCCCTATCAACTCCTAAACGGCTGCAGCAATCGAAACAAAATTTGGTAGGAGTAAAGATCTATACCTGAATATCTCACGGCCATATTTGAAAATGATGTCAGTGCTACCAACTGCTAAAAAATCGCAATTAAAATTTGAGCTCCATGTTGGATATCTTGGAAAGTATGAATGGGAGCTATTTCAAAATTGGCACACGTACAGATCATAATATTTCAGTTTAATTTCCAGGAGGCTATACATGGCAGTGTTGCCAAAATGATTATAAGCCTCCTGATAGGTCCAATTTTTAAATGCATATAACTTGTATACTATCAATTGGAATTCAACCAAATTTCGTATGTTGTATGTGTACATAACCAGATATGACTGAGCGTATTCTTCAGACCTACCAGGGCTGCCAACTGTTAATAAATGCTCCTAATTTATTTTATCCAAATACCAATATATCAGAAAGTATGCAAGCCGACAGCTTTAAACTATGCACACGTATAGTCCCTGACATTCTATATTAATTTGGAGTAACTTATATACGTCAGTGCTACCAACATGATTCTAAGCCTGCTGACAGGTCCAACTTTAAATACATGTAACTTCCATACTATCATTTGGATTTCAACCAAATTTCGTATGTGTTATGTGTACCATAACAGATATGACTATGCGTATTCTAAGGAGCAACCAGTGCTGCCAACTGTTAATATGTGCTGTCCCTATTTTTGTTACCCTAATATCAATATATCAGAAAGTATGCAAGCCAATAGCTCTAAACTTTGCACACGTATAGTACCTGGCATTCTAGACGAATTTGGAGTAACTAATATACGTCAGTGCTGCCAACATGATTCTAAGCCTGCTGATAGGTCCAATTTTAAAATGCATGTAACTTCTATACTAAGTAATGGATTTCATTCAAAATTGGCACAACAATAGATCATATTATTTCAGATTATTTCTGACCAATACATGCATGATATTGTTGCCAACATGATTTTACGCGCGCTGTTAGATCCAATATTTAACTGCATGTAACGTCCATGCTATTCATTGGACTTCAACCAAATTTTGTATTTTGTACCTTAAGAGACGGAAGTAAGAATATATTCAGTCATCAGGGCTGCCAACTGTAGTGCTCTATTAGGATACATTATGCCAGGTATACAGTATTTCGAACTGATTGGAAATTTCGATATTAGCAAATTAATTTCGTCATTATTCTAGATAGGTTCATATTCTGCAGAATAATCATTGGCATGAAAAGTAGGCTGTATAGTTCTTCACGAAACTTCTTGTTGTCTTATACTAACGAAGTAGAGATTGTCAGGGAACACATGAATCAAGCAGTACTATGACGTCACACACCTCAGTGCATCTGGGTACATTTCGTCCCGTCACCGTAACGTAACGCCAGACCCCAGCGTAACGACGAAGTCGACAAGATCATTCAAAATGATAAAATAGGACGGTTAGAGATTATACTTTCTCAGATGATAAAAATAAGTAAAATAATTCCAGTAAATGAAATAGTCGATCCTAAGGTGGAAATAACATTTCATGAAGTATTCAGGGACATGTAAACGTCGATCGTATTGCAAGCGATTCTGCGCGCTCTTGAGTTACAGTTTTAAACTCATTCAGGCCTACTTTCGTCTGTCGCCTGACTCTCGAATCGCTTGTTTTACTTTCTGCCCATATCCTTCGTTACTGTCGTGGTTGATAAGCGTAGTTTTTAGCGTTAATATATTTTATCATTTTAAATGATCTTGTCGTTACGCTGGGGTCTGGCGTTACGTTACGGTGACGGGACGAAGTGTACCGAGAATGCACTGAGGTGTGTGACGTCATAGTACTGCTTGAACTTCCCCCTTTCCTCGCGCGCTCCGGTGAGCGTGACATCATCCAGCCAGCTACCTCCTTTGACCTTGGTTTGCACTTGCTAATGGACTTCAAGTTCACGCAGTTCCCTGCATGATCATGAGGCTTTCACCCAGCATTTTTCAGCATTTGTAGCATTTGTCTGTTTAACTTTTAATGTCTGGTGTATCCGGACGTAAAATGTGGTCAACGGAAAAATTGAAATTACACCGAATTACTTTGCCGCGTAATCCGTTCCTTTTCCCATTTGTCCACTAGATTGAGTAAATTGAACATAGACTGGATGAGTGGCGCAGCGGTAACTTTCTCGCCTGCTTTTCTCAAGGTAGAGGGATCGAATCCTGACGCAGTCAGGGTGCTTAGGCTTAAATTTGAGGAAGCCGGGTCATTAGATTTACTGGCACGTTACAGATCCCATTCGGGGCAAGATTCCGGCAGTCCGGCGTCTCTAAAAGCTTCAGTAATTAAATGGGACGTAAAACGATTAACATTTTATTATTATTAAATTGAATATAAACTTGTTAAGAACAAACAACATCAAAATCTACCGCGCATCCTTTCTTCATGATTCCAAATAAACCGTCAAGAAAAACGTGATAGGGATCATGAATCGAGATGTCGTTTCAATCCTCGGTCGTGATTTCCGAAAAACCAAGCATTTAAATTCCGCAACATTCCTGCTTTCCAAGGGAAGAGAGTTTTCAGAAGAACTATCAGTAGGGGGGCTGTGGGAGTTCTAACGCATAGCCAACTTTCCTGGTGACGTCGTCCAAGATGGCGGTCATGACGTCATCCAAAATGGCGGCCATGACGTCAGCATGACGTCATCCAAGATGGCGGCCATGACGTCACCATGACGTCACACAAGATGGCAACCATGATGTCACCATGATATTACACGGCTATGACGTCGCCATGACGTTACACATGACGTCGCCATGACGTCGCACAAGATGGTGGCCATGACGTCACAAGATGACGCCTATAGCTTAACTAACCTAGCCTAACCTAACCTCACCTATGAGGTGTCATCAAAAAGATTCAAAAAGTTAACCCATAGCCTACTTTCCTGGTGACGTTACCTCCGAGGTGTGATCAAAAAGTTAACCCTTAGCCTACTTTCCTGGTGACGTCACAACGAGGGGTGATCAAAAATTCCAAAATGTTGACCCATAGCCTACTTTCCGCTACCGGTAACCAAAATGGCGGCTAACCAAAAGGGCGGCCATGGCTAATCTAACCTAGCCTAACCTAACCTCACCTACGAGGTGCGATCGAAAAGTTCCAAAATGGTAATCCATAGCCTACTTTCCTGGTGACTTTGCAACGAGGTGTAATCACAAATTCCAAACCGAACGCATAGCTGAATTTTGATGAATGAGGTGTCGTTGAAATTGGGCTTACACCCCCTTTCCAAAATTCCAAAATGTTGACCCATAGCCTACTTTCCTGGTGACATCACGTACTAACCTGGCAAAGCCGATATCTCCCGAATGCATGGTCGGATATTGACGAATGAGGTGTCGTTGAAATAGGGCTGACACCTCATTTCCAAAATTCGAAAATGTTGACCCATAGCCTACATTCCTGGTGACGTCACATACTATCCTGGCAATGTCGATATCTCTCGAACGCATGGTCGGACTTTGACGAATGAGGTGTCGTTGAAATCGGGCTGACACCCCCTTTCCAAAATTCAAAAAATGTTGACCGATAGCCTACATTCCTGGTGACGGCACACACTAACCCGCCATACATTCAGGGGCAAGCCGATATCTCCCTAACCCATGGTATAATTCAAAATAATGACCCATAGACTACTTTCCTTGTGACGTCACATACTAACCTGGCAAAGTCGATATCTCCCGAACGCATGGTTGGATTTTGAATTGCAGAGGCTTATGTGGCGGTTATGATTATCAATACTGTGAATTGATTGTGATAGACCGAGTCATGGAATGGAATGAATGAATGACCCTTCTTGGTATTTGCCTGGTGGTAAAATGGGCAACCATGAAAACCATTTTCAGGAGAGCCGAGGTGTGATTCAAACCCATGCTCTCTTGTAAAGCCTGTCGCACTTTCCTGAGACATTGATTAAATGAATGACTGATGAAATGAAATGATCGCGCAAAGTATTGCTTGATTGATCGGTCAGGGAATGGAATGACTAAATTCTCCATTAAACAGTGAGGATATGAAACGGTGCCGGCTGCTAAAGCCTGTCACACTCCCCTAGGATAATGATTAAATGAATGACAGATGAAATAAATGAAATGAATGACCGATGAAATGAAATGATCATCCAAAGTATTGCTTGATTGATCGGGTCCGGGAATGGAATGAGTAAAGTCTCCATTAAAGAGTGAGGATATGAAACGAAGTCGGCTGCTAAAGCCTGTCACACTCCCCTACGATAAGGATTAAATAAATGACAGATGAAATAAAATGATTGTAGAGAGTGTTGCTAACATTAAATAGTGACAGGGAAAATCCTAAGTAGCTATAGATTAAAAGACAAAAAGAGTTAACCAAGTGAGGTCGACAGGAAAGAAAACGGAGAGGAGCCCGGCACAAGTAAGTGAAAGCAATGCCGAACACAGCTGGGGCCCTGTGGTCGCTAACCCACGTTACACTAGATGTGAACTTATTTACTTACTTACTTCCTCGACGCTACAGCCTGGGGTAGGCTTTGGCCTCTCTCACGATTCCTCGCCATTCGTCCCTTCTATGAGTTTTCTCCCACCATCATCCAACCCTCATAGTTCTCAGGTCTTCTCCTAAGTCTTGTAGCCATCTTTTGCGTGGTCGTCCACGTCTCCTCTTCCCTTCCATAGTTCCATGTAATATCCTCCTTTGTGTTCTTTCTTCATTCATCCTCTCTACATGACCAAGCCATTCCAGACGTCGGGACGTAATAAATTTCACAATATCGTCACCTTTGATTATCTCTTCAATTTCTTTGTTTGTCCTGATTCGCCAACCTTCATCCTCCTTTACCGGGCTATATATCTTTCTTAAAACTTTCCTTTCAAAAATTTTGAGATCATTCTCATCATTTGTTGACATTGTCCACGTCTCAGCTCCATAGGTCACCACTGGTCTAATAAGGGTCTTGTAGAGTTTATATTTCAAGTTCCTACTTAACAGTTTTGATTTTAAGAGCTTAGTGTTAGCATAGTAAGCCCTGTTTCCATTCATGACCCCTTTATAAATCTCCTCTGATACCGAATTCTCACAATTTAGTATAGTACCAAGGTAACTGAAGCATATTACATTCTCAAACTTATACTGACCAATTTCTACATTTTCTCTTGCTCTTCTGTCTTTTCCCGCTGACATTTTCATATATTTCGTTTTCCTTTCATTAATTCTCATTCCCATCATTCCACTCTTCTCCTCCAGAATCTTGAACATTTCTTTAAGAGATTCCCAGTTCCATGCCATCAACACAATGTCATCCGCATATGCAGACGCCTACTTGGACTTGCTTATTATCGTCCCTCCCAATCCCAGTTCTTTCATAACTTCATTCAGTGTCAAGTTGAAAAACACTGCAGACAATGAATCTCCTTGCCTCACTCAGGTATTCACCTCAAAATTCCTGCTAACTTTGCCTCCTACATAAACCTTGGCCTGCGATCCTTCCATTGTCATTGCTACTAGTCTCATCATCTTCTTTGGCACTCCACATGCTTCTAGGGCGTTCAACATCTTCGTTCTGTCAATGCTATCAAACGCCTGTTGGAAATCAATGAATAGCAAATGCAGATCAACACCATATTCATAGCATTTCTCCATAGATTGTCTCATTTGCAAATATTTGGTCAGTAGTTCCCCTTTCTGGCCGGAATCCACACCGGTTCTCATCCAGTATTTTTTCAGCGTAGTCGCTCAGTCTCCTTTGCAATATACTTGAGAATATCTTATATACAACACTTAGTGATGATATCCCCCTATAATTTCCACATTGTAACTTATCACCTTTCTTGAAGTTGGGACAGATAAGGCCAACCTTCCAATCCTGAGGCATTATCTCTCTTTCCCATATCTCCCCAATCAGTTCATGTAGGTTCATAGACATCCCTTGTCCTCCATTCTTTATTACCTCCGCTATGATCTGATCCTCTCCTGGTGCTCTTCCATTTCGTTGACGCTTCACTGCCTCCATAACTTCATCTATGGATGATTTAGTGACCTGTGGCTCTACATTCATGTAGACCTGGCTCTCATTCATCTCGTCCTTACGTTCTATATTTAATGTATCTTTAAAGTGCTCCGACCATCTTTCAAGAACTCTCTCTTCATCTCCAATCACTTTTCCATCTTTATCCTTAGACGAGTTCTCCCGTGGTTGAAATTACTTTGTCATTCGTTTCGTTGCTTGGTAAAATTTCTTACTTTCATTCTGGCTATTCAATTCTTCAATTCTTTCCATTTGTCTTCTTAAATACACTCTCTTCTTCCTTTTAAGAACTCTATTTTCTGTTCTTCTACTTTCTTTATATCTTTCACAATTCCATCTTGTCTCTCTTTGAATCATAATCAATCTGTCTGCATTCTTCTGCTTATATCTTTCCTACATTCATCATCAAACTATTCTTCATTCCTGTTCCTCTTCTTCTACCCAATAGTTTCTTTCACAGTCTCCTCCAATGCTTTCTTTATTCCAGTCCATCTCCTCTCTACAGTGTCATCCTCATTCATATTATTAAATCTCTCTTCCAACTTCTTGTTCAGTGTGTCCTCATATTGCTTAACAATTTGTGTTTGCTGAAACGTTTCCACGTCCCACTGTATACTATTAATTCCTCTGTCACATTCTACATTCACAATTCGTTCTCTAAACAGAGCTTTCACCAAAAAATGATCCGAATCACAGTTGGGGCCCCTTGCAGATCTGACGTCAATCATTGAAAATGCATGTCTTCTTGAAATCAAGACATGGTCAATTTGGTTTACCACTCCAGTGCCTGGCGTTTTCCAGGTTCCTTGGTGTATGTCCTTAAGTTTAAAACAAGTACTGTGGATTACCATTCTATTACTTTCTGCAAATTGGCATAGAAACTTCCCATTTTCACTAGTATTAGTATGTAAAGAATGATTCCCTGCTACATACTGCAAGAAGTCCTCTCTACCTATTTTGGCATTGAAGTCCCCAAGAAGTATTATCACATCATATTTTGGTATCATAATACATTCCTTTTCCAACTGGTCATAGAATGCATTTTTCTTCTCTTCACTATCGTCTTCTGTAGGTGCATACGCTGATATAAGTGTCAGATTTCTGAATCGTCCCTTTAGTCTTATTTTACACATTCTATCTCCTACAGGCTCAAATCCAAGAAAACTTCTTTTTATCTTTGAACTAATGATAAAGCCTGTTCCACACTGACCAGTTCTTACTTCAGGACCATTGTATAACATTGTATAGTCCTTCTTGTCAATCCTACCGTTTCCCCTCCATCTCACTTCCTGTAGCACTACTATATTCATTCCATACTTCAAAACTTCCTCAGCTACTTCTGCCATTTTTCCTATCTGCAACATCGTTCGTACGTTCCATGTTGCCATTGTCAAAGTCATATCCTTTTTCCTTGTTCTTAAACATTTTCCAGGTTCATCATCGTTAATTCCGTCCAAATTCCGAGGCTTCGTTGAGAGTTTCGTAACTTTTGAGGTTTTACAGTGTGGGGTTGTTAGCCCCACGCCCAACACTCAACCTGGAGGACCAGGGTACCGCTCTTAGTCTGGCTCATCACTTTAGACTTGTCCAGCTTAAGTGACCCTACCAGGAGCTTAAGCTCCCGCTGGCATAGCTCTGAAGATCATTTGAGCTCGCAAGCCCCCAAAACACCCGGCAATAACAAATTGCCTTCTTCAAGGTGGCAGTACCGGCGGGGGGTGAACTCCTGGCGAGAAACTTCAAACCCGACTGCTTGCATGCAATGAGTGTAACCTTGAGATAATGACAACTGCAACGCTCGTATAATGCCAGTGTTAAATTACGCATTCTCTAAACACACTGTCTGTCAGATAATACGCAAGAACACTACATGTATCACTGTATGAATTATTGAATATTAAGGAAATCGAATACGGATCTATTGAAAAAGGAATTGTCTTGACATTCGCCTGGTGGTGTAAATGGAAAATCACGAAAACCCATTTTAAGAGAATGGAATTCACTCCTGAGTCGCTTTTGTAGCGTAGCGGTTAGCATGATTAGCTGCCGCTTTCAGAGATTCTGAGTTTGAATCCCGGCTCTGTCAAGAAATTTAAAAAGTGGTATGAGAACTGCAACGGGGTCTACTCAGTTTTAGCCCAGACCAAAATGAGTAGAGAGGATTCGATTCACACTTTAGCCATTCTTGAAGTGGTTTTCTGAGATTTCTCACTTTGTCTTCGGGCAAAATGCTGTGATGATACCTACCAAAAGGCCACGGCAGTCTCCTTCCCACTTCCTCGCCACGCCCTCCCACTCTTTCCATCCCTTTATTAAGCCCCTGTTTGCTTTGCATGTATATCGACGGTCGACCGCGATGTTCATGCTTACAAAATGCATCCATCGCTGTATGTAAAGGTTTAACTCTAGCTTGGTAAAGACAAGATTGAAAAATGAAAATTCACAGCCTGCTTTCAATCAACCGAGCGGAATAGGGAATGGAATCAATGAACTCCTCATTTAGCAATGAGGATTTGAAACAATGCCTACAGCTAAAGCCTGTCGCACATTCCAGGGGGCAACGATTAAATGAATAACAAATGAAATAAAAATGATTGTAGAAAAGTATTGCTGGACTAAAGGATTGGGGAATGGAATGAATAAAGTTCTCATTTATCGACAAGGATATGAAACTGTGTCAGCGGCTAAAGCCTGTCGCACTCTCCTGGGGTAATGATTAAATGCATGATCATTGAAATAATAATGATTGTAGAGAGTGTTGCTAGAATGAAATGCCTACAGGGGAAACTGTCATTGCCAGAGATAAAAAAAACTGTATCTCATTGCTTTGTTTAGCACAAATCTCGCATGGAGTGACTGGGATTTGAACTATGGACTCAGTAGTGAGAGGCTAGCATGCTTATGATTGTGGAAAAGTATTGCTTTACTAAAGGATTGGTGAATGGGATGAATAAAGTTCTCATTTATCGACAAGGATATGAAACTGTGTCAACGGCTAAAGCCTGCCGCACTCTCCTGGGGTAATGATTAAATGAATGATCATTGAAATAATATTGATTGTAGAGAGTGTTGCTAGAATGAAATGATGACAGGGGAAACTGTCATTGCCAGAGAAAAGAAAAAGCTGTATTTCATTGCTTTGTTCAGCACGAATCTCGCATGGAGTGACTGGGATTTGAACTATGGACTCAGTAGTGAGAGGCTAGCATGCTTATGATTGTGGAAAAGTATTGTTCGACTGAAGGATTGGTGAAAGGAATGAAAAAGTTTTAATTTATCGACAAGGATACGAAACAGTGTCAGCGGCTAAAGCCTGTGGCACTCTCCTGGGGTAATGATTAAATGAATGATCATTGAAATAATATTGATTGTAGAGAGTGTTGCTAGAATGAAATGATGACAGGGGAAACTGTCATTGACAGAGAAAAGAAAAAGCTGTATTTCATTGCTTTGTTCAGCACGAATCTCGCATGGAGTGACTGGGATTTGAACTATGGACTCAGTAGTGAGAGGCTAGCATGCTTATGATTGTGGAAAAGTATTGTTCGACTGAAGGATTGGTGAATGGAATGAAAAAGTTTTAATTTATCGACAAGGATACGAAACAGTGTCAGCGGCTAAAGCCTGTGGCACTCTCCTGGGGTAATGATTAAATGAATGATCATTGAAATAATAATGATTGTAGAGAGTGTTGCCAGAATGAAATGACGACAGGGGAAACTGTCATTGCCAGAGAGAAAAAAAACTGTATCGCTTTGCTTTGTTCAGCACAAATCTCGCATGGAGTGACAGGGATTTGAACTATGGACTCAGTAGTGAGAGGCTAGCATGCTTTCGCCTAAGCCATACAGGCTTTAACATGTGAGTGACATACACCAAGTCTCTGAGCCACATGAATGAATTCCACCATTCTTGAAGTGGTTTTCAGTGGTTTTCCACTTTCACTTTGGATAAAATGCTGAGTTGATACCTACTGTAAGGCCACGGCCGCCTACTTTCCACTTCCTCGCTAAATCATTCCACTCTTTCAATCCCAGGTTAACAGGATATAAAATAGAGAGGAGTTTTGATACAAGCATGTGAAATCAATGCTAGACACAGCTAGGAACTTGTGACTGCCAATCATACATCCCACTAGATGTGAGCCCCCAGATTTTGTAAAGGATGAACTAGGTAATACTGTTTCATTACTTCATCACTTAGCAACAGTTAGCTAATAGCTGAGATCTTCAAACAGGATGTGGTATTGCAATACAAGCTATTGTGTTTGAAAGAAGCTGATATTGCTGATAAGTGGAAACGAAAAAATTATTGTACATGCCATTTCCGTTGGACGTGCCATGTGATGTAAAATGTTTTTGTAAGCTAGCAATATTGAACACTATAAATGCAAGATCATAGCTATCATCGACACTCATTAGTTCCATTACATGTGATTAATGCTGGAGTCTTATCATTTATTATAAGCGACTTAAGAAGGCAGTAGCATTACTTGGAGAAAAAAAGAAAGCTATTTATGAGGTATGTATTTAATTTTTTTTTTAACTGTTAAAATATAAATCAACGTGTAAGTCATGGATTGAAATGGATGAATGGAATGATTGGTTTATTTATTTACAGATGATCGGTTATACATAATCCAGTTGGCAACAGCAGTTATTATTAAAGGTGAGTACCTCTTTTAATAACTAAACGTGTAGGTGAGATTTGATAAATACTCTATGCAGAGTCAATGCTGACCGACAATGCAAGTTTGCAAATCCGTTTTAAAACAAATTAACCATTTGTGATTTGACTAACACTTTATCTAGTATCCATGTTCATGACTAGATGCCACTGGCAATACTATTTTGTGAATCCGTGTTGAAACAACTTAACCATTCGTGATTTGATTAACGCTTTATTCAATGTCCATGTTGACTACTATATACCATTGACAATACTATTTGGGAATCCATGTTAAAACGACTTGACCATTTGTGATTTGATTAAACGCTCTATCCAGTGTTAATGTTGACAACTAGATGCCACCGACAATGCAAGTTTGCAAATCCGTGTTAAAATAACTTAACCTTTTGTGATTTGATTAACACACTATCTAGTTTCCATGTTCATAACTAGATGGCGTTGACAATACTATTTTGCGTATTCGTGTTGGAACAACTTAACCATTCGTGATTTGATTAAACGCTCTATCAAGTATCCATGTTCACTACTAGATGTCGCTGACAATACTATTTTGCAAATCCGTGTTAAAATGACTAGACCATTTATGATTTGATTAACACTCTATCAAGTGTCAATGTTCACTACTAGATCTTACTAACAATACTATTTTGAGAATCAGTGTTAAAAAAACTTGACCATTTATGATTTGATTAACACTCTATCAAGTGTCAATGTTCACTACTAGATGTCGTTGACAATATTATTTTGCGAATCCGTGTTAAACGACTTGGCCATTTGTGAATTTGATTAACATTCTATCAACTGCCAATGTTCACTATTAGATGTCGCAGACAATACTATTTTGCGAATCCGTGTTAAAACGACTTGACCATTTATGATTTGATTAACACTTTATCCAATGTCCATGTTCACTACTGTAAACCAAGGGGGGTGGGGTTTGCTAAATAACTTATAAACCTTGGGTGATTGTTTTTGTCGTTTTTGTAACATGTTGAAACTAGGGTATCGTAGTTATGTTTTTTGTTTATAGATTATCATGGAAGGTTTGAATGCAATCGGTCAAGCCTGTGGTCTTGAACTAAAGAAGATGTGTGACTTGCCTATTCATACACATTTTCGCATTCATATAATAAAAAAATAAACACTAAATTTGGAATACGCGCTCTTTGCATTTGTGAAGTGTTTGAAATATTTCTTCCTTCATGTTTTGATGACGTGCCTGATGATGTTTTTCAAGATATCAATACAATTAGTCAAACTGTATATTTGATTAATGAATGCAAAAACAATCATCGATGTATGGTACTTTTAGAATAAACCAAAAAAACTACATAAATGCTTGTTTTCTATTTTTGAAATCATAGCAGTGATGATATACATTTTGAGTGTTGTTTTAATCCTAAATTGTATAGGTAGATAAAAGTCATTGACCATTCATTCCACTAATAATTAACAACACGTCTTAATAATGCATCAATGTTATGATAAGCTATAGCATTATTTTCCACCTGCATGTCTCTCCCACCCCTCAAACAATCGTCAAGCTGAGTGCTGGGACCACAAAAGGAGTATCAAGGTAGGTATTTTTTTTTCAAGGGTTAATATTCAATGACTTTATGAATATTTCCATGGCTGGTATACCGTGGACATTGGTTAGCACTATGTAAATGGAATACAACTTTAATCATGTTCTAATATTAAGGGTATTCATTCTAACTATGGTTCTTGCTCAATCAAATGCATGTAAACAGCAACTCTGGTTTGCTTGGAGCACTACATTGATAAACACTCACGCATAAAACATTTCCATTTTTACTTTTATATTCCCTAGACGTTTTGTTGACCTCTCTTTTGAGCATCGCCAGAATATTATTCCATTCGCATTCTGACGATTATAGTTATAAGAATAGCTTTGATAGAGTACACGTTGCCTACCTTTGTTGGTTGTAGTAAGTTCCATAGTAGTAACTGACCAGTCGGTATGATGTTCACACTACGAAGGTTTTGGTGATAAAGTGACTTACTAATAGTTTAAAGTAGGTGCAAATGTGAGTGCAAAAGTGGGTGTAACAGTGGGTGCAAAGGTAGCTGCAAAAGTGGGTGCAAAATTGGGTGCAAAAGGTAGTGTAATAGTGGGTGCAAATGTGGGTGAAAAAGTAGGTGCAATAGTGGGTGCAAAAGTGGGTGAAATAGAGGGTGCAAAAGTGGGTGCAAATGAGGGTGTAAAAGTGGGTGAAAAGGTGGGTGGAAAAAGTGGGTGCAAAGGTAGGTGCAAAAGTGAGTGCAAAAGTGGGTGAAAAAGTGGGTGTAAAAGTGGGTGCAAAAGTGAATGTAAAAGTGGGTGCAAAAGTGGATGCAAAAGTTGGTTGAAAAGTTAAACCAAAACATTTTCCTTATTTGCCAGCCTCCCACCCCATCCATCTGAGACGTTATAGCTCAACTCACCTAACATAACCTAACTGAACCTTGTCACGGGACATGTTCTTCTAGTATACACTTGCTTTAAGACTGGCTATGGCATCACACATAGCTCACCTAACCTAATGTAACATATCATAACCTAACCTAACCTCATGTGTTGGCTTTTGTATTGGCTTATGTATTGGCTTTTGTATGGGCTTTTGTGTTGGCTTTGTTTTGGCTTATGTATTAGCTTTTGTGATGGCTTATATATTGGCTTTTTTGTTGGCTTATACGTTTAGACTTGCTTTCCAACTAGCTATAACGTCACACTTATTTCACCTAACCTAGTATAACATATAATAACCTAACCTAACCCCATGTGTTGGCTTTTGTATTGGCTTATGCATTGGCTTTTGTATTGGCTTTTGTGTTGGCTTTTGTATTGGCTTATATATTGGCTTTTGTATTGGCTTCTGTGTTGGCTTTTGCATTGGCTTATGTATTGGCTTTTGTGCTGGCTTATATATTGGCTTTTGTGTTGGCTTATATGTTTAGACATGCTTTAAGACTGGCTATAACGTCACAATTCATTCATTCCATTCCATTACTCGGTCTATCATAATCAATTCACAATATTGATAATCATAACCCCCACATAAGTCTCTGCGTTATCGCCATAGTCATCCTGGTTTAAGACATGTGGCTGATCACCCACTTTCACACACACTTTTGCACTCACTTTTGCACCCACTTTTGCACTCACTTTTGCACCCACGTTCCACCATAAGCCACTCACATAGCCATCCACATAAGCCACCATAAGCCATCACCATAAGCCACAAGAATAAGCTATCACCATAAGCCAACACCATAAGCCACCACCATAAGCCATCACCATAAGCCTCCACCATAAGCCATCACCATAAGCCACCTCATAGCAATCCACGTAAGCCACCATAAGCCATCCACATAGCCATCCACATAAGCCACCACCATAAGTCACCCACATAACCATTCACATAGCCATTCGCATAAGCCACCAAAAGCCATCACCAGAAGCCACTCACATAGCCATCCACATAAGCCATCATAAGCCATCACCATAAGCAACCACTAGAGCCATCACCATAAGCTATCACCATAAGCCATCACGATAAGCCTCCACCATCATAAGTCATCAACATAAGCCATCATCAAGAGAGCGTGGGTTTGAATCCCACCTCGGCTGTCCTGAAAAATGGTTTTCATGGTTTCTCATTTTACCACCAGGCAAATAATACCAAGACGGTTCATTCAATCATTTATTCCATACCATGACTCGGTCTATCACAATCAATTCACAGTATTGATAATCATAACCGCCACATAAGCCTCTGCAATACAAAATCCGACCATGTGCTCGGGGGATATCGACTTTGCCAGGTTAGTATGTGACGTCACCAGGAAAGTAGGCTATGGACCAACATTTTTGGAATTTTGGAAAGGAGGTGTAAGCCCGATTTCAACGACACCTCATTCGTCAATATCCGACCATGCATTCGGGAGATATCGGCTTTGCCAGGTTATTATGTGATGTCACCAGGAAAGTAGGCTATGGGTCAACATTTTGAAATTTTGGAAAGGGGGTGTTAGCCCGATTTCAACGACACCTCATTCATCAAAATTCAACCATGCGTTCGGTTTGGAATTTTTGATTACACCTCGCTGCAAAGTCACCAGGAAAGTAGGCTATGGATTAACATTTTGGAACTTTTCTATTGCACCTCGTAGGTGAGGTTAGGTTAGGCTAGGTTAGTTAAGCCATGGCCGCCATTTTGGTAAGCCGCCATTTTAATTAGACGCCATTTTGGTTAATCGCTAATTTGGTTAGCGGAAAGTAGGCTATGGGTCAACATTTTGGAATTTTTGATCACCCCTCGTTGTGACGTCACCAGGAAAGTAGGGTATGGGTTAACTTTTTGATCACACCTCGTAGGTGATGTCACCAGGAAAGTAGGCTATGGGTTAAGATTTTGAAACTTTTTGATGACACCTTGTATGTGAGGTTAGGTTAGGCTAGGTTAGTTAAGCTATAGCCGTCATCTTGTGACGTCATGGTCGCCATCTTGTGCGACGTCATGGCGACGTAATGTGTAACGTCATGGCGACGTCATAGCCGTGTGACGTCATGGTGACATAATGGTCGCCATGTTGTGTGACGTCATGGGGACGTCATGGCCGCAATCTTGGATGACGTCATGGTGACGTCATGGCCGACATCTTGGATGACGTCACCAGGAAAGTAGGCTATTCGTTAGAACTCCCACAGACCCCCTACTACTATCTATTTACACACATCAAAAATAGTTTTGCATCACCTCGGTTCCCAGATCTCCGGCATATAGACGTTGACTGTGTATATTGTATCCAAGATACAGTCCCTTTGACTGTTCATAGATGTCACTAAAACTGCTCAAAGATGTAAACAACCATGCATGAGCAGGGCCTATTAGACGGAGGGGGTACGACAGCCGATCAGTTCCAGTCATTCCACCAGGACGAAGGTACGCTGCTCATGTTGTCTGTAGTTCTACCATGCCTAGAAGGTCAATACCGCAGTTCGATCGCGTCCGCATTGTTACTTTGTGTCAAGAAGGGCTCTCAACAAGGGAAGTTTCCAGGCGTCTCAGAGTGAACCAAAGCGATGTTGTTCGGACATGGAGGAGGTACAGAGATACAGGAACTGTCGATGACAGGCCTCGCTCAGGCCGCCCAAGGGCTACTACTGTAGTGGATGACCGCTACTTACGGATTGCCGCTCGGAGGAACCCTGACAGCAATGCCACCATGTTGAATAATGCGTTTCGTTCAGCCACAGGACGTCGTGTTTCAACTCAAACTGTGCGCAATAGGCTGCATGATGCGCAACTTCACTCCCGACGTCCATGGCGAGGTCCAGCTTTGCAACCCCGACACCATGCAGCGCGGTACAGATGGGCCCAACAACATGCTGAATGGACCCCACGGAATTGGCATCACGTTCTCTTCACCGATGAGTGTCGCATATGCCTTCAACCAGACAATCGTCGGAGACGTGTTTGGAGGCACCCTGGTCAGGCTGAACGTCTTAGACACACTGTCCAGCGAGTGCAGCAAGGTGGTGGTTCCCTGATGTTTTGGGGTGGCATTATGTGGGGCCGACGTACGCCACTGGTGGTCATGGAAGGCTCCGAAACGGCTTTACGATACCTGAATGACATCCTCCGACCCATAGTGCAACCATATCGGCAGAATATTGGAGAGGCATTTGTCTTCATGGACGACAATTCTCGACCTCATCGTGCACATCTTGTGAATGCGTTCCTTCAAGATAACGACATCGCTCGACTACAGTGGCCAGCATGTTCGCCAGACATGAACCCTATCGAACATGCCTGGGATATGTTGAAAAGGGCTGTTTATGGACGTCTTGACCCACCAACCACTCTGAGAGATTTACGCCGAATTGTCGTTGAGGAGTGGGACAATTTGGACCAACAGTGTCTTGATGAACTTGTGGATAGTATGCCACGGCGAATACAGGCATGCATCAATGCAAGAGGACGTGCTACTGGGTATTAGAGGTAGTGGTGTGTACTGCAATCTGGACCACAAATGCTGAAAGTCTAGCTGTATGATGGTACAACATGCAATGTGTGGGTCTCATGAGCAATAAAACGAGCTGAAATGTTGTTTGTGTTGATCTCTATTCCCTTTGTATTTAACGGTTCCGGAACTCTTGGAACCGAGGTGATGCAAAACTTTTTTTGATGTGTGTATAATAAACTAGCAGAAGTACCCGTTCTTCGAACGGTGTTCGTTGTTAACACCAGACATTATCAATTGAGCTACTGTTGCAATGGTTAGCGGTTTGTCATTCCTTCAAGTTTATCAGAACGAAGTTAGTTTTTTGGGAATATCACATACACGGTTAATTTAAGGCCCTTAAAATGTAGTTTTCGGAGACGCTTTATAGATTCCCGAATTTTGTGTCTCACACTGAGAAGCGCAACATATGCTTCGGTCGTCCTTCTAGGATAATTTTTATATTTCGCCCATTTTAGCATGTATAGAGAAGTTTTTCTCTATATCCACCCTTCTACTGTATGAAAAGTGCGGTGCAGTGTCATCCGTCCGGCTTCTGAATGCCTCACGATGAACAAAGAAGGCTTGGTCGAGAAACTGGTGGCCAAAGAAAGAAATTTTTTTAGAAAGAAATTGGGTTCCATCGAAGACAATGGGGAATACAGAAGACGGCATAACCATGAACTATATACTCATGTGGAGAAAATAAGTAACGTCATCCGGAAGAGAAGGATACCATTTTTTGGGCATGCGAAACGAATGAGCCCAGCGAGACTGACCAACCGCAACATAACTTACTTTCAGGAGAGGAAAACAAAATGGGCCTGGTTCATAGAACTGGATAAAGATCTGAAAGAAGTGGGGATTACACCAATAGACATTCAGGAGCGCCGCACTCGAAAGGAAAATTCAAGCTTGCAAAGGTTTCCAAGAAAAACCGAAGCTGAAAACGGGAAAGATTTGGACCCAGGAACGGAAGGACGTCCACCGAGAACGAATGCGGGCGTACTGGTCAAACATCAAAGCCAGTAGGAGACAGTGGGAATGACGCGGTCCATAGATGGCCTATACGAAATGAATGAATGAATGAATAATATGGGGATAGGTATATAATAGACCTGCCGTACCACACCCGCAGGTGTAAATCGCGTGAAAAAATCTAGAGTACCCCTTGATCCCCTTAAGCGCATTAAACGTATTGATGAATTTTACGGCTTAATTTGGTTCCGTGATAACCTTCTAGCCGTTTGCAAACTTTCACACTAATGTAATTAATGGAATTGCATTGCGTCTTACAGCAATAGATGGACCTCTATGAATCTGTTGCCATGGTTACTGGCTTGCATTTGTTCATTAGTTTATTAAATGAAGTTAGTTTTCTGCGAATATCTCAAAAACGGTTGGTCTTAGGGCCTTAAAACGTGGTTTTCGGGTATCCGAGTATTGCCTCTCACATTGAGGGGCTGAAAATGAGCTTTGCCTCGTCCTTCTACGCCTATTTTAGCATGTATTTTAAAGGGGTAGGCCATCTATTATGAGGGGTACGGAGAAGAGTTATACCTATGATAAGTGTCGTGCCTCTGATGGATATCTGTACCGAATTTTACGTTGAAACACCCAGCCGTTCTCGAGTTATAAGGGAACAAATTTTTCCACATACGAACAAACAAACAAACAAACAAACAAACAAACAAACAAACAGACAGACAAAAAAAAACGCCCGCATCCATCAAAAACAGTCTGAAACGCGTAAATAACTCAAATTTCCAGTAGAAATTCAGAAAAAAACAGACAAACTTTCATTTTTATATATATAGAGGTATACTGCACCGCTCGGTGTTGAACGTGTTTTATTGCACAAATTCAGGTTTCACTCGCTAACCGTTGGAGATATACGAAAAGTGATAAGGACTTTTCGGATAGAAAATTAAATGTTAAAGCTCATGTATGACATCAAAAGTTTGCTATTTCTTAGCGTTCCCATTTTATTTGAAATGGAATTATTAAATTTTGAAACCAAAGGGTGTAGTGACGTCACAAATGTCGGTTTTACTCGCTAACCGTTGGAGATACACGAAAAGTGATAAGGACCTTCTGGATAGGAAATTAAATTTCAAAGCTCGGATGTGCCATCAAAAGTTTCCTATTTCCTACCGTTCTCTTTTTATATGACATAGAAATTTGAAATTTTGAAACCAAAGGGTGTAGTGACGTCACTAAAATGGTCACCATTTTTTAATAGTACAAAATTTCGAAATCAAAAGCATCCTATATGTAAACCTGGTAAATCAGCTACATCCATGCAAAATTTCATTTAAATCGGACCAGTGGTTCTTGCGTTATTGAGTAACACACAGACAGACAGACACACACCATCTCATTTTTATATATTAGTATGATTAAATTAACAGAACAACAGAGCACGTGGGTTGAAACACGGTTGAGAAGTTGGCATAGAGTATAGGCCAAATCCCAGGCAAAGAGGAGTCAAAATTATGACCAAAGACAACCTACAATTTCTATAACTTCCCTGCACAAGTCGAGATGTCGGTCAATCTAGCATACACTTTCGTTCACTAGCTACTACAGACTTGATTGCTATGTGCTAAGCACCTTTGGATCATGACTTGTGACGTCACGTCCGGAATATTAGCCGATTATCTAGTTCACTACGGCTGAAAATGTTGCTTTGGGACACAGCTTAGTACTGAAGACACATTTTCTCTCAAAGGACAGTGTAAATAAGTAATTGTTTGGAATGAGACTTAGTGTGTGTGTGTGTGTGTGTGTGTGTGTGTGTGTGTGGGTGCGTGATTAGGCTAAATGATTTTAAATTTTATTAGTGTAAGTTATTATAGCAAATAAAGAACTAGTGTACTGAACTCGAATTCAGTTTGACTCAAGGCATTTTTGGAGCCGAGGATCGAACCGATTTGCGCACTGAATTAATGCAAGAAATAGAAATTAGGAATGGAACAATATTTTATTCACATAACTATTTTATGAGGTGAATGGAATATATTGATAAGTTTTTGGAAACTTTTGCAGCATTTTTAGAGAATGAAATTTGGAAATATTTCAGTGAATATTATTTTAACCAAGGGAGAGTCCAATTTTCAGACACTGGAATATCACCAAAGCTCAAGTTAGCAAGTCAAGGACCGATTTTTGTTCGCCGAGTCGACAGTAACAAAATCGTGCACTCGACATTTTGATAAGAGGCTAGAACAATGAGTTTTTCTTGATAACTCAGGAGCCAATCAGAAAGAACCACAAAAATATTGAGGGAATCGCTATTTAATTTTGATATATAAAGCGATATAAGCACTTCTATAGTTAGCGAAGACGAAATTATATTTTCATTACAAAACAGAATTAAATATTTATGAATAGAAGGAAAGATATGAGCGAATTACAGTTATAAGGACTGTGTTTGAGGCTAGTCCGCCATTTCAGACAGTAACGAGCGCGGCATTGGAGAGCGCAGAATTTGATTCCTTCACAGCGACAAGTACACTGTAGACCTGTGTTACTGATCGTCCGAGAAAAGCTGATATGCATAAGCGAGGTACGGCAAGGAGATAGACACTTGACCGAAGGAGACGCCACACTTGCCGAGGAACAGTAGGAGATCCCAGCAATGAAATAAAGCAGTAGTTTGACATTGGAAACGACAGATTACAATTCGCCGCTCACAAGAAGAATATTACATTATTGAACTAAATATACTACCACAGCATTGCGAGTAGCCCATTACACATTGACTGTTACAGTGAAGAATCCATAATAAGGAATAGTTATCAATCTACAATGATGATAAAGAATTCAGGTCAGGGGGGAAGTTCGCAATCTGAAAATATTATGAAGATAGAGATGCTACACTAAATCCATGGAGGGAAGTTAATCTACATTCACGGAGTGGAATTCAGAGTGGACCAGACAACAATGAGTTCATTATTCTACAATTGCAATACTAGCAACCAGTAATCTGAATTTACCAACAATGATAGTACAAAGATTTCCATTACCAACTTGGGAGATTTCAAGAATAGATATTCAATCTACGATGATGAAGAAATGCGACCAGAGACCAGCCGTTCGAGAGTTCGTTCGACCAGGGTACGAGGTTCCAGATTGTTTATCGAGAAGCACGAAGACCTGTTGGCGCGACCCGAGGCCACGCAGCCAGGTGTCCTTTATATAGAAACTGACCATCTTTTCATTTCGCAATCGACATGCGGTAGTGCTTCTGGTTAGATACTAGAACTCACTTAGTCTCAACTTCACCGTTCACGCTCGAGATCCGAGATTCTCATCCTACCTCTTATGTTTTATATGATTGTTTGCTAGTAAATGTGTAACTAGTTAGTAGTGCTATTCCGTGACCGATATGCGCCAAGGATTTCCTAGTTATTCACCTAGTAGGGAAGTGTTGGTTTATCTGGCTGGGTATCAACGTCCTTACAATCCTTTCCATCTCAGCGGCTTTAGGTGGTGGCTATGCGAGATTCGGGCACAGTACTCTGTGCCAGATTTGTTATCTTAAGATTGAAAATCCACAGCCTGCTTTCAGTCGACCGACCGGGTCAGGGAAGGGAATGAATGAAGCCCCCATCTAGCGGCGAGGATATGAATTGTGCTTGAGTGACGAAGCCTGTCGAACTCCCCTGGCGCAATGATTAAATGAATGACAGATGAAATGAAATGGTAGTGAAGAGTGTTGCTGGAATTAAATTGTGACAGGGAAAACCGGAATTCCCGGAAAAAACCTGTCTGCCTCTGCTTTGTTCAGCAAAAATCTCACATGGCGTGACCGGGATTTGAACCACGGCCCCAGCGGTGAGAGACCACGGGGGCTTCACTTGTTATATTACAGACCCTAAAAACGCAACAATATTATTATTTATATCTATTCTATAGGCGCCAATCCCCGCTTAAAATAACGAAGAGAATTAATGATGATAAGAAAAGCTATAAGGAATGGGCATTATCGCTGCGATCATGTTCGAAATATAACTTTATATGTTGTTCCTTCTGCTTACAGATTTTTCTACACACTGAATAAAGATCAAATATAAAAAGAACATCTACACATTGCCATGGAAGGAAGCAGGAGATGACATCGGGCAGGGTGCTCCCGTTGGCCATCAAATCCAACACTGCAGTTTCGATATCGGTACGGTGGAATTGTACTCACTTGCTTTTAAATAGGACAACCTCATATCAGTAGGTTTCCTGGACCGTTATATCATCACCATTTGGACAAACTCTTAAGTCACAGCTGTAAAAGCTACAAGATTGTAATTCACAATGAAATTTAGAGTAGCATCACATCTTACAAACACGCAATGTAACACTTTAGTTTTAATCAATGTGCTGTTCTTTGCTGAAATACAGACCACTAAGTTACATGTGCTGAATGAAGTGTGTCACCTGAACAACTGTCTGCAGAAAATAGTCAATCGTTACACCGATCAAGATCAGCATCTGCTGATATGTACGTCAAACTCAAGGACATTACCATGGGAGAATTCCTTGCTTGATCAGTGTCTTCAACAATATTACTCCAATATAAATCATACAGGTGTAGTCTCTTACTGCAGACACGATGAGTTGCCAAGACATGAAAGAGAACATATAGACAATATCTTGATTGTGTTGCAAGGAAGTGAACAAAGTGATCAAGTTTTCTCACAGATTCAAACATTAGACCAAACCTATGCTTTGAGTGCCAGTGTTCGATTTATAGTTGTAATTGACGGAGCTAATAAGGCCAAGGATGAACGAATTATGGTACATCGTGTTGTGGATAGCCTTTGGAAGATGTATGCATTGCATATTTTGGTACTTATCTCATCACCGGTATCAAACACTGCCGTTACCTCCATGAATCTGTACACTTGGTTTCCTTTCAGTGATTCAGGACAGTGTGGAAGGAATACCAAGGATGTGGTTGTTATAGATAGGTGGCTGATGGAAGGAGAAGGTTATTTTGAGCATAATGCTGAACTTTTTCCGAAAAAAGTTCCAAATAAATGTAATAACTGCCAAATTACTGCTGTAGTGATTGGACATATACCATATATTTATATGCAGCAGTTCAATTCCTCAGAGAACGAGCGATTAAAAAATATGACTGGATTCGAGGTGGATCTCACATTAGAAGTGACAAATAGATATGGCCTTCGATTACATATTATGTTTCCTTCTCACACCTTGACAGTTTACGGAAAAGTGGGAGGACGTTTGGACAATGGAAGTTGGGTCGGAGCTTTTGGAGATGTGGTTAATGGTCATGCTGATTTAACATTTGGTGGTCGTAAGCCAAATGCCGAGAAGTGGGAAGCAATGGACATGACTGTGCCACATGTAAGGGATGGTCTCTTGTGGTTTGTTCCGAGGGCTGAACGAATTCCCAGTTGGAAGGCACTCATCCTCATATTCAGCTCCCAGATCTGGATGTTGCTTCTACCTTCCTGCATACTGACATCAATTGTTATTTATCTACTCTCCACTAATGACGGCATTGCTCTCTCTGCTCTAAATGCATGGTCTATATTGATTGGCATATCGTTAAATCATCAACCAATTCATTCCATATCACGTTTTGTATTTGCTGTTTGGGTGTTCTCTTGTTTGTTGATCAATTCAGCATTTCAGTCCAAGTTAATTGGGGTCCTCACCAACCTGGGGTATGAGAATCAAATTCTAAATCTAGAGGACTTAGCAAAATCGAAACTACATTATGCCACCATGCCATTTCTCGTCGTGGGGTTGGAACCCGGAGATGATGATGCTATACCTAGTAGGATATTTAAAAAACTTGAGTATTTCCATTTTTGGCAGCTCTTTCAGATTATAAGACATGAAAACATTGATTTTTTTTGAGGATGACGTTTTAATAAAGACGATTAAAAATGAAAACAATTATGCAATATACTGTGGCCTTGCTACCGCCCTTAGTTTATTGCCAAACAGGACGAAAGATAAACCACTCATACCCTTAGAACATTCGGGAATCATGTACGATGTCGCCATGTTTCTTAGAATAAACAGCCCGTATACAGATAAGTTCAATACTGTATTGACAAGAATAAGAGAAAGTGGGTTGTTGTATAAATGGTGGTCTAAGTGGATAAAAGAAGAAACGTTTATAGATATCAAGAAGAGAGAGATTATTGAAAGAGAACATGATGTAGTGTTAACACTCGATCATTTGCAAGGATCCTTTGTTATTTTAACCATTGGCATTATTATTTCGACAGTTGTATTCCTGATGGAAATTATTTATGGCAGATGCTTCTCTCGGAAGAAGACAAGAATTACGTTAAAAGTGTGACTATGCACTACTGTAATGACCAGACTGAAAGGAACGTTTTATTAACACCGCGATAGTTGAGTGATTCAACTAATGACAGTCGATTGGCTCGCACAAGTTTGTAGTAAGTGACTGAATTATTGTTCACCGTTCCCGCACACTTTTTCTCTGCTTCTATTACTGGAACCACTTTACCTATTTGTTCACTTGAGCTATCACAATCTAAGTGAAAATAGTACGTAATATAGATATCTACCTGCTGTTGAACTTCAATTGGATCAATCAGTATTTGGGAAGCATCATATTATTGTAGATAGTGTACTGTAACCCATAAAGGATTATGTTCAAAACTTGAGAAAAATAAGAAGCCTTCAATATGAATTGACATTCTTTGTTCCAATCGATCAGTCTCTTAATTGGAACCACCCAATGTCGTAATTAAATAAATTATTACATAAAAAACTGACACACCAAGGTTGGTTGACTGACTATCCTAGCCACTTGCACTGAAAGAATATGTATGTAGGTACACTCTTTGGCCACAACATTATGACCACTGACCACCGCGTGATTGCTTGCCGCCTGGTGAGTTTGGAGGCACGTGATACGGTACGGAACATATTTAAGAATGAGGAAACAATTTAGTACCAATGCGTGATGAAAATGGGGGAAACGCACTATCTACGTGACTTTGTTAAAGGTCTGAGTGTTATGGCTCGGCGGTTGGAAACGAGCATCTCGGAAACGGCAAGGCTGGTTGGCTCTCTGCGTGCTACTGTCGTGAGCATCCATGGAAGGGGTTGAAATACGGTGAAACCACGAGTAGCCGACAAGGTGTTGGGTTTCTAACAATCGTGGTGTTCAGAGTCTAGCCCGCACAATAGGCGGCGACGCCACAGAGCAAATCTGGTACAGGCACAAGTGTTTCAGAGCACACCATTCGGCGTACGTTGTTGAATATGCAGCTCCGCAACAGGCTACTCCTAGTCTACGTGTCTCCATGTTCACCCAAAGATATCTTCAATTACGACTGCACTGGAGACGGTATCATCAAGTTTGGTCCGTGGATCTTAATGTTTGCCTGGTCCAATGAATCACGTTTCCGGTTACACCAGGTTGATGGTCGTGTCCGAATTTGCCTTCTTCTAGGCGAACGACTACTCGGAACAAGCACCGGTCCACGGGGGAGCGTTATGCTATGAGGGACATTCACCAGGGCTTCCATGAGACTTGTGGTATTATTTAAGATCATCAAGAAACTGCGGACTACTTGAAAATGATAGCAGGCCACTTGGCAAGCGATCATAATATTTTGGCTGTGAGTGTAATGTATGTGTATAATTATACGGAACTTTCACAAGAAAAATAAAACAACGGATATAAAGGCGTTAGTAATATTGACAACATACTACCTACCGTCAGAGTTTGGAAATGTAATAATGCTGTATATATTCTGCAAAATATTGCAGCTCATCACGAACTGAATATCAGGTTTGGTCATTCTTTGTTCAGAGTGTGTACTAGAAGTTCTATAAATGGTATAAAATAATGTTTCGTGTTTTGGTTTAAATGTGATCGCAAGCAGAAAACGTCATCACTTTGCTCATAACCATGGTTGTACACCGCGGTAGTTAACTGCATTAAATATTAAATTGCAAAGAATAAAGTGTTTAAATCATTTTTATACTTTACCCCTTCCATTAAATAACTGATGGGGGATATGTGAATGTCATATTGTTCACTTACGCTCAGTTATACAGGGTGTAACTAAATATGTGGGAAAGCTCCAGGGATTCGATAGAGGACCTGACAACAAGCAAAATATGTCCTGTAAACATTTGGTGTATTTGCTTTCGTTTTCGTGTAACAAGCATTGCTTGTGGTGTGCATAACACAGACAACTTCACTGTGCAGGTTGGTCATTTGTGTTAATAAAGTATACGTTACTACTTACAGTTCTCTACAGAAGGTGCTGTAATGCAGGCGCATCATTGACTGCCTCACACGCTCCCATATTCCCGGCGTCTGTCGTATCCCTTGACATCCTTTATCTATTCGCTGACGCAGCTTGTCCGCGTTATGAATATGTGTGGCATACACGATGGCCTCTAAATGACCCCATTAGAAGAATTCTAATAGGATGAGATCAGGAGAACGAGAAGGCCACGGTGTCGGTCCCTGACGCCCTATCAATTTGTTTGGACTTGAATAGCGACGAAATGTACAAGTGGCCTGTGTACCCTCCACAAATGACCAACTATCACCGTGCCGCGTCTGTGTTACGCACACCACAAACAAAGCTTGTTACACGACAACGAGAGAGAATACACCATATGTATACAGGTCAGGTCCTCTATCGAATGCCCGGAGCTTTCTCACATATGTATTTACACCCTGTATAGTCAGGGCAAAAGCTCAAATTAAACTTCAAGCTGAGCTTATGATGGTGTTATGGGAGGTCAAGCTTCACAGTTTACAAAATTGAAATTAAACTAAGCAGAGCTCTTCTCCAGTATATATATTGAACCACGTGAATCCACGATTTACGGCTTGGTTCTAACTCGTTAGAATTCGGCGTGGCTGATGAACATAGGCTCTTGAGTGAAGCTTCATACGGAAGGTTTCCTTTATAACTTCAATAATTGTATTTAGAATTCAAATTAATTATAGCATAAATTAAAAAGTTTATTTTTAATTTATGCTGTTTGTATCCAGCCTTGACAGTCTACCGGTATATAATGCTTTTGATGAATGTTTTTGAGAAGGGTATAAAAACCATGTTAGGTGGCGCATTAATATCCAAAAATTATCTGTGTAAATGAGCCCAGAGATATGGTGTAGTGAGCTACACTGCCTTCCATTGTAGCATCCAAGGCTCCAGCAGTCAGATCCTAAATATATCTTATCAACGCTCCTACACAATGACTTGTTTAGTGGCGTGCACTCGATGATGTTTAAAGAGACAGAATCCACACTCGTGAGGCTTTCTCTTGTCCCTTTGTCGCTGTCTGATGGACTATTAATTGATACGATACCAGAATCACTGTAAGACGATTAATTTGCTCAAATGGTTTTCCCGGTATTCCTGAGAGGGAAGTTGATAATATTTATTTCCACCAGAGTGAGCCATGATAGTAGAGACATATTCTGGCTCTTAAGAGATGTTCCGCTCAACATATAAACGTTCTTTGTGTTCGTAAATTTGCTTGACCGAATTTATTATATTGATGTCAGTGTCTAAAGTCAATTTATAAGGTAAAATATGTATTTATTGCAATAAATATTGTTAATAGACGTACATATTTGGAGTTAATTCGGACATGTTGGTTCTTTTTGTCAACTAGAGGTCTATTTCAGGATCATCAAACCCCTTCCTCCTTCAAAGACAAATTGTATGTGAATTGCAGCAGGTTTTTAATAGAACTTCTATAGGCACACAACAAGTTCAATTTCTGGTAGTTCCAACTTTGGCTACTAGACGCCACTGTCATCGACACCTAGCGTCGAACGTTGAAACTTGATAGAGCGTATATAACCACTACCAATTGCAGTGGTGGGTCTTTAACATGCCATAGATGTAAGACATGTGCTCGATGGCTTTACTTCACCTCCGAAGGAGGGCATACTAAAGGATTTTAATGTTCTTAATAGTCCGACGACTTCGGCCGGGTTTGAACCCGCGATCTTGGGAATAGCAGTTCAGCATGCTACCGACTACGCCATCGAAGCCGCCTAAGACAAATGCCTCCTCGTAGAACAAATTCTACAGGAACCCGTATCCGTGGTCGTAGGAAATGTCTTGTTGGTTTCCACCTGCTTGATGGAAACCTTAAACAATCCCACGGCCACAACAACTAATAGGTCATGTGCCATTGAGGCCCTTTCCCAATGTCAAGGTACGAGTCGCGACTTGTTAGAAACCTCTCAGTGGAATATATCATTAATATTACACAGTTTTGTGTGCAAAAACAGAATAAGGAACACTTTGATATCTCTATTAACACTGGTTAAGGTAAGATCCAGTCCCAGCCACTGATGTGGATTTCTTTAGTCTTTAGGACATGGTGTTCATGTAGCCCCGAGTACTTGGGTGTGAGTAGGATTTGTCTGATAACCTGTGTCATTGTCATGGCTGGATTAGTGTATGTATTTGTAATTGAGATGAGGGTTGGGAAGGAGGCCACAGAGGTCTTTTCGTAACTTGAAATATTCTCTTAGAGTTATAACATTAATTTATCGTCATAACTTTTAAGTATTATTAACCATCTTGTGTTACGTTGCTTCGCTTTATCAACTTGCTGTTATTTGTTCATTTAACGATTTATGCTTCTTATTTAGATCACTTTATGGACAGAGAAACCTAATTAATCATCCATAATGAGCATTAAGATTAGATATCATGTCTTGCATTATCCCTAAAATTCGCGTATTATTTTCTATTTTAACAAACATCCTACCGCAAGAGCAGTTCTCCCGTGTTGATGAATCTATGCTTGATTGAGTTTTTAATATGTAGATTCTCTCATAACACGCTTCATAGTAATAATGTATTTGGTTTGATGGCCTTTTAACTACTGCGGCTTTTAGAGACGCCGGGATGCCGGAATTTTGCCCCAAGAGGATATTTTTCTTGCCAGTAAATCTACTGACACGATGCCCTTGCATTTGCGCATCTTCAAATGCCAACTCACTGCACCAGTATTCGATCCTGCAACTTTGGGCGCAACGGACGTTACCGCTGAGCAACTCTAGCACGCTGCAGTCTTCAGTGATCTGTCGCACCGGAGACCCGGGTATGCAGCCCTGGTCTGCCAAGAGATTAACTTCTGGTCTGAGGACAGGAACGGGATACACTCAGTCTTGTGAGGGAAAACTGAGGGGATGTGGGTTCAATTCCCACCTCAGTTATCCTGGGAGTGTTTTCCTACTTCTATTCCAGGCAAATGCCGGGATGGTACATCAAATAAGGCCACGGCCACCTCCTACCCAAACCCTTGCTCCAATTACAATTTGCACGCACAGGTACAGATTTCACAATGCCACAGGTTATCGGGGTGATTTCACACACACACCTAAGTACACGAGACTACATGACCACGTTGCCGGAAAGCCTCAAAATGCTGACACCTGCAGGCCAAATGAAGGATTATATATCAATGCTTTCTGACTGATGGTTGAGGTTTGTCACGGCTTGTTTAGGTCACATTCTGATCACTATCTGCGATGTGTCATTTATATTTGTTTATCGAGAAGCTATTGAGATTTCTATTTTTACTTTATGACCAACAAAATAAATGCTTAAGACTGAACTACTTAGATACTTATCATTCTGAATGTATATCATATTTTATAGGCGGAGAGAGATGGGTGATTTAATACGAGAAATTCAGTGTTTCAACATCTAAACGTTCCATTATCTTACGTTGGTATCAGAGAGTATCGTACTTCTTATCAGCGCCATGCGATTACTGATGATGTACCTGTATTATTATTATTCCTAGACACAGAGAACACTTATTGAAAACGCGACCCGTGTTTGGATTTTATACGTGAATTTATTGAATTCCTTGCGATTATCTGGATGGTATGACTGCTCTTGAGAAATTGATGAAAATCAAATCTATATTCACGGGGTCTTTATTTCTTTTGTGGCAGTTTCTATAACAGCGAGGAAGAATATTGTCAAGAAGGGACTGATTCTTATCCTAATAATCACAATACAAACAAATATGTTTCGATCTAGGGAACTGTATTGTGTCTTATTCAGAGTTTACCACATGTGAAAGTGTGTGCAAGTCATAGGCCCTGACGTTACGTTGGTAGCCCGGTAAGGCAATTCATGGTGAGTACATATTATGTATTGTGTTTTTAAATGTAGAGGTTAAAGAAATTAAATTTACCGTCTTGGAGTATTGAAATTCGATCAAGAAATTGAGTGTAAGGCACTTACATAGTAACTTAATCATCAATCCCCAAGATTTGTTACAGTGCTCTTTTAGGTAACATTACTAGGCTGTGGCTGCCTCATATCTTGTAGAACGATTATACGCATTTCCTGAAAATCACTTATACGAATATCAAAATGTAGAAATTGTTGACATAATCTTTTTTAATCCAACTTTCCTCTAGAAGGAAAGAGATGGCCCGGCAGAAGGAGAATTTCCTCGCTCGACAACCTTAGAAACTGGTTCAATAAAAGCTCTGAAGAATTGTTCCGAATTACCACAGATAAAGCCAGAATAGCCATGCTGATCGCCAGCGTCCGAAACGGACAGGCACGCTAAGAAGGAGAAGAAGCTGTCCTCAACTGTTGCCCTCATTCTCCCACTCTTATAGGAATGCATTTACATTTCCTTTTAAATTACATTTTGAACAAATTGATTCATATTCACATCAGAAGGGCTATATTTAGCTTTCGCACAAAACCGTAAAAAACTTAATTTTTTTAATTTCCCCACATTGCAAATAATACAATAATGCTCAATTACGAGTAGCAGATGTATTCTTGATTGAGGTGCAATTTGTGGCTGAAGGCTTAATATGCACTAAAAGGTAAATATTAAAATATTCGTATGGCCATGGGAGATTTGAGTGTAACAGCGAATATCAGTTAAAATCGAGGGAAGATTTTGAGTAATGATTAGAATTTTGAAATTTAAGAATGTTTTCTCTGGCAGCAATAGTGGGTGTATCTCCTTGGAAATGTTTATGATGATGATGACAATTGTTGTTTTAAGTGTCCAAACGCCTGGGTTATCGGCCCTTAATAGTCTGGGTGACAGCGAAAATAACAATGAGACGGAAACCATGATGATGGAAAATACTGACAAAAGATTGAAAAGACACACAAAATGTAATTTAGAGTGGAACACACTGACAAAATGGAATTCAGACGGAAAATGCTCAAAAAAGTTGATTGATAACACGAACAAAATGCAGGTTAGAGTACACAAAATTTGACAATGTGCAATTTAGATTCAAAATACTCACAAAATGCAATTTGGATTAAAATACTTACAAAATGCAATTTGGATTGGTAATACTTACAAAATGCAATTTAAATTGAAAATACTTACAAAATGTAATTTAGATTGACAATAATTACAAAATGTAATTGAGATTGTCTCCCACAAATCCAACCCCTCGTCCTCGTCGTGGGAGATGGGCAACGTAATGAAGTATGGGATTGCCTGTAGGGGTGTAGTACAGTGGGGACTTAGTGTGCCTCAAGACCGCTACGGTAGCTGTGAAGGCCCTACAGGAACCCTGAAGAAATTACGGCTAACGGGGCTCTGGTGAAACAACTGCTGCCTTGTAGTTTGGAGTTGGTTCTTCAAAGGCTAAGGGAAGAAACCCTGACAGAAAATCAGCCTGGTGCCTCAGGCCTAAGGTGGCAGTCCCTCCAAGGCACTCGGAGGCAGTGGGTTAATCACTCGCTCCTCTTAAATAAACTGATTACTGAAACTGAAGCGAAATTACAAAACCGGACGGATAACCTGATGACGACTTTTGGCATGAAGAGGACTACGAAAATCGGTTTCTGGAATGTGAGGACCTTGATGGAGAAAACCAGACTGAAACAAGTGACACGGGAGATGAAGAACTATGGGCTGGATATCCTAGGATTGAGTGGGTGAGGTGGCCAGGATTTTGTGAAATACAGACAACAGATGGAATTACATTTCTCTATTCTGGGGGCGATGAGGAAGAACACAGGGATGGAGTGGGGTTGCTGCTCAACAGAAATGCAAAGAGGAGCCTTATGGAGTGGAAGCCAATTTCTAGCAGGCTCATGTTTGCTAGGTTCAAGACAAAGATCAGGAATGTGATCATCATCCAATGCTATGCGCCTACAGAACAATCGGAGCCGGAGAAGAAGGAAGAATTCTACCAAATGCTGCGAGATGCCACAAGACAAACAAGTAAGAAGGACATTCTCATTGTTATGGGAGACTTCAACGCGAAGGTGGGATCAAACAATGAGGGGCTGGAGCAGATCATGGGTAAACATGGCCTTGGTGAGATGAATAACAATGGGTAGAAATTTACGGAATATTGCGCCAGTTAGGATTTCGTGATGGGTGGCACGGTGTTTCCTCATAGGCGGTGCCACAAGGTCACCTGGGTGTCTCCTGATCTAGTCACAGAAAATCAAATTGATCACATCGCGGTGAGCAGGAGGTTCAGAACAAGCTTGGAAGATGTTAGGAACAAGAGAGGAGCGGATGTTGGTAGTGACCATCATCTTGTGGTTGCCAACTTCCGCATGAAGTACGTGGCAGTCCGCCGAAATTTTATCACTCAGCACAACAAGTTTGATGTGGGCAAGCTTAAGAACCAGCAGAGATTGGACCAATTTAAACTGGAGCTTAGAAATAAATTCCAGGTGTTGGACTCCGAGACAGAGAAGGATGTGGAGACTGTGTGGAGCGAGGTAAAGAATATCTTCGTGGAAACCAGTGAGATGCAGCTCGGGTACAAGAACTACCTGCGGAAAGAATGGATATCCGATCAGACCTGGGACAAGATAAATTATAGAAAGGAGATTAAAGCCAAGCTCAACACCTGCAAGACTAGGCAGCAGAAGGCTCTCACACAAGCAGAGTATTCAACATCAAACAGGGAGGTAAAGAGGAGTGTGCGGAAGGATCATAGGAGGTGGATTGATGAGCAGGCGGTGAAAGCAGAAGAAGCGGCAGGAAGGGGGGACGTTAAGGAGCTCTATGGCATCACAAAGATGCTTTCGAAGAAAGGTTTTAATAAAACTAGGCCTGTGAAGAGCAAGACGGGCGAGATCCTCACGACGTGTGAACAGCAGCCGACTAGATGGAGAGAACACTTTGCGGAGGTTCTTAATAGAGATAGAGGACCAGAAAGTAAGCAGCGAGGAGAAGATGAAGAGGAAGCAGAAAGTGACCCGGACATCAGCCTTAACTCCACAACTCAGGGCGAAATACGGACAGCTTTGAAGCAGATGAAGTGCGGGAAGGCACCAGGTCTGGATAATATCCCAGCGGAAGTATTGAAAGCAGACCTGGATATCACGATCAATCTGCTGCACCCGCTGTTGGAGAAGATCTGGAAGGAGGAGAAAATACCGACCGACTGGAAGAAGGGGTTGATCGTCAAGTTACCGAAGAAAGGGGACACCACAAACTGTAACAACTGGAGGGGAATCACCTTGCTGTCCATTCCAAGCAAAGTACTGGCGAGAGTCATCCTGAATCGTATAAAAGACTGCGTAGAAAAAAGGCTTCGGAAGGAACAGGCTGGATTTCGACAACATCGCAGCTGTGTGGATCTCATCAACACCCTCCGAATCATCCTGGAGCAGAGTGTAGAGTGGCGGAATACCCTTTACCTCACATTTGTCGAATTCGAGAAAGCTTTCGACTCCGTAAATCAAAGAATCATGTGGCAGACCCTCGAGGAATATAAAATTCCAACAAAGATCATCAGAATCATGGAAGAGATGTACGAAGGGTATGAGTGCCAGGTTCTACACGAAGGCAAATTAACAGAAAAGATAAAGGTCAGTTTCGGAGTGAGACAGGGGTGTGTCCTTTCCCCCCACTCTGTTCCTGTTGGTCCTGGATAGTGAGATGAAGAAGGTAATGGGAGGACGGAAGAGGGGTATTCAATGGGGTATAAATGACAGGCTTGAAGATCTGGATTTCGCGAACGACATTTGTCTTATGGCACAACCGTACCGAGACATAGAAGTTAGCTGGGGAGGTTGCAGAGAGAAGCAGAACGTGCGGGACTGATGATCAACACCAACAAGACCAAAGAGATGAGGATAAATTCTGACGTCACGACTAGCTTGACAGTCAACGGAAAGGAAATTGAGCGAGTTGAGTCCTTCCTCTACCTTGGGAGTATAGTCACAAATTATGGGGGAGCAGAGGAAGATGTTCGAAGCCGTATCAGGAAGGCAAATGGTGCCTTTGTCCAGCTCTACCCCATCTGGAGAAATAGAAACATTTCCAGGAAGACCAAGCTCCTCCTTTTCAATAGCAACGTAAAGTCGCTTCTTCTCTATGGCTGTGAAACATGGAAAGTCACAAAACCGATCAACAACCAGCTACAGGTGTTCATTAACAGATGTCTGCGTCGCATCATGAATGTGAGGTGGCCGGACATAATCTCAATTGAAGATCTTTGGACCATCACCAATCAACAACCAATTAGCATCCAGATCAAGGAGAGGAAATGGCGCTGGATCGGTCACACACTAAGGAAGCCGGACGGAGCTGTTGAGAGGGCGGCGCTAGACTGGAATCCTCAAGGTGCCAGGAAGCGAGGTCGACCTAAGAAGACCTGGAAGAGGACGATCGAAAATGAAATTGCAGAGGTGGACAAAAACTGGAGTCAAGTGAAGAGAATGGCCAGGAACCGTACTGCGTGGAGAAATTTCGCCAAGGCCCTATGCTCCGGAAGGAGCGGCAGGAATTAAGTAAGTAAGTAAGTAATTGAGATTCAAAATACTTATAAAATGCAATTTGGATTGACAATAATTACAAAATGTAACTGAGATCCAAAATACTCACAAAATGCATTTGAGATTCAAAATACTTACAAAATGCCCAACCTACAAAATATAATATATATTGCAAATACTTGCAAAATGCGGTCTAGGTTGAAAATTGTTACAAAATGCATTTGACATTCAAAATACTCACAAAAATGGCGCCCCTAGGCTACATTCAAAGACTTAGTAAGAAGCAATTTATATTGTTAATCTGGATATATTTATAATTGCAGTCCAAGATGTACGATGCCCCCAGTACTATAATTAATATTGCCATTTCAACTCAATAAGCAACAATTCCTGCTTTATTCCTGCCTATTTTAGCTTAGGGCGTCACCAACTTGTGGGCTGGGAGAGCACGAGACCCCTAAATTATTTGGGATCGTGATATAAACTTACCATAAAACACTGTAACTCAAATACTTAACAATCCTACCATCACTCACTTCTGATGGTTATTCTCAACTGAGCCTTTATTATGGAGCACAGTAATGTCTGTTATAAACTCTTTCCTCACAAAATCCCTAGTAGTGCAGCTGTACCAGTTCTGCGCCACTCGTTTTATTGGTACCCTATGGACTACTTATCTAACCTTATCGGGGGGTGAAATAGTGTTTTTATAATTACAAATGATCTTGTCGACTTCGTCGTTATGCTTGGGTCCAACGTTATGCGTTACGGAGACGGAAGTGACGTCATGCAGCCGCGCGGGGAGCGAGTGCGTGACGTCATGCAGCCACGCGGGAAGCAGAAGCTACTAATGGTTATTGGAGTCAGTTGAAATAGTCCAGGGGCGTCGAGCAACCTGGGGCTTTGAGCGAAGCGAACACAAGAATACAGGGTGACTTCTAAAGAGATATACAAGATGCCATATAAGAATACAGGGTGCCTCCTAAAGAGGTGTGCAGGATGTCAGAGCAAAATACAGTACAAGATGCCAGATAACAATTCAGGGTGACTCCTAAAGAGATATACAAGATGTCAGATAAGAATACGAGGTGACTCTTAGAGAGGTGTACAGAATGGCAGAGAAGGATACAGGGCGACTCCTAAAGAGGTGCTCAAGATGTCAGACAAGAATACAGGGTGCCTCCTAAAGAGGTGTGCAGGATGTCAGAGCAAAATACAGTACAAGATGCCAGATAAGAATACAGGGTGACTCATAAAGAGATATACAAGATGCCAATTAAGAATACAAGGTGACTCTTAAAGAGGTGTACAAGATGGCAGTGAAGAATACAGGGTGACCCCTAAAGAGGTGCACAAGATGTCAGACAATATTACAGGGTGACTCCTAAAGAGGTGTACAAGATGTCACACAAGAATACAGGGCGACTCCTAAAGAGTTATACAAGATGCAAGATAAGAATACAAGGTGACTCTTAAAGCGGTGTACAAGATGGCAGAGAAGAATACAGAGTGATTCCGAAAGAGGTGCACAATATGTCAGACAAGAATACAGTGTGACTCCTAAAGAGGTGTACACGATGTCACACAAGAATACAGGGTGACTTCTAAAGAGATATACAAGATGTCATATATGAATACAGGGTGCCTCCTAAAGAGGTGTGCAGGATGTCAGAGCAAATTACAGGCTGACACTTAACGAGGTGTACAGTATGTTAGATTCAATTCAAATACAGGGTGACCCTTAAAGAGGTTTGCGAGATATCAGATTCAAATAATGGGTGACTCTTAAAGAGTTGTAAAAGGAGCCTTTCTAACATGTGTAGCATTCGTAGCATGCGTCATTTGAAACGATATAACGTCTAGTCTTTCAGACTGACTGTTATTTCTTTGTAAACACGTGCACTCACGGCTCTTGTAAGATGGCGGACTTTTAAATTATTGTTTATCGATTATTTTACTCATATTTAACCAAAGGACCCAAAACTAGTAGGTCATTGGCACAAGATTCTTGGGAAATAATAATTGTAGAAAGATATTTATTTATTTATTTATTTATTTATTTATTTATTTATGTATTGCCACAACAGGGCAGTGCCCCAATTACAGTAGCAAACAATTAAACAATAGTTTACACACAGGTAATACATGAAAATACATAAAAAATACATTGGAATACAAAATAAAAATTGAATACTAACAGGTAGTTCCGTGAAGAAATATACAGCCTATTTTCATATATCCTACTCATGTTAATTGCCTCTATCTACATACAAAATTTCAGTTTGAAGTTTGTGATTGATTCGTAGATATTGAGAACCGTCTAGATATTTCAGATGGTCACCAGGTTCGATTTTAATTTATGTGCTATTACATTAAGATTATTGTGTACGTGTGGTATTCAAACTTCAATCGCACTGTATGCAGTGGAATGCCTAACAAACCGCGAAGCTGGCCCGGTCGAAAGACTTGAAGTTAAGGAAATAAAGATCATTATGAAAATTCTTGGTCCTAAGTTCAAAGATGGAGCTTACAAACTCTGGAGTAATTCAGAAGTATACTCCCACACCGAAAAGATCTCAAGTGTAATCCGAAAACGGAGGATAACATTCTATGCCCACCTCTTCAGAATGCCAGTCAGTAGATTATCCAACCGTCTATTATAATACTTCCGAGGTTTAATGGTGATGCCTCCTTGGCTGGTGGAAGTGGATAAGAACTTGTTAAAGTTGGACATTTCCGAATCAGATATCTTGCTCAGAACCCCATTGAAACAAAAACTCTGTCAGGTTCATCATGAGGATGTAAAACCCAGCAAGAGATATGTTCACTCGGATGAAGGGAAGAAATCCCATTCCGAAAGTATGAAGACGTGGTGGGCTAACAAGAAGAAAAACAGTTGAGATCTCGCGGTCCCTAGTGGCCACAACGATAAAAGTAAAAGTAATTAAATATATTTTATGGATATCTCTTGTTTTTCTTAATTAATATCCCCCTCCTGCCACTTCTAATCCAATAATCGTTAACCTTTGGCAATCTCCGGCTATGTCTGGAAAGAGATGCCTTAAATAATGCGCTCTATTTGTGGTTTGTATACTGAGTGTCATAATAATACAGTGCTACCAACCAATGTTGAGGTAATAGTTATGTTGGGTAAGGAGTTCGAACCCTTCCTTAAACAGAAAATTTGAACTAATATCAAACGCCTTAACCGCTCGGCCAACCCGACAATCTCTCTCTATATAAAAATGAAAGTTTGTCTGTTTTTTCCGAATTTCCACGGAAGTTTGAGTTATTAACGCGTTTCAGACTGGTTTATGACGGTTGCGCGCAAAAACAAAATTTTTGTCTCTCTGTCTGTCCGTCTGTCTGTCTGTCTGTGTACAACTTTGCACGCGCATCAATCGAGAACGGCTGAGTCGATCAACGTAAAATTTGGTACAGATGTCCATCAGAGGCACGAAAGTACTCATTGATGTTACTCTTCTCCATACTTCTCATAAAAGAGGGCCTACCCCCTTAAAATGCGTGCTGAAATGGGCGTAGAAAGACGAGACAAAGCTCATTTTCAGCGCCTCAATGTGAGAAACAAAACTCGGGAGCCCTGCGGGCCCCGAAAACCACATTTTATGGTCCCAAAACCAACAGTTTTTCAGATATACCCAAAAAACTAATTTCTTTTATCAAGCTATTGAAGGAATGCAAGCCGGTTACCATGGCAACACAATCTCAGAAGTCCATCTATTACTGTAAGACGCAATGCCATTCCATTTATAGCATTACTGTGAACGTTCGCAAACGGCTGTAAGGTTATCACGGAACCAACTTAAACTGTAAAATTCATCAATACGTATATAATGCGCTTAAGGGGGTCAAGGGGTACTCTTGAATTTTTTCACGTGATTTACACGGACGGGTGTGGTACTAAAGGTCTATTATATCCCTATCCCTATATTATTAAATTATTATTATGATTATTATTATATTACGGCGAACAAGGACGAGCAAAACTCATTTTCAGCCCCTCAGTGGCTCGGAGGCTACTACGTTTTAAGGCTCTAAAACCACCTTTCTGAGATATTCCCAGAAAATTAATTTAATTTCATAAACTAATAAAGCCCACCTCGTGGCGCAGTGGCTAGCATTGTTGGCTGTCACCCCCGCGGTACCGGGTTCGATCACTGGCTCTGCCAAAAATTTAAAAGTCTTGGTATGGTCTGGTACGGGGTCTCCCAGCCTCGTGATGCAAAATGGGAACCTGGCGGAAGCTATGGTAGGAGGAGGACTGGAAAGGAACTGGCCACCCTACCAAACGCAAACTCCGGCTCGGGATGACAGGTTAGTGATCTCTTGACTTAGTGAAGGGCTCTTATTCAGGTCGCCTACGTCCCTGGAGGGGATATGGCACTCTCATATTTTATAAACTAATAAATAGATGACGAATACAGAAGAAGACCAAATCAGGAGCTATGTAGATATACTGAGAAAATCACAGATGTGTCCAGGAAGAGACGTCAGGCTTTCTATGGACATGTCTCATGGATGAACCCAACAAGACTAACCAACCGGCTTCTCAACTACTGGGGGAAGAGAAAGAGCGTGACACCGTTGCTAACAGTTGTTAACAAGGATATCCAAGAACTGATGATAATGAAAAGTGATATTAGAAGCCGATCACATCTCAGAAAGATACTTAAACAGAAGAGTTTTCAGGACAGACCACCCTGTAAGAAAACCGGCATCATCTGGACAAAAGAGAGGAAGGAGAAACATAGCCAGAACATGCGCGAATATTAGGCAAAAATCTAGTCCCTCACCATGCTGAAAAGTTGAACGTCGTGGTCCTTAGCTGGCCCATCCGAAAGCAGAAGAAGAAGAAGAAGAAGAAACTAATGAATTAATGCAAGCCGGTAACCTTGACAACAGTGTCACAAGAGGTGACATCCAACTTTTTACCTATTTCTGTAAGAAGCAATGCCAGTCATTTTACTAAATTTCTGTTAAAGTTTGCAAATGGCTATAAGGTTATCATGGAATCAAACATAGACTGTAAAATTCAACAATGCGATTAAGGGGATCAAGGGGTACCCTAGAATTTTTACACGTGACCTACACGTGTGATATGCGATATGTTGTACAGAAGGTCTATTATATCTCCAAACAGCAACATTAATTTAAAAAAAAAACTGAATTGGAATAGTGTTTTTTGCAGTTTTGGGGAATTTGGGCCATTGGAGACTAAAAATCCCGAATTTTCATGCACCACAAGCCTTTATAATTTATTAAAGGGGCCTTCCTGGGTATGAGGACTTTCCACAACGGTGAGGGTCAGCTTTAATTTGACATATTTTGCGTTTTGTCTACAAGGTTTTCAATATTATTTTCACGTCTGGAAGTACACGTTAGGTGAATTTAATTTGAAAGCACATTTTAACTAATCATATTTTTGTCGACAAACGGGTTCATCGTAAATATGATTTTGTTTGATACTGTGTGATTGATATACCTTTATGTATATGTACGCCTATAATTCATGTTCGGGTGCTTGAAGCATCGTAAATATAGGTATTGTAACCATGAGTCAATACACCAATCATTTAGAAAACGCTTCAACGTACTTCTCATAGAAGGGTGGATATAAGGAAAAATTTTTCAAAATACATGCTAAAATAGGCTAAAAATAAAAAATTATCCTAGAAGGACGACCAAAGCATATGTTGCGCTTCTCAATGTGTGACACAAAACTAGGGAGTCTATAAATGGTCTCCGAAAACCACTTTTACAGCCCTTAAATTAACAGTGTCTGCGATATACCCAGAAAACTAACTTCATTCTGATAAACTTATGAAGGAATGACAAGCCCCTAACCATTGCAACAGTAGCTCAATTGATAACGTCTGGTTATTAATAACGAAGACCGTTCGAAGAGCGGATACTTCTGCTAGTAATTAATAATGTAGAATATAAAATTAAAATAGCATTATAAAGACATGTTGAGTGGGATATAAAACAAGTAAAACATTAAAGTGCCGAATATAGCCTTAAAATAGTAGTTTATAAAAAAGAAATAGGATCAAGGTGTGGAAAAGCTGATATAGTTGGTTTTCAGTCACAAACTAGAGTATTCGTTGGAAACACATTTATTGTTGCCTTAAAACTCTTTCTATATCGCATAGTATTAGGACCACCCTTGATGTATGGTAGTAAAATCCAGATAATTTCAAATATCTCAAATAAAAGCTATAGGTATAAGGATAACATAAATAATAAGTGGGGGTAAATAGGTGGTAACAATGACTGTAGAGATCTTATAAAAATCAAATAAGGTTTAAAGTATAGCACGCAATGCTAATTAGCTGTGTCATAAGTAGCAATAACAATTTAAAAAGTCCTTGTGTTTGTGAATTGTGCTATCAGCCTTGTGACCATTACCACGTGGCCACCTGTAAAAAGCGAGTGAAGTCCCTGGTAGACTTTTGTGCACAATAAACAATATACACAAATGCGGGGTACAAAGCGTATGAAACGTACGGTATAACTGAGCGATTACATCAGGTTGTTATTGTAACTGATTATTAAAGTGGAACATAAGATCCACAACATGTTCACATACTGTACCTTTCTGGCCGTATGGCTGCAATAAATTCTTATTTTCAAACATCCTTGTTAGAACTCTAATACACCAATACGGTCGGGTCGAAAGAAAACAAGAGTTGACCTAGAGAGGTCAACAGAAAAGAGCTTAGCACGAGTAAGTAAAGCAATGTCAGACTTGTGGTCTAGTGTTCGCCAAGTATCCAAGATGTAGATCCCTATAGGTAATAAGAGATCTCTAGTTATATGTGGAATCCGAACCTCTAAATGTAAAATTTTAATTTCAAGATCTATCATACATTAACCAAGAATATATTAAACTCTCTATGCTTAGTTAAGAGGTAAGGGACCTGACCACTGCCCCACCAAGCCTTTAGGTATAGTAAAAACCACGAAAATGTAGTTCTCAAACAGTTAACGTTTGAAATTAAACCCATGTCTATCCAGTCCGTCTCCAAGGCCTAGCGCTATGCATTAGCAAGCTGTCTATCGAGTTCGTAAATAGTTTGGTCTCCAGGGCATTATGCATTAGTAAGCTTTGCAATCTCTGTTGGTTCTGTAATTTGCATGAGTATTGGGAAATAGGGTACCGTGGCCATAAGTTAGGAACAATCCAAGCTTTTGCCTGGAGTGAATGTGTAAAGCAACTTTTCAGAGTGGCTGGCAACAAAAGTCCAGACCCGCCTCTTCTCGGTTTTGACCATCACTGGTTTGACCAGAAATAATTTACTCAGGGGAAACAGGCAAAAATGCTATCCACTACACCACTAGATAAATGTCAGTAGGTTTATTGGAAAAGTTAAATAATTTTGTGGTAACTAGAAACATATATCCCCCTTGTTATTCCTGTTGTCAACTAGGTCAAAAGTAATATACAATAAGAGTCAAGGTGTTGTGTCTTCATTACGGCCCTTCCTAACACCAACTTCAACCCAAGACTTTTGTTGTGTGGCCTCTTAAAAGGTCAAGAAATGGTATTTCCATTAAACGTCCGTGGACGAGCTGTGTGTCTGGATGGGAGATAAAATGAATGAAATTAAGCAAAGATATGTAGAGAGGCGTCCGTGGTCTAAATTAGAAACAATCCTGGCATTTATCTGGAGTTACAAATGGGGAAACCACATAACTGTGGCCGGTCTTAAATCCGCGTCTACCGAGTCAGCAGAGAGCTTGGCTCCGCATTAGTGAATATAGCCACCGCTGTCATTTCTATTATTTACATAACAATTAGTAATGGGTGGCTGTTGCCATGAAATTACAGATATCCTACTGTTGTACATTCTAACTTGTGTAATTGTAGTGTCTATAGTAGCATGTGTATTTTTTTTTATCCAAGTAAGGATTTGGAAAAGAGACAGGTGTGGCCTTACTCAAACATTTCCCCTGCTTTTTGTATGTTTTTCTCACGTTTTAAAGTGTCCCCCGTTTTCTTAGCATAGCTGAGAATCAACCCCCGGCCTTCGCAGTGAGAGGCAGGCTATGGCGTCTTTTCATTCTATAGCATTATCTGTTCTAGCCCCAGAGCCGTGAATCGAGTTCAGACCTCCAGTGCGAAAGCCAAAATTAGTCGCCACTGGACCATTGAAATGGTCAATCTCGGTTAGATAAATAATAAAGTTATTCCATGTCTGCATATTACAAATATTTACACAGGTTCGCTAGCTCATAGTACATCACGAGTGGAAACAGATTATATTTCTGCTAGCGCTGCTTTCTGTGACCTGGCTACTGCCTGAGATACAGATCAATCTCGTTTGGTTCCAGGCTTGTAAAGGAATATTTTGGTCATCAGTCCCGTGTACTTGAGAGTGTATAAAAAGATAGGTATATTAACCACCGTGTAGTTGAGTGTTCTATATTGTGGTCATCAACTCCGTACATTGTCAAGTGTTTCATTCATAATATAGAGTTAGGATATCATGGTTATTATCCCCGTGTACTTAGGTGTGTTGGATATCATGGTCACGTAGCCTGTTATACTTGCCCGTGTGTTGTAAAAATGAGTAATTACTCAATAACTCCGTATAGCTAAGACATAGGAATATATACTCTATTACCCTCGTGTACTCGGATCGTTAGTCGTATATAGTTAAAAAGATATAAAACTTCGGGTCATATAGGTCATCCTGCCTAGAGCATTTTGGTAAATTTAATTACATTTTAAATTTAAATAAACGATTTTGTCGGTGCCGCGGAACGGTTACAGCTTTACACAAGAGTGGATCGAAAAGATCCGGATGCCCTCATAGCAATGACACCCTAAACCTCTGATATCCTAATACCGTCAGTTTCGCAAGAGACCAATATGGATAACAGCCAGAAACAACAAATTAGGCCTGTCAAGGTAGGTAAAACAATTCATTACTCAACTAGAAGCCCCTAGGTCCAACTAGTCGCAAGTGCGCGTGGCCACCGTAATTGGCTTTGCAAAGTTGAGATTAACCGGTCAGCTATACTGTTGGGGTTGTGTTTCCGCTAAATGCTATGTTGCATTGTTTTTTAATAATTAGCTAATGACCCATTAGGCTGCATTAGAAAATTATTAAATCATGCTATATTTATGGTATGTAACGTTAGACCTCCATATAAGCTTGCCATATAATTAAACATTGTTTATATCCGATGCAAATCAAATCACTCTACCGTATTTCAATTCATCAATCATGGCTGCGTCAATCAATCTAAAACGTTAGCGGGTCTTAGCTTTGGGGTCGATATATCATAGCACTTGGAAAACCATACTGTAGGTAGGTCAGTCATTCCAATAAGTGTTCGGGTCATTATTTCCTGTCAACAAAACACGGACTCGCATGTTTGTAGGTTGAGATATGTCTTTCTTTGCAGGCCAGTTGTTTCAAGATCCAGTTAATACAGAACAATACCCGTAATTTGTATTCAAATCTTGCGAGAAACAAATCTAACTAATAACGGCAAATGATACTCGAATACTTTAAAAATTGTAACTATTGTGGTCTACATTCCCTGTATTTACAGTCTAATTATGATTAACAATTATTAGCTTAATGTAAATAAATAAATAAAAGGGACGATCATGTGCTGAGCAGATTATGAATCGGAAGTCCATCCTTTCATATCTGAAATTCATGAACAGGGAATTCGTGATGAGTTTTGTTGATTTTAGGAAAGCGTACGACTCAATTGATCGAACCACCCTATTGCAAATCCTTGAAGAGTATGGCTTAGATAACAAGACACAATCAATTATCCAAAAACCGTGACCAACACCACCTCCAAAGTGAAGTTCAGAGGAGAGATGTCTGATGCCTTTGAAATCAGGACAGGAGTGAGGCAAGGAGATGGACACTCTCCTCTTTTCTTCCACTGTGTTTTAGAAAACGTCATCCGTGAATTGTGGATAGAAATGGAAAATTCAAGGGTAGAAAATGGGGTAAGGCTAGGGTACAAGTATATGAATCTTACAATCGACTGTCTTACCTTTGCAGATAATCTTTTCAGCTTCCATTGATATGGCATAAGGACAACTTGACCAACTGAAAAATCAAGCACTGAAGGCTGGGCTTCAAATCTCCTTTGAGAAGACACAATTCATGACACACATAAAATCAGCGCTCAGGGAACTGGAGGTCGGACTTGGAAAAGTTCAGAAAGCAGAAAAGTTTAAATAGCTCGGTGAATGGATAGCACCTAAACTATCAGAGAAAGAAGCCTTCGTGTCACTCATTAATAAAATGGAAATGGCATACAACCTGACTAAATACATCTAAAATAGGAGATCGATATCCTTAAACGCCAAAATTAGACATTACTGCACTGTTATTCAACCAGAGGCTCTGTATGCGGTAGAGATCCTAATAATGAACAAGCAAGGTCTAATGGAAAAACTAGAAGCTAAAGAATGGAAGATTTTGAGGAAAATCCTGGGTCCCATCAAAGAAAACAGCGAGTACAGAAGGCGTCACAACCACGAATTATACAAGCACGTGGAGAAGATCAGTGACACGATTCTAAAAAGAAGGATTGTCTTTTATAGCCACGTGACACGAATGAGCCCAGGCAGGATATCAAAACGGATATTGACGTACTTTCAAGATAAGAAAACCAAAGGGGCTTGGTTCATGGAAGTTGAGAAAGATCTACGTAAAATGCAAATTTCCCCATAAGGATATCCAGGAGCGTGTTCCACTTCAAGAAAACCTAAGTACGCACAAAAATTTCCAGTAAAAGTCGAAGCTGAATATAGGGAAGGCGTGGTCCCAAGAGAGAAAAGAACAACACCGGAGACGAATGCGGGAACACTGGGCGGTAGTTAGAGCTCGGAAGAAGAGACAGTTGAATTTGCGTGGTCCCTAGTTGACCGAATCGAAGAAAGAAGAAGAATTATAGTTGACCCACTACTAAAGTAATGGCCTTTGGGAGAGAAGGTACTGGACCATAGTAAGTTCATACTCAGAGGGTAATAGTCTGAAACCATCTTCGAACCCCGGAACCAAGAAATAATACTAAGGTGATCGGGTAAAATCATAATGTATTGACAATAAACATGCATACAAAAAAAATAACAAACACTTACAAAATCTAGATGTGGATTCTGACCATCAGTTATTCCCTTCTTCCAGTCGACTGTCATAAATATTTTACCAAGTCAACCAAATGTAGTTACGACGAAGTAAATATGCGAACTCACAACCAATCATCTGTTGTCGTTAGCGAGAATCCAAGCCAAAAATCAAGAGGACGACGAATTAAACATTCCATAGCTTTATTATGCCCCTACATAATGTATCATACCGTATTTCATACATCTCCACACAAATAATGAATTAATTCCAGTGACGATATGTGTCACGAAGCTAGGCCTGCGTATGTTACAACTTCCAATTATAATACGTTGCCTAAAACTGAAGAATTAATGTACTCCAAGTCGAAATATACGGAGCTAATTCAATTTACGTCTTTTCACCTCAAGGGCTACCAAATTCTCTCTAAATAATAACAATAGATGATCACTCATAGTTAAAAACAATACGACCACCGCCATCATGAAAAACAGTAGATAAACGATAACCGTACTAGCTCTGTAGAACATCAAAACAAGTCCTACATTAATAAATTTTACACAGACCATAAGGCATACTACTCGAATTTAAAATGCATTTACATTTACTTCTGTGTATTATTCCAACATTATCCTAGCTGTACAAAATTGCTAGTATAACAAAGATGTGCAATATAAGGGAAAAACGACCACGTTGATCTTCCGAGTTTGATTTTGATTGACATGTTGGTCACGGTTATCATTTGTTTCTAGCTGTTTCAATAGTTTACCATGACTTTACAGCAATTCTACTTTTGGGTTGGCAGCCATAAAATACATTACTAGTTGTAGAAAGAATAGCCTACTGGTATGCGAGATGTAACAGCAGCTGTGGTAGATGCTGGAAAAATTGTTGTTGAAATGTAGTGTGTTTTTCCTTATTACAGTACTTCCTGAACTTGTTATTGGCTACACGCTACATTGAGATATGTTGGTAGTGTGGTCAAGATGTATTGCTGTCACTCTATCACCCGGCGTTCGAATTTTGAGAAGGTTATGTTTGGTATTGTACCCGTCTCCATGGTCTTACCTGTTGAAATCCTCTGGAAAAACTGGATCGCAAAATCTGGAAGTACCCGGCTGAAATAACCCCCAAAATTCTACCAACTAGGATCAACCAGGGATAAGGACATCTCAATATAAAATAATGCGATAAGAAAATGCCAGTGGTGAAAGAACAAAAATAAAAATTAGCTCTAAATGAACTCTTAAAATTATCTCGGGCGTTGGACTAAGCATTGACAAAAACTGGTTCTCCTAGCACATTCGCTTTCTAATATAAATCACCAAATCATTGTAGAATTAAAATTAAATTATTAACTGAAAAATACGGATTGTGGACCTACATCCACTCAACAAAAATGTAGATACTTTTTCTCAATGGCATATTATAAAATAAATATGAACGTAGCCAACAGCAGGCTAGAATATACTGAAAAAGTTGCCGTATTAAATACTGTTCAAATCGTGAACGATGTAAGCATGATTAATCATATTACAAATTATTTTACAGAAATACCCTCAATATTATATCATTAATTAATTATTTACAATGATTTACATTTAAATTCATTTACTGAATTTCGCCATGATATCTATCATTCCAAAGACTAGTATTTTAATTATTTCTCATTGTCAAAATATGTCTAATTCGACGAACAATTAAGGTAATCGAATGTGTGGTCTATCCAGTTAATATTTCATTTATCTTGAATTAATATTCGAATTATTATTGCAATAATTTTATCAATTATTCTTACTTTTTCAGATCATTTTCACACTAGATAAATGCGTTATTATTAACAATTAAATTCAAGTGAATTGTTTTATACATTAATGAGATTTTTAATGGTGGGTTTATTCAGTTACTAGACCTCTAGTTTCGATGTTCGTGACTATCCCACGTTTAAATACTCTTCCACATAACACGTTTCGATGATAGCTCAATAGCTTGCACAATACTCAACATTCGTTACAAATACGATAATATCTCTTCACATGAGATTCCAAAAATACACCATAAATAATTTCAGACCATCCATTGATGTCGAAATATTCTTCAGAAAGCTCCATTATAACACAACATTTATACTATCAAAAATTGCATAGTAGCCCTCAATAGCTGTTAATAGTATACCACACCTTTTCAAAAATTCATAAACGTGTCTTACAAACACCCAAATATATCATGGTTCCTAATTTATACAAGCATCGAAGTGTTAATTTACTTCCACAAAAACTGGATTAAATAATTATTATTCCTAAATATCATCTCTCTATATATAAAAATGAAAGTTTGTCTGTTTTTTCTGAATTTCCACGGAAATTTGAGTTATTAACGCCTTTCAGACTGGTTTAAGACGGTTGCGCGCAAGAATAAAATTTTTGTCTGTCTGTCTGTGTACAAATATGTACGCGCATCACTCGAGAATGGCTGAGTGGATCAACGTAAAATTTGGTATAGATGTCCATCAGAGGCACGAAAGTAATCATTGATGTAACTCTTCTCCATTCCTCTCATAAAAGAGGGCCTACCCCCTTAAAATGCATGCTGAAATGGGCGTAGAAAGACGAGAAAAAGCTCATTTTCAGCGTCTCAATGTCAGAAACAAAACTCGGGAGCCCTACAGGCCCCGAAAACCATATTTTTAAGGTCCTAAAACCAACAGTTTTTGAGATATTCCCGGAAAACTAATTCAATGTATTAAGCCATTGAAAGAACGCAAGCCGGTAACCATGGTAACACAATCTCAGAAGTCCAGCTATTTCTTTCTGTAAGACGCAATGCCATTCCATTTATTACATTACTGTGAACGTTTGCAAACGGCTATAAGGTTATCACAGAACCATCCTAAGCTGTAAAATTCAACAATACGTATATAATGCGCTTAAGGGAGTCAAGGGGTACTCTTGAATTTTTTCATGTGATTTACACTTGCTGGTGTGGTACTGAAGGTCTATTATATCCCTATCCCTATATTATTATGATTATTTTTATATTATGGCGTGCAAGGACGAGAGAAAAAACTCATTTTCAGGCCCTCGGTTGCTTGGAGGCTACAACGTTTTAAGGGTCTAAAACCATGATTCTGAGATATTCCCAGAAAACTAATTTCAGTCAATAAACTAATAAATATATGACCATTTAATACTAAGTTTTTATTATTTTGTTCACTTCATTGAATAACAACTCCCTCAAACTACTAAAATATGGGTCAGCAGCCATTTTGGGGTATGAGCGAACGACTTAAGCTACCGAGCGCGGCCGCTCAACCTAAGTGCTCTTATGGTCTGATGCAACGGGTCACATCCTTAAGGATAGTTTTAACCACCCTCAGGTCGTTAAGCGGAACTAGTGAAACCGGCCCGTAGAGAGTAAATGTAAAGTAATGGGAACTTTTCGTTGTGAACAATAAACCTTCGACATTGATTATTTCAAATAGTCATGAATTATTGCAAGCAAGTTAATTTGGAGGTACAGAAACTCGCCACTGAAAGTTCAATAGACAAAGGGAATGTGCAACGTTTTAATATTTACCATATTATGAGACTTCTTAGCACCGACCTGCTTTCCACCTATTGAATAATAAGCACCCTCACCTTTCCTCAATTGTTTTCTGGTAAAGCAATTCTAGATTTCGTAGATAATACGACGTTTCTTGTCTTTACTCGCACAATTCAAAACGGAGTCCACTGGTGCCACTTGTTGGCTTGGGTATTTTTTGCTCACCTGGAACATTTCTGGAACTGACCGCGAATTTCAACACCTCTTAACTCCCTGGAAAGTTAATATTTTTCACGGGATATGTCACTATATTGTCAGACTGGTAGATAAGCAACCTTCTGAGACTAAAACTCGCTTTCAATGTATATGGCTCTTGCAACTTTCTGGTGAGGTACCATTTATTTGGTGATTGTAATTGTTACATACTATATTTTGTATAGAAGCTTTGTAATCCATTAAATTCCATTCATTTACTAGCTTATTTTGTTAATATTTCAGCTGGTGTAGGCATATTTTTGGGTTAATACATCTGCTTGCTATCCTTGTATTTTTTTAGATTGACTTGTAAATGCTCAAATAAACATTTTTGTAGAATATGTCTTGCATTCAACACACCAACTTGACCATTCCAATTTACACAAAACCTGACGATTGGTCCACAACATGCTGTGCTAGTGGCATGAACAAGGAGCGGTATTATTTCTGCATTTGTGGGCTCAATTGTCTTATTTAAAGTCAAGGGAGAGTACAACGGTGGATTTTTCTATATGCCTACCTGTTATTTTTTAGCCTACTTTCGATTTTTGCAAAAAATGAAAGTAGACTTATGAGATCAACACAGGGCGAAAAAAGTGTGTCTGTGTGTGTATGTGTGTGTGTGTGAGTCTGTGTGTGTGTGTATGTGTGTTTGTGAGTCTGTGTGTGTGTGTGTGTGTGTGTGGGTGTCTGTGTGTGTGTGAGTGTGTGTACTCTGAATGTCTGCCCCCCCTATCAATTCGAACACGGTGAATGCGAATTGAACGAAATTTGGTACAAAGGTAGCACATGCAAAGGACACCTCAGTGCCATGTTTTATATTGCCGCCATCTTGACGGAAACGTAATGACGGCCACACAAATGTTCAAAGCTTAAATCAAATTACGACTAACGTAATCATCCGATCTCTACCAAATTTTGCAACAACATACCTTTATGGGGGGAGCATCCTTTGACCAAACCAATAGGTCATCAGCGTAATAGTTAGCGGATGGCGGCCATATTTGTGTGAAAATCGATTCCCCATATTAATTTGAACACGGTGCAACCGAATGGAACGAAATTTGGTACAGAGGTAGTAATAACAAAAGGCACCTCAGTGTCATGTTTTATATCGCCGCCATCTTGACGGAAACGTAATGGCGGCCACACAAATGTTCAAAGCTTAAATCAAATTACGACTAACCTAATCATCCGATCTCTACCAAATTTTGCAACAACATACCTTTATGGGGGGAGCATCCTTTGACCAAACTAATAGGTCATTAGCGTAATAGTTTGCGGATGGCGGCCATCTTTGTGTGAAAATCGATTCCCCCTATTAATTCGAACACGGTGCAACCGAATGGAACGAAATTTGGTACAGAGGTAGTACTAACAAAAGGCACCTCAGTGTCATGTTTTATATCGCCACCATCTTGACGGAAACGTAATGGCGGCCACACAAATGTTAAAAGCTTAAATCAAATTACGATTAACCTAATCATCCGATCTCTATTAAATTTTGCAACAACATACCCTTATAGAGGAAGCATCCTTTGACCAAATGAATAGGTCATTAGCCTAATAGTTTGCGGATGGCGGCCATCTTTGTGTGAAAATCAATTCCCCCTATTAATTCAAACACGGTGAAACCGAATGGAACGAAATTTGGTACAGAGGTAGCACTAGCAAAGGGCACCTCAGTGTCATGTTTTATATCGCCGCCATATTGACAGAAACGTAATGGCGGCCACACAAATGATCAAAGCTTAAGTTAAATTACGACTAACATAACCATCCGATCTCAACCATCTTTGCGAACAACATACCTTTATGGAGGGAGCATCCTTTGACCAATCTAATAGGTTATTAGCCTAATAGTTTGCGGATGGCGGCCATCTTTATGTCAAAATTGATTCCCCCTATTTATTCGAACACGGTGGAACCGAATGGAACGAAATTTGGTACAGAGGTAGCACTAGGAAAGGGCACCTCAGTGTCATGTTTTATATTGCCGCCATCTTGACTGAAACGTAATGGCAGCCACACGAATGTTCAAAGCTTAAATCAAATTGCGATTAACCTAATCATCCGATCTCTACCAAATTTTGCAACTACATACCTTTATGGAGGGAGCATCCTTTGACCAATCTAATAGGTCATTCGCCTAATAGTTTGCGGATGGCGGCCGTCTTTATTTCAAATTTGATTCCCCCTATTAATTCGAACACGGTGGAACCGAATGGAACGAAATTTGGTACAGAGGTAGCACTAGGAAAGGGCACCTCAGTGTCATGTTTTATATCGCCGCCATCTTGACTGAAACGTAATGGTGGCCACACGAATGTTCAAAGCTTAAATCAAATTACGATTTACCTAATCATCCGATCTCTACCAAATTTTGCAACTACATACCTTTATGGAGGGAGCATCCTTTGACCATTCTAATAGGTCATTCGCCTAATAGTTTGCGGATGGCGGCCATCTTTGTGTCAGAATCGATTCCCCCTATTAATTCAAACACGGTGAAACCGAATGGAACGAAATTTGGTACAGAGATAGCACTAGCAAGGGGCATCTCAGTGTCATGATTAATATCGCCGCCATATTGACAGAAACGTAATGGCGGCCACATAAATATTTAAAGCTTAAATCAAATTACGACTAACATAACCATCCGATCTCTACCAAACTTTGCAACAACATACCTTTATGGAGGGAGCATCCTTTGACCAATCTAATAGGTCATTAGCCTAATAGTTTGCGGATGGTGGCCATCTTTATGTCAAAATTGATTCCCCCTATTAATTCGAAACGGTGGAACCGAATGACCGAAATTTGGTACAGAGGTAGCACTAGCAAAGGGCACCTCAGTGTCATGTTTTATATCACCGCTATCTTGAAGGAAACGTAATCGCGGCCACCCAAATGTTAAAAGCTAAAATGTAATTACGGCCAACCTATTAATCTAGTCTCTACCAAATTTTGCAACACCATATCTTTATGTGGGAAACATATTCTGACCAAACTGCAAGAACATCAGCCCAATAGTTTGCAGATGGTGGCCAAGTATGTGTGCAAATCGATTCCCCCTATCAATTCAAACAAGGTGAAACAGAATTGAACGAAATTTGGTACAGAGGTAGCACTAGCAAAGGGCACCTCATATTCATGTTTAATATCCCTATAGCACGTGGTATTTCAACAAGTTACTACAACCAACATTCAATCATACTCCTTGAAAGGGACAAAGAGTTATAACAATACCCATGCATTTAGGAGAGAGTAGGCTATATGTTCTTTACTGAACATCTTGTTTCTTTTCCATATAAGGACTGCCACTCCAGTTTGATTGTTGAATTCTTGATTATTTTGTACCTTAGGGTATGGTTATATTTATATTAACCACTGTGCACAGAGAAAAAATCCACTCCTTGGCCTCCTAGCCACCCTTTGGCGTTCCTTGTTAAAAGTTCCTTTCCAAACCCAACATTTTCATGTGTTTGATACGATAATGGAATTTGCCTCTGTAACTTGGCAAACAATTCCACATGAGTGATGGGGATTTTCAGTTTGGATATGTTTCAAATCCCACAATGTAATCAGATTGTGGATTTTAATTAGATATAGATTTGCATCACATAAAGGCCGACTCGACCTAGCGAGCTCCTTGTCAAATTAGGTCCTCAATGTAACTTGCCACTTCCACATGTTCTTCAGCCAATGGAGCTCAAATGAGTGATCTACTAAACCAGCGAAACTTTAGTATGAGGGAATATTTTGATTCATTTTGGATCCATATTGCTTGATGATAGTATATAGGTGAAATATACTTTCGAAAAACTCGTCCGCCTAATCAATCAAGTATTGACTAGGCGGAAGAATTTTCTCAAAAGTATATTTTAACTATAAATCAATCAAGTATTGACTAGTTAGTAATTTTTGTTTTAAGAGGCGAAACTACGAGGTCATCCGCCCCTTAAAGTATTGACTAGGTGGAAGGGTTTTCTCAAAAGTATATTTTACCTATAGGCTAAATCTCGATGTAACTAGTAGATGTCGAACATTTCGGAAAATATAGAAAAGCACGCCACACAGAAAATGAATCCTCTTAATAATTCTAATAATGTAACTTTTGCAGATATTTGTTTTATACAATATAATAAGACTATATACACGGGCTTCATCACGTCAAAACGAATTATGCCCCAAGTATAGTAAAAACAAACAAAAGCAGCTATATACCGTGGATGACAGGGATAAGGTAAATTTTAAACAGTTAAGTCCAAAAGTGATCAAAATAATGCACTTTTAATGTACAGTATTATTCAATTCTGTGTCAGTTACAATTTTCTCATGTCTGATGGATGAAGCAATATTCGTAAGGAAGTTGGCAGGAGAGAAACTAGACTTGTCGTGCATTGTTAGGGCTGTAAAACATCCAACATCTGTTTTGGTGTGGTATCGGGGAAGGATTGTGGTCGCCTTTATATATTTCAAGGAATATATCAGTGTGCTGGAGTAAAGGCTCATTCCTCAGTTGCGAGACTGGTTTCCGAATGGTGAAGTCTAAAGAAGAGTGAAGAGTAAAAAGCTTTCAACAGAACATCAAGCATGAAACTCTGTTGACTTAAACTCACATCGAGAACGTATGGGAACTTACAAGAGATGCTGCCAAGGAACATATAATGACCAAAATCAGATTAATTGAGAAGTTAATCTAGCTTCTAGGTGGTGGTCCAGTCTTGCTTTTAATGAATGCCACACAGAATTGAGGCCGTAATGAAAGCCAAAGAAGGACACACAAATTACAGTGATTATCTGTTATTATACCATCACCAACACGTACAAAAACATAATATAAAAATCGCGTATAAAAAAGAATAACAACAGCAATAACACTTAAATCAGAGCCAATTGAAATAGTAAAACGTTACAAATATATATGAATAATACTCCAAACCACCAGCACGTCTTTCAGCATGCACATTGAAGAAAGAACAGCAGCAGCAACACATGCTCTATACATATAAAATCTATCGTCCCTTGACCTCTCAACAGCTATGACGCTCTTAAACACTATGGTAAACCCAATTGCTACTTACGGTATCTCCCTTATCTGGGACAAGTTGAGTATCAGCCTGAAAGTAGCAATAAGTGCTGGGTAATACGCACCAAACAGGATGATATATGTTCTAACAAGATAAACTGGAAAAAACTAGTACAGGGTTATATTTATATATCAGCACCGTTCGCTAATCCACTAACCTCGTATGACGTAACTTCCCGTGTCTCGTCAGCTGCATCTGTCTCTGCGCGGCAATTACACCAGCTGCTGTCGGCCGATACATGGTCAACAGCCGATTGGACGCGTACGGTGCTGATATATACCTATAACCCCGTAGAATTTAAAATTACAGAAAATTCACTAAATAAAAAAGCTTAAATAATTACAAAGGACTAAAATATTATAAGATTCCAAGACCGATGTACACTAATATCCAAAACCATCATCACGGAAGAAGAAAGGAAAAGAAGATCAGAAAGAATGAAGAGTTACTGGGCAATAAGGCAAGAACAACACACGGGGAAATGAGGGTGAAACTAAAGACGAAGAATGTGGCCAGGTACTATAAATATGACCATAGCAATGTAGGGTAAGGGGGAAGTAGAAGAAGAGTGTGGCCAGGTATTATAAATATGACCATAGCAATGTAGGGTAAGGGGGAAGTAGAAGAAGAGTGTGGCCAGGTACTATAAATATGACCATAGCAATGTAGGGTAAGGGGAAGTAGAAGAAGAGTGTGGCCAGGTACTATAAATATGACCATAGCAATGTAGGGTAAGGGGGAAGTAGAAGAAGAGTGTGGCCAGGTACTATAAATATGACCATAGCAATGTAGGGTGAGGGGGAAGTAGAAGAAGAGTGTGGCCAGCTACTATAAATATGACCATAGCAATGTAGGGTAAGGGGGAAGTAGAAGAAGAGTGTGGCCAGCTACTATAAATATGACCATAGCAATGTAGGGTAAGGGGGAAGTAGAAGAAGAGTGTGGCCAGCTACTATAAATATGACCATAGCAATGTAGGGTGAGGGGGAAGTAGAAGAAGAGTGTGGCCAGCTACTATAAATATGACCATAGCAATGTAGGGTGAGGGGGAAGTAGAAGAAGAGTGTGGCCAGCTACTATAAATATGACCATAGCAATGTAGGGTAAGGGGGAAGTAGAAGAAGAGTGTGGCCAGGTACTATAAATATGACCATAGCAATGTAGGGTAAGGGGGAAGTAGAAGAAGAGTGTGGCCAGGTACTATAAATATGACCATAGCAATGTAGGGTAAGGGGAAGTAGAAGAAGAGTGTGGCCAGGTACTATAAATATGACCATAGCAATGTAGGGTAAGGGGGAAGTAGAAGAAGAGTGTGGCCAGGTACTATAAATATGACCATAGCAATGTAGGGTGAGGGGGAAGTAGAAGAAGAGTGTGGCCAGCTACTATAAATATGACCATAGCAATGTAGGGTAAGGGGGAAGTAGAAGAAGAGTGTGGCCAGCTACTATAAATATGACCATAGCAATGTAGGGTAAGGGGGAAGTAGAAGAAGAGTGTGGCCAGCTACTATAAATATGACCATAGCAATGTAGGGTGAGGGGGAAGTAGAAGAAGAGTGTGGCCAGCTACTATAAATATGACCATAGCAATGTAGGGTGAGGGGGAAGTAGAAGAAGAGTGTGGCCAGCTACTATAAATATGACCATAGCAATGTAGGGTGAGGGGGAAGTAGAAGAAGGTTGTGGCCAGGCACTATACATATGACCATAGCAATGTAGGGTAAGGGGGAAGTAAAAGAAGAGTGTGGCCAGGTACTATAAATATGACCATAGCAATGTAGGGTAAGGGGGAAGTAGAAGAAGAGTGTGGCCAGCTACTATAAATATGACCATAACAATGTAGGGTAAGGGGGAAGTAGAAAAAGAGTGTGGCCAGGTACTATAAATATGACCATAGCAATGTAGGGTAAGGGGGAAGTAGAAGAAGAGTGTGGCCAGGTACTATAAATATGACCATAGCAATGTAGGGTAAGGGGGAAGTAGAAGAAGAGTGTGGCCAGGTACTATAAATATGACCATAGCAATGTAGGGTAAGGGGGAAGTTGAAGAAGAAAGTTGGTTACTAATCAGAATCGCTGCTTCATCTCTTCCTCTTCCGTGCCATCATGTCACTTGTTTTGCGCCTTATATTATTGCTGTCTGCCATAAGGGCGCACAACCGACTGGTTTGTATTTCCCTATCCTCCTTTAAATACAACATTATTTCTTCGGTCGCCTGCCGTTCCTGCGGCTTCGTGGAGGAACTTGGGGAAGTTAGCACACTCCTAGAAGGGGGAACTGACTCAGAAGGTGATGGGATACGAGTAGACGGTAATGGGGGGAGGGTTGAGAAGTGGAGGGCTGAGAAGTGGATGGGTGAGAATTTGAGGGGCGAGAAGGGGGGGTGGGGTGACAAGAGGAGGGTTGAGAAGGGGAGGGCTGAGAATTGGATGGGTGAGAATTGCAGGGGCGAGAAGGGGGGGTGGGGGTGACAAGAGGAGGGTTGAGAAGGGGAGGGCTGAGAAGAGTAGGGTTGAACTAAATTAGATATCAGTGCATTAAAATGTGTATAAACATTTGCTGTACGAAGTTTCATTGCGTTTGGATCATTAAATCACGGGAAAAGTCTATTTAAAACTTTCAACTTCGCATGGCCCCCATGTTCGTTTTGTAGTTAACCGGTTTTTGAAAATCTCATAGATGAACTTCAAGTAGTGCCCTTTATCTCCGTACAAAATTTCAGGGTGATACCGGTAATACTTTCAGAGATATGGAATGCCGGTGAAATATTTCGCACAGCCGCCATCTTGAGGTTATGTAAACAATGGAACGAAGTTAGTTGTCGGTGAATTACAATGTGTTTAAACATATACTGTACCAAGTTTCATTGCGTTTGGTTGGATAAATCGCGAGAAACATCAGTTTAAAAGTCGCAAATTCGCTTGGCCACCATGTTGGCTTTTTAGTTGCCAGGTTTTCAAACGTCACATAGGTGAACTTCTAGTAGTTCATTTTATCACCGTACAAAATTCCAGGGAGATATCAGTAATAGTTTCGTAGATATTGAAAGCTGGTGAAATAGTTCACACAGCGGCTATGTTGGATTGGTGACACATAACAAAATTTGAAGGGCCCGTTCGGGGTAGCCCGGAATAGTGCTACGAACTTACTGAGTTTCAATGCAGTCGCTCCAGCCGTTTAGAAGTTATTAGGGGGGGGGGGTGGCACACAAAAATCCATCACACACACACGCACACACAGACAGACACACGGACAAAAGGTGATCTCATAAGCCTATTTTTTCATAAATGAAAATAGGCTAAATACACAAGGAATTTGATATGATTTGATTTCTGGGGAGTTTTTGAGTTGCTGAAATTCAAAAAATGATTTGATATGTCGTACTGGAAAACAAAGCTTCAGATTATATATTTGAATTGGCGCTTTCTGCTGCAGTTAAATCTTCAGTAACCGCAGTAGTAGCCTGGTTACTGATTTCAAGAGTCCGGTTAAAGCCAGACTATACCCGACTTTTATAATTTAGAATGATCTTGTCGACTTCGTCGTTACGTTATGGCGACGGGACGAAATGTACCGAGAATGCATTGAAGTGTGTGACGTCATAGTACCGCTTGAGCTCCCTCCTTTCCCCGCGCGCTCCGGTGAGCGTGACATCATCCAGGCAGCTACCTCATTTGACCTTGGTTTGCACTTGCTAATGGACTTCAAGTTCACGCAGTTCGATGCATGATCATGAGGCTTTCACCCAGCATTTTTCAGCATTTGTAGCATTTAAAATGATTATAAAGTCTAGTCTTTCAGACTGACTATCACTCTTTAAAAAAAAGGTTGCAAAAACGCTCTGGTTAGCTTTTGTATTACCGGTAACCAATGTATATCAAACGGAACGCAAAAACGCACCTAAAGTTCTTGTTGATTCTTTTGTCTTCCTACGTCTGTATGTGACCTTGTAAGTTAGTTCGTATTAGAAGTTTATCCTGTATATACGCCCAATTGTCATTCTCCTGCCATTTACCCTCCAACAAATGGTAGCCGTGTGGTGTAACCCATTTGCAGCTCTCGGTATTTGGTTGAAGCTGGAATATTTCAGAGTTTATCAAAATTATGACAGGGAACAGTGGTTTCATCGTATGAGTTCACTGGAAGTTTGCACTAACCCAGTCAGCATTACATGTTGAAATATGAACGGCTCGTTGTCTGGTCTCGTGTACTTCTACAAACCCATGATATCAAGGAATGTTGTGGCTATCAGCCATAATAACTTGTGTACTGGTATCTAGGTTGTCTCTAAAGGAACCGATAGGCTACAGTATATGCATTTGTAGATTTGTAGGGGAGGCAAGGATTGGAAAGGACGTAGCCGTGATCTTAATTTAGGAACCATCATTTTACTGGGTGGGGGAGGTGGTATCTTACCAATCTCTCAGGTTCCGGGAGTCTACAATTATTTGAAAATAAACCTAAGTACCGTATCGGTAATAAGTCCATATTGGAAGACTTGAAATGTTCTGGAGCGACATGGCAAAGCTTAGCCCAGGTGTTTATAACAATATTTACAGCGGTACCGTAATGAATACTCAGTACCGTACTCTGTGCAGATCAGTTTACCAATTTACAACATCTGGTCGTCGACGATGCAGTCATATGACGAAAATTTACATGTAAAGTCCATGTTAGTTAACAGAAGAGTACATTGGAGACCATAATATTTCTAGTTTGATCTGTGCGTCTTGTAACAGAAATAGGAAGTTTGTATTTTGTGGTTTCAGAATGTCCGAAACTTGTCGATAGGTTTGTAAAGTGCGCTATCATTTGACAATATTATTTTTCTCCGCCTGTCCCCAAATCAGGTTAGTGTGTACTTAAGCATAAAGAAACCGAATATATAATGCTGTATGTCATTGATCAAGCAGGCACAATTAATTTATCTTTATATCTAGTCAACCGCAAGGATAAATAGCCTGCTAAAAATTAGCGCGACCATGACCATATAGCCTACTTGCAATCATGTTGAACGTCATGTTTGTGTGAGTTTTACTGTTGTTGACAAACATAAGCTTTCTTTATCACTGTGCTTCCTGATGAATCTATTCGCATTACGAGTACGGTAGGCTAGTAACATACATTCGAAGGTTGGAAGTTACTTCATTTGATTTTATTTTAGCCTACTTTTCACATTTTGCAAAAATTAGGAAAAAGTAGACTTATGAGATCGGGCAAATGTGTGTCTGTCTGTCTGGCTGTGTGTGTGTCCCCCCTATCAACTCCTAAATGGCAGCAGCAATCAAAACAAAATTTGGTGGGAGTAAAGATCTACACCTGAATATCTCACGGCCATATTTGAAAATGATGTCAGTGCTACCAACTGCTGAAAAATCGCAATTGAAATTTGAGCTCCATGTTGGATATCTTGGAAGGTATGAATGGGAGCTATTTCAAAATTGGCACACGTATAGATAATAATATTGCAGTTTAATTTCCAGGTGGCCATACATGGCAGTGTTGACAAAATGATTATAAGCCTGCTGATAGGTCCAAATTTTAAATGCATATAACTTCTACACTATCAATTGGATTTCAACCAAATTTTGTATGTACTATGTGTAGATAGGCAGATATGACTGAGCGTAATCTTAAGAGCCACCAGGGCTGCCAACTGTTGATAAATGCACTCTCTTATTGTTTTTTTAATCCAAATACCCATATATCAGAAAGTATGCAAGCCGACAGCTTTAAACTATGCACACGTATAGTACCTGACATTCTATGTTAATTTGGAGTGTCTTATATACGTCAGTGGTACCAACATGATTCTAAGCCTGGTGAGAGGTCCAACTTTAAATACACGTAACTTCTATACTATCATTCGGATTTCAACCAAATTTCGTGTGTACTATGTGTACCATAACAGATATGACTATGCCGATTCTTAAGAGTAACCAGGGCTGCCAACTGTTAATAAATACTGTCTCTATTTTTGATACCCCAATATCAATGTATCAGAAAATATGCAAGTCAATAGCTCTAACCTTTGCACACGTATAGTACCTGGCATTCGAGATTAATTTGGAGTAACTTATATAGGCCTACGACAGTGTCGCCAACATGATTCTACGCCTGCTGATAGGTCCAATTTTAAAATGCATGTAACTTCTATACTAACAAATGGATTTCATCCAAAATTGGCACAACACGAGATCATAATATTTCAGATTATTTCTGACCAACACATGCATGACATTGTTGCCAACATGACTTTACGCGCCCTGATAAATCCAAGGTCTAACTGCATGTAACGTGCATGTTATCCATTGGTTTTCAACCGAAGTTTGTATTCTGTACCTTAAGAGATGCAACTAACAATAGCCTATATTCAGTCACCAGGACTGCCAACTTTACTGCTCTATTAGGATACATTATATAAGGTATATTTCGAACTAATTAGGAATTTCGTTATTACCAACTTAATTTCGTCATTATTCTAGATAGGTCTATATAGATTGGCGAGAATCTTAAATTTCAAGAAAAGTAGGCTATTTAGTTCGTCACGGAACTTCTTGTTAAATATGATAAAGAAGGAGGAGAAGAAATGCGTGGCATTGTGACAATGAATCTGCCATCTGGGTTACGAACAGCGGTTTCCAAAAACAGTTGTTCACAAAATTAATCTACCGATGAAAGAGAAGAAACAGATTCAATGGATTCTATTTGCCAACATTTCTCCAGACTTTGATGAAGATCTGCATTAGTGAAATGGCATTGAGAGGAACCTTGAACAGTTTGATACGATAATTGGTTTCACTTTTCTTCTCACTCAATTTTACCTGAGATCTTGTGAAGATTTTATTAGAATTTTTTATTTTATTTTGCACGACGAGCTTAAATCCGTAACGGTTGCACTTCCTGACGAGACAATAACACTGTTTCCTGACGCCATGCTGGAGATCTAAGTTAGCCTAGATGTTTAGACCAAATTACACTAAATTTATTTTAATTATTACTACCTAAATGAATTAATCTAATTACCTACCAATAAAGAAGAATGTGAAAGAATTCTCAAAGGAGCGTGTGCTACGATCAGTTAACTTATACGGAACCTATTTCAGTCGCGTTATGTATTAACAATTAGATATCCCCGCCTCGCCCAAACATTGTTCAGGTTTGTGTGTGTTTGGGAACAATGGAACTGAGCATATGATGGACACATTCCAGATTTTCTCCATTTCACTTCTGTATATATACAAACTGGCGATTATAATACCCATAAATTCCTCATGTTATCCACTTAGTCTCAATGACTTGTATTAGAATTTACTTGTCATTATTCTCTAACTCATTGGTTGTCAAGTCGAGCGTATGATCAAGTATGGTTTACTGTTATCGATCGGTAAAACGTCCTATAACTGTGCACCTCACGGGATATGTTTGGAACACCAATATTACAATTGGGGGACCCCATTTTACATATCGTATCGTATTACATATGAGGCTATATCGATTAATAAGTGCGTATGTAAATAATTTTCAGGTGAATTTCCGTGTTCTAGTTTTCTAACGTAATGGACGAACAAGCTGTGATCAAAAGTGAGTCGGAATGGTCGACAGAAACAGATGATTTGGCCGACATTGTAAGTGTATTTTAATTCCACATATTGTGTAGCATTGCAATCTTAGTTATGGCCAAGATAACATTTTTGTAGTTAGCATGGTAATTTATATTAAGCAGTAAGTTAATCAGTATCAGTTAACTGGAGGTCATGTATTGTCTGTATATTCATACTTGTGTATTACTTGCTTTTGAGAAGCTGAAATAATGTTTACACATCCAGTGTCATTGATATTTTCACCCTAAATTCTATGTTTTTTTTACGCAATAGAGATAGAACATAGCCGTTGTCTTGAATAATGACCTACTGTGTTGCCACATCATTATAGGTCTGTTACTGCACTGACTCACTAGAAAAAGAGATTTATGACAAAAATTAGATTTGGAATCCCCTCTGTTCCAAGACTTGAATTGCTAGAGACTGGGGAGAGAGTATTACTTATTGCAATCATCACTTAATGTCTACAACAAAAGTATTCTGAGAAATTTCAAATAATTTCAAAACATTAACCACACTGAACGCAAATGCAACTTTGAAATTTTAAGTAAAGAAACCCACATATTAGCAGACTTTAAATTAGTTAACTGAAATATCTCAAACAGGTTTGAACTAGGTAAAAACCTCCTGATAGATTGATGTTGATATTCAATATAATATTGTATGTTGTAGATAATATTGATATTGTTCAAAGTGATACAGAGAGGTTGTATTATTAATGAACTTACCGTCTGTCATATTCGTTTTGTATTACCTCTGTCACTTTTCTAATCCACATTCCCCACGTAACGTTGAATATTTACCAGGCATGTTCAGTTCCCTAATAATCTCATTCTAATGTCCATCATCTACAAACTTTGATGCAACTATTTTCATTTAAGTTGTATTTTTGAGCAAATCTGCTTCACCCATTACTTTCCCACATAGGAGGCAATGTTCCTTTTCCTCCTCATCTTTAAGCCTTGTTTTATGAACTCCCATCACCATTCCTTTATCATGAATCCTTCAAGGTCTATTATTTATAGCGAGGGTTGTTTATAAAAATTAGCTGAATACTATAATGTTGAAGATACAAAATATAACACACAAGTCTGGGGGTTATAAAATTTTGTGATCTTTGAAAAATATTTCCCATGTAAATAGGTCTACTGATCTAGACCGTGCATGTTGTATTGTGTTTGGAAGAAATGAAAGGAAATGGAAACCAGATCAATGTCTATTTTATATAAATAATTCATGTTTTTTGGGCTAATGCCGTGTGAAATTAAATTAGAACCATACGTTTCGGTGAAACCTTGCCTCCTTTTTCAATGGAATCAAACAATGTGGCCAAAGAAAGTATAACAATGAGATTACAAAAAATTACAAAAAATATAGATAAATTCCTCTGTTTGTCACCAGAGAGCAGCTGCCAGAAATTACTGTATGGACCACGGTAGAACGGCGGACAAAGTAGTAAGTAAGGAGAAGGTAAAGGGGGCGGGGTGAAAATATAGACTCTCCTCGAAGAATGAGGATGTCCGAAAGAAAAGGGGTGGAGGAGGGTTAGATGGATATAAGGAAACATAAACAAAAGGGAAGTGTATCTGAACGATACCTAACGTCATACAGGCAACGGCGAAAAGACAGATTGAAACTCCACCAGTGACGAACAAAGGAGATCAAATCCAACCTCTGTAGCCATAGAGGAAAAAGTACAATTTGAAATAGGTTAAGAACAGAGAGACTGAGAGGAACTATCTTCCTAGATCCTTAATAACTGGTAGCCAAGTGTCACTTAGCTGATATCCAGTGTCTGTGTTAAAATTATTGTGATTTTTACGAATTTAAACTGCCTTCCTTATAATTCTAGACCAGTTGTGCGTAACAAGGGCAAGCGCATGAGCATCCTTGAAACATACATCGTGCTCTGAAGACAGGGCATGTTCAGCTATAGCTGATTTGTCAGGTTGATTTAGACGGATGATCCTTGGATGCCCTTTGATGCGAGTTGCAATGGACTGTTTTGTTTGTCCAATGTAGACTTTTACGCAAGTACAAGGGACTTCATATACCTCGGGTTGTAGTATTGGGGACAATTTATCTTTGTTTAATGCTAAATGTTTACCAATTTTCGTCATAGTGCCGAAAACTGTTTTTATCTTGTGGTTGCGGAGAATCTTAGCAACGCGGTCAGTGGTGTTGTGAATATAAGGGAGGTAAGCAGTTCCCCTCACGTCGGAGCTCTGAGAAGGTTGTCTATCTCTCCTTCTGGGATGTAGGGACCTATATATAGTGGATTCATTATAGCCATTACCCTTAAACATGGTTTGTAACGCATGTATCTCTTCCTGAAGAGTTGTGCCTCACAAATACGTTCCGCTCTTTTGGCTAGAGTTGTTATAATTCCTTGTTTTTGTGCTGGGTGGTGGTGGGAGTCCGCATGTAAATAACGGTTAGTGTGAGTTTGCTTACAGTAGACGCTGTGCCCCATGGAGCCATCCGCCTTCCTCCTCACAAGAACATCCAAAAAAAGGTAAGCATCCAACCGACTCTAGCTCCATTGTGAAGTGGATTGAAGGATGCAGCTGATTTAGGTGGTTGAGAAAGTGGTTCAGTTTCTCAGAACCGCCCTCCCACACCACGAACGTATCATCCACATACCTCCACCATATCACAGGTTTGAAAGACGCCGAAGATATAGCCTCCCCCTCAAATTGTTCCATGAAAAAGTTTGCCACGACAGGCGAGAGTGGACTTCCCATGGCCACACCATCAGTCTGCTCGTGAAATTTACCATCCCACAAGAAATAACTGGAACACAAGCAGTGGTGGGATAACCGGGCAATGTCCTCAGGAAACAAATCCTTGATGAGGGACATGACCGAGTCCACCGGCACTCTGGTGAACAAGGACTCTACATCAAAACTCACCAAAATAGCATTTGGTTGAACGGCGATGGTTGACAATTTTTCGACGAAATGGGTTGAATCCCTAATGTAAGACTGTGTGCGCCCCAAGTGTTGCTCAAGCAACTTGCTGAGATATTGCGCATGATCGTAAGTTGGAGAACCTATTGTGCTAACAGTTGGTCGAAGAGGGACGTCTTGCTTATGAATTTTTGGACGACCATACAATCTCGGAGGAGCAGCATCTCTCGGAATAAGACATCTTCCCTCTTCTTTTGGAATTGTTGAAATTCGTAAAATTCCCAATAATTTTACAGAGACACTGGATATCAGCTAAGTGACACTTGGCTACCAGTTATTAAGGATCTAGGAAGATAGTTCTCTCAGTCTCTCTGTTCTTCACCTATTTCAAATTGTACTTTTGTCCTCTATGGCTACAGAGCCTGGATTTGATCCCCTTTGTTCGTCACTGGTGGAGTTTCCATCTGTTTTTTCGCCGTTGCCTGTTTGACGTTAGGTATCGTTCAGATACACTTCCGTTTGGTTTATGTTTCCTTATATCCTTCTAACCCTCCCACCTCCCCCCTTTTCTTTTGGACATCTTCATTCTTCGAGGAGTCTCTTTATTTTCACCCCGCCCCCTTTACCTTCTCCTTACTTACTACACTCTTCGCCGTTCTATCATGTCCCATACAGTAATTTATGGCAGCTGCTCTCTTGTGACGAACAGAGGAATTTATCTATATTTTATGTAATTTTTTGTAATCTCATTGATACATTTTCTTTGGCCACATTGTTTGATTCCATTGACAAAGGAGGCAAGGTTTCTCCGAAACGTATTGTTCTAATTTAATTTCACACGGCATTAGCCCAAAAACATGAATGATTTATATAGTAATCCGGGCCGTGAAAGCCTTAATCTACAATATCTATTTTATTTTCAGGTTCCAGTAACGTCATATTCCACGTCGTATGTAAGATTTAATTCCACCTACATGTAAAGGAACATATTTGTGAAACAAGTCATTTCTATGCAGGTTGATGCTCATCATTGGAGGGATATTAAGACTGAATCCTGTCCCACGCCGCAGATTGTTGCATTCAGTAGAGCAGAATGTCCTACACCGGAGATTGTTCCAAGGCTCAAAGTAGAATCAGCATCTCCAGATGTGAAAGGAGTAAGTACTTTATCTAGTTAATACTCTATGCCTCTTTACAAGACATGTTCTTCATCTCCTTATCACCAAATGGTATTTATGGATCCAGAATTGTATTTACACTACTATATTGATGACATTTTTAGGTTGTGTATTTTTCAGAAAGCACAAGCCTTTTGGTTAAAGGCGCTGTCGAAAGAATGTTCTCAAATGAGAAACATGTTTCTATGGTCCATTGACGAGCCCAATGGTACACTGGGGCGAAACGCTGAAAATACCTGAGCTTATTTTACATAATTTGTTAAAGGCGATGTGGTAAAAGATCTGATCCATGCTGGACACAAACTAGCGACCGCTGGCTTTGTATGCTGTGGCTCTGGCAAATGAGCTTCCATGGTGACCAAGTTGCGACTATCTTTGATAATGAGGGTAGCCAACCTGTGAATTGTAATTCACCCAGATTTCCTCAAGTAATTCCCGAGATTTGAATTGTGTTTCTATTTGTCTTCCTCTATAAACAGAACACATTGCCACGTTGTCCTTGCGTTCCCTCAGCGGCCATGATGGTTGTCATGGTTTCCTGACATGTGGCTTTTGCCATGTTGGTCTCACAGGAATTTTTCATACGAGTTTGTCGATGGCAGACTAAGTGGCTTTAGTAACAATTTGATTCTTGTTTCGAGACAGCGCATGACGTCACGTTACAACTGTCTCCAAGCAGATTCAATTGAGACGAGTTACTTCGGGATCGGGTTTGAGGGAGAGGAGGGTCAGCAAAATTGGTTCCTAATGGTCAACCGTTTTGGTTCTTGACTACGGTCTGAGAAAGAAAATAGATTGTCCTCACAAAGCTAAATATCAGGATGTAGAAAGAGGGTCGACCATATTAGGGTTTAGTGGCCACCATTTTGGTTTTTGGCTACGGGCCAGGATAAAATATCAGCTGGTTTATAGATTGTTATAGTAAGCAAAACCAATAACCTGTGGTATTGTTGTGTACATTGATCCTTATTGACTTGTATTAGTTATTTCTTAAATACAGATGGATGTCGATAATTATATTGAATACATATTTACAATGAACATGTTTCAACATACGATGTTCAGTATATTAATTATTTATTTAAGACCTAATACAAAAAGACCTCTTGTTGTTTGAGTCTTCAGTCTTTCGACTGGTTTGATGCAGATCTCCATGTCTCCCTGTTCTGAGCTAATCGTTTCATCTCTATATAGCTACCACACCCTACATCCGAGGCAATCTGTTTAACATATTCTAACCTTGGTCTACCCCTACAGTTCTTGTCCTCGACCCTTCCTTCCATAACTAAGCTTGCTATTTCCGGGTGTCTTAGTATATGTCCTAACAAGCCAGAAACATCTCTCCTCTCCCACTAGTTTTAATACCTCTTCATTTGTAACCCTATCTACCCATCTGATCTTCATCATTCTCCTGTAACACCACATTTCAAATACTTCAATTCTCCTCTTTTCTGTTGCACTATTAGTCCTGGTTTCACTTACATAGAGTGCCACGCTCCAGACAAAGGCCTTCAAAAATGACTTCCTAATACAGGGTCTTGATTTTTGCTTGGCAAGGACATACTCGCTCACGCGCTCCGCCAGTGACAGCTCAGTTCCCGGCGACCGCGCGCGCGTTTGAACGACAGGATACGGCGCTTAAAATCAGTATCATGCATTTTTACTCACCATGCTTACAGTAGATGCTGAAAATGTTCCCCATCCGCTGCCAAACATAACCGGCATCTCCTTGGGAAGTTTCCGGTCACTCCGGTCAACTTAGTTTCAGTACGGAAATAACTGCATTTTCGTCTATTTGTATTGTTTACTGAACCTGTACATTTTAATCTCTTAGGCAGTTGATTTATTGTCCGATTTATAGGAATGGGCCTCCCTAGAAATGTCATTCGAAACTTTTGTTTTGTTCTAACGCACGATATCCTGCACTTTATGTACGTATTGTGCAGATATACTCGTTCACGTAACGAATATTTCATATAAGGCATTACAGCACTATACACAATCACAATAAAACACTACACAATAAGATGTACAGTACCGGTACACAGTAGCTTTATAAAACATTGAAAGACTGAAACACCCAATTAGCTCGGAACTCTCACGTCTACAGAGAGCGAGGGAATACCCGGGCAATACGCCTGGAGACCACGCGCCGGGGATCGGCGGCCATGTTCGAGCGAAGGTCTCCACAATACGTGCCGTTCATAACGTGCGCTAGAACAAGACAAAAGTTTCGAATGACATTTCCAGGGAGACCCATTCCTATAAATCGGACAATAAATCAACTGGCTAAGAGATTCAAACGTACAGGTTCAGTAAACGATGAAAATAAACGTAAAGGTCGTTATTTCCTTACTGAAGCTAAATTAACTGGAGTTACCGGAAACTTCATAAGGAGAGGCCGATTATGTTTGGCAGCGGATGGGAAACATTTTCAACATCTACTGTTAGAATGGTGAGTAAAAATGCATGATACTGATTTTAAGCCCCGTATTCTGCCGTAAATACACGCGCGCGGCAGCCGGGAACTGAGCTGTCACTGGCGGAGCGCGTGAGCGAGAATGTCCTAGCCAAGAAAATATAAAGACCCTGTACCTATATCTATATTCCATGTCAACAGATTCCTCTTCTGTAGAAATGCTTCCCTTGCCTGAGCTAACCTGCTTTTTATATCCTCTTTGCTTTGTCCGTCACTCATTATTTTGCTTCCTAAGTCACAGAAGTCTCCTACTTCCTTTAGTCTTTCACCTGCCAATTTGATGTCCATAGAGGTTTCTGATTTATTTTGGTTGCATTCCAATATTTTTGTTTTACATTTATTAATTTTCATCATAGATTCTTTCCTCAAGACGGAGTCCATACCATTCAAAAAACTCATTCAAATCCTCAGGCGTGTCACCCAAGATGATTATGTCATCGGCAAATCTCAGAGTTAAAACTATTTCTCCTTGAATCTTCACTCCCACTTTCCATTTCTTCCTTCATTGCTTGTTCTTTGTTGTAACTCTTGAATCATTATAAAATAATACCCTGGTCAACAAAACTTGTCTTACAATCTTTTGAATAAATTATCATGGAAACTTTGTAATAGTATTTTACTAGGGTTTTATATGAACTATTTTATAAAAGAAATAGTTAATAACAGATCTGTAACAAATGATGGGTAAATACTTCATCAAGGTTGCAAAGAGGTAATACATTTTGAGAAGACACGTTTATTTTAATAATTTGACCACGTTTGTATTTGCTTGAAAAGCATCCTTGTTTTGTTTCTCTTCTTTCGATTTCCAATTCCACATTCCCGAGATATCATTGAATAATATCGCTTTCTTTGTTCCGAATGTTATTAATTTTTAGGTTGTAATTCCATCATAAAAATTTTAATATTAATCTTCTTATTTTTTTATATTCATGTGAACAAATGGTTAATAAGCGATACAGAAGAGGTGATATTCCACTGTTCGTGTACTTTTTCAAAAAAATCCATTAGTGTAAGTTTACAAGTTATTTGTGAGTTATAATTTCTGCTGTGCAAAGGAATACATTTGTGAAACAAATCACCTCTCTGCAGGATAATACTATCCTCCCTGGGGATATCAAGACTGAAGAATGTCCCTCACCCGAGTTTGTTCCATGCATCAAAAAAGAAACAGCACCTCTGGATATCAAACAGGTAAGTACTTTATCATGTTAAAACTTTATGCCTCTTTACAAGTCATTACCAGTTCTTCATCTCATTATCACCAAATGGTATTTAGAGATTCCAGAATTGTTTTTCACAACATTACTGATGATAAATGGATGCGTTCATCTGATAGGTTGTGTGCAGTACAGAAAACACAAGCTTTTTGATGAAAGCTATATAATATCTGACTAATGTGGGACATATACCTGCGACCTGATGCTTTACACTCTGTTGCTTTGACCACTGAGCTAATGGGGGATGCATTGAAACTCTCATTGTCTAAAGTTGTTTTATGTCAAGGACTTAACATGAATAACTTGGAGGTTTTTAAAGGTATACCAATTATTCTTGGTTTGGTCATATATACGTACTCTAGCCAGAGGGCTCAAATAAGATGCTCTCATTAGGGCAACTGAGGATTTATGGGTTTCACTACATCAGCAAAACCTTGTAATGGTCTTTGGTAGTTTATTACTTCAATTTCCAGGCAATCGCAGGGATGATTGTAACTAATGACAAGGATCACCCCCTTCCCAATCCTGAGCAGGACAAGTACAATGGAGAACTCAATTAACCCTACATCTGTTTAGTAAATAATGAAAAATATTCTATCTTACCACATTTCTTTATCTTTTTAATGTTGTGTGTAGATAGGCATAAGTATCTGCACCCGTTATTATTCCCATTTCTTCAGTGTTAGGGAAGGGATAAATGGAGTTAGTGTGTGGCAGTAATTGTTATACTCACAAGCCCTTTTTTCCAGCTCGGTGTTAATTTCGATTGAAATGAATATAAAAAGTTGTTGGAAAGATGCGACCATGGCGTCATACGAGTAACTGCCCCAGCATTTGCCTGTAGATGAAAACTGGGAACCATGTAAAACTCTTCTAGTGTGGGTGAGGGTGGGGATCTTACTCACTCATCTTCTGAGTTTGCAGACTGACCAAGTGGCCTGAAACATTTAACTTATGCAGTATTTGGATAGTGCTGAATTCTTAGTATCTCCTAAGGAAGGAATTATAAGGGTTGGATTCAATACGCAAGTTTCAAGCTCGGATTTCTATTTCCCTGAATATCTGTTGATACTGCTGATCTCAGGAAATATCTTCTTTTAAGTGACGTGTGACTACATTTTTGAAAGCTTTTAAAATAGATTTGTCATTAGCTCCCCAATCTCTTCCTTGGCCTGTATCTCCATTACAAACTACGAGCTCCCGTACAACAGACGACATAATGCTTGTAGCTAGTAGTATCAAATTTCTTTAGTATTGATGACATATGAGGAGCCTATTTCCAAAAGTCGACATCTGACTTTTTTAAGTTATTGAGAAAAACGAAAAAAACGCTTAAACGGTAAAATTCAGTAAATTTTATGTTATTCTTGGTACTAACTCTATCATAAACATACCATAAACCTAAAAAGTAGCTCCAGAGGTAGATTCAGCAATGCGTTTAGGAGATATTTAGCATTAAAATTCGCAGATGTCGGATTTTGGAAGTTCGTTAATGGAAAATCGTATTTTGGAACGAACTTCTAGTATATGGCGAGTTTTGGAACAAAACATGGATTTTGCTTAACAAAGATTTTAAGCCACATAATATTGTTATGCACTCCTTATTTAATAAGCACAAAAAATTTACAGTGAACACAAGTTTCTAGTAAATTATATTAAAAAAATAGTATGCACTAACATAATAATACACAAGGAGCAATAAGTCACACAGATTAGATTCTCAAGTCGTCATCGTCCTCCTGGCGTTCACAAACAAGATCGTCTTCCACATTAATTGTCACGTTTTCTGGATCCAAGACGTTCTTATAATACTGAAGTTCTTCATTACTTTTCCACTCTTCCCCGTAGTGAAGTGTTAGTAGTTTGTTGACATCATTCATCTTCTCTTCTTTGACGGCTACTCCAAGAGGCAACTGAACTTTCTCAAAAGTTACCGTTTTTTCCTTTTTAGTTATCCCTTTGAAATCAGTTAAGTCACTCCTATAATTTTGCTCTCCACGAAGAAGAGTAGAGGATTTTACTTTCCTATACACGAATCTCTTGCAGGATTGAATTCTGAAATGCCATGACCCTGGTGCTTTAAAAGAAGATTGGACGCTACCTTTCCAGTCATACACCGGACAATCAACACCTAACGTGTTCACTGTGCCAAACTGCTTGAAAATGTGAGTGTAGGTTTCTGGTTTTACAATAGAGTCTCACACTTTAAACTCCTTTTCAATTCTCCCGAAGACTCGGTCTGGGGGTATGAAGGAGTGGCCTACAACGGGAAATACCATCTCCACTTCTTTAACTTGTGCGGAGGAATCATTATACAGCCAATAGGAAACCATTCCAATCATAATACTATTTTTATTTTGACCCCCCACAGCCGTCAGAAACCAAATTAACTATTGTGATACCTGTAAGATCAAGATGATTAAGTCTGTCATAAACACAGGAAGCTATTTCGTTAGATCCTTTTGGAAGAGAAGATTCCAGCCACTGGTATATAAAAGTGTTCCGTGTAGTTTGACGATCACGCGATGTTCCTACACAGATTGTAAAATTGTACATATACAATTGTCTGGAGTAATACGTGGCTTGATCAGGTAATTTTGGAAGGGGTAAATTTTTCTGGCAATCGAAACTTAATATCAGTTCATTATCTTCCTGATTACGTAGAACATCATAAAACGCCTGTGCTCTTAATTTATGTACTCTTAACTCAGTTATTATATTATTCTTTTCTTGAGGAATCTTGCAGTGCTTCAGTTTTGCTTTCAGCAACAAATATTTTGAGCAAGTATCAGTCGCTGGAGTGCCAAATCCAATATTATATGTCCGACAGAAATAATGCCTAAAGTAAGCTGCCTTAACTCTTGGCTCAGTTGATACTGACTGCTTGTAACTTCTCCACAATTTACTAATGTTACGCTCACTTGATAAATACTGGCGACCTTTCACTTGTCCTCTACAATAGTGTAATTCACTAACAACATTTAATTTCTCTATGAAAATGCTCATAGCTAGCCTTTTATTTTCACTGTACTTGCTACGAGTATCTCCTCCTCGTTTATCTATAGGCAGAAGACCAGTCTCAAAGTGACGCTTACTAGCCAGACCCACCCTGTCTTTTGATATCTGCAAGATACCTAGAAAAGTTGCCCTGCAGACGGGTACAACAGGTTCTTTACCGGGACGCTTTGTTGCCTTTTTCACAAAATACTTTATCGATATGTTCTTATTCTTGTTACTGCCATTACTCACGGTTCTCCTCGAAAGTGCTGCCGCTGTATGCTTGATTATAAGTGCGTCCTGGATAAGCTTCTTTAGCGTGCTGTAGAATATGTTATGAAGATGTTTGATGTCCCTAGTTGTCAGCGTCTGGCACTGAAATGCTCCCTTCTTGTGATTGCATATTGGTACTTTTGGGGGTTGTGAAGCAGAGTATCTGAAAATATAGTATTTATCTAGATTCTGCTTCAAGAACGCATTATTTGTAACGATTATATGATAATTATCGCTAAACGAATTAGTAACGTAATTCTCACCTTTCTCTTTTCTTCTTATTCTTAGCCCAGTTTTTGGGGTCACAGGAATGTTTCCTCCCACGTCCAGGTACAGAAGGAGATACTTTTAAGGAATTATCCATTGCTTTGTAGAACAGCACCAGACTAATCAGATGCCAACTGGTGACTGAAGTATAGAGCCAACAAATACTGCGTCGAAACAGTGCATTGTCACATTAGAACAAACTTGGCGGGAACACTTAGAAAGAAGTTAATTGCTAAGTACTACAATCAAACGTTCGCGGGAACCACTGCCTCGAAGTAATGCAACAGGAATGTCGAGTATTGGAACACACTTTGGAAGTTGCATCAACCTTCTTATGCAAAATGTCGGGTTTAGGAACGAAGTACAGATGTCGGATTATGGAAATAACTTAACAAAGCAGATCTCGAGATTAGGAAATAAAGTCAAACTTTAATATTGATTTTTAACCACAGATATCGTGTTTTGGAACATCTTCCACCATCCATTTGATGTGTTTCTCCAAGAGGAATATGAAATTTAAAAAATCTACTTTTTGTAAAAAATGTCAGATGTCGACTTTTGGAAATAGGCTCTTCATATAATCTACATAACACTCCCCCTCCAGAAGCACTTAATTGGCTTACTCCTACATATTTTGAAATTTTTAAAGCTTGAACTGCAGTGTTTTGTGAAAAAATCTCTCGTAAAATATTGTTTAAGTGAGGTGTCATAAATAATTCTATACCTTCATTTTCAGAAGATATGCTGGTACAAATCTTGCGGGCCTAGCCACTTTTTACTCAATGAAACATGTGTTACACCCCATGGCCTTTTCTGGTCTTACTGCTAAATATTTAGAAATAAATGTTCATTTTTCCATTATGCTTATGCGTTCTCTTTCTATTAAGGCAGTGATCTCCACATTTTCTCTCACACTAAGATTCACTTGGTTTCTAAAGGAGTGATGGCTTGGTGGCTTATCATAAGTTACAGAACTAGGGAGGACATGGTGATCATTTCCATCAGTAACATGTGATGGACAGTATGAAACTTGTGTCTGGTAGTTGTTAAGCAATTATATCTTTACAACAATTAAGCTGTGTTGTATAATTACAAATTTTGTAATTCTTAAATGTGTAAGTTGATAGAAAAGAAATAAATTAGTGCATCTTATTTTCCCTAGGATTTGAAAGAAGAAATCCATGTTGAAGAAAGTGATGCAAGTGGAAATCTTTTGAATGAGTAAGTGTTCTTCCTCTTTTATAAGTGCATAACTGGAAATGTTTCATTGGAGCATATGATACATGTCTTAAACAGTATTAACTTTCTATTTAGCAACCCACAAAATATCCAATCTCTTACGGTTCTTTCTGACTTGGTGGAATCCCATTTCATAAGGTTGGAGGAAATGTAACTGACTCAGTGAAGAGTATATGACTGTAATATGAGTTTTGTTAGGAATGTCCACTACTTTTAAGCTCCCCTAGTTGACATGAAATATAGATCTAGTTAATGCACCGGTATAGGTTGTGAATTACTTACAAAATTACGCGTCAGTGTAGCAGAGATAAACGGAGTAAAAAAAAAGCAAATGTAGAAAACAGGAAAAGGATATCAAGTATAAATTACGCTGGGCCCAAAATTGCAATTTAAAACCAAGAACATTTCTCAAAATAAACACAGAATGATAAAATTGCATACGGCAGTATCCAAAAGAAATACAAAAATCTCATGAAATGTAATAATAGAAAACCCGGAGGCGTGTTAATCGTTCATTTGTTGCATCACAAAAACAAGATTGACGAAATAGGGAGAGAGGCAAGGAAATTACGGAAAACTAAAATTATAAGTAATGAAATTCAAACCAGGAAAAATTACTTACGAGGTAAATATATTCAAAGTAATCAAACATTGAAAATGCGCACTTACATAAATATACAAAAGAAAACAAGAATAAACATAAGCAAAAGCTAAAATGAGATGAATTAAATAGGTACCTACAATAATAAACAACTAAACGCTAGGCACGACTCAAGAACAAAAAAAAATGGCAAAAATAAAGAGTTCGGATGAGACACATGGAAACGATAAAAAAAGCGACTACATACGAAGATCACTGACACCGGAATGTCAAGTGTCAAAAAAGATCTACGACACGTATGATGTTATAAAACCCAGAGGGTTTGGGCAGAAGGTGATGTGAAGAGAGCAGGGGGGGGAGGGTAGGAAGCGAAAGGTGGAACACGGGGGGGGTGTCATCGAATTATGCAACACAGCGAAGTCTGAGAAAGTAATACGAAAATTAACCAACAAAGAAAAAGAAATGAAAAATGCATGAAATTATGTCACATTACAGGGGGCACGAGATGAAATAAATCAAAATGAAAATATGCTTCAAAGAAAATAGACTTAGCACAAAGGCAGAAATGTCGATTCGCCAGCACATACGACGAAAATGAGAAATAATGCGATAGCAAGACTGTGATAAAAACACCCGTGACCATCGTCAGCATATATTTCAATAATAAAGAGAACGTATTTGCCCAGGAGACGTGAAACACAGTTCCGTAACTCCGCTCATACAGTCCACATAAACAGGGTCTCATACGATCAATCAAACGAGGGTTGCCTCGCGAGAGCGAAATTTTGTTTGTGCCGTAACATAGAGCACAAGCAAGCCTCGAAGAAAAATAGCGTATATTTCAAATCTGAGAGATCCAGATAAAAGTAAAGTAACTTACGCAAGGGGAGGGAAAGGCAACGAAACACAAAAACTTCGCCACGCCAGCACAAACAGAGGAAGGAGGATTATGGGTTCGTTGATCGTATTCACAACATCATAAGGATGGAAAAGTATAAACATAATAAAAGGGAATACAAAATTATAATGGTAAAACAGAAATTTAAAACAACAGCATGCCAGATAATTAATGGCGAGGACAAGGTTTGACAAAATAGCAATGTCCTGGCCAACGGAAAAATATAAGCAAATTTCCTAGGTGTGGTGAAAAAAACGCCACAAGGTGATGTGTCAACAGGAAATTCATGTTTAGGACGCAGTACGTGCGACAGAGAAACGATGTCACAATCATGCGACATATATAATAATAATGATAATAATAATAATAATAATAATAATAATCATGGACAACACCAGATATGCAAAAAAAATGCTTGATATAATTAATTCAAAGAAGATCAAAATCAGTTGGTTAAATGAAATCAAACAGGACTCAAAGGAAATAAACATTACAGAAGAATCGCAAGACTTTTGGAACTCTAGTTACAAATCACTCTTTTACCGAAAAAGCTAAAAAGATCACTGGAAAATTGGACGGAGGAACGTAAAAAGGGGTATAGTGAGTTCATGAGGAGATTTTGGGAGGAGAAGAAGAGGAAATCTCCATCAACCCAGGTCAACAAGTTCAAGTGCTCCCTAAGAGGGCAAAACGAAGGAAGAAAGAAAGAAAGAAAGAAAGAAGAGTAATAATAAATAATGGCTCAGAAATGTGGTGTAGGAGAATAGTGAAGAATCAAAGGGTAGATGGAGTAACAAATGAAGGGTATTAGGACAAGTGGAGTTTGATAGATGACTCTGGCGAGTGGTAATGGATAGAATAGATCACTTGGTATGGCACATACTAAGGCTAAATGATTAGGAAACAGTTGTACTGGAAGGACGGGCCAAGGAAAAGAACTCTTTAAGTAATAACCAAAGTTAGAATATGGTAAAACCATTCCTTCGTATGTAGGGTGTGGTAGTTATGTGTTGATAGAATGGCTTATATAGAAGGCAGCATTAAACTGGTCTTGTTACTGATGTTTAAAATAAATACATCAATGAATTCCAGTCACTCAGCATATACGCCACCTGTGGAAAAACTTTCCTCAGTTTTGTGCGAGCGTATAAGCTTTTACTTAAAAAAATCATCGGTCAGTGCGTGTAATGAAATGTGTTAAACAATTCCATCTCTTTTAAAATGTGGTGCCAGCTTGGACAAACATCTGAGTTACTCAGTTAATGTTGAATAACAGTGACTGTGAATTTCTTGAAATCTAAGTATAAATTGAGATATTATGAAACTTATTCGACCGGGAGGGTTTAAGTTAGTTGAATGTTGCCAAATGAAGCTCGAGGTAAGACGGGAGTCGAGTAGTGTTGTGCCAAGTGTTGGATAAATGTGCGCTATATCTTGTGGTTAATGTAAAGGGTTACCCTTTCTCTACATTATTACAGACCACTGTTATATAATATATATATATATATATATATATATATATATATATTTCCGGTAAATAAATATAATCAGTGATCTCCACACACCTTATGGTGCCCAAAATAGTGGTAACCATCCATGAAGTATTCAGCGGTGATGCATGATAAACCATGTAGTTCCGAATTCACTCGAATCGCATGTCCAAAATATACTCCATTATCCATAAAACAAAATAACTATTCGGATGGGAGTAACTTTGTAAGTCAGCTGCTGTTCAGTTGCCATCATTCCATTAAACAATCTTTATATCCCCGCAGAGCCATGCTTTAAAGCGACACAATATAAATGAGGAAAAAGTGAATACTCCCAGAGGAAGCATGAATCAGCACACAATATCTGCAACCATTCAGTAATTTCAATTATTGAACTGATCAAGAATCAGGTTGACATTTGACAAATTACATCCGTGAAAGGTATGATTCCAAATACTCCGACATGACAGACCTCTATTTCGGCATAATTTATGAGTAATTTTAAAGTAATCGTTCGATAAAAATAGATTTGAAGTATAGAAACCAGATCAGTTCCTGGTTCTTGATAAATACAACATTCTTGGTTGTATATTATTACTGTTGGTTTGATCCCTGGTTTTCGAATGATTGATTCATCTGAGATAATTCAACAATTATGAGCGCACTGCAATATGTTTATACCACTGATTGCAGGTTATTATATCCTGATACTTCGAATCCTGTTGAAAGGAATACTTACGCATTGCAACATTCTACTAGCACCGTTTCTGGAAGAAAGTTTACAACCAAACAAAATATGAAGACCAACCTAACAATCCATAGCGAAAAGGAGCGCTTCTCATGTACCACATGCAAAGCCAACTTTTCCAGCGGGGAGTATTCACAGAAACACAAGCTAAGCCATAGCGGTGGGAGGCCATACCCATGCAACACTTGCGAACTCAATTTCTCACAAAAAGGTCATTTGAAGTCGCACATGGTAACGCATAGCGGTGACAAGCCATACTCATGCAGTACACGCGAAGCCAAATTTGCTCAGAAAGGAAATTTGAAGGGACACATGTTAATACACAGCGGTGAGAAATCATACTCATGCAGGATATGCGATAACAAATTTGCCCGCAAAGATAGTTTGAACACACTTGATAACGCATAGCGGAGACAGATCATACGCATGCAGTATATGCGAATCAAAATTTGCAAAGAAAGGCACCTTGAAGGGACACTTGTTAACACATGGCGGTGACAAGTCATACTCATGCACGATATGCGAAGCTAAATTTGCCCGGAAAGAATCTTTGAATAAACACACGTTAAGGCATAGCGGAGAGAGACCATACTCTTGCAGTATTTGCGAAGCCAAATTTTCTCTGAGAAGTAGTTTACAGACACACTTGTTAACGCATAGCAGCGACAAACGATACTCATGCAGTATATGCGAAGCAAACTTTGCCAAGCAACTGTTCTTGAAAAGACACATGTTAATACATAGCGGTGACAAATCGTACTCATGCAGTATATGCGAAAACAAATTTGCCCGTAAGGGTAGTTTGAAGACACACTTGATAATGCATACCGGAGATAAAACATACTCATGCAGTATATGCGAAGCCAAATTTGCACTGAATGGGAATTTGAAGAGACACATGTTAACGCATAGCCGTAAGTCCTTAAACTTGTAGTTGATGCGATGCCAAGTTTGCACAGGCTGGGCATTTGAAGACATACATATTTCTGCATAGTGGTGAGAATTCATTGTCATGTTACATATGTGAAACCAAATTCTAAGGCCTGGACATTAGAAGAAACCCATATTAAGGCTAAGCGGTGACTAACTATTCTCATGAAGTATTTGCAAGCCCACATTTGCTCGAGCTGGGCATTTAAAGTGACTTCTCTTAACTCATAGCGGTGAATTGAGATAATGCAGAATATGCAAAGCCACAATTACCCAGAAAGGTCAATTGCAGACATATGTTTATGCCTAGCGTTCAGAACCCATACACATGTAGCATATGCGAAGCCAAATTTGCACGGACTGGGCATATGTAGGAACTATTCTTAACGTATAGCAGTGAGAAACCATACACAAGCAGTATATGCTTAGCAAATTGTCCCAGGCTGGAAATTTGGAAACTCACGTATTAACGCATATGCTAGTATATGCTAGAACAAATTTGCTCTGTATGGAAATAGGTCACCTGTTAACGCTTAGTGGTCAGAAATCATACTCGTGTAGCATATGCGTAGGGTATTTGAAGAAATATATGTTGACCGATAGCGTCGAAAAACCATATTACTTTACCATTTCCAAATCCCGAACTTGTGTTACAAAGACATTTAAAGAAACGCATGTTTACGCATCGTAGAGCGGTCATTCTCTTGTCACATATGTGAAGAAAACTTCGCTGTCAAAGGTTCTTAAAATCCACAATTGTTAACCCATAACGGAGATAGTTCTTACACATACAACAACGGTAAAGGCAAGTTCGCTTTGAAACGGCCTTTGAAGAGCCACATGCCAACTCTCTCAGGCGAGTATCTTTCTTCGGCCAAACAACAATTTGATGACCCACAAGTCAATACATCATTGTGAGTTGCTATTCTCGTTAATTAAATGCGAAGTGAAATCTGCTCGGAAAGAACATTAACCCCCGCGCTAACCCTCAGTGGGTAAAATGCATATGCTCACCAAGGACAATTGAAAAATGAATCTTCGCCCATATCAGAAAGAAGTCATATTCGTGTATCATGCAAATTTAAAGTTTCTCAGAGTGAGAGTTGACGTATGCATGTTAAACTCTAGAGACGATGTTCGTGGAAAATCAATTTAATTTGAGTGAGGATATTTCGATTAACAAATATTAGCCCATAACAGCCAGAAGCCATGTTCATGTAGCTTATGCATGTGCTCGGAAAGAACATTTGAAGACACCTATGTTTACCCACACCGAAAGTAGTGCTATTCATATGTTTTATGAGAATACAAGTGTGCTTCAAGAATATATTTGAACAGACACTCTTATATACACTGCGGTGAATTGTCAAATTTTCGGAGAGAAGACAATTTTTGTCGAAGCACATGTTTACCCGTAGAGGGGAAATCTTTAATCAAGTTACCTATAAGAAACCAACTTTCCTCGAGAGAAAGTTTGAAAATAGGTCTCTTAGGCCATTGTATGATAAGTGATATTGGTAAATCGGAGCACAATCATACGTCATAAATACCATGCACCCATGCAAGGCGCCATATTCCTCCACCATATGCAAAGCTTATTACATTGTACTTGTAGAGATTATGTAAACGCTCATAATGAATAGTGGCAAGATGATATATTTATTGTGCACATAGGAAGCATAATTACTATTAACATCCTCTGAAACTCCATTGCGGGGAGACGCCATATTCATGTAGGATTTGCGAAACCAATTTCTCTTCGAGAAAGTATTAGCTAAAAGGCGAGGAAAATCACAGCGGCGATAAGCTTTATGCATGAAGCATCTCCGACGACAATATTTTATCAATGACGCTTTGATGACCCACAAGATATCCCATAGTGGCTAGACGGCATATTCAGGCAGAATACGCGAATGCAAAAGGGTCACAGACGACAATTGTAGTCACATTTAAATGTAGAAAACATTTTGTTAAATGACAGCAAAGGCATTCAGACTATTGGAATCCATTTAAACGAAAACTCTGAGTTAATATACTGTATCATCAGAATTGTGCCAAAAGTTTGAAAAGATAAACATGCTTGTCATAAAAAAATTATCATATTTCTTATTTCACTGCTAGGTGTCCGATGGTGGCATCTGGTAGCAAAAGTTGGATCTACCTGAAATTAAACTTGCTGTTAGCCATGGGCGTTCAATTAAAATGCCCTTCTATGGACATTCGCTTCAATTCATGTATAATATAATTTTGAAAATTACTTCTGGATTTTATTGAAATTATTCATTGATTTATTTTCTTTAATTTCTGGGCAACAGATTTATGAATTTTTCAAATAAGAATTAGACATTTTGATTTTGACTTGACCCTGTATGGGTCGACACTAGCGCTCGTAGTGACAGATTTAGGCCACAGAGAATATGTTCTATTTGTTGTTGTGCATGATTTGTCAGTAAAAACGGAAGTAGATATTTTGATTTTTATTTGAACATATATGATAGATTTAGTCAACTACACATGACAAAGGATGTTGTCTTACGCTTGGAGTCCATTACTTGTCAGTTTGGTGTGTGTTACAATACCACCAACACGTAAGTTTGGATTATACATAAAATATTCAAAGGTAGAATAATAAAGTACAGAAAGCAGTAAGATTCAGCGACGAACCTGGAACGAGTCGGCAAAACGATGAAGACGTAACCAATGAACGATCAACAACTAGAAATGAAATTCCTACCATGAAACGCAAACCTCGCCAACAGGTGACGATCGCAGACGACACTCGGATGACTTGTTCTATTCATTCGTGGGCACCAAACGTTAGACCAGATCCTTTTTCACTAAATCTATCACTACGAGCGTTAGTGTTGACCCGTACATGGTCAAATCAAAATCGAAATATCTACTTTCGTTTGGACTGACGAGTCATTCACATAAAACTCAATTCTCAAGTTTTACGAGTGATTAGACCCACGAAAATTCAAATAATCTCGAATTAGTTTTCTTCTAAGCAGGAATTGTTTGAAGTTGCATGATTTTGTGTCCATTTTCAGTTTTTCTTGTTTTAATGTTTGTCTTTTTTGTACTTCTGACACGAATAAACAATATTCCCCAGTCATGTTTTCACTATTAGTTTCCCAGCATAAAGGGTTACAACTGTAATTTTTGTTGTTGTAGGAAGACATACTTATCTTCATCGTAAAAAAATATATAGACAAATGGGATGTTGAGGACATTTTAGTATATCATATTGTCAAGAAGAAAAACCCCTGTAATTGAAGTTTATTTTGAACTTTTATGAAAAAATCTAAAAAATACCTTGTTTTGTCCTAATGATTAAACAACATATAGACCATTTGTTTAAGCCAATACACAACCTTTTAGGATTTCTAGTTTGAACATATAGCCTACTTTCCAAATAAAAGTTTTGTAAAAATCTAAAAATATAATGATTTCGACTAGCTGTGGGATAGAGGTGGGAGTCGGAGTAGGGAGTCAATGATTAACCTTAATGTACTCTGGATTTTAAAAAAATCTTGGTGTTTTGTTGTTGTTGCTTACTTACAAACAGGTTAGGTCAAGTCATGTGAGGTTAGTGGGATTTGATTAGGAAAGGTTTAGTAAAGACAGGTCAGATGTGGTCGGGTTAGGTTAGTTGAAATAAGATAATATTAGGTTGGCCGAGGTTAAGTTAGGTAAAATTACGAGAGCTGAGGTTGGGAGAGGTAAAATTAGGTAAGATTAGGTTAAGTTACAAATTAGCCTATACAATATAAGCTGCCAAAATAACCCAGCATATGATAAGCCACCAATGAGCCGACGCATAAAAGCTGACGCTAAATCGTTCCGTTACTAGAACTGTTGCAACATTTGTAGTAAGCAAATCAGACTGACAAGTCAGTTGCTATAATGGAGCTTACTACAATCAACAATGGTAGGCAACGTGCACTCTATAAAGGCTACTCTTATAACTTCAAGCGAAATAATGTAAATGGACTAATATTCTGTCGATACTCAATATAAAGGTCAAACAAGTAGTTCCGTGATGAACAAAGCCTATTTTCATATATCCCACTTATGTTAATTGCCTCTATCAACATAGAAAATTTCAGTTTGATTGCTGTAATAGATTCGTAGACATTGAGAACCGAATAAATATTTCGGATGGTCACCATGTTGGATTTTATATATGTGGGTCTTAGAGTTATGTACTGTTACATGGAGATTATTGTGCACGTGTTTTATTCAAACTTCAATTGCATGATTACGACACAGGAAGTAAAAAAGAGATTTTAAAATTACGCACAGCTGCCATCTTGTGGTTACGGAAACAATTAAAATAAATCAGATGTCAGTGGATTAACATTTGTATAAGGATTTACTGTACCAAGTTTCACTGCACTCGGATGGTTAAATTTCGAGAAACGTCCAGGTGAATATTTATACTTCGCGTCGCCGCCATGTTGTATTTGTGATCACCAGGTTATTGATAGTCCAAAAGGTGAACTTATGTTAATAGCCCCTATGAACATTAAAAAATCAGTTTGATTGCTGTAATCGATTCGTAGATATTCGGAACCTTCTAAATATTTCGGATGGTCGCCATGTTGGATTGTTATATGTATAGGCCATAGAGTCATTTACCATTAAAGGAAAATTTTGCGTAGGTTCATTATTCAAACTTTCACTTCGATCGCGTTATTACAACACAATAAATCAAGAGCCTTCTTTTCTTAAAATTTACGATTCATGCCAATTATTAATCTGTATGGACCTATCTAGAATAATGACGAAATTAAGTTGGTGATATCGAGATTTCTAATTAGTTCGAAATATACCTGGCATAATGTAGCCTAATAGGGCACTAGAGTTAGACTCCCTGGTGACTGAATATATTCTCAGTTTCATCTCTTAAGGTACAGAATACAACATTTGGTTGAAGTCCAATGGATAGCATGGACGTTACATGCAGCAAGACATTGGATCTAACAGCGCGCGTAAAACATGTTGGCAACAATGTCATGCATGTGTTGGTCAGAAATAATCTGAAATATGATGATCTATTGTTGAGCCAATTCTGGATGAAATACATTTGTTATTATAGATGTTACATGTATTTCAAAATTGGACCTATCAGCAGGCTTAGAATCATGTTGGCAGAACTGACGTAAATTAGTTACTCCTAATTAATCTACAATGTCAGGTACTATACGTGTGGAATGTTTGGAGCTTTTGGCTTGTATACTTGCTGATATATTTATATTATGATAAAAGAATGGAGACAGTATTTATTAACATTTGGCAGCCCTGGTTACTCTTAAGAATACGCACAGTCATCAGTTATGGTACACTTAGCACATACGAAATGTGGTTGCAATCTAATTGATAGTATAAAATTTACATGTAATTCAAAAATGGTCCTATCAGCAGGCTTAGAATCCTGTTGGTAGCAATGACGTAAATTAGTTACTCCAAATTAATTTAGAATGTCAGGTACTATACGTGTGCATTGTTTAAATCTGTCGGCTTCCGTAATTTCGAAAATATTGGTATTTGGATTTAAGAAAATAGAGAGAGCATTTATTAACAGTTGGCTGCCCTGGTGGCTAATATGAAAATGCTCAGTCATATATGTTTAGGTACACATTGTACATACGAAATTAGGTTCAAATCCAATTGATAGTGTAGAAGTTATATGCATTTAAAAATTGCACCTATAAGCAAGCGTAGAATCATTTTAGCAACACTGTCATATACGGACACCTGTAAATTAAGCTGAAGTATTATTATCTATATGTGTGCCAATTTGGAATAGCTCCCATGCATACCTTCTAAGATATGCAACATGGAGCTCAAATTCCATTTGCGATATCTCATCAGTTGGTAGTACTGACATTATTTTCAAATGTGACATTGAGCTATTCAGGTACAGATATTTACTCATACCAAATTTTCGTTCGATTGCTGTAGCCGTTTAGGAGTTGATAAGGGGGGGGGGGGGACACACAGTCAGACACACATTTTCCCGGAACGAAACAATGTGAAAAATAGGCTAAAAATGTGTCATTAACTTTCTCCGTATGAAGTCTTCAAGTAAAACCTATTTACAAAGTTTTCTACAGGGCTTTGTTATCAGGTCGCTCAACTTTGGGTTTGAAGCTTTTCCGCTCAGTAGTTTCTGCGTCATATTTTATTATTTAAAATTGCCTTTTTGTGGACAAGATCATTTGTCAAATATGAATAACCAGTTCTTCATTTTGCTTGTTTGCTTTTAAGTTTTCTTGCAATGCTCACAACTTTGGGGTTAAACCTTATATTACACCTTCACTGGAAGATAACAGTTTATATGCTAACTTCAAATTGTTGTTTGTTAAAAGTTAATATTATTCAACTATACAAATATTTATGGGCTTGTCCCTTCCTGTTAAATACTTATTTACATTGTTAATAAAATTGCAATATTTAAGCAACTTGTTCTCTCTCTTTACAATTATTTTGTTCTCCCATGATGTTCAAATTTGTTTTTGTAATGCCCAACTTAGCCTTAACTCAAAGTATCCTTTTGAGTTCTCTCCGATACAGGAGGTCTTAAATTGACCGATCCCTACCTATACACCTATAAAACCATCATCGCCTTCGCAGTTTTTGAAACATTAGTCATTGAGTGCCATGGAAAACCACTCATTGATGGTACCTACTGGACTGACACTCATACATTAATCAAACGCCCACAGCTCGTACATACCTTAAAACATGGAGGTTATACTAATCTCGATTGGGAAATCTAGGATATAGAAAATTTACTTCGAAATGCCAAAATTATTGTGTAATGAGTCCATGTAACTGGTTGGATAGAGTCTTAACATACATTCTAAGGTTTTATGTAAATAATGTTTAAATACTTAAATTTAACTGTACAATAAGAAGTCCATCTCTAGGAATGCAACGTTGAGACCCTATCAAACTGTGATAACACCAGAAGCACTGTATGCAGTGGAATGCCTAACAAACCGCGCAGCTGGCCCGGTCGAGAGACTTGAAGTTAAGGAAAGAAAGATCATTAGGAAAATTATTGGTCCTAAAATCAGAGATGTAGGTTACAAGCTCTGCAGTAATTCAGAAGTATACTCCTACACCGAAAACATGTCAAGTGTAATCCGAAAACGGAGAATAACATTCTATGCCCACCTCCTCAGAATGCCAGTCAGTAGATTCTCCAACCGTCTATTATCATACTTCCGAGGTTTAATGGTGATGCCTCCTTGGCTGGTGGAAGTGGATAAGGACTTGTTCTTGTTTGACATTTACGAATCCGATATCTTGCTCAGAACTCCATTGTAACAAAAACTCTGTCAGGTTCATCAAGAGGATGTAAACCCCAGCAAGATACATGTTCACTCGGATGAATGGAAGAAATCCCATTCCGAAAGGTCGAAGACGTGGTGGGCTAACAAGAAGGAAAACAGTTGAGATCTCGCGGTCCCTAGTGGCCACAACGATAAAAGTAAAAGTAAGTAAGAAATATTTTATGGACATCTCTTGTTTTTCTTAATTAATATTCCCCTCCTGCCACTTCTAATCGAATACTCGTTAACCTTTGGCAATCTCCAGCTATGTCTGGAAAGAGTTGCCTTAAATAATGCACTCTATTTGCGGTTTGTATACTGAGTATCATAATAATACAGTGCTACCAACCAATGTTGAGGTAATAGTTATGTTGGGTAAGTAGTTCGAACCCTTTTTTAAAAAGGAAATTTGAACTAAAATCAAACGCCTTAACTGCTCGGCCAACCCGACAATAAATTTGTTGTCCGCCAGGGTTAGGATCACGTATAATGAAGCAGCGTCTTATGTCGGCATATACTGCAGGACTGTACTTCGTTTGTGGCTTCCAAGGAGTTTTTTTTTGCGTATGGCTTTTAGTGCCGGGAGTGTCCGAGGACCTGTTTGGCCCGCCAGTTTTGTAGCTGCTTCGAGACGGACACCCAATGGGGGAGCTACAAGTACATTGGGTAGGAAAGTTGGAATGTAAGCACGAGGACTTGGAAGGTAGTGGCTGTGGCCTATAGTTAGGGACCAACTCCGGCATTTTCCTGGCAGGAAGATGGGAAACCACAGAAGACCATCTTCAAGGTTGCCGGCGGGGGCATTCGAACCTCCTCGCCTCCCGGATGTGAGTGACTGCCAGCAGTCATGCCGTAACGACCACGGCTAACTCACCTGGTATAATAATAACAATAATAATTCAGGATTGCATATTCTAGGTAGGCTTGCAATTAGCTCGCTCTTAAAATTGATTACGTTATGCCTTCAATTTCAAAAGTATCAATAACGCGAAAATGTGCATGTTCTAGGGCCCTCAGAGCGCATTTTCTGACAAAACAGGCTGTCGGGACAATGTTACTCAACATGAACGACGGGCTGAAGTATGACAAGGACGAAATACAGGCGCTTTTTACCGCATTCCATGAAGGCACCGCCAACGATTTGCTATCATATCCTTGCCTTCAACGTCTCAAAGAGTCGCTTCATGACACATTTTCTTCAATGAGCCAGAAATCTCGCACAGGAAAGCTGTGGGTAGAGTACATCAAACAGCATGCCCGGAAAATATTGAAGGATTCCGCATCTTTACGCGAGGAAATGAAGGTATTCGTCTCTACGGCTCCAGATGAAAAGGCCATACTATCAGCTGGAGAGAAGTTCGCCATTTGTCTCTATGATAGTGCCAAATCGAAGTGCAAAAGCCTCGACGAACTTCGGGTAGTGAAATACAGCCAAAAAATGGCCAACAACCGGTCACAGCGTCATTTCAGCTGGCTTCACTTCCGCCGACTTCGGCGGCATGCAAACAACATTCACTGTTGGTATATTTGCCAGTTCACGAATGATTAGGATTTTCTTTGGACCCTACCCAATGGGGATGGAAATTCCAACACTCAGCTTTAGTACCAGTGACAACTCATCTTCCAGCTGCTCCAGATCATCTCCTCAATTTGGTGTCCTGCAACTGCAAGAACTCTTGTGGCAGTCGGTGTGAGTGCTGCTGATAGCGACTAAAGACCCGAAGTAAAAGTTGTAAAGCACACTTGTAGCTTTAAAACGATACATTACCCATGCTCCTTAATGTCTGGGCACTGCAGTGGAAAAGCATGTGGCAACGTCACATTTGATGGCTCAGACGATGAGGAGGACGATTGAGTCCGATGTAAGCTTTGTTTTGCAACTGTTCTTTGTCTGAAGAAAGCTTTTTAAGCTTTGTTTTGTTATTATTTGCATTATGCATATTATGAATGTACGTTTAACTGCTAACTGCATTAAACTCGTTTTGTTCTATGTAAACTGTTTCTGCTAGTTTACCTGGTTTCAAAGGAATACCATCCTAAAAGCTCTTGAGCAAAGATACAAAATGGTGTCAGCAAAGGAGAATAGAGGAGCCCACCAGAGTAAATGGGCGTTCGTTTGGAAAAGCGACTGCCACACTTCCACTTTTATATTTGTAACTGTATCTCTGCTGCTGTTTGTCGGATGAACATGGGCAATGTATCGTTTTAAAGCTACAAGTGTGATTTACAACTTTTACTTTGGGTCTTTGGTCGCTATCAGCAGCTGTTTACACGATAAGTCCCAGCAAATGACAAATTAGCTAAATTTTCGTGAGAAAAGTTGAGCTAAAAATGTTTGATTACTCATCTGTTTAAATATATGGCAATAATTACGACCAATAAGAGCGTTATATATAACGCAGTCATTCTCTTATTACTATCAAAGCTCATTATAACTGATTTTGGATCAATATTTTGAACGCAGGAAGCAAAAATGCTGTTTTAGGCACTTAGGCCCCATTTAAGCCCTTTTGAACTCTCCAAAAACTATGACGCGGACGCCGCAGAGATGGGGACTTTTCAGGATTTGTTACTAGGGTACTAGGGAACATCTATACCAAATTTCAGCTTTACATTTTTTTTTTGAGGTCTTAACTTAATATGCCTGGGCTACCAGTGGCCCACTTAGCAAATGTAAACAAGAACTTGGAGAATGGAAAGCAGGTTTTAGTTGCACCGGTAGTGACCTAAATTTTGATGAATCAGTCCAAATATTCGTCCACTTCTTGGCAAATGCCATCGATCTTCTACCCGGCCCAAAACACCCTGCTAGGAAGTATTATGAGGCCAGGAAAAATAGCCGTAACATAAATACATATAAACAAAGTTCTAATCCTGAGAGGTCCACGAAGAAGGACAGAGAAAAACGCCGTGATAAGTTTAAATACCAGCTAGCACAATTTAATTACTACAACCAACGTTGAAAAGTAATTTGATCAGTACTTATGAATGATAAGCCTAGTTGTGGGATTGATGAGGAAACCGTGTACGATGCATTCAATTCACATTTCTCTAACCCCAATGTCAATGTCGAACAAGAATACATCATATGGCTCAATGATACTGAGAGAATCACTTTAGATGATACATACGTAACAACTGTAAGTAAGGAAGAATTATCCATCGCAATAATTATGATACAATCTGATACTGCCCCTGGTCCTGATCACGTCTTACTTGGTGTTGTGAAAGATGGAATGGCGATAGAAATTATCGCTGTAATTGCCACAAGAATGCTGCAGACGGGACATGTTCCTCCTAGCATTCAGAGAGCAATAACGGTATTGATTATTAAAGGGGGGAATTCAGATGATATTTCGAGCTGGGCACCAATCACAATTGTTTCCGTAGTTCGCAGAGCCATCGAAAGAGTGCTAGACAGACGTCTCAGAGAGTTCATCTCATTCAATGAGCATCAGCGTGGATTTACTCGATCACCTGGTACACTTATGAACACATCCTTGCTTAGATCAACTATGGTATCGGAAAAAACTCAGAAACATAACGTCACTATCGTCTTCTTATATATCAGAAAAGCATTTGATAACATCGGACACTTGCATTTAAGGAAATCACTTGAAGTATCTCATGTACCTTCTAAATTAGCTACTATACCTGTAGTTCTAAATCTGCAGAATAATAATAACCAGACTTACGTGCAAGTTATTCGTAAAAGAACAAAGCCCATTGTTCGAGGACGTGGTGTACTGCAAGGGTCTCCACTCTCGCCCACATTATACAATTTGGCCACAGATCACATACTAAATGAATTGTCTGAAGAATAAATTGCCAGCGAGTTTGGATACAACCTAGTTCCGAGTTTAAGTCCAGTAACAGTGCTTGGCGTTGCAGACGACACGGTGCTGATAGATAAGGAAGAAAAATCAGCATTGGAGCTTATTCGAATGGCCATGTCAAGATTCCAAACTATTGGGTTGGAAATTAATCTCGCAAAATCTGTAGCTATCAATATTTGCAAAGGAAATCTAACTACCAACCACCTTGAAATATCGCCAGACACCGTTATCTCATGCATATCCTCAGACGACTGCGTTCGTTACCTAGGCATAAATTTTTCTGACGTCTGTCTTTTCAAACTACAAGAGGCCCTGACGGATCTGAAAGACAAACTCGATCTCCTTTCGTCTAGCCCGCTATTACATCCCGACCAAAAATGCTGTATCATGAACACTCTCATTTGTCCATCCCTCATCTCTACGTTTCAGGCAATGCCATCAAAATCAATTCCAATAAAATTTCTAGACGATGCCGTCAAAATGATAAAAGGAGCTTTGAAAGATATAATTCAGTTACCCGCAGATACTCCCGACGCAATGGTGCATACTCACAGAAAGTAAAAAGGTCTTGGATTATTTAGAATGCAATGGGAGGTTGTGCTCCAGCAAATAAATGGTTTACGAACTCTCAGAAAAACACAAAAATAATACATTCTGAACACAAGAGATATTGGAAAAGTGGTCGACGTTTGTTTAACAAAACTTGGAATAGGGGGACCACAAACATTTCTTGATCCTCGAGATAAATTTGTAGACACTCAAAAAGTACGGTGATATTTAAGAGATCAGCAGTTTGAAGCGTGGTGTCGGTTAACTCAGAAAGAAAAGGGGTCATTCTCTACAAGCAGTTCACGCCACCTAATAAATGGGTGAGGCACCACAAGGGTCTTTCCAGCTCTGAATGGGAGGATGGACTGAAGCTTCTATGTAATGTAGCCGCAGTTAGAGCTGTACCAGGCAGAAGCCGGTAGGATAACTGTGGCAACGACATTGAAATCCTCCCTCATGCCCTTGGGTTCTGCAATTATGGCGAGGCTCTACGTAACACTAGACATCACTCAGTAGGATCCATCCTTGCGGAGAGTCTGAGAGATGTTGGCTTGGTGGCGCACGAAGAAGTTTCAGGGCTAGCCACGCAAGGCAGTACCAGGCGCATTGACATCATAGCCTACAAGGAAGATAAAACAAGGGTTATATATTGGATCCAACCTTGCGTTTCGAGACCCATGCCGAGCATCCAGATGAAGTAAACAAACAAAAGAAGGATATTTACGAGCCTACAGTCCCTTTCTGCTAGGAAAAATACCACCTTCAAGAAATAGAAGTTGTTGGGTTATTAGTGGGGGCCCGGGGAACAATACCTTCTCTTCTTGCTGCTACGTGTGGAAAATTTCAGATCTCAAATGCCACCATTAACACCATAGCAATAACAGCCCTTAAAGGATCTATTAGTATTTTGAGAAATCACTTATATTCGTAAATTATGTGTATTTTAAGGCTGAAGAGCTGTTTTAATTATTTATTTTTAGTTGCTGTTTGCCCGCTCTTCAGGTCTTTTATTCAAATTTATATGTATAAGATACATTTCATAGTTCAATATTCGTAGTTTGTTAACCTTCTCATATTTTTTTTTTCATTTTTTTTTTCAAGAAAAATCATCAAAAACTAAGACTTGGATTTCACCAAATCCACTATTGGGTGAATTTCAGTTGGACCATGTACTGATCTCTCGTTCCAACACGGCGGAAATCATGAAACTTAAAGTCCTCAAAGGATTAGATTTGGACTCTTACAATTACCTCACCACCTCATAAATCTAAGGCAACACGCAAGGCAGAACTGGATGTGCAATAAGAATGAAAGGACGCTGCAATATCTACAAGACATTAGAAAAACAGTAACAAAATCGCTAAGAGTGATTCGTAAAATACATGAAAACTCTAAATTAAAAGATATAGATGAGGACTTCAAGAAACATCATTCTAGAAATTACTATAGAACATTCAAGCAGAAATTAACTAAATATTCACCACCTTCTCCCCAGTTTCAAAACAACCATGGGAACATTGCCCACTCCAACTCTGAAAATTGTGCACTTCTTGCAGATTATTTTGGTAAACTACTCAATTGTGAGAAACCTCAGGAAATATTTCAATTTTGTCATACTCTACGGAATCCTGACTCAGAACCACCGGACCAACAGGAAATTCGTGAAATAATCCAATCCATGAAAAACAACAAAGCGTCGGAAGAGGACCAGATCGTTGCATAACTATGGAAAAATGTAGGTGAAAACCTCATCATCAAACTCAAGGAAATTATTGATGAAATCTGGCAAACAGAAAAAATTCCTCCAGATTGGATGATGGCGATCATCCATCCAGTATACAAGAAAGGTAGCAAAACGAACCCAAGCAATTACCGAGGGATCTCATTACTCTCGGTAACTTACAAAATTTTGTCCAAAGCCCTTTTCAACCGTGCCTATCTTCAACTGGATCCGAAGATTGGTGAATACCAAGTTGGGTTCCGGAAAGGCCGATCGTGTACAGAGCAAATTATCAATTTGAAAAACTTAATGTCTTACTTCCGTAAAATGTCGAACAAAATTTATGTCATTACTTTTGTTGAATTTGCAAAGGCCTATGACAGCATTGACCGTGAATCCCTTGTTGCTGTACTCTCAGAATTTGGATTAGATCGCAAGAGAACATCAATCATCAAAGATATCCTCTTGAATACAAGTTCAAAGATTAAATTTATGAGAGGACTGAGCGCAGAATTTTCAATTGATACAGGGGTGCGTCAAGTAGATGGATTATCTCCATTGTTGTTTAATTGCGTGCTCGAAAATTTATCCGAGAATGGAGACGAGCTGGTTCCCCATCCCATAGACTAGGACCAAAACTCAAAGGGATAACACTAGACTGTTTGGCATTTGCGGATGACATGGCGTTAATTGCTCCAAGCATTTCTGATGCCCAGAAACAACTTGAATTACTCCAAGAACAAGCAGCAAAAATCGGCTTACGGATTTCTTTTGACAAAACGAAATTTATGGCGGATATTAAAACTGCTCCGAATACTCTCCGCATTGGTAAATGTCAGGTCTCCCAAGTGAAAGTCTTCTAGTATTTAGGTGAATGGATCAATGAAACTGGCAACGAAAGAAAAGCAAGACTACAGAAAATGGAAACTGCTTTCCATTTGACAAAACAAGTTTATAACAAAAAATGCCTCTCGTGGAATTGTAAAATTCAACATTATAAAACAGTAGTCTTGCCTGCAGCCCTTTATGCAGCCGAGACACTTAATCTACAACATAAAACACTGAGAAATCAATTGGAGATTAAGGAACGCAAAATCATGCGAAAAAGTTTGGGACCAAGAATTAAAGATGGAATTCACCTTCCGAAACCTAATGCTGACATCTATTTAAAAATAACTAAAATCACAGACACAATCCGTATGAGAAGGATCCAATTCATGGGACATTTGGACAGAATGGACCCAACTAGTTTAACAAGTAAAATCTATAGTTTTTGCAGAAAAAGGCAACAAGGTCCAATTGGTACAAACAGGCGGAAAAGGACTTGGCTGAATTAGGTTTTCCCAATCTCAAGGATCGAGAGGAAATTAGGAAATTTACTAATACATGGGGTTTTGAGGCAGAAGAGAGAAGACCTACCAGACACGTCTGGTCGCAGCAACGAAGACTAGCTCAATCGTTGCGCATGAAGAGTTATTGGGCAAACATCAAGGCCAAGAAGTGTTGATTTCGCGTGGTCCTAGGAGACCCATTCGCACAGAAGAAGAAGAAGATAGTTAAGCTTTGTATATTAGCAGCCTTAAGTTGAGGAAGCATAAGAAATAATAATAATGTAGAATATAAAATTAAAATATCATTATAAAGACATGTTGAGTGGGATATAAAACGAGTAAAGCATTAAAGTGGCGAATATAGCCTTACAATGGTAGTATATCAAAAAGAAATAGAATCAAGGTGTGGCAAAGCTTATGTAGTTGATTTTCAGTCACAAACTAGAGTATTCGTTGGAAACACATTTATTATTGCCTTAAAACTCATTCTATATCGCATTGAATTTGGACCACCCTTGATGTATGGTATTAGAATCCAGATAAATTCAAATATCTCACATAAAAGCTATAGGTTTAAGGATAACATAAATAATAATTTGGGGTAAATAGACGGTAACAATGACTGTAGAGAACTGGTGTCATAAGTAGCTTGCCACGGTGGGTGAGTGGATAGCGTGTCGGTCTACTAACCCCAAGATTGCAGGTTCGCCCCTGGCCGTGGTAAGTGATTTTTGAAAGGCGGAAACAATACGATACGCATGCCATACTATGTTGGCATGTCAAAGAACCCATTTGAATTCAGTAGACCGAGTTCGTAATGGCAAAATTAATCTCGGGAGTTTCCGCCAACACAAAGTTCCTCATTTCTCCACTAGAAAGCGCTATAGTGTTCAAGGAGATTAGATATCTAACATCTAACCTCCTTGACTTTCACAGTCAAGGAACAACGAAATTCGACATGCAAGCTACCCTCTGTGTGTCAAATAACAAAGCTTTCACCTGGCACCCGAGGCCATACGATGTTATTATTATTATTATGGTAGCAATAACAATTTAAAACGTCCTTGTGTTTTTGAATTGTGCGATCAGCCCTGTGACCGTTACCTCGTGACCACCTGTGAACAGCGAGTGAAGTCCCTGGTATGCGTTTGAGCACAATAAACAATATATAGAAATGCTGGGTGCAAAGCGTATGAAACGTACTGTACCCGTATAAATCACGGAGCCTCTTGCTGGAAATCCAAAGATAGGCAGGATCGTAGAATCTTGAACGTCTCCGGCTAGAAATAACCTAAAAGACCTACCAGTAAGCACTCCATGACCACACACAGCTGCAATGAACATGTTAAGGTTAGAGAATAGTTGGGCGGTAAAGTGAGAATCTTACCTATCCCCGGGGAGTATAAGGGTGAAAGAAAGCCTAACCTGTTCTGGGGAAACCATAACATAATCTCTCCACTATAATTAAAATAAGTCACGCAACAACAAGATGTATAAAAGAACGAAATAAATGTATTAATAAAATCCTAGTCGTAAGTCAACAATAAATAAACAATAACAACAATTAACAATGAGGCTCGTACTCTCCCTAAACAACTCAAATTTAAGTCCATATGACTTCAAAACAAACATACTGTTACTTTCATTCATCTCAGCTGTTGACTGAACTTCCAACAATCAAAATACAAATAATTTAATGCTTCTACTAGTTTTAACACTGGAGATATGATTACGTGTTTTCATTCACATGCGACTGTTTCATTCAGCCAGAGTCCCGTTCAACCAGAACACCTGTGACTCGGTTACCTAATATCTCGCTCCGTTATGCGAGCCCCTCGCCACAGCCTGCTTATACACACGCAGCTGGACTGTTCATTCAACAAGTAAATCTACTAAAATAGTGTTTAAATACATTCACATACTTACAATTGTTCATGTCATTTGCAACTAACGCAACCCTTGCACTCTCTCATTCTATTCCACACAAACTGTACACACGACTATCATAGCATTCTCGAATGCTGTAAGACAATTTAAATACACTCGAAAAATGAATAATAATATCAATGTTAAATAACTATTAGTGAAATGTTTATAATATTTACACCAATCTATCACGAAAGTTTAATTGTTTAAAACAATTACTAAACTTGCGATTATTAATATTATCAAACATAAATGTTTAAATTTACTATTTACAATAGTATTAACTCCTACTACTATCTCAGTTTAATAAACTATCTCTGTTTAGAATGCTCTCTTTATTTAGAATACTATGCCTTTGTCTATCTCAGGTTTAACTGTCTATATCAAGTCTAAAATGACCAATCAATAAAGATAAGGCATCTGATTATTATAGTTCCGGTTTAATAAAAATTAATAAAGGTTAGTAATCATTTCGCAAATACCGTTCCAGCCTATCTCCCTACTGTCAATGCCCTCAATGTCGGAGTCTTACTCACTCCTCTGAGTAATAATTAACTTCATTACACACATATATAACAATGTTTCATTTCTCAACACAACAGTATTTTTATGCAATAAAAGCCAATACGGAATACACCATCGTATTGCTTTATTATACATTCTCCACGTAGAATCCTGTACTTATTACGTTTACACAAAGTCATATACGGCATTACCTATCCTCGTATATATTTCACATACTCAAACAACTAAGTTACAATGGTCTATTTCAACCTCAATATAGTATTGCATTTACTCAACCTTACTGTTTCACAAACTTGTTGTCTATACATCTGCATTACATTGTTAACAAAAATATCTACTGATATTCTGTAGTACTCACTCTCACGGCAACTGAATTTGGTAATGGAAAGACCTACCGAAGGTTTACTAAGTAAAGATACCCTGTCATAAAAACCTCCGTTACTAAACATGAAATAAAAATACATGATATTGTCTATCCATACAGATATTCCTCAAACTACACTCTTGTAAAATTACGTTCACAAAATACGAAACGTTACAAACTGTGATTAATGACAACAAATGTTATTGAAGTGTCGAATTAAATTCAATTGTGACTGGAATAAGGATGTCCCTATAATTTCCTAAGTCGAATAAATTCAAATCTTCTAAGAAGATCCCTCTCTGAATAAAGTTACATTTTAGAAAGTTCAAAGAATTCTTTCAAGTAAATTGGTTTGTTATATCATGAAATAAATTACTGCAGGAATATAATTGCCTATCGTTGCCTATTCATGAAGAATATTTCTTACCAGATCGTCGGAACTAATATTTTAACAAAATATCACACGCATATTTCTTCTCCTACTAATATTTCTTCTTACAATAAAGATGCCCAATTCAGTTATTCCAAAAATAAATTTAAATGGGCATTCAAGACTCAAAAACCGTCTGAAATTCAATAAATCAAAATCTTTGACGTCATAAAATAATTTATGAAAATCTTAGGAAAATCTTAAATTATTAAAAATAATTAAATACATTACCAAAAATAAATCATCTCAGTTCAGAAACTGTATCGTTGAAAATTCATGTACAGATGAATAAAGGCCATCATCTCACATGATACTGAAGTTTAAATTCAATAATGTCGAATGAAAATACAGCGAAAACATGGAGAAATGTTGCTCATAAAATGTCATCAAAATACTATACTACATAATGAAAACTGGTCGATTTCTACCTTGTGAAGATTTCTCGAAGATCATGTAAGGCATTTAGAAAATACCCTGGTGTTTGATGTTCCACTGAAGAAAGGCTCGGCTGCAGGTCTACCCTCAACGATGAAGCAGCGACCTCGTGTAGGATTGGATTCCTCCCCTGAACGATTCCTCACGTCCACTGGGCTTCGAACTGCGGACCTTCCTCTCGTTCTGGCAACCAAGTTTCATGTGCCTGCTGGGATTCCCTAGCATCTTCATTCTTCAAATGATGAACCCTCCGTGTCGACTTATTTCAAAAGACCCTGTTGTGTTCAAGCAATATTGTCGATCGATCTCCATTGTTGGAAATAAAGTTCGAAAACTGTAGATCTGATCAAAATTGTAGATGAAATATTCATATAGTTGTTCTATGAATTCAATATAATGCTCTTAGTTTTGTAGTATTAGTACATGAATATACATTAAGGTTCAAGGTGGTTAAGTACATAATGTATTCAATGTATTCGACATCGTAGACATACATGATGTCGTACATGGTTTGAAGTTGGCGTTGCGCTATGTTGTCAACTCATAACTCTGTCATGGTATATCTCAATCGCACCTAAGCTTACTCCATAATAGAAGTCATCTCTAAATCGTTAAATGTTTTCTGTTCAATCTTCATAATGGTAGTCATTATATATCTTCTCAAGTAGCAATTGAATTTACTGTTTATATAACACTTAATCATGTTCATTAACTCACGTTCCCTTGAAGTAAAAATGTATACCAGCATTCCCTGCTGTTTTGTTATGCGAAAGTGATCTTTTGCTCGGAAAGAAACACTTTTCCACTGCAGGAATATAACTGTTTGTAACTCGCTTTATCTCGAAAACTGCGACGTAATTCTTCTATAAAATATTAGTAGATACTTGTAAGTATATATTGTAACAGTTTATACTGTAATAATGTAGAAGAATAACTTCATAAGCCTTAAATTGTGAATCGGCTTGACTTCGTAAAACTTGCACTAGATTCACGTTACCGGGAGATACATAAACCTAACCCGCAACGGCACTGTATTTGGCGGTCAACTTTCCTCGCACTCAATATCGGGCTCCCAGGTCTCAAGCTTACCCTGGACCCACGTCCGTACTTGATGAATTCTGGAGACCAAAGACCTCCCTTCCAAGCTCGGAACCTCCGAGCATGATTCTGGCTCGCGCCATTTTAACTTCGCGGCAAAACTCCTCTCGTACTTGTTTAAAAGCTTATTACAGTCTACTGTGGACCCCCAGTGCCTTTTAAAATACTGTTAATTTCATCTTATTATTTTCTACAGTATTCCATTGCATAAAACAATTTCCTAGAGCCTAAAAGTAATTATTTAATGATGTGAAGGAGGCGTTTAGTAATTTTCACTTCCATTAGACCTCTCCTCATTGGTTTTCTGCTTATATCCAATGGCATAATTCATAAAAATTAATGTTTCATATTCGCGGCAAATCGTCGTTGCTACGCGACTTTTGACCTTGCCATGCGCCGACTTAGCATCACAAATCACGTGATTACGCCGCGGCTTGACTGTAACTTGCTAATATAAGCAGTTTCTGACACAAGTCCAGCTTCATATTCTCAGTGCTAAATTTTAATATGGGCTTGTACAAATATTATCATTTTGGTCAGGAATAATTCAAAATCAGGGCTCAGTACGGTATAACTGAGCGATTACATAGGGTTGTTATTTTAATTGATTATTAATGTGGAACGTAAGATCCACAACATTGGGTAGTTTGGAACATGTTCACATACTGTACCCTTATGGCCATATGGCTGCAATAAATTCTTATATAAAAAAAATCATTGTTAGAACTCTAATACACCAATACGGTCGGGTCGAAAGAAAACAGGAGTTGACCAAGAGAGGTCAACAGAAAAGAGCTTAGCACGGGTAAGTAAAGCAATGTCAGACTTGTGGTCTAGTGTTCGCCAACTATCCAAGATGTAAATCCCTATAGGTATTAAGAGATCTCTAGTTATATGTGGAATCCGAACCACTGAATGTTAAATTTTAATTTCAAAATCTATCTTACGTTAACCAAGAATAAGTCAAACTCTCTATGCTTAGTTAAGAGGTAAGGGACCTTACCACTGCCCCACCAAGCCGTTAGGTATAGTGGAAACCACGAAAATGTAGTTCTAAAACTGTTAACGTTGGAAATTAAACCCATGTCTATCGAGTCCGTAAATAGTTTGGTCTCCAAGGCCTAGCGCTATGCATTAGCAAGCTGTCTATCGAGTTCGTAAATAGTTTGGTCTCCAAGGCCTAGCGCTGTGCAGTAGCAAGCAGTCTATCGAGTTGGTTCTGTAATTTACATGAGTATTGGGAAATAGGGGGCCGTGACCATAAGTTAGGAACCATCCAGGCTTTTGCCTGGAGTCAAAGTGTAAAGCAACTTTTCAGAGTGGCTGGCAATGAAAGTCCAAACCCGCCTCTTCTCGGTTTTGACCATCACTGGTTAGACCATAAATAATTTCCTCCGGGCCTACTGCCAAAAATGCTAGCCATTTCACCATTAGATAAATGTCAGTAGGTTTATTGGAAATGTTAAATAGCTCCTTTGTGGTAACAAGAAACATATATCCCCCTTGTTATTCCTGTTGTCAACTAGGTCAAAAGTAATATATAATCAGAGTCTAGGTGTTGTGTGTTTATTACGGCCCAATGCCCTTCCTAACACCTACCTCAACCCAAGAGCTTTTGTTGTGTGGCCTCTTAAAAGGTCAAGAAAATGTCTCTCTTGTCAACGTCCGTGGACGAGCTGTGTGTCTGGATGGGAGATAAAATGAATGTAATTAAGCAAACATATGTAAAGAGGCGTCCGGGGTCTAAATTAGTAACAATCCCGGCATTTATCTGGAGTTATAAATGGGGAAACCACATATCTCTGGCCGGTATTAAACCTGCGTCTACCGAGTGAGCAGAGAGCTTGGTGGTGTATTCCTTGGAATACACGGTAAGACAGAGTGAGCTTTTGCTGCTCTTTGCTGGTTTCTCTTTGTTTGCGCACTTTGCTTATATTACCTGTAAGTCTGTTCTAGATATTGAACCCTTACTGATCTACGATAAATAAGCATTCATAATTTATTATTATTATTATTACTGCAGCCCAGGCAGTACTTGAGGAAGTTGACGAGAATAAAGGCAAGGTAGCGTGTCGCAATGATTGCCACAGAGGTAGAGCTTGTAGCTATTCTTGAAGAACGGCTTGGTAAGCTGAGTTCAAGGCCAAATTGTGTAACAACTTGCACCAGAATTGGAATCATAAAGGAATGGTCACGAGTTACTTACAACCGACCTACAATTGAATCACCCAATCAGGAGAGACCACGCCGATATCACGCGATGGAAGGCGTCAGTGGTAAAAAGCGCACGGAATTGATTATCTAAAGAACCGCCGATCGGAATTATCTCCGCACGAGTGCGATGAGACGTTTGATTTATTTGATGAAGATTGACACTAGTCCCATCTGTGTGAGGTAAAAACTCTGGAAATTTTTTCTAAATCCACCCCACTCTTCCGTACCCTGTCGGTTTCTAATAAATTGGTTGACGAGAAGCTGTTCGATGTCTTTCTGTTCGTGAGCTCTGTGAGCTAACTTCACGCCCGTTTGCATAATGATTTTAACGCTCTGATATATTTGAAGTTATTTTATTTGTGAGCTCTGATGAGCTAAATTTACGCTAAGTTTGCGTAGCAATTTTTAACGCTCTTAATTATTCGAAGTCAATTACTTTGTGAGATTTGTGAGCTAAATTCACGCCTGCGTGCGTGATGATTTGAAACTTGTAATATTATCTGAAAGACAACTATATCAGCTCTTAGGGGCAAGACTTGTAACATTCTAATTAGCGCTCACCCGAGCGAAGGTCATGCAGAGCAGAGTAGGGATTACCGAGCGAGATAGCGACTGTAAGTCAGTCAGACTTTAAAACTTGTATTGTCGAGCCAGTGACGTTGGACTCGAAGTGTGTATTTCATGTATATTTTTAAGTGTATTTTTCATGTGTGTATTGCGCGTGTGTGAGCGATATTTAGGGAAAGTCTTCGTAATTAATCGCATAGGACTATTTGTGGGCGAATTTAGTAACCAACAAGCGATTATAGCCCGGTCATACTATAATATCATTGAACTTTTCTTCCAAGGAGACTACATCAAGATGTCCAACACGTGGTCAGGAGTTGGGATGACGTCCGGCGCTTCAACGAAGACGACTAAGGAGTGCTAACCTTTCCATAGGGGAAATGGGCTGAGATGGATGTCATAATGTTCTGCAAGCTGAGACGGTGATGTACAACAATTGAGTATTCAATTATGTAGTTAGATTGGCGGGGGAACCTGTGTAAATATTCATTTTTTTTTAGTCTTTTCTTGTTTGAGTGTTTTTCTTTGCACCGGCACTAATTGTTATAAATGTACGTTGGCACGTGGCCAAAGTGTTTGTTGTATATTTGTTTTTCTTGGAGTCATATTTAATGTGCACGGCGCGTGTACGTGATGTTTATTCATGCAAATGCGAAACCCGTTACATTCGATAAGTGGTGCTTTATTATAGTTCATATTTGTGATAGGAAAAGGGAGGTCATTACTGTAAGATGTTTGCTGAACAGGTTATTAGTCATATTAGGGTTCCCAAGTGCAACGATTTAAGATGTAATTGTAGAACACCTTCGTTCTAATTTGATAGATTTTTTTGAGTCCATTTCAGGTTAATTAGTCACGGCGGGGAACGGTGACGCCAGCAAGTGGAAAATATTTATGTATTTTTATTTCAGGGTCTGTCAAACCCATACGTGTGATTCTGTGTGTGTTATTGTGTCAGGTGTGTGTGTTGATTCTACGTGAAGAGGGGTACAGGTCCTACTGCCCTCATATTTTTGTTGTTGTTGTATTTTGATGGAAAGGCAGGGTGCTCTAGGGAGACCGCTGTTCCTTGTCCATTATGCTGATTTCTTGGATTCCCTAGAGCATATGCCGGGATATTTCGTTCTGACACACACACGTATTTATTGTGCTTTGGGGCACGCTTCTTAGATACACACGTGCGTTGACAGATATGCAGATTTCCACAAATCGCCCGTCTCGCCTGGTGACTTATTATGATAGGCAGTCCTTGTTCCGACTGGCCCCTTTAAGCTTTCATGTAGCAAACCTGTTCATTGTGATGGTTATTTTGGAACCATAATTAATTGGGGAGTTCGCCATGTGTGTGACGGATTATTGCATGTTGTATGGATAGATATTTGTGTTAATAATGTAAATTTTGGCTTTGAGCTTTTTGATCTTGTTTATGACTCAAGTCATGTAATTTTAGTATGTCTTACCTGTGTGGTGTAGTGGTAGTGTACTTGTAAATTTGACGGCGGTCATATGTGTATTTCTTTAATTGGTCACGTGTTAACTTACTTGTGTTGATTTGTGTGAGAAGTCCTAAGTTTTGGGCAGTAATGTTTTTTTTACGGCAGTTTATTCCAATTTCACACGGAAATTATTATTAATTATATTTTCAGTATAGGAAGAGTCGGCTTAGTTTTAAGTGTAGTATAGTTGTTCCCCGCGTCCGTCTAGCTCTAAGCAATGTGGATTCATCGTCTGAATGTTCATTCTGGATGATGACGAATCATGCATTCGATTGTACACATCGTGAAGCATGCAGAACTGCACATGCGCATACATTGTCACTATTGTTGATTTTTTTCTCAAGAACACTTTGTCCGTGTAATTAATCTCTCCAGAGATGTTGCCTAGTTGTGGCGTATTTTAATTATTCAGTGGGAGTCATTTGGGAGTTTGTTTTGTTAATTCTTTTGTATAATTATGTGATTTGTTATTAAATTCATTTGTTTTAACCCTGGCTTCACTTTTTCCTGCATGTTATTTTGTTATATGTTACCCTGCATGTTAATGAAGCGCTTTAACAACAACTTACGATATGGACTGTTACACCCCCCCCCCCCGAAACTGAGTCTCATAAGCTTCTTTGCAAGGGTTCAATATATATCTTCCATGATCAACCTAGCGTCATCTAGCAGCGAATCTCTGAAGTTTCTCAATTTTTTCATGTACAAGAGGACTTCCTTACCAATCTAGCCATCAGATCTCGTCGCTATCGCTAGCTGTCATCTCCGTGATCAAGAGGACTTCGTCTACATCCCATCCTCCAGGCTTCGCTAGTGACGCCTGCTATCAACACTTTGAAGACAATTTCATCAAGATACTTAATTTTAGTAATGTTTGTCTTTCTTGTGTATATTCCTTTGTCTCCTACCCCCACTTTTTTCCTTCCTTGGTTCCTCCGCGCTTCGTTGAGCTGGTCTCACTTGTGCTTTAGTCGTCAAGACCTCCAGTTGGAGCCTATCTAGGGCTCGTCTCCTCTCCTCGAGAGACAAACTTTTGAATCGGACGCCATGTCCAGATCTTAACTAACGGTCGCCTGGATCGCCTACTACAGAAATGAGCTAAGTACCATGTTCTTCAACATATTTTAATGGCTTTTAATTAGCTATACGCTTTTAATACAGTTTTATAGACAGTGACAAGTTGCTAAATGTTGTGGAATTGCAATCTTCGCGGGATTGTCGATGTCAGGCTTTGTCTATCTAAGACAGCTAGTCTTGTAAAACGAAGCAGCATTTCTTGTGCATGTTAACTGAGAATGAGCTCTCACACCGTGGGATTCTTATTAAACTAAATACTGTCTATAGAAAACTAACTCGTTCCACCGCTGGACTTTATTTACCCAATTCAACAGTTATGATTGTTCTGGATTGTTCCACGCCAAACAATTCATCTACAAGCTAAACCTTCGAGTGTTTTCCACTCACACATGGGAATACTTTTTCTAACCAAGGAATTTTCTTTATGAACAGCTAATCAACACCTAATTTGTCTTCCTTCGTGGGAAATTGTCCACTCCATTCATCTATAACCTACAAAATTTTCAATGCAATAGACTCCCTCAAATCAAAATTCAACTAGTTATTCACATAACTGTAACCACTTTCCTTTCTATAAACGTTCTGTGCTACAATAGTGAATTTTCAATCACATCAATAGACTATAGTGAAACCAGTGCTCGTTCAACTTCTCATCCGCGCCGCGCTCGTCCGAGAAAAATAAATATGGCCAAGAACTTTCGCCACAAAGTCCCTATTTCCTCTTCCACACCCACTCTTTACTAACAAATTAGGTTAATCCTTAAATTTATGTCTATTTCAATGAGGCCTCGCCAAACCATAGGCGCCCTCCCAACTTTTGTACATGTATAACTTATTTATTCTGCTTAAATATCAGCAGTTAGAAACTGCCTATTAATCTATTTTCTTTTCTTGCTAGTACAGGAATTGTTTATGTTCTAAGTACTCAACTTTTCATTAATCTCGCTGATCCAGGTTTCACTAAAGGGTAACTTGCCCTATTTTTCCTCGTGATCCCGTTTAAACATAGAAGTTCTAGAAACTTCTTCTTAATTTTTCTCTTCAGGTTTCACAATAAGTGACCTGCCCTATTTGTAAAAATTATAATCATAATTACTGTAAAAATATAAGAAGTTATAGAAACGTCTACTTAATTTCTCTCTTTTTTTAGCCTACTTTCAATTTTTGCAAAAAATGAAAGTAGACTTATGAGAACACTACAGGGCCAAAAATTGTGTGTCTGTCTGTGTGTGTGTGTGAGTCTGTGTGTGTGTGTGTGAGTGTGTGTACTCTGAATGTCTGTCCCCCCTATCAATTCGAACGCGGTGAAACCGAATTGAACGAAATTTGGTACAGAGGTAGAACAAGCAAAGGGCAACTCAGTGTCATGTTTTATATCGCCGCCACCTTTACCAAAACTGAATGGCGGCCACTCAAATGTTTAAAACGTAAAATCAAATAGCGACTAACCAAATTATCCGATCTCTACTAAGTTTGGTAAAAACATACCATCATATAGGACGCGTCTTGTGACCAAATTACAAGGTCATCCGCCGTACCATTTCAGGATGGCGTCTGTGCGAATTATGCAAACTTTATGATCCATATCATGGGACCCACCAGTTCCGATTATCGAGCCGAGAATCGATTTAACTGTTCTAAAGGAAGAGGCACGTTCGAAATTAAAAGTTTATTTTGTAATACTATAGTGCAGAAGTGATTTTAAAAAGCTGAGCCGTCTCGGTAAGAAGACAAGATGGCAGCGGATATCTTGTGCCTGACTTATATTTCACTAATTTGAGTATTGCATGCAATATAGCGTACTGATACAAAATAAATAAACTTTGTATGAATTGCTTTATAAATAAATAATACACTCCACTGATGAAATCGTTTAGTCTAAATCATTATTTGCTAACAAGTTATATGTAAGTCATTTTATATAGAACTATGTTCAATGGCACAAATGGCTCCGTGGTACCGCGTTGGCCTATCACTCATATGCCTATGGTTCAAACCCCATCAGAGTTACTTTTTTTGCCTGAAATTTTATATATTTATTGTTTTGTAATGATTCAGACATTTTAACATTAAGCGTTATATTGTACATATTACGGGGGAAAATATATATTTAATTAAAACATAATTCACCAACAGATTTGCTCGAGACATCTAGCGGCCAAAAAGGTAACTGCACGCCGGCCTACTTATTAACTTCAAGATTTTATTGAAATGTTTCTTCTTATGGCCACTAGAATGCACTCGCCTTGTTAGGGTTATATTGTTCGATACTTATCCACTAGATATCACGACTGGTCTACGTGGGACTCCATTGGTTAGTACCGTATACCATTGGCATTCTATGCGCATCGAACTTGAAGAATGGCAAGATGATACTACGATACATTTTTGCTTTTTATTTGAAAGGGTTTGTAACAGCCTATTGTGCGTTATTTGAAAATGTTATTTGAAGTAAAGAACAAAACGATTTCACATAGTAAATGAATTCTAGCCGTTGGTGCTATTTCAGGTTATTAATTAATACTTTTATTTCAGGCAAATAGCAATCGAAAATATCCACATAGTTTGTATACACACATCTCTGTAGGGTCATGGAAAGATTTGTTAATTCAATTAGGGTTGTGAAAGCCATGCACAACCAGACGTGTAAAGACATGCCTCAACTCAAAGTTGGATGTTACCCACGGCAGGTCGATTATGTAAAAATAACAATAATAATAATGTTATTTGTTTTACGTCCCTTTTAACTACTGCTGCTTTTAGATACGCCGGGGTGCCGGAATTTTGGCCCGAAGGGGATCTTTAACGTGCCAATACATCTACTGACACGGCTCCCTCGCATTTGTGCACCCTCAAATGCCAGCTGACTGCGCCAGGATACGAACCTGCAACCTAGGGCCCAGCAAGCGAGAACGTTACCGCTGAGCCACGCAGCCAGTCCGGTCGATTATGTCTCCAGATCCATACCATTCTTGAGATACTTCTTATTTATCTTTCTTCAATGATGGTAGTAGTTTTTTTCTAGGTTGTGGCGTTTGGTAGAGGTAAATAGTTTCTAAGGTCTTCAGCCAAGAAATGATTCTATTATACTCTTTGATAATAACAACGAGTTATACCTATACTCATGCATTTAGGAGAAAGTAGGCTATATGTTCTATACTGAACACCTGTTTTGTTTTAATTTCATCTTTGTTATTTGTTCATACTTTTAAGATTCTCACACATAAATTCTTAAAGCACTCACATTGTATCTCACCAATTCGGCAAAGCTAGAATTACTTTATAATTGTTGTTACAAACGTTAAAACTGTCTAATTTAAGCACAACTTTTAAAATCTTATTCGGAATTTCAGTGCTTACCACAAGTCTTAAACTTGTACCCAATTTAACGTTGTTTATTAATTATAATCCTGTTATCGTTAGGTTTCAGAGTTTCACATGTTGTAAACTTTTATAAATCACAATCGTGATCTAAATGTTGTTAATTTTTCAAAGTTTAATTCATTGTTAATAAATCTTTATTAGTTTGTTCGTTATTCTTTTCCCTAGATTCACGATTAGGTAGGACCCTGTCTTCCCTGACTCTTCCTATAGGCTTATGCCATCTTTAAAAATCTCTCAAATCAAATTAACAATAGTTCCACTATTTGTTGCATTTGAGCAAGAACCTTTAGTCAGAAACTTATTAAAGCCTCTCTTAGCTTTATTAGCTAATTCTAGTGAACCAGCAAGGCAAGTAAAGCTAGCTCTGCAAGCTTCCTGCTTGTTGAGATTGTCTCTAAACTTGTGGTTCGTTTTCAAAATTTAAGTTTTTCTCATTGTCTAAACTTTAGTCGGCGCTTGCTGGGTAAAAGCTTAGCCATTCTTAAATGCAACTATTGGTGCTCATACCAAAATTATTCCCAAGGGTATAATTGCTTCATTGCTACTCTTCCTGGATACATTCGGTTTCTCGTTGGAGATCCTACAGTTTCAAGAACTAAAACAGCACGGCTAATTCAAATTATTTGCATTCTTCAAAATATTTGTTTAAAGCAAAGTTCTGTGAAGGGACCCATAGTAAACTCATCATTTCTTTCTTTGCCAGACCACCACCCTTCCAAATAGTAGCCGAACCTTGGCTTGGAAGGGAAGGTACTATCAACTCTCGCCGGCAAATAACCCAAGCTCCAGCCGCATTTCCCGTTAGCTACGGCCAGGTCCATACCTACTTGAGGTGTTTCACGGGCTTTGCAGTGACACTCGTCACTAACTCATTAAAATTTATTTGGTTTACTTAGTGTTGGACTCTCGTCCTATTCATCCACACTTGTTTTTCGTTCCGAAACCCACTCCCCTTTCATTTTCTCTTCATCTTCCCTTGTGGGTAAGGTTAACTTCTAGCAAAAACCTACCCACTTGGCCTCATGACCTATCGCTCCGCATTAGTGAATATAGCCACCGCGGTCGGTTTCATTATTTGCATAACAATTAGTAAGGGTGGCTGTTGCTATAAAATTAAATATATCCTGGATTTATATATTCTAACCTGCGTAACTGTAGTGTCTATAGTAGCATGTGTATTTTTTATTCAAGTAAGGATTTGGAAAAGAGACAGGTGTGGCCTTACTCAATCATTGTCCCTGCTTTTTGTATGTTTATCTCACGTTTTAAAGTGTACCCCGTTTTCTTAGCATAGCTGAGAATCAAACCCCGTCCTTCGCAGTGAGAGGTAGGATATAGCGCCTTTTCATTCTATAGCATGGTCTGTTCTAGTCCCAGAGCCGTGAATCGAGTTAAGAACTCCAGTATGAAAGCCGAAAGTAGTCGCCACTGGACCATTGAAATGGTCAATCTCAGTTAGATTAATAATAAAGTTATTCCATGCCTGCGAATTACAAATATTTAAACAGGTTCGCTAGCTCATAGTACATCACGAACGGAAACAGATTATATTTCTGCAAGCGCTGTTTTCTGTCACCTGGCTACTACCTGAGAGACAGTTCAATCTCGTTTGGTTCCAGGCTTGTAAAGGAATATTTCAGTCATCAGTCCCGTGTACTTGAGTGTGTATAAAAAGATAGGGTCAGGTCGGCCATCAGACCCATGTAGTTGAATATTAACCACCGTGTAGTTGAGTGTTCAATATTGAGGTCATCAGCTCCATACATTGCCAAGTGTTCCATTCAGTATAAAGAGTTCGGATATCATGGTTATTGGCCCCGTGTACTTAAGTGTGTTGGATATCATGGCCACGTAGCCTCATATACTTGCTAAAACGTAGGAATATGTACTTTATCAGCCTCGTGTACTCGGATCGTTAGTCGTATATAGTTAAAAAGATATGAAAATTTCGGGTCTTATCGGTCATCCTGCCTAGAGCATTTTGGTAAACTTTTTACATTTTAAATTTAAATGAAAATATATTGTCGGTGCCGTGGAACGGTACAGATTTACACAACAGTGGGTCGAAAATTTCCGGATGCTCTCATTGCGATGACACCCTAGTCCTCTGATATCCTAATACCGTCAGTTTCGCAAGAGACCAAAATGGATAACAGACAGAAACAAAACAATAAGGCCTGTTATGGTAGGTAAAACAATTCATTACTCAACTGGAGACCCCTAGGTCCAACTAGTCGCAAGTGCACGTGACCACCTTAAATGGCTTTGCAAAGTTGAGATTAACCGGTCAGCTATCCTGTTGGGGTTGTGTTTCCGCTAAATGCTATGTTACATTATTTTTTTGATCATTGGCATATAACCCATTAGGCTGCATTAGAAAATTATTAAATCATGCTATATTTATGGTATGTAACGTTAGACCTCCATATAAGCTTGCCAAATAATTAAACATTGTTTAAATCCTTAGCAAATTAAATCACTCTACCGTATTTCAAATCATCAATCATGGCTACGTCTATCAATCTATTAGGTTAGCGGGTCTAAACTTTGGGGTCGATATATCATACCACTTGGAAAACCATAGGTAGGTCAGTCATTCCAATAAGTGTTCGGGTCGTTATGTCCTGTCAGAAAAACATGGACTCGCATATTTGTAGCTTGAGATATGTCTATCTTTGCGGGTCAGCTGTTTCAAGATCCAGTTAATACAGACCAATATCCGTAATTTGTATCCAAATCCTGAGAGAAACAAATATAACCAATAACGTCAAATGCAACTCAGATACGTTGTCTACATTCCCTGTATTTCCACGTCTCATTAGGATTAACAATTATCTGCCTAACTTAGATAAATAACTATACAATTAAATCGTAAATAAATAAATACTCTAATCTTATATATATATATATACTAGCTGCTCCCGACATGCGTTGCAATGCCAGTCAAGGAAAGTGTTGGCGTTGTAACTTTGTGTGTTGAAGTCCTTTTGGATTCCCAATATTTATTTATTTTCCATTAACCACCTCTAAACTATTGTAAAATTGATTAACTATCTCAAAAAAATCATGGGAGCGTGCTCAACAACTCACCAAAATTTCATCGCAATGAAATAAATGGTATATGAACGCATACGGGACTTTGTTGAAACGATTCGAGCGCCGTCACCCATTTGTTGAATATACTCGTACGCTACCTATTGTAAAATGGATTTACTAAGTCGTAAACCTTCCCTGGCGTGTACATAATAACTCATGAACGTTTCACAATCGGTTGAATGGCATATGAACGCATACGGGATATTGTTTAAACGATTCACGCGCCTTCACTCATTTGTGAATCTTCTTGTGCGCCACCCATTGAAAAACGGATGTACTAATTCATATACCTTCGCAGGACTGTACTCAACTCACCAACGCTTTATCACAATCGGATGAATGGTATATGAACGCATACGGGACTTGGTTGAAACGATTCACGCGCTGTCGCTCATTAGTTGAATGTACTCGTGCGCTACCAATTGTAAAATGGATTTACTAAATCAGAAATCTTTGTGGGAGTGGAAACAACATTTCTCTAAATTTCATTGCAATCGCAAGAATGGTATATGAACGCATACAAAATTTTAAAACGATACGCGCGCCGTTACTCATTTGTTGAATCAACTCGTGCGCTACCTATTGTAAAAAGGATTTACTAAGTCAGAAACCTTTCATGGAGTGTGCGCAACAATCCAACTAAAGATTCTTAGCAATCGGATGAATGGTATTTGAACGCTACGTGACTTTGTTTAAGCGATTCGCATGCCGACGATCATTTGTTGAATCTACTTGTGCGATACCTATTGTAAAGTGGATGTACCAAGCCAGAAACCTTCCCTGAAGTGTACACAACATCTCACCCAAGGTTCATCGCTATAGGACGAATGGTATATGAACGCATACGAGACTTTGTTGAAACGCTTCGCGCGTCTTTGCTCTTTTGTCGAATCTACTCGTGCGTTAACTATTGTAAAATAGATTTACTAAGCCTGAAACTTTCCCTGGAGTGTACACAATAACTCACCCAAGTTTAGTGGCTATCGGACGAATGGTATATGAACCCATACTGGACTTTGTTGAAACACTTCGCGCGTCGTCGCTCATTTGTTTAATATTCTTGTGCGATACCTATTGTAAAGTGGATTTACTAAGCCAGAAAGCTTCCCTGAAGTGTACACAACATCTCACCCAAGTTATATCGCTGCCGGACGATTAGTATATGAACGCATACGGGACTTTGTTGAAACGCTTCGCGCGTCGTCGCTCATTTGTTAAATCTACTCGTGCCCTACCTATCGTAAAGTGGATTTGCTAAGCCAAAAACCTTGCCTGACGTGTACACAACCTCTCACCCAAGTTTCATCGATATCGGACGAATGGTATGTGAACGCATACAGGACTTTGTTGAAACGCTTCGCCCGCCATCGCTCATTTGTTGAATCTACCCGTGCGCTAACTATTGTTAAGTGGATTTACTAAGCCAGAAACCTTACCTGAAGTGTACAGAAAATCTCACCCAAGTTGCATCGCAATGGGATGAATGGCATATGAACGGATGTGGGACTTTCTTGAAACAAACGCACGCCATTTTGTTGAAGCTACTCGCGCTTCATCTATTGTAAATTGCATTTACTACGCCTATAACTTTTCCGGGACTGTGCACAACAACTCTCCAAAATTTGATCGCAATCGGATGAATTGTATATGAACGCATCGTTATTACGCATTTGTTTAAACAACTCGCGCACTATCTAGTTTGAAATGGATTAACTATGCCGATAAACCTCCCGGAAGAGTTTACAACAACTCACCAAAATTTGACCGCAATTGGATGAATGGTTTATGAACGCATAAAAGACGAACACACAGACATTACATTTTATATATATAAGATAAATGAATGTCTGTCAGTAGGGGAGCAGTGAGAGTTCTAACCCACCCGGCGTTGCTCGGGCGGTGTTCATGTTAAATAATATCTGGCGAACTCTTGGTCGGATTTTAACAAATCAGGTGTCGTTGGACTGGAGCTGACGGGGGCTTTTCTATGAACCACGTATTATATTTTTCATTTTTTTTGAAAAATTTTGATTTCGAAAATAGGCGATAGTTTGAAATCTAAACATGGTAGTACGTTGTGCCATGGTTCAAACGGAAGGTCTCTATGTCCTTTATTTTCTGTAATAAAACTTATTTAATTTTTATGTTTTATGAAAAAGTTTAATTTTGAAATGCCTATATTTTGGAAACTAGGAAGTTTACAAAAAAGTTTGGTTGACATAAATGAAAGGTCCTACGCCCTCTACCCCCAAAATAAATTTCAAGTCTCTAGGATAAAAACTTGACAGTAGTGTTTTAATAGGAGTTCTGCGGCACTTAGGAAGTTGCGAGCCCCTGGCGGCATTGCAAGGGAAGGAGTAATGCTAGGAGGGCGTGCTTGGATTCGTTTGATTCGTCTCGTTGCGCTATTTACGGGGATGTAGGTGTTGAACAGGTGAAAATGTTTTTTTGGGAGGTTAAAACGTGATTCTAGACTTATTGTTATATCTGGCGAACCAATCGTGCCAGAGGCGTGAACGAGGGTTGTAGGGACTCGGGGTGACGTCCTCTTTGCTATGGACCCTGTATTATTATTCTTTTTAATTCTGAAAATTTATGTTTTTGAATGTAGCCTATTTCGAAAACCAAACATGATAGAACATTGTGCCATAGTTGAAACGAATGGTCTCTATGACCTTTATTTTTTATAATAAAACTTTTTTATTTTAGAGATTTTTTGAAAACAATCCAATTTTGAATTTTTATATTTTGGAAACTAGGAAGTTTACGAAAACGTTTGTTTGACGTAAATGAAAGGTTCCTACCCCTATACACCCAAAATAGATTTCAAGTCTTTAGGATAAAAACTATACATGTTGAAACTTTTCTTTAATTTTTAGAATAAAAGAGTGTTTGTAGACAGAGAGAGAGTCGGTACCACTGGACATGTGTTACAACGAGGCTATCCCTGGCCATGGCGAATACAGGAAATGGGTATTTCGAGGGGGCGACAAAACGATAGAACGAGGGGTCGCTTTTCGTTATTTTCCTATGACAGATGAATGGAGGCCAATATTTCAAAAAAACCCTCATGGCGATCTTTAAAAACAGAACGGAAAACAGAATATCTGCTCGAGAGGACTGCTTGGAGCCTGGCTAGCCGGCTAAGAGAATGGAATGTGTGTGAGAGCTGACAACATTGGTGTCAGGTGATAACAGGTGGTACAATGTGGCAACTCTGTAATAGAGGTAATATTTCACATCCTGTCAGCCAGGCCCCGAGCAGAGCAGCAGCAGACGGCAGGGCCCAGCAGAGAGGAAAGGGGAGAGAGGGGAAAGGGTGAACACAAAGAGAGAACAGGAAATCAAGTGACCACTGCAGAACGGTGAGGGGGCGGGGTCAGAGCTGCGTGGAGAGGTGAGGGGAGGAGTGGAGAATACATGACAGCCAATAGCTGAACGAGTTGTACGTCAAAACGGAGTGAAGGAGTGAGAAGCAGGTGTGGAGAGAGAAAGAGAAACATGTATAGACATGCACGAAGCGCGGAACGCTGCAAACAGAGCCTTCGTACAACATGATTCAATAAAATAAATAAATAAAAAAGTGCACAGGTTCATACAACATGTAATTTATTGATCCAAGAATTAAACGTAGAGTTAAATCCTAACCATTTGACATATAGTTTATTTCCATTTTGTTTCAACACTTTTTCCTCAAGATAATGTTTAGATAACGCTGTTTTCTGAAGTTCATGGAGATAAAATCTACCTTTTATGGGTTGATGGTTGAAGTCCTGGAGTAAATAGGTGACTGGGCTGTCCAAATTGACTTGACGAATTCGAAATAGTTCAGTTCCCCATTGTGGTGTGTAGCCCTTATTAAAGGCAGACTTAAATTTGCTCACACGAACAAAATCCCCAATTTTCAGTCGGTGACGTTTAGGATCTGCTGTTTTATGGGGTTAAACAGTTTATCCAATCGCTGAAAATTTTTGGTCACGAGGCGTGGCTTGGTCCCAATCGTTCTATGTTTGGTGTCATTGTAACGTGACACTAGCTCTAGTGACATGTCCAACCAGCGATAAGTGCCCTGAGCAGTAAACGCTTTCCACATATGCGTTTTCAATGTTCGGTTGAACCGCTCAACCACACTGGCTTTGAGATTGCCGTACGTGGTGTAATGGTGAATATCCTTAGATTTGAGAAAACTGGAGAAATCCTTGTTGAAACATTCTTTCCCCTGGTCGGTTTGTAGCAAATGAGGTTGACGTTTGGAGTGTTGAATAATATGTTGAAAGGCCTTGGTAACTAGTGGACCAGACTTGCGACGCAGAGGTTCAACAAAGGCCATTTTGGAATAGACATCAATGACGGTCAACATATAGCGTACACCGTCGTTAACGCAAGTATAGTGGATCATTTCAACCAAGTCAGCCTGCCAAAGTTCATCCACACCTCGTGAAATCATCTTGAGTCGCGGATAGTGGCGCCTAGCTGGACGATGCAACTCATGAGCAATACCCATTTTAATGGGTGAGGGCTTAAACAATAATTTTGGAATTTCGAAGTTCTTGTTCAATTTCTTGAATTTCCCAATCGTGACTGGTATGGCCAGCTTGACGTGATGCATGCAACAGCTGTAGTTGCTGGACGAGCTAATTGGGATTGTGCCAATAGGTAACATCCACAAGGGGTTTTAATGGCTTAAATGTCACTCCCGAAGCGGATGCTTTACGACGAGTACTTTGACTGGTGGGAAACATTTTTCCAATTATGGTTTTATATTTTTGAGATTTACTGGCATTCACTTGTTGAGTGGAATCATACTGTCTTTTGTGGGCATGGGTATCCAATAAAATGGATGTATATTTGCCAAGATCCTCTGATGTATAATCAAGGGAAGAGGGTGTACGAGAGAAGAGCAGCTTTAACAGTCCTGGCGTTAATTTATAATTGATGTTCTTAATGAAAGCTTTAGTACGAGCATATTTAATGGATGAATTACCAATTTTAAAACTATCATCCTCATGGCCAACACCATACGTGGTATCTGTGTTTCCAATAAATAGATCAATGAGATAGTGTTCTAGTGTTGATCCATAATATTTTATTATAATGTTTTTCAGTTGAGCTTTATGTTGAGGTGTGGCCAAGAGTTGTGAAAACGGAGACGATCTGGAAGGGCAAGGTGTTTCGACCATGACCAAGGATTTCTTTTTTTCAAAAACTCTGCAAGTGGTGAGGACTTTTTTGAGGCGTAAACTCTTGTTCCTCACCCTCAACTTCGCAAACACTAGTCAAATCTTACTGTTCTTGTTCCTCTTCCTTTTCCTCAGGGTCCTCGTGCGGCATCTGAGTGGCTTGTGAAACGGTGGGTAGCGTTTCAGATGGCTTGAAAGAAGGTTTCAACATGGATTTTAGCGGAGGTGCTAAATGTTGTTGAATAACCAAAGCATGATCCGCACGTGATCGTTTCAATTGACGAAACTAATGGCGAATAGTATTTTTTGCTCTAATAATATGATTTGTCAATTGAATTTGTGCTAACGCCATAGAGTCTTGACAAATGACTTGACAGGGAATGAGACAGTGCTTTAAATAGCAATACAATGATCAAACCCTAAGCGATACCGTCCTTGGATGATTTCAATTTGTTTGTCAATCACTAAACAGGCATGGCGTTGAGTGTTCCAGCACTTGGCACGCAATTCAGTAAACATTTGAAAGGTCATATCCGTATTCACATGTTCATTATAAACATGACGACTGTTCCTCTCGTCCTGGCAAAATAAAACAATGACATTGGCATTGTCACCAATCAACTGTTAGGACATTTTAGAATACGTTTGTCCAAGATAGAAGCAATCGAGATGTTTGTGTCGACCCATGCTGAAATAGCTTTGAATGATGCCTTGACGTTCAGTGGATACATCATCGAAAATCATGAGTGAATCAGGCTTTACTTCATCCAGTGAAATAAGATTTTCTTGCAGGGAAATTGTAAAATAACCCATATTCTCATTTTGTAATCCAGACATGACTTGATCTAGAAACACGTAGAGGGGTTGGTAGAGAGATTTTGCAAAAATATAAATCTTTTGAAAACGCAGACCATTGGGCGCTGTAATGAGCGTTAGCAAAAGATTGGTCTTTCCACAGCCGGAAGGTCCCACAATGATGCAGCGAATGGAAGATGGAAACATTGAACCATGGCGTTGTTCACGTGATGTGGGACAGAGATGGGAAACCATGTCCCCCACGGGGAATGACTCTTGCTGCTTAGTAATCTTCATTTAAACTAAGGCTTAGACAGGCTAGTAGGCTGTCTATATACAGGACACTGAGCCTTGTCATAGAAAGAGTCGACTCGTACTACAGGTTGGCGATGGTTGTCTTTGGACGTGCGTTGATGGCCAAAGCTAGGTCTGTCCCCATTCATGGTCCTAAACAAGAAACAGATCCTGCTAATAAACACTATGTGGATAGGTCAGTATTGCCACGCACTAAGCAGGGAGATTATGACTTTAAGGGAAAGCGGTTAACCCATGTAAAACATCCTGAAGTGTCTACAGACGTTACTACAAAAAATGTATGTGGATAACAAAGGGTATGAATTTTACGAAAAAGTGCCTCAGCTTACGGTGAATGGCTATAGCGCTAATCATCACCGCATTATTCACGTGGAATACCCGCAAGACGAAGACGATGTCTGTACCAAGCGTTACGCGACCTATGAATTGAAAAGAATTTATAAATGTATCCCATCTGTATTTTTAGCGTATCTGACAAATGAAAAACCTGTGAATGACGGAAACCATTTAACGCTAGTCAATGACCAGCACTTGACCTATGTGCTTGCTTCGGGTTTAAACCACTATCGATTACACTATGATGGAACCATTCACATGAAGTACGCGATGCCTGATGAGAACCATTTACAAATACAGATAAACGGTCATAGGATGTTGGTCCATAACCATCAAATGGTCAATGCAGGTGACGAATTATCCTTTCATCTCATGTTGACATGGGATGAATAGCAAGCGGGAAAAACCATAAAAGATTTCCCACATTATGTGGAATTGGAATATACAGCCATGAAATAACAATCTGACGTTAGTTGTGACATAAAGTTTCTAGTGAAAGGTTGTTGGTCATCATCATGGTGAAACAAAGGTATGTGGTGAGAAAGACTAAAAAGACTAAAAATAAGACCCTGTCCTTGTCAAAGCCTTGGCTTAAGACATTCGTGGACAAGCCCTTGCGAAATAAAAAATAAAAATAATGTATTGATCATAAGGAAAGCCCTTCGAGCAGCACCGAGACGTGTTATTCCAAAACGTCAGCGACAGGGTTCAAAACAAGGGCGAGTGATTCCCGACCCCAAACGAGCGGGATTTTTACCTGCTTTATTTGCTTGTTTGGCTGCTCTGGGTTCACTTTTGGGCGGTGCCTGTGCGGTGGCGAAAACCATTAAAGCCGCGCAGCAGGGCAAGCGACAACTAAAAGAAAGTAAGCGACACAATGAAGCCATGGAAGAAATTGCTATGGGGGCTAGAAATGCCAATTTAAAGCCAGCCTTTTATCAACAAGGAATTGGGATTTCTCCATTTCGAAATATTTAAAAAAAACTCAGCCATAGCAAGACATGCCCTGACGCATCAACAAGTGGAAAGCTATGCTAAACAACTAAAGCTTTCTCATTTTCGAGGTGTGTTTATGCGAAACCAATTACTCCCACGACCCTGGAAACAGGAATTTGCTCTTGTCAATTTGGAAGATCACCGAGGACCAGGGACGCATTATGTAGCTTATGTCAAAGAGGGATCCACTGTACGGTACTTTGACAAATATGGAAATTTGCCCCCGCCAATGGAACTAGTGACCAATTTTGGAAACAGGATCAAGATATATGATAATGTGAAACGTGAGCAAATGTTTAACAGCCAACAGTGTGGACGTTTGTGTTTAATTTTTATATAAGACACAGCATAAGCAAAAACGTCCACAGTATGTCGGCAGAAAGTAAAACGTTTACACTGCATGGACGTGGACCCGAAGTCAGCCTAGACTTTTACCCGCCCATCGAATTCAGTGTAAAACCCTGTGGTTTAATACTTGTTTCAGTTGAAACGTACAATGGAATATACAACATACGTGAAAATGCGAACAAAAAGTTTTACTATGATGATTCTGTGCTCAACCTGAACTCTGGTGGATACACGATCGATGACATTTATGAACACATTTATGTGGTGTTGATCAATCAATATGGTTTAAAGTCATTTGTCAATGGAAAAGGCAAGTTTGAACATGTAGGAAATACCAACACTCATCGCTGCAGTATTTTCTCTACATTTAACATTGACTTTGAAACACGCCCCGATTCCATTGGTCGATTACTTGATTTACTTGTTGGAGTCCAACAAAAACATGAATCAGACCATCAAGTGAAACTCATTGAGGACCATCATGTGTCAGTGACGCGTAATATTATTACCCAAGTGTACACCAATTAAGAACCATCGCATTCGCTTTATGACTTTATTGTGACATAGCCCAATGGCTATATTATTCGTGAAAACCCTCCAGTGGTGCTTTTTCATTCTGTAGCTGTCGATGGTATTAGCAATATAACATTAAGACTGATCAATAGAGATCAACAACTCATTGATCTAGATTCTACCACACCGGTGACATACAAGTTGGTGCTAAAGCCAGTATGAAGTTTGTGTATAAAGCAACAACACCGTCTAGGAATGGTGTTAGTTGTTTGCCACGTGAATACACGTTAACATCTCAGGACAAGCAGATTTTACAGCATTTGGGTTACCACGTCAACCCTCATAGTGAATTCTATCCTAGAGGTAGCGAACCGCATCGAGGAGCAACCAGGAGTGGTAAGAATTTACCTCCATTCCTATCAAGTTCAAACAACTGGACTCAATAACAATGATGAAATTCAATATGTTATCAACAACCAAGATATTTTCACCCTACCGCATGAAATTGTCATTCAGATTGAAGGTCGACTCACTAAAGCCGATGGCTCTACACCCACCACATCCAAGTTGGCCAACGATGGTTTGGCATTTCTGTATTCTGAAGTGCTTTACGTGATTAACGATATCGTGGTGGATAGCACTCGAAATGTGGGTATTTCCAGTGTCATGAAACTATATCCCTCTTATAGTGAGGAAGAAGGTAAAACACTTTGCATGGCGGGTTGGTGCCCTGACTCGACCAATGACTGGATGGTACACACCGATGGGACCCCTTTACCTTAAAGTGATTTTAGGCTTTGCCGAAGATCACCAGCGCATTGTGGTCAACGCAAGGCAAGTGCTTTGTTTGGTGAGAGACAGGAGTGACAATAATGCACTCAAGGGAGCCGACAATGCCCCCATAGATTCAAAAATTCAACTACAACGCTTGCTATGGAAACTGCCCCATTTGACCCTTGACGATAGCAAAAAACTGGACATACTCAAAATGGTAAAGAAAGATATTCCTCTACCCATGGAATTTAGAAGCTGGGCACACCATGAGTACCCGCTATTGCCCACCACCAACACACACATTTGGTCTATAAAAATAGCCCGTTATACAGAGAGACCACTCTACATCATCGTGGGTTTTCAAACGAATCGCATGTATCAACAAACCAAAGATGCCACGCAATTTGATCACCTGCAATTGAGAAATGCACGTCTTTTCATGAACGGAGCTGTGATTTCCTATGAAGGATTGGATTTGGATTTTTTTAAATAAGTTAGGTCCCCTGTACGACTTGTTTTGTAAATTTCGATGTTCGTATTATCAAAAAGAGAACAGACCCATGCTGCTACCCCAAGCGTTTAAGGCAAGGGCACCTCTGATTGTCTTTGACTTTTCTTACTTGAAAAAGCCTGTCAAGCCATCCAATATTGACATCCGACTAGATTTTGAAACGCATGACAATGTACCAGCCAGTACGACGTCCTACTGTTTACTTATTCATCACAAACAAGTCAAATATTATCCACTGTCCAACCAAGTGACGAATGTATAAATAACAAGTCAACCTACGTCAAGCCGCTCAGTCATGTCTTGCTTTAAAGCGTCAAGAGAAGTCACATCCATGAATTTAAACTCTGAGGAACAACGTTTCAAGATCTTTGCAACGTGGCCGGTGCCTTTCATAAACCCTCAAGCCATGGCGGCCGCTGACTTCTATTATTAAATAACAAGAGAAGAAGTGAAATGTGCCTTTTGTCCCATTATCATAGACCAATGGCAAGAGAGTGATGAACCCATGCAGGGACATCAGCGCTGGTCACCCGCCTGCCCCTACCTGTGCAGAATGGAAGTGGGAAATATACCCTGTCATTCAAGCTATCCCTCACTCGTGCTTCTGGTTAATGAAAAAACAAGTTACGTTACGTGTGGACAGTATGGTGTCAACGGTGCATCGGTGAGCAGCTCACCATCAAAAACGCCTAGTTTAGAGACATTGGGACATCATCGGTGTTATGGACGTAACAAACACAAGAGACTATATTGTTGTATCAGTTGGTAGCGTCCTTATCCCAAATGACAAAAGCGTGAAAGACGTGTTATGATAATAAAATGATGTAATTCTTTAATTCTTATTTTTGTCATGTCCCCCTGGCCTACTCTAACCTCATTTTTTTTTCAAACTAGCATGGCCGGTAAGTCCATGTCATTGGTACACTTTATTGCCCAATGGTCAGTCAGTCGTCAGTTGAACTTAGTCCAAGCAAGCGGCAACATGTTGCGCACACTCATTGTGGATTGCCAAGGGTTTAAAATTGGTGACAACAAATTTATATTTAAACAAGTGGCCATTATCGATTGTACCACTTTTAGGATATCGAAAGTTACGCATTTGCTATTTAAACCGCCCCATGCTTTTGATTTGTTGTGTGAAAAAGACCGTAAACAAACCGAGTGGATTAAAAATCATAGGCAACTAGACTGGAATCAAGGAATCATTTCCTATAAATATTTGGACGTGGTCATGAAAGCACACTTGCCCTCGGCCAATGTGGTATTTTTATAAGGTAATGAAAAACGTCAATGGTTGCAACCATTTTTGGCGTCTTACTGTCAATGTATCGACCTCATGGACTTGGGCTGCCCATCCCTGCAAACGCTGATGGATACATGTTCCTGTGGCAACATTACCCACACAGCCCTAGCCCATGTGTGGCATCTCTTTCATTGGTTAACCACCCACGCCTGTTGGGAGTTGTTGAACAAAATTAAAAATCAAGATTTACCTGTGAATGACTCCAGTGAGATTTCTACAAGCGACGTGTAAACATCTACAGCATGTGATACCATGGCGAAAGGGAATGCTGCGGACAAAGCCATCGGCAAGTTCTTTGTGTGCAAAAAAAAACTAGACAGTTTTACCAAAGAGGAACTCTTAGCGCTGCCCAAGTCGTTCATTTATCATGTGGCTGCCAAAGCGGTGAAACAAAATCTGGCAACATGTACCAAAATCATGGATTGAAGGCCCTGTGTTGAGTGAATTGCAACCCTGTACGGATTACGATCACCATAAGCAAGTGGCCATGGCAAAAATAACCTCTATGCATCAGAGCGCGACTTATCAGCATGTGAAACTGTATCACGGTCATAAAAGTCCATGCAAAGACTTTATTGAATGATTCCACGGGTGTCATGGCTAGAAAAAGCAACAACAACAACAACAAACATCGTCCACAGAGGAGGAGGAGGAAGACCAAACCTTTTCACGATCAATGGAAAAGGATATGCCAGACCTATACAGGCAATGGCGCCATTGACAAAGAGATTCAATACTTTCCTTCGAAATCCATCTTCCAGGTTATCGTCTTTGTGGCACTGAAACTCATCTTGAAAAACGTTTGCAGCGTGGTGATGTACCCATTAGTCTTTTGGATCAAGCATGCAAAGAAAATGACCTTTCTTATCGCCATAGTCATCCTGGTTTAAGACATGTGGCAGATAAATTGATATTGAAAAAGGAAAGTTGATGATGCGTGGATATGAACATTAAGGAATTGAGGATTAAGGAATTGGGATGTGTTTGAATTCTATTATCATTTGTCAATCCCCTATGGTTATGAAATAAAAACAAATGGTTTACCAGAGAACGATGTTTTTTATTTTATTTTTAAAAATCATGATGTTGATGAGCTGATTTTTCATTTTCACATTTCACACATGACCAATTTACACATTGCCATTTGCCAATTTGCAATTTACAGTATTTTAAAAATGTCTGTTTCAAGTTTTGCGTTTTGATGATATGGATTTTCCATTTTGTTGATGACACATTCTTTAAAATGTCCGTTTGAAGTTTTATCTTTTACACATGACCATTTCCAGTTTTTAAAATGACAGTTTTACGTTTTGGAATTTTGGTGTTATGGAATCATGGATTTTCCATTTTGCTGTTTTATTTTTTTTACATTTGGTGTATGTCGAAAGTTGAGATTTGTCAATGATGTTGATGCAAGTGCTTGACCATGATAATGCTGCAGTGTGTTTATGGGATTGCGGAAACGTAGAGGTCTACGACTACTGCAGGTAAGACTGTTTTATAAAAATAATGTATGTTGACCGCTACATTTGAATGAAAACAAAACTATTGAAAAAACAAAATGACTAATTACCATTTACATATAAGTGACAATTTCCCCCTCCCCACCCACCCTACCTCACCGTGTTTGCTCTGGTCATACATACACACCAGCTTTCTGTCTACTTATACCTTGACACAACCTTACCTGTCTTTGGGAACAAACACAACCACTGTATTTATTCCCAAAAGCACATTCTTGACATGCACACTCATCCCAAAAGAACTTTTCATTATAAATTTAACATTTTACCATCACAAAAAATAGTTAAAGTTACAAAAAAATACTATTACTCATTAAATATTTACACGAAAACTACAACTATGTACAGCTTAAAAAAGAATCAAACTATATACCATTTTACAATTCCCAACTCTGTTAAAATTAAAATTAAAATAAGGTTGCATAGAACTTTTTTAAGAGCAAAAAGTCCAAGTGGGTTGCCACTATTTACAAAATCTACTATTTACAGTGACAAAAACCAATATTTACAAAATACTAAATCTACGAGTTAAAAAAGCCATGTCCCTAAACGATTAAACAGAAAAATCACACCTCCTCCTCCTTGCGGTCATAACCCCAGGGCAGGCTGGTGAGCAGGTCATCAGCCCACACACGTTTGTTATCCATGGAGGCGAGGGTGCGTTTTCTCTGTTCTTCAAGTTACAAATGATGGTTGCTGGATTGTATCCTGCACTGTGTATGAGACATAGCTTTGCCAGTGCGTAAAACCGCTAAGTAATCGTCTACACGTAGCGATTTTACCACTGCCCTACCTACACCTTTTGGTCTTTTAGCTTCCTTACAGTCTAGTGAGCGATACGCATACATTTTTGAGGCCAAACCTACGAATTCCCTCATAACGGAATAACCGCATTCATCTTTTAAAATACCCATTTCCTTCTTGTTTTTATGGGCAGCTGAAACATGTTGTCAGCGCTATAGGAAAAGGTGTCGAACCAGACACAATGCTGCCTCATGACGTCATAGGGGTTGCAGTGGCGAATGTGGTAAATGAATGAGTCCGTATTCATATACAAAAGAGAGACGTCCTCAAAATTGCGTTTGGCAAACTCGTAGTGGAATCGATACATGACCGATTTGGAAAAGTCTAAAATGACTTGGCCCAAGTAAATGGGCTTATCCATGGTCACGCTGGTCCTACTCATTTCGATAGTGGCCAAATCCTCATCGATAATGTTGATCGATTTGAAATTTGGCTTGGCAATGTACCGCCGGGCACCGTAAAGTCCGTCCCAGGCATTCACCAAATTAATGTCACGGTATTTGCGGACATTCTCCATGAACTAGCCATAGATGCAGTTGTTCATTAATTTTAAAAAATAATTTTAAAATGCTGTGTTGCCATTTGTCGGTGCTCTGTGTTGAGTCGCATGTATGGCTCAAGCCATGCTTTTTAGCTAAAGAAATACCTCTATAGACTTTCTTCAACACCAAGCCTTAGGCGAGGCATTGCACCAACATTTGGATATGTAGCACATTCCGATTTTTGTTGTAAAGTGTGCCCATGAGTTTTTCAATATTCACTTTACTGTCAGGGGGAACCATTTGCTCAAGGCAGAATGGGAAATCGGCATGTTCATCATACAAGGATGAGGGATATTCAATATCCACTTCTAAGACATATCGACGGCCTGTTTCTTGGCTAGCCATGTTCACATCAAATTCTGACACTTGTTTCTCTGTCAGCCAAGCAAACTCCCCACAGGGTAAAGGCTGACTCATGGCGTAGCCATACAAATTATTTACGTCGTAGTACATTAAGTACGATTCTGGTTTGTTTCGTGTATAGTCAGGCATGTAGACATTGTTCGCTTTGGCATGGCGCTGGTTAAGCTACACAAAGCCACCACGAATGCCCTTTTCAAAAAATAGAACCATGTCTACGTCAGTGAGTAAATCCAATACCACTTGTGTGTATTTCAAAGCGGCATCAAACGAGAGCCCAGGACTCGTATGATAGTGAGCCGGGTCAAGACCGTAAATGTGGTGACACAACTAGCGGAATTTTTGAAACACATCGGTGAGCAGCAATACATCCAATTTTAGGTAATGCATAGCATATTCACCTAGTTTCTTAATGTCAAACACTCGCCAAACTTGACATGCATGTGCATAGTCTTCATCGGAAACCGTACTGCGTGTTAGTTTCGAGTAAAATTTATCTTGTGGTGGGAGTTATCTTTTCTTTAACACGTCCCATCTGTTGCAGAAATCATACGGGAATATACCTTTCCGAATGTACAATTGAAATTGCTTAGGATCATTAAATGCATTCTGGTATTTTTTAATTCGTCCTCATTGAAGTCATTCACAAGGCTGTCTAGCGAGGATGCCATAAACTTAAAGGAATCCAAAAATCGAATGTTTAAGTCACCCAACCTCCATGTCAGGGCTGTAAAACGCTCATGGTTTTGAGGAATAATGGTAAATGAGCCCTTATTTACATGACCCAATTCACGAATCATAAACTGAATGTCATAATTCCCCAGATTGTGGAAAAAGACACTGATGAAACGAGGAGCTGTAAAGTTCAAATTGCATTTACTATGCGCAGCCCCACGAAACTCTCCCGTAAAGTGCGAGTTGTCTCTGAATTTTTCCTCTCCGCCTAAAAGAGGCTCTTTGCAAATATAACATGTCGTGGCATCATACTGCTGCTGCTGTTCTGGAGATAGACTCATGGGTACTGGATGGTCCAGTAATTCCTGTACATGATGAGCCAACTTTACAAGTTCATCCAAAAACCATCTGGCGCAATCTGGCCCCTCACGGGATTTGTAAACGGATTGTGTGGGGTCATAGGCACACACCACATTAAATCCTATGGCAAAGGGCTCAGGTTTATGAATAGGTGTGGTTGAGCTGATGGCGGGATCTGGTTCACATCCCGCCATGGGTGTAGTGAGTGCTTCGAAATCTGCATATACCACATAGGGAACAGTGTCACGCTTATGAATATCCTTAAACTTTAGCATAGCTTTATTCCCTTGTGGCAATATCAGTCTCACCGCTTCCTGAGAAACGCAATCTACCCTATGACGTTCTAAAAGCGTAGGGGTTGTAAAATATTGCAGACAACGGTCGGAAATGTACTTCTTACCATTATGTTTGGATGCTTGACTGCATAGCAATCTACTTAGGCCTTTAAAGAGGCAATAGTGATTCACCTCTTCCTCAGAGAGATATAAAAGATGAATGTGGTGTCGTTTTGGTCCTTTTGTGGCATAAATAGGACCCACAATCTCATCACCATTAAGGCCGTACACCATGAACGAAAAGTCTTGGTTATCTTGTTCAAACCTATGGATCTCGGTTAAGTCCATAGGGAACAATACTCGAGTTAAATTTAAAGTTTGGTTTAATTCAACAAACTTGGCCTTGTACATTCCTGGTCTCTCACAGTGACTTTGTGCTGGCTGCAAATATCCAGCCACACACCACAGGATGCAATCATTGTCATGATCCTTTATATTCACCACAGCCTTTTTCGAAGCTATTGCTGGCGGTGTTTTAATATAGCTAGACCCAGCATTCAACGGGTTGAAATGACAAATGTTGATTTGTAGATGATGATTTTTATAATGCTAGACCACTGGGTCCTTGTTGCAGTTTATCAAATTTTGATAGCAAGGCATTTACCAAATGGCATTGATACCACTCGTTCAGATTATCGGCTATCAAAAGTTCTTGCATTTTACTGCCAATATAAAATGTTTTTTTATGCTCACCGTCCTAGTTTTTTAAATTAAATCGCACACGAGGTGTGAATTGACCTTTAAAGCCGTACACAACCTAAGCGCTGTACAAATTTGTTCTTTAAAAATTTTGAAACAAGATTCCACAAAGTCTTTTGGAATTAAACTCTCACTAACATTGGCCACGCGGCCAGAGCAGACACGCTTTTTATAACAGGACTCGATGGGTTCCCAAGTTAAGCTATCGGTAGCAGTAAAAGACATTGTTTTTATCAAAGAAGCAATCTCACCAGAGTTTTCCGCCGTAGACTGCTCGATAAACAATGGACCCGACCACCGACGTTCTCGGTTTTTTCAGCAGTGGTCAAGCTTTTTCCAACACTCTAAAAAAAGAAATAAAATAAACCACTATGAGTATATCCATTCCAAATCGAACCTTTCATAAACAAAAATAAATAAAATAAAAATAAGCCAGGTTTTTATATATATTTTAAAAAAAATCTTACCTTGCTCTGTAAAAAGCGCTGCGTTTGCCTTCTCCTAGGTTCGAGTGGAATGAGGTTTCTGTCTCTCACACAGGTATGCCAATTATCTAAAACAAACAAAATAAAATCTATTTATCAATTAAATGGTAAACCAATAATAATTTAATAATTCATTACCATTAAAATAAACTAAACAGTGTTATATATAATATATAATGTATCCAATAGGGTCACTAATTAGAATTTAGCACACGAATGCAATTACTTTTATACACATAAGACACAGCCTATGTTTACACTGCAAAGTTTAAAACAGTAATAACTGACTGTGTGTCATAACATGATCAACGCTCTAATACCCCCTGCCCTTCTCTCCCAGCCCCTTGCCCTGTGTCCCTCTTACCACAGCTGTTAACATCGCTCTTGTCCTGTAATTGGCTATGGCAATGGTAGAGCGAGGAGTCATACTCGCTTACTGCATTATTTCAGTGTCGTAGTTGTGATATTGTTCGAACTTCAAGTGACCTATACGTCACTGTAATTTTCCATTGGCCTGTTGTCAGCTCTGGCTCACATTTCTGAAACATGATAAGAGGATACATTCTGCTAGCCCGGCTCTCTCATTCGGCTGGCCAGCCAACCAGCCAGCCTCAACAAATATTTATCTGTTTGTCGTTGAGGCTTCCAAGTTCTTAATAACAACTATCAAACGTTTCCCGCTTTCATTCAACTCATACAATTATTATAATTTGTCATGTTACCCACGACCCGTTTACTAACATGTTTCGAAGATCGCCATGAGGGATTTTTTGAAATATTCGCCTTCATTCATCTGTCATAGGAAAATATCGAAAAGCGACCCCTCGTTCTATCGTTTTGTCACCCCCTCGAAATAGCCATTTCCTGTTTTCGCCATGGCCAGTGATAGCCTCGTTGTAACACATGTCCAGCGGTACCGTCTCTCTCTCTGTCTACAAACACTTTTTATTTTAAAAATTTAAAAAAGTTTCAACATGCATAGTTTTATCCTAGAGATTTGAAATTTATTTAGGATGTAGAGGGGTAGGGACCTTTCATTTACGTCAAACAAACGTTTTCGTAACCTTCCTATTTTCCAAAATATGAAAAAATCAAAATTGGACCGTTTTCAAAAAATCTCTAAAATAAAAAAGTTTTATTATAAAAAATAAAAGTCATAGAGACCATTCGTTCCAACTATGGCATAACGTTCTATCATGTTTGGTTTTAAACTATCGCCTACTTTCAAAAACAAAAATTCTAAAAAAAAAATAAAAAAAATATAATACAGGGTCCATAGCAAAGACAATGTCACCAATGTTTCCAGCTTTTCACCTTTTCAACACCCACATCCCCGTAAAGAGCGCAACGAGACGAAACAAACGAATCCAAGCACTCCCTCCTAGCATTACTCCTTCCCTCCCATGGCCGCCAGGGGCTCACAACTTCCTAAGTTCCGAAGAACTCCTATTAAAACATTACTGTCAAGTTTTTATCCTGCAGACTTGAAATTTCTTTAGGTGGTAGAGGGCATAGGGAACTTTCATTTATGTCAAATAAACTTTTTTGTTAACTTCCTAGTTTCCAAAATATAGGAATTTCAAAATTAAACTTTTTTCAAAAAACATAAAAAATAAAAAAGTGTTATTACAGAAAATAAAGGACATAGAGACCTTTCGTTTGAACCATAGCACAACGTACGACCATGTTTGGTTTTCAAACTATCGCCTATTTTCGAAGTCAAAATTTCTCAAAAAAAATGAAAAATATAATACGTGGTCCATAGAAAAGCTCCCCCTCAGCTCGAGTCCAACGACACCTCATTTGTTAAAATATGACCATGGGTTCGCCAGATATTAATTATTTAACATGAACACCGCCCGAGCAACGCCGGGTGGGTTAGAACTCTCACTGCTCCCCTACCTCTGTCTGTTCGTCTTTTATGTGTTCATAAACCATTCATCCAATTGCAATCAAATTTTGGTGAGTTGTTGTACACACCTTCGGGATGTCCATAGGCATAGTTAATCCGATTCAGAGTAGATAGCGCGCGAGAAGTTTAAATAAAAGAATAATGGCATTGCGTTCATATACGATTCATCCGATTGCGATCAAATTTTGGTGAGTTGTTGTGCGCAGTACCGTAAAAGTTATACGAGTAGTAAATCCAATTTACAATATGTGGCGCGCGAGTAGCATCAACAAAATTACGTGTGTTTGTTTCAAGGAAGTCCCACATGCATTCATAGACCATTCATCCCTAAGCGATGAAACTTGGGTGAGATGTTCTGTACACTTCAGGTAAGGTTTCTGGCTGAGTAAATCCACTTACCAATAAGTAGCGCACAAATAAATTCTACAAATGCGCGATGACGGGCGAAGCGATTCAACAAATGCTTTCACATACCATTCGTCCGATAACGATGAAATTTTGGTGAGAGGTTTTGTACACTACAGGCAAGGTTTATGGCTTAGCAAAGGCATGTTATAATAGGTAGCGCACGAGAAGATTCAACAAATGAGCGACGGCTCACAAATAGTTAAACGAGTCCCGTATGCGTTCATATATCATTCATCCGATTGCTATGAAATTTTGGTGAATTGTTGTGCTCACTCCAGGAAAGGTTTCTGGCTTAGTAAATCCCTTTTACAATAGGTAGCGGACGAGTAGATTCAACAAATGAGCGACTACGCGCGAAGCTGTTCAAAAAGTCCCGTATGAGCTCATAAACTATTCGTCTGATAGTGATGAATCTTGGGTGAGTTGTTGTGTACACTTCAGGGACGGTTTATGGCTTAGTAAATTCACTTACCAATTGGTAGCGCACGAATAAATTCAACAAATGAGCGACGACGCGCGAATCGTTTCAAAAAATCCCATATGCGTTCATATACTATTCGTCTGATAGCGATGAAGCATGGGTGAGAGGATGTGTACACTACAGGCAAGGTTCCTGGCTTAGTAAATCCATGATATAATAGGTAGCACACGGGTATATTCAACAAATGGGCGACGACGCGCGAAGCGTTTCAACATAGTCCCGTTTGCGTTCACATACTATTCGTCTGATAGCGATGAAACTTGGGTGAGATGTTGTGTACACTCCAGGGAATGTTTTAGGCTTAGTAAATCCATTTTACAATAGGTAGCGCGCAAGTAGATTCAACAAGTGGGCGAAGACGCGCGAAGCGTTTCAACAAAGTCCCGTATGCGTTCTTATACCATTCGTCCGATAGCGATGGAACTTGGGTGAGAAGTTGTGTACACTTTAGGGAAGGTTTCTGGCGTAGTAAATCCACTTTACAATAGGTATCGCACAAGAAGATTCAACAAATGAGCGATGGCACGCGAATCGCTTAAACAAAGTCCCGTATGCGTTCATACACCATTCATCCGATTGCTATGAAACTTCGGTTGAATTGTTGTGCACGATCCAGGAAAGGTTTCTGACTTAGTAAATCCTTTTTGCAATAGGTAGCGCACGAGTAGATTCAACAAATGTGTAACGGCCCACATTACGTTTAAAAAAAATCCGTGTGCGTTCATATAGCATTCATGCGATTACAATGGAATTTGGAGAAATGTTGTTTCCACTCCCGCAAAGATTTCTGATTTAGTAAATACATTTTACAATTGGTAGCGCACGAGTAGATTCAATTAATGTGCGACAGCGCGTGAATCGTTTCAACCAAGTCCCGTAAGCGTTCATATACCATTCATCCGATTATGATAAAACTTTGGTGAGTTGAGCACAGTCCTGCGAAGGTGTATGAATTAGTAAATCCGTTTTTCAATGGGTGGCGCACAAGTAGATTCATTAAATGTGTGACGGCGCGCAAATAGTTTAAACAAAATCCCGTATGCGTTCATATGCCATTCATCCGATTGCGATGAAACATTCATGAGTTGTTGTGTACACGCCAGGGAAGGTTTTGGTCTTAGTAAATCCATTTTACACTAGGTAGCGTACGAGTATATTCAACAAAAGGGTGATGGCGCTCGAATCGTTTCAACAAAGTCCCGTATGCGTTCATATACCATTCATTTCATTGCGATGAAACTCTGGTGAGTTGTTGAGCACGCTCCCATGATTTTTTTGAGATAGTAAATCAATTTTACAATAGTTTAGAGATGGTTAACGGAAAAATAAATAAATATTGGGAATCCAATAGCACTTCAGCCAACAAAAATACAACGCCAACACTTTCTTTGATTGGCATTACAACGCATGCCGTGTACAGCTCGATAATAAAATAAAGAAATTTCAATTCCCTACGTTACATTCTGTTGGTTATTTTAACCAATGCCAGGAACCAAAATGGTGAACAGTTTTCTATATACAGTATGTACTGTACATGAACCAAAATGGCAACCCGCTCTCTACAACCTTACCTCATAAGGCAATAACGAATGTCGTCTAGTCTATAATCTAACTCCTGTCTGGTCAGCAAATTTGTACCTCGCGGCCTTCAACAAGGCCTAGAGAGATTTATTCTTAACCTACAGTGAAATCATCTTTGTATATGCATTGCCGTGCGTTAAAAAGACCCCCAGTGAGTTTAATAATAATTTTGATAATAATTAGCCGGTGATCATCCTGAATCCAGCCATTAACAATATTCTCGCCCTCCCACTCTTGGGCTAGCTAGCTATACAAGACAATGAAATTATTATTTATTATTTTATTTAATGGATTGTTCCCCTTTAGGAGAGCGATTGAACTTGAATACATGATTTCATCTCCTGGCGTTTTCCCGCTTCTGTTCCCAAAATCTCTTCATCCTCTCAGAATGCTCCTTCTTCCGCTCAGCTGTCCACTTTCTTCCAGGCTGTCGTGACGGTCTCTGATCAAACTCAACATATTTGATTTTATTCCTGCACTCGGTGCGGTCCTCAAGGTTTTCAATGTTGACCTGTTGTAGGTCCCTCTGAACCTCTGTCAGCCACTCCGTGCCACCTTTACTCCGTGTTATAACGTTGAGCAATTTCTTCGCCGTTCTGAAATTTTCCATCCTGTAAATGTGTGTATAAAACTGTACTCGGCGTTTTCTGATTACTTCCGTTATCGTGTGGATCTTTTGGTAGAGTTCACTTTGAGGTCTCTTCATCAAAATACCGTTTTTATTAACTGCCCCGTAAACCTTTCTGAGAATTTTCCTTTCCTGTTTTTCTCTATCCTTAATTTTGGAATGACCGTCTATTACCATTGTTTCGGCTGCGTAAGTTGCTTCCGGAAGAATCACCGTTGTATAGTGCCTTAATTTTGCGTCTAACTAGATGCACTTCTCGTTGTAGTGAGCCCACGTTAGCTTGTAGGCCTTCTGTAGTAGGGTGATTCTTTGTTCATTGGCGACACGGTTTAGTCCCGAGGACTGTATGATTTCACCAAGGTATTTAAAATGGGGGACTTGTGTTATTTTACCGTATTGTGTGATTTAAGAAGAGTTATTTTCTGGCCGTCTTTCCATATAGTGGGTTTTTTCATAAGAAATTTGTAGTCCGGTTCTTTGAGCAATTTCATGTAATTTTTCCACTGCGTGTATGGCTTCATGTCTGGTGTTAGTGATAATGGCAATATCGTCCGCAAAAGCGAGGCACTTGACTGTAAGACGGTTCTCTTTTTTCATTCCAATTTGAATGCCTTTTACATGAGGTTCCCATTCCCTAATGACCTTTTCTAGAACAATGTTAAAGAGCATTGGGGATAAGACGTCCCCCTGTCGAACTCCAGTTTTGATGAGAAAGGGCTCCGATATTTCACCCATAAATTTCACTTTGGACATAGTTCCTGTAAGCGTCTGTTCAATGATTTTTCGGGTCTTTCTCTCTATCCCGAAATCTTTCATGATCATAAAACGGGTTTCGCGGTCTACAGAGTCATAAGCTTTTCTGAAGTCGACGAATGTTATTACTGTATTTCTACATTTTCTCATTTGTAATAGTTTTCAAGCTCCACACCTGTTCAGCACATGATTGCCCTTTTCTGGCCAAGTGAACCCTGGTTTTTTAGCGAGGTTGTTACTCCTCCCCCTCCTCCTTCCTTGTCACTTACGTGACAAGGCCCCGGGTTTGGGACCGGCATAGCGGAGTTAAGACAATCTAATAATAATAATAATAATATTAATTGCTAATTTTAACTACAGTATATTTAACACTATATGGGGAAAGGGGTCTGTGATATCATTTAATAGGACACCTTACACGAATTCCTACAATAATGGGTTTGGGAAATATCGGATTAAATCTAGCGGTAACAAGCAGTTGCGGTGCATGCTTTAGCGCTCACGGCTACAACTGATATAAAATTCCCTCTAGCCATTCTCCCTTCCTCTCCCTTCCCCTTCTTGCTTGAGAGCTATCCTCTCTTGGTATAGTTACCAGTACAGCTAAATTAAATAAATAAATAGCTAAAAATTTTCCAGTTACGCCCTTTTGGCAAAAAATCCAAATAAATGGTAAATAAAAATTATATAAATAGTAAGTTGAATATTAAATTAAAATGTCAAAAATCAAAATTTTCAAAATGATTTAATAAGCCCTTTCGGCAAAATCAAAATAGAAATAAATGGTAAATTAAAAGTATATGAATAGTAAATTAATACATTAAATAACATTAAAGAGTTAAAAAATCATAATTCTCAAAATGTGTAATTATGCCCTTTGGCAAAATATGGGAGAATATGCAGTCAACCCGAATTATTCGACACCTCATACAAGTCTCTACGGTTACGGATTCGGGAAATATAATGGGCGGATAACCTGGCAGTTTTAGGTCTTCTGGTTAAATCAAGAGTAACTAATGCATCAATAATTATTTAATGAATGGCTCCAAAGTATTACCCCTAGTCACATGTCCCAAAGCTAGGTACAGCCACTTATAAGTAAAGTGGGTCCCTTGCATACAGTTAAACCTTTTGGCATAAACGTTTGGCGAAGTCAGTGATCCCCTCCAAAGTTTTCGTTTAACCCGTTGCACATCTCCGATTGTTAGTTCACGACGTTTTGGGTATTTTGGGTTAATTTATAAAATAAGTGGGTCGTAGCAAAAAGGGCGTCACCCCGAGTTATAGGGCACCTGACACATCCAAATTTGATCATTGGTTCTGGAAATATTGGCAAAGAACCGAATGCCGGGTACAGACGGGTTCAAAAATGGGCGGGGCAGGATTCTTGTTGCCTATCTACTGGCAGTGGTTACAGCCTAACGCATCCAGATCAAGTTTTGTGTCAACCATGCCCCACTAGCTGCGCACGGCCAACGCCGCACCTATACCCGACCATTCTAACTTTCGTTTTGTCCACTCCAATGGTTTTTGACAACGGTTACAGCCTACCGCGCCCAAATCAATAGTTTTGTGTCAACCGTGCTCCACTAGCTGTGCGCGGCCAAGGCTACACATACAGTTGACCATTCTAACCTTCGTTTTGTCCAATCCAATGGTTGTTGACAGTTGTTACAACATAATGCGCCCAGATCAATAGTTTTGTATCAACCGTGTCCCACTGGCTGCGCGCGGCCAAGGCCGCACCTGCACCCGATCATTGGTTTTTGATTGCGGTAATGTGAAGTTGGCACCATTTCCTCATAGAAGCATTATTTACAAATACAAATAATTGAAAATGCCCATTTTATACATTATTACAACGTTTCGTGGCATCTTGTGTATTTTGTATCGGATATGTTGGCAACTACTGACGTCAATGTGTGCGCCCAGCGCAATCTACAATTATCAAGCCGTGTCATAAGGTGTGGCAACACCGCCCATCTGTCATCTGGGAGGGCTAGCGCAAGCACATGGTAATTCTTAACACTGCGTAAACACAGATTTTAGCACCAAATGTTTCCGAAAATACAACAGAACATAACAAATATCACAACTTAAGGATACATAGTATCATGCTATGCACTGTCGATTCCCGATAAGGTAATACTAAAAGGCTGTACTGTACCTCAATGTATCAATGTCTGAAGTTTCCTTTTATTGCTGCTAAGCTCACTGCCGTCATAAACGCACTCAGAAAATATATTCTATGTTCGACCCTGGCCAAATGTAAATATTATATAGACGTTTCTCGCGATTTAACCGACCAAACGCAATAAAACGTGGTACAGTATATGTTTATACTCATTGTAATTCACCGACATCTAACTTCGTCAATTGTTTACATAACCTCAAGATGGCGGCTGTGCGAATTTTAAAATTAAGTTCTTATTTCCTGTGTCGTAGTCATGCGTTCGAAGTGAAAGTTTGAATAATGAGCATACGCAATAACTTTTCCTTAATGGCACATGACTCTATGGCCCTTACATTTAAAAATCCAACATGGCGACCATCCGAAATATTTAGACGGCTCTGAATATCTACGAATCTATTGTTGCAATTTTTTATGCTCATAGGGGCAATGAACTTAAGTTTCTCCTATAGGACTTTAAATAACCTGGTGACCACAAATCCAACATGGCGGCGACGCGAAGTATAAATATTCACATGGACGTTTCTCGCAATTTAACCATCCGAGTGCAGTGGAACTTGGTACAGTAAATCCTTATACGAATGGTAATCCACTGGCATCTAATTTATTTCAATTGTTTCCATAACCACAAGATGGCAGCTGAGCGAAATTTTTAAATCTCCTTTTTACTTCCTGTGTACTAATCATGCGATTGAAGTTTGAATGCTACACGTACACAATAATCTTCATGTAACAGTACATAACTCTAGGACCTACATATATAAAATCCAACATGGCGACCATCCGAAATATTTAGTCGGTTCTCAATATTTACGAATCAATTACAGCAATCAAACTGAAATTTTGTATGTTGATAGTGGCAATTAACATAAGTAGGATGTATGAAAATAGAGGTTCTTCATGGAACTACTTGTTATATATATATATATATATATATATATATATATATATATATATATAAGATAATAGAAGAATATGAGATAAGATATAAGATAAGATTACATGAAGATTATTGTGTAGGTGTTTTATTCAATCTTCAATCGCATGGTTAGGACACAAGAAATAAAAGCGGGATTTTAAAATTTCGCTCAGCCGCCATCTTGTGGTTATGAAAACAATTTAAATGAATTAGAAGCCAGTCGATTAAAATTTGTATAAGCATATACCGTATCCAGTTTCACTGCGCTCAGACTGTTAAAACGCAAAAAACGTCCATTTTAATATTTAAATTTCGCGTCGCCGCCATGTTGGATTTGTGCTCGCCAGGTTACTGAACGTCCCATAGGTGAACGTATGCTTATAGCCTCTATACACTTACAAAATTTCAGTTTGATTGCTGTAGTAGATTAATAGATATTGAGAACCGTCTAAATATTTCGGATGGTCGCCATGTTGGATTTTAATATATGTAGGCCATAGAGTTATGTACTATTAGATTATGATTATTGCGTACGTTCATTATGCAAATGTTGATTTCGATCGCATGATTAGAACACAAGAAATAAAAACTTACATTTTCGAAATTCGCACAGGCGCCATCAAGAGGTTACTTGAAGAATTGAACTAAATTAGATACCAGTGCATTACAATGTGTATACACATTTGCTGTACGAAGTTTCATTTGGTTTGTATGATTAAATCACGAGAAAAGTCTCTTTAAAACTTTCAACTTCGCTTGTCCGCCATGTTCGTTTTGTAGTTAACCGGTTTTTGAAAGTCTCATAGATGAACTTCCAGTAGTGTCCTATATCTCCTTACAAAATTTCAGGGTGATACCGGTAATAGTTTCTGAGATATTGAATGCCAGTGAAATATTTCACACAGCCGCCATCTTGGTTGGTTAAGTCGCGAGAAACGTCTATTTAAAAGTCGCAACTTCACTTGGCCGCCATGTTGGTTCTGTAGTTACCAGGTTTTCAAACGTCACATAGGTGAACTTCTAGTAGTTCCCTTTATCACCGTACAAAATTCCAGGGTGATATCGGTAATAGTTTCGTTGATATTGAAAGCTGGTGAAATATTTCGCACAGCCACCATGTTAGATTGGTGAGACATAACAAATTTTGAATGGCCCGGTCAGGGTTGCCCGGAATAGTGCTACGATCTTACCGAGTTTCATTGAAGTCGCTCCAGCCGTTTAGAAGTTATTAAGGGGGTGACACAGAAAAAACCATCACACACGCACACACAGACAGACACACGGACAAAAGGTGATCTCATAAGCCTTTTTTTCTTTCATAAATGAAAATAGGCTAAAAACACAAGGAATTTGATATGATTTGATTTCTGTCGAGTTTTTGAGTTGCTGAAATTCCCGGTTGAAGCCAGACTATACCCGAGTTTTATCATTTTAAATGATCTTGTCGACTTCGTCGTTACGTTACGGTGACGGGACGAAATGTATCGAGAATGCACTGAGGTGTATGACGTCATAGTACTGCTTGAGCTCCCTCCTTTCCCCGCGCGCTCCGGTGAGCGTGACGTCATCCAGCCAGCTACCTTCTTTGACCTTGGTTTGCACTTGCTAATGGACTTTGAGTTCACGCAGTTCGCTGCATGATCATGAGGCTTTCACCCAGCATGCCTTTAAAATGATATCAAGTCTAGTCTTTCAGACTGACTATCACTCTTTTAACCAAAGTTTGCCGAAACACTCTGGTCAGCTTTTGTATTACCGGTAACCAATGTATACAGAACGGAACGCCAAAACGCGCCTAATGTTCTTGTTGATTCATTTGTCTTCCTACGTCTGTATGTGACCTTGTAAGTTAGTTCGTATTTGAAGTTTATCCTGCATACACGCCCAGTTGTCATTCTACTGCCATTTACCCTCCAACAAATGGTAGCCGTGTGGTGTAACCCATTTGCAGCTCTCGGTATTTGGTTGAAGCTGGATTATTTCAGAGTTTATCAAAATTATGACAGGGAACAGTGGTTTCATCGTATGAGTTCACTGGAAGTTTGCACTAACCCAGTCAGTATTACATGTTGAAATATGAATGCCTCGTTGTCTGGCCTCGTGTATTTCTACAGATCCATGATATCAAGGAATGTTGTGGCCATAATATTTTGTGTACCCGTATCTAGGTTGTCTCTAAAGGAACCGATACAGTATATGCATTTGTAGATTTGTAGGGGAGGCAAGGACTGGAAAGGAGGTAGCCATAGCCTTAATTTAGGAACCATCATTTCACTGGATCTCTCAGGTTCCGCGAGTCTACAATTATTTGAAAATAAACCTTAGTACCGGTAATAAGTCCATGTTGGAAGACTTGAAATGTTTTGGAGCGACATGACAATGCTTAGGTGTTAACAGTATAACACTCCAGTGGGCGCGCGGTTTGCCGTATCGCGAGTGGGCGCGTGGAGGACAGGTGTCCTCCACTTTGTTTTGCCATTTTACCGTATGAAATGTATATTTAGCGATCATGATTTTTTGTTTTGGGTTAGGTAGGAATATATTATGAAACATATTTTTCATAAAATAGAGTGTATGCTACAAAATAATAAGTAGGAAATACATAATTATGGTAAATCAATAAAAACTTGTATAAGTTTGGTAAGTTATGTTATAAATGTTACTAAAATGTGTATAAGTTTCATGTTATAAATGAAAAATTATAAAAATTAAGTGTTGTTAATTATTTGTAGTTTGAAAATATAAATTGGTTTCGTAGTATAAAAAAATAAAAGTATATACCAAATTTTCCATCTTAGTGAAGTATACACTATAAAACACAGCTTTTTTGAAGCCCAACAAACTGCTTTTGACTTCTCTTGACTTATCAGGTAGAATGTTTGGGGGAACTGCTGCTTTGTTCTATCTCAGAGTAGCAATCATAGTTACTTTTTCTTCTTCCCGTAGCTTTATTGCCAAGAGCACAGATGCGAACCAATTGCCATAGGTAATATTCCTATTGGTTCCTGAAATAGGCTGCATCAATCTCAAACCAAGTCTGACGTGTTGTTGCTTCTTCTGAAAGGGCCGCTTGGTTGCTTCCCTACATACACTTTAAGGTTTGTAGCATAAAAGGTTGTTTTGGCAACCATAGAAAACGATATTTATCCCATACTTTGCAGGTTTACTAGGCATATACACACGGAAGGGACAGTTTCCTCTAAATGAAACTAGCTGTTCATCAATGGTAAGGTACCGTAGTCGGTCAATTCTTGTAATTGATCACGAACATCTCAAAGGTTTCTCGAAAAGCAGCTAGTTTGTCAACAATTTTTCTTTCATCTCTGTTCTGTACGTTATCAAATCTCAGACAACGTAAAATAAATCAATACCTCTTTGCGCTCATGGTTACATAAACAGCCTCTACTCCCGTGCCGTGTGAATTATCCCACATTTCAAATACGGTACGTTTCTTCTTCCAGCCTTCAAAACCCCAGCAATATATAATATAGATCTACCAATCAGTGCACGAATTTCTCGGGAAACATTGGGCCTTGCATCCCTTTCTGTGACAAACTGAGGTCGAATTTTAGTTATGTAAACGTTAGTACAAACAACTATTCTTTTTCACCATTTCATCATCAATATTACACTGTGACGTTGCTTCTGGAGTGACAGTATTTTTTCGCAGACCCTTGAGGTCCTGGGCAATGAAAAACTGGTATAATGTTATGTCTGGGTGTACGAGAAGTCTGGGCAACTTGAGGTTCTAAGTACCACCTTGATGTGCGAACTTTTCCCAAATATAACTCTGGGTTGACGAAAGAGACAGGAGGGACAGATTTTTACCACTTCTATTTCCTCGGATTCGTCTGAAACATCAACCGGGTAATCTTCTGCATTGATTTCATTTGCTCTACTCTCTGTGTGGTATTCCAAGTGGTCTTCTTCTCGTTCATCTTCATCCTCTATACATAGAACAATCTCGTTATTCTCACTCTCATCTAGCCAATGGCGTACCTGTTCAAGGTCACTTTCACTGGTCATTATTGTTTTCACACTTAAACTATTTCAATTAAACCGTTGTGACTTTCAAACTATGAAATGAAAATACCACAGCAATATCCGAAAAGAACTGTAACACCAGTGGGCGCGCGGAGGACAAGTGTCCTCCACTTCTGTACAGAGCAAATAAACACGAGGTCACGGCGACAATAGGCGAGCACAAAAGCTGACAATGCACTGACGGGCAGAGGATGAGTGGCAAGAAAGGTATATGGCCGCTCAAGGTCACAAGTGTTGCCAACCCATGTAGACACACAAAACAAAATCACTGGAGGACACCTGTACTCCGCGCGCCCACTGGAGTGTTAACAATTCTTACAGCGGTACCGTAATAAATACTCGGTACCGTTCCCTGTGAAGATCAGTTTACCGATTTACAACATCTAATCGTCGACGATGCAGTCATATGACGAAAATATACATGTAAAGTCCATGTTAGTAAACAGAAGTCTAAATTGGAGACGATAATGTTTCTAGTTGATCTGTGCGTCTTGTAACAGAAATAGGAAGTTGTATTTTGTGTTTTCTGAATGTCTGAAACTTGTCGATAGGTTTGTAAAGTGCTCTGTCATTTGGCAATATTATTTACTTCTCCGCCTGTCCCCAAAACAGGTTAGTGTGTACTTAAGCATAGAGAAACCGAATCTATAATGCTGTATGTAATTGCTCAAGTAGGCGCAATTAATTTCTCTTTATATCTAGTCAACCGCAAGGTTAAATACTAAAAACTAGCCCGACCATGACCATATAGCCTACTTGCAGACCTGTGACTTAGAGTAAATGTTCTCAAGTTGAACGTCATGTTCGTGTGAGTTTTACTGTTGTTGACAAACATAAGCTCTCCTTATCACTGTGCTTCTCGAGGAATCTATTCGCATTACGAGTAGGCTAGTAACATACATTCGGAGGTTGGAAGTTACTTCATTTGATTTATTTTTAAATATAATATGAGACTGATTTGGCGTACTGGGGTAGTTATGGTACCGGTATTTGGCGTACTGGGGTAACTTAGTTATGGTATTTGACTAATTATTAAGTGCTCTTTCTGTGTTCTAGTTTCATGAATACAATGGAAGAAAAACCGTTCATCAAGCCTGAGCCAGAATGTTTGTCTTATTCAGATGAATTCCCTAACGTAGTAAGTTGCATTTAAATTCGTAGCCTAGGATATATGGCTTAACATTATCTCAGATAAGTGCATGGCAATACTCAGTAGTAAATGGTGGGTTCACCAGGATCAGTTAACTTTACTGTTTGTGTTACTCATATTGGGTCTTTATATTTTACATTGCGTCCTATTTGTATAATAATACTTCCCAGGAGTCGAATGAACAGTTGCCCTCCATGCAACTGCAGGACGAGGCTGGTGATGTGTTTGAGGATAAAAGGATCCCTATTAAGCAGGAACATGAAACACAGGTGATTATATGTTTTGCATTACCTCTCTTATAATAATACAAATGACTTATACATTAAATGTTATATGTAGGTTTCAATCACTCAGTGCTGTTTTCTATAAGTAGACCTAACAGAAGCTCATGTTATAGTATTGATACTGCAGTTTCACTCTGCTGGCACTCTGGGCCCTATCGTAAGTGAAGTCTACACCACATGCCATATTAAAACTCACTTATATATGGCGCTTGAGACATGCTGTTTGTGTAGCATATGGCTTATAGGCTAGTGCGGAAAATGGAAGGCCGCCATGGAAAACCAGCTCAGTTCTGGGTTCTAACTTGGTCGTCAGCAATCATATTTGAAATGAATAATCATCATCTCCACATCTGTCTACTTACAAAAAACAAGACCAATATCAGAACTCGAAAGAGAATACTATACATTCCAGGCAAATACACCAAACATGGTCTTTACCTTGATGTAGAGGATAAGTATGGTGAGTGACAATTGCTCTAGAATATATTGTACAAATCCTTGTTATAGATAACTCCGTAAAATACATAGAATATACGGTAAATATTACGTTGCCAAAACTACCGTATTAGGAAGATCTTTAAAAATAGACACATGGGGAAGAAAGATGGCCACTACAAGCTCAGTTCCGGTAAAAAAATAACAATTTCTGGCAGTAATCATACAGAAAAGCTTCTTACTGGTGCCGGGCTTTATTTAATCTTTTCTTTTGGCTTCCATCGGTCAGCTCTCCCCCAATTTCGATCCCAATATAATTAGGTATTCATCCATTTTCTCACCTTAATTGACTGTTTTTCTTACTTCCGGTTCCTTTTTACTGACTTAATATTTCTATTACTGTTTTCTGTAAGAAGACCTTTCTTATCAGAGGTAACTAAAAGGGCAGAGTGTAGCCCACCTTTAAAGGTAAACACTAGGTAACACCAACAAGAGAACATCACAGATATTTAGATAGTTTTGATAGTTAGTTATTTAGTTCAATATTTCACTTACATAATTTTTACGCGCCTTTTTACGTGCTTAAATGTGGACATGAGGAAAGGGTTTTCTTGTTCTCTTATGGTCTCGTGCTGCGGGCACTTTCTCCAGTGTGGTTTTTAGGTGTGTAGGTGGACTGCTGAGGGAATGGTTGAAGTAGTGCTATTGGATGGGAGACATGGGTTGCTCCATGGCTGGCAAATGTTTCTAATGAGTACATTTACATCCTCTCCAGGGATGGTTCATGTCAGTTTGGGAATGAGAAACGATCACAGATTTCTTTTTTTTAGGTCTGACCAACAAAACCGGAAGATTCGCATTGACGTTGTTCCCTTGCAGGGGTTCTAAACATTATGCCCACCTCCTCCCTACCAAGTTCGGTATTCTTCAAGAATTGAGGCATCCTTTTAAATGCTTTTATTTTGTAGACAATTAGACGCCAGTTTTCAGTGTTGTCATCATAATTGAAGGATTGTTTTTCAGGCAAACACTAAATATAACCTCATCCTCAATCAGTCACAGTATTAATTAGATTTTATTATTTTACATCCAGTGGACATAAGTTGGATATTTTGCTGATATAACATTGTCCTCTGCATTATTGTTTGCCTCTCTCTTCAACCTTGAGCCAGGAAGCTTAAGCTTCAGGCTAACAAGCTGGCGGCCATGATTAAGGAGTTTCTTTAGAGGGTAGCAAGAGTGTCCAGCCTCTTAGGTACCTCAGAATCAGATATTCCAAGAGGCGACGAGGAATGGAGTGTTATTCAATAGTATCATATTTATATTGCTAAAGCTCGGAAAGAGCAGCTCCGATTTCCGATCACCTTCACCTTGACCATAGCGAACTGCACATGGGCAAGAGCCTTTTGATAGCATCAAGTTGGAAGTCTGCCTGGCACCGAGATCGTCATATCTAGACTCCATGGAAGATATCTTCCTTCTGATAAATGTCAATTGGAGTGGTCCTGTTCCAGATGAAGGAGTGTTAGAGATATTACTGAGTATGCTGGCAGAAAACTGATCTCTAGTCAAGAGGAATTATACAGCAGAAAAGAGGACACGGGCTGTGTTCAGTGCCTTTAGTAAATTTAGATAATGTCATAATGCCTACTTTCTGTGCCAACAAAGATTGTCTAGAATCATATCAACTAATAAGATGGTCCCTACTTTTATCTTACTTTGTGACTTTGAAGCTCATATTATTACGTGCCCAACCATCTTGGTATAGCTTCCCTATCCCTTATTTCCCTGATAAAACTGAGCGGTTTTGTTAATTTACCTGGCTTTCTCCATTCAGGAATTTTATTAAAAGCTAATGCTCATTTGACTCAACATTTTCCACAGCTACCAACCTTTCTTTCCGTACGTTAATTTTGTTGTATTCTCTGAGCAGATGCACTGCATCAAGGCAATGGTCGTCTCTTTCTTCTCCTCTCAATGCACTGGCTTTATACATCTCCAGTGACCAATCATTTCTCTCATTACCATTTTATTCAGCCTTCAGAGTTAGTTCTCAGAAAGGACAGCTGGCCATGTTGAAAAACAGGATTCTGTGAGATCTCCGCAGTTAACCAATATTGGGCGTGGCCAGAACCCGGGCGGTTTCTGCAAGTTAATACGGAGGCTGTGGAGTGGGTTGTTTCTGGGATATATATATTTATAATTTTTCGTTTAAAAGATATTGCCACTGGCTATGTTGCCGAGTAGATTCATGTTCTGTGATGTCACTTGGCGAACCCGTGGTGAGTAGCAAAATTTGGAGGTCATCTGATGAAGTTAGAACACTCAAGTCTGGGAGTTGAACCCTCGAAACAGAACTTCCAATCTGTCCGAGTTCTGATCTATATCTTTTCCATCAAAAATCGAGGAAATGAAAGCTAGATGGAAGGTAACTTATTCTTTGATTTAAGTCAGTGCACATTTACAATTTGTGTGTAAGATATAATTTGTCCTATGCAAAGGGGTATGTTTGTGAAATAACTAATTTCTGTACAGCATGATACTGATCTCACTGATGATATTAAGATCGAAGAATTTTCAATACCTGACGTAGTTCCAAAAAGAGAAACACCATCTTCAGTTGGAGGTGGAGATTTGACAAAGGTAAGTACGTTATTGAGTTACTACTTGTTTGTATCTCATAAAATACCTCCTTGTCTTTTTTTCCACAACAGTGCTATTTAGGGATTCCAGAATTGTGTATTCAGACCGTACTCTCACCAAATGGAAGATGTCAGCCATTAGGTAGTGTATTGTACTTAAATTACAAGCCGTGTAGATGGATGGTGCAGCATTATTACGTCTGACCAATGCTGGACTCAAACCCATTACCTCCCTCTATGTATGCCATTGCCTTATCCACTAAGCTAATAGAGGATAGATCTTAATTCTCATAGGTGAAGGGTACATGACATGAGCCAGAATATCCTGAGCACAAACACGTTGTATTAGTTTCCCAGTGTGAACTTGGTATTTGTATGTATTTTAATGATCTAAATACTGGTATACCAAATTATGCAGAGTCAACCAACTTACATTGTTATAAACAGGGGATTGGTATGGGATCTCGTCATGATTTTCTCCCATTAACTCAGTCGACCGAATGGCTATGGACAGACATAGTTTGAAAACCAATTCAAATTGTTCCACCTAGTCAATACTTTCAGAATTAGATTATTAAAAAAAAACAGTATACAACTGAAACTCAGCAATTCTTCTAGGTTTGTGCCGTGTCTTGTGTGGGGTTTCGCCTAGGACACCAAGCAGGCTCATCGGCGGGCTCTTGGTGTCCCCGCCCGGACCCCCACAGGAGTATCGAACTGCGCGATACCTCCCTTTATATAGAGTGCAACTGCACTCCTTGTCTGCGAGAACCAAAAGCTCAAGCAGCCATAACCTCCCTATGAAGGCTTCCAAAAAGATGGTATATTGGCTTTCACGGCCGGTGAATTAAAACTCAGCAATTCTTCTAGGTTTGTGCCGTGTCTTGTGTGGGGTTTCGCCTAGGACACCAAGCAGGCTCATCGGCGGGCTCTTGGTGTCCCCGCCCGGACCCCCACAGGAGTATCGAACTGCGCGATACCTCCCTTTATATAGAGTGCAACTGCACTCCTTGTCTGCGAGAACCAAAAGCTCAAGCAGCCATAACCTCCCTATGAAGGCTTCCAAAAAGATGGTATATTGGCTTTCACGGCCGGTGAATTAAAACTCAGCAATTCTTCTAGGTTTGTGCCGTGTCTTGTGTGGGGTTTCGCCTAGGACACCAAGCAGGCTCATCGGCGGGCTCTTGGTGTCCCCGCCCGGACCCCCACAGGAGTATCGAACTGCGCGATACCTCCCTTTATATAGAGTGCAACTGCACTCCTTGTCTGCGAGAACCAAAAGCTCAAGCAGCCATAACCTCCCTATGAAGGCTTCCAAAAAGATGGTATATTGGCTTTCACGGCCGGTGAATTAAAACTCAGCAATTCTTCTAGGTTTGTGCCGTGTCTTGTGTGGGGTTTCGCCTAGGACACCAAGCAGGCTCATCGGCGGGCTCTTGGTGTCCCCGCCCGGACCCCCACAGGAGTATCGAACTGCGCGATACCTCCCTTTATATAGAGTGCAACTGCACTCCTTGTCTGCGAGAACCAAAAGCTCAAGCAGCCATAACCTCCCTATGAAGGCTTCCAAAAAGATGGTATATTGGCTTTCACGGCCGGTGAATTAAAACTCAGCAATTCTTCTAGGTTTGTGCCGTGTCTTGTGTGGGGTTTCGCCTAGGACACCAAGCAGGCTCATCGGCGGGCTCTTGGTGTCCCCGCCCGGACCACCACAGGAGTATCGAACTGCGCGATACCTCCCTTTATATAGAGTGCAACTGCACTCCTTGTCTGCGAGAACCAAAAGCTCAAGCAGCCATAACCTCCCTATGAAGGCTTCCAAAAAGATGGTATATTGGCTTTCACGGCCGGTGAATTAAAACTCAGCAATTCTTCTAGGTTTGTGCCGTGTCTTGTGTGGGGTTTCGCCTAGGACACCAAGCAGGCTCATCGGCGGGCTCTTGGTGTCCCCGCCCGGACCCCCACAGGAGTATCGAACTGCGCGATACCTCCCTTTATATAGAGTGCAACTGCACTCCTTGTCTGCGAGAACCAAAAGCTCAAGCAGCCATAACCTCCCTATGAAGGCTTCCAAAAAGATGGTATATTGGCTTTCACGGCCGGTGAATTAAAACTCAGCAATTCTTCTAGGTTTGTGCCGTGTCTTGTGTGGGGTTTCGCCTAGGACACCAAGCAGGCTCATCGGCGGGCTCTTGGTGTCCCCGCCCGGACCCCCACAGGAGTATCGAACTGCGCGATACCTCCCTTTATATAGAGTGCAACTGCACTCCTTGTCTGCGCGAACCAAAAGCTCAAGCAGCCATAACCTCCCTATGAAGGCTTCCAAAAAGATGGTATATTGGCTTTCACGGCCGGCGAATTAAAACTCAGCAATTCTTCTAGGTTTGTGCCGTGTCTTGTGTGGGGTTTCGCCTAGGACACCAAGCAGGCTCATCGGCGGGCTCTTGGTGTCCCCGCCCGGACCCCCACAGGAGTATCGAACTGCGCGATACCTCCCTTTATATAGAGTGCAACTGCACTCCTTGTCTGCGAGAACCAAAAGCTCAAGCAGCCATAACCTCCCTATGAAGGCTTCCAAAAAGATGGTATATTGGCTTTCACGGCCGGTGAATTAAAACTCAGCAATTCTTCTAGGTTTGTGCCGTGTCTTGTGTGGGGTTTCGCCTAGGACACCAAGCAGGCTCATCGGCGGGCTCTTGGTGTCCCCGCCCGGACCCCCACAGGAGTATCGAACTGCGCGATACCTCCCTTTATATAGAGTGCAACTGCACTCCTTGTCTGCGAGAACCAAAAGCTCAAGCAGCCATAACCTCCCTATGAAGGCTTCCAAAAAGATGGTATATTGGCTTTCACGGCCGGTGAATTAAAACTCAGCAATTCTTCTAGGTTTGTGCCGTGTCTTGTGTGGGGTTTCGCCTAGGACACCAAGCAGGCTCATCGGCGGGCTCTTGGTGTCCCCGCCCGGACCCCCACAGGAGTATCGAACTGCGCGATACCTCCCTTTATATAGAGTGCAACTGCACTCCTTGTCTGCGAGAACCAAAAGCTCAAGCAGCCATAACCTCCCTATGAAGGCTTCCAAAAAGATGGTATATTGGCTTTCACGGCCGGTGAATTAAAACTCAGCAATTCTTCTAGGTTTGTGCCGTGTCTTGTGTGGGGTTTCGCCTAGGACACCAAGCAGGCTCATCGGCGGGCTCTTGGTGTCCCCGCCCGGACCCCCACAGGAGTATCGAACTGCGCGATACCTCCCTTTATATAGAGTGCAACTGCACTCCTTGTCTGCGAGAACCAAAAGCTCAAGCAGCCATAACCTCCCTATGAAGGCTTCCAAAAAGATGGTATATTGGCTTTCACGGCCGGTGAATTAAAACTCAGCAATTCTTCTAGGTTTGTGCCGTGTCTTGTGTGGGGTTTCGCCTAGGACACCAAGCAGGCTCATCGGCGGGCTCTTGGTGTCCCCGCCCGGACCCCCACAGGAGTATCGAACTGCGCGATACCTCCCTTTATATAGAGTGCAACTGCACTCCTTGTCTGCGAGAACCAAAAGCTCAAGCAGCCATAACCTCCCTATGAAGGCTTCCAAAAAGATGGTATATTGGCTTTCACGGCCGGTGAATTAAAACTCAGCAATTCTTCTAGGTTTGTGCCGTGTCTTGTGTGGGGTTTCGCCTAGGACACCAAGCAGGCTCATCGGCGGGCTCTTGGTGTCCCCGCCCGGACCCCCACAGGAGTATCGAACTGCGCGATACCTCCCTTTATATAGAGTGCAACTGCACTCCTTGTCTGCGAGAACCAAAAGCTCAAGCAGCCATAACCTCCCTATGAAGGCTTCCAAAAAGGTGGTATATTGGCTTTCACGGCCGGTGAATTAAAACTCAGCAATTCTTCTAGGTTTGTGCCGTGTCTTGTGTGGGGTTTCGCCTAGGACACCAAGCAGGCTCATCGGCGGGCTCTTGGTGTCCCCGCCCGGACCCCCACAGGAGTATCGAACTGCGCGATACCTCCCTTTATATAGAGTGCAACTGCACTCCTTGTCTGCGAGAACCAAAAGCTCAAGCAGCCATAACCTCCCTATGAAGGCTTCCAAAAAGATGGTATATTGGCTTTCACGGCCGGTGAATTAAAACTCAGCAATTCTTCTAGGTTTGTGCCGTGTCTTGTGTGGGGTTTCGCCTAGGACACCAAGCAGGCTCATCGGCGGGCTCTTGGTGTCCCCGCCCGGACCCCCACAGGAGTATCGAACTGCGCGATACCTCCCTTTATATAGAGTGCAACTGCACTCCTTGTCTGCGAGAACCAAAAGCTCAAGCAGCCATAACCTCCCTATGAAGGCTTCCAAAAAGATGGTATATTGGCTTTCACGGGCGGTGAATTAAAACTCAGCAATTCTTCTAGGTTTGTGCCGTGTCTTGTGCGGGGTTTCGCCTAGGACACCAAGCAGGCTCATCGGCGGGCTCTTGGTGTCCCCGCCCGGACCACCACAGGAGTATCGAACTGCGCGATACCTCCCTTTATATAGAGTGCAACTGCACTCCTTGTCTGCGAGAACCAAAAGCTCAAGCAGCCATAACCTCCCTATGAAGGCTTCCAAAAAGATGGTATATTGGCTTTCACGGCCGGTGAATTAAAACTCAGCAATTCTTCTAGGTTTGTGCCGTGTCTTGTGTGGGGTTTCGCCTAGGACACCAAGCAGGCTCATCGGCGGGCTCTTGGTGTCCCCGCCCGGACCCCCACAGGAGTATCGAACTGCGCGATACCTCCCTTTATATAGAGTGCAACTGCACTCCTTGTCTGCGAGAACCAAAAGCTCAAGCAGCCATAACCTCCCTATGAAGGCTTCCAAAAAGATGGTATATTGGCTTTCACGGCCGGTGAATTAAAACTCAGCAATTCTTCTAGGTTTGTGCCGTGTCTTGTGTGGGGTTTCGCCTAGGACACCAAGCAGGCTCATCGGCGGGCTCTTGGTGTCCCCGCCCGGACCCCCACAGGAGTATCGAACTGCGCGATACCTCCCTTTATATAGAGTGCAACTGCACTCCTTGTCTGCGCGAACCAAAAGCTCAAGCAGCCATAACCTCCCTATGAAGGCTTCCAAAAAGATGGTATATTGGCTTTCACGGCCGGCGAATTAAAACTCAGCAATTCTTCTAGGTTTGTGCCGTGTCTTGTGTGGGGTTTCGCCTAGGACACCAAGCAGGCTCATCGGCGGGCTCTTGGTGTCCCCGCCCGGACCTCCACAGGAGTATCGAACTGCGCGATACCTCCCTTTATATAGAGTGCAACTGCACTCCTTGTCTGCGAGAACCAAAAGCTCAAGCAGCCATAACCTCCCTATGAAGGCTTCCAAAAAGATGGTATATTGGCTTTCACGGCCGGTGAATTAAAACTCAGCAATTCTTCTAGGTTTGTGCCGTGTCTTGTGTGGGGTTTCGCCTAGGACACCAAGCAGGCTCATCGGCGGGCTCTTGGTGTCCCCGCCCGGACCCCCACAGGAGTATCGAACTGCGCGATACCTCCCTTTATATAGAGTGCAACTGCACTCCTTGTCTGCGAGAACCAAAAGCTCAAGCAGCCATAACCTCCCTATGAAGGCTTCCAAAAAGATGGTATATTGGCTTTCACGGCCGGTGAATTAAAACTCAGCAATTCTTCTAGGTTTGTGCCGTGTCTTGTGTGGGGTTTCGCCTAGGACACCAAGCAGGCTCATCGGCGGGCTCTTGGTGTCCCCGCCCGGACCCCCACAGGAGTATCGAACTGCGCGATACCTCCCTTTATATAGAGTGCAACTGCACTCCTTGTCTGCGAGAACCAAAAGCTCAAGCAGCCATAACCTCCCTATGAAGGCTTCCAAAAATATGGTATATTGGCTTTCACGGCCGGTGAATTAAAACTCAGCAATTCTTCTAGGTTTGTGCCGTGTCTTGTGTGGGGTTTCGCCTAGGACACCAAGCAGGCTCATCGGCGGGCTCTTGGTGTCCCCGCCCGGACCCCCACAGGAGTATCGAACTGCGCGATACCTCCCTTTATATAGAGTGCAACTGCACTCCTTGTCTGCGAGAACCAAAAGCTCAAGCAGCCATAACCTCCCTATGAAGGCTTCCAAAAAGATGGTATATTGGCTTTCACGGCCGGTGAATTAAAACTCAGCAATTCTTCTAGGTTTGTGCCGTGTCTTGTGTGGGGTTTCGCCTAGGACACCAAGCAGGCTCATCGGCGGGCTCTTGGTGTCCCCGCCCGGACCCCCACAGGAGTATCGAACTGCGCGATACCTCCCTTTATATAGAGTGCAACTGCACTCCTTGTCTGCGAGAACCAAAAGCTCAAGCAGCCATAACCTCCCTATGAAGGCTTCCAAAAAGATGGTATATTGGCTTTCACGGCCGGTGAATTAAAACTCAGCAATTCTTCTAGGTTTGTGCCGTGTCTTGTGTGGGGTTTCGCCTAGGACACCAAGCAGGCTCATCGGCGGGCTCTTGGTGTCCCCGCCCGGACCCCCACAGGAGTATCGAACTGCGCGATACCTCCCTTTATATAGAGTGCAACTGCACTCCTTGTCTGCGAGAACCAAAAGCTCAAGCAGCCATAACCTCCCTATGAAGGCTTCCAAAAAGATGGTATATTGGCTTTCACGGCCGGTGAATTAAAACTCAGCAATTCTTCTAGGTTTGTGCCGTGTCTTGTGTGGGGTTTCGCCTAGGACACCAAGCAGGCTCATCGGCGGGCTCTTGGTGTCCCCGCCCGGACCCCCACAGGAGTATCGAACTGCGCGATACCTCCCTTTATATAGAGTGCAACTGCACTCCTTGTCTGCGAGAACCAAAAGCTCAAGCAGCCATAACCTCCCTATGAAGGCTTCCAAAAAGATGGTATATTGGCTTTCACGGCCGGTGAATTAAAACTCAGCAATTCTTCTAGGTTTGTGCCGTGTCTTGTGTGGGGTTTCGCCTAGGACACCAAGCCGTGAAAGCCAATATACCATCTTTTTGGAAGCCTTCATAGGGAGGTTATGGCTGCTTGAGCTTTTGGTTCTCGCAGACAAGGAGTGCAGTTGCACTCTATATAAAGGGAGGTATCGCGCAGTTCGATACTCCTGTGGGGGTCCGGGCGGGGACACCAAGAGCCCGCCGATGAGCCTGCTTGGTGTCCTAGGCGAAACCCCACACAAGACACGGCACAAACCTAGAAGAATTGCTGAGTTTTAATTCACCGGCCGTGAAAGCCAATATACCATCTTTTTGGAAGCCTTCATAGGGAGGTTATGGCTGCTTGAGCTTTTGGTTCTCGCAGACAAGGAGTGCAGTTGCACTCTATATAAAGGGAGGTATCGCGCAGTTCGATACTCCTGTGGGGGTCCGGGCGGGGACACCAAGAGCCCGCCGATGAGCCTGCTTGGTGTCCTAGGCGAAACCCCACACAAGACACGGCACAAACCTAGAAGAATTGCTGAGTTTTAATTCACCGGCCGTGAAAGCCAATATACCATCTTTTTGGAAGCCTTCATAGGGAGGTTATGGCTGCTTGAGCTTTTGGTTCTCGCAGACAAGGAGTGCAGTTGCACTCTATATAAAGGGAGGTATCGCGCAGTTCGATACTCCTGTGGGGGTCCGGGCGGGGACACCAAGAGCCCGCCGATGAGCCTGCTTGGTGTCCTAGGCGAAACCCCACACAAGACACGGCACAAACCTAGAAGAATTGCTGAGTTTTAATTCACCGGCCGTGAAAGCCAATATACCATCTTTTTGGAAGCCTTCATAGGGAGGTTATGGCTGCTTGAGCTTTTGGTTCTCGCAGACAAGGAGTGCAGTTGCACTCTATATAAAGGGAGGTATCGCGCAGTTCGATACTCCTGTGGGGGTCCGGGCGGGGACACCAAGAGCCCGCCGATGAGCCTGCTTGGTGTCCTAGGCGAAACCCCACACAAGACACGGCACAAACCTAGAAGAATTGCTGAGTTTTAATTCACCGGCCGTGAAAGCCAATATACCATCTTTTTGGAAGCCTTCATAGGGAGGTTATGGCTGCTTGAGCTTTTGGTTCTCGCAGACAAGGAGTGCAGTTGCACTCTATATAAAGGGAGGTATCGCGCAGTTCGATACTCCTGTGGGGGTCCGGGCGGGGACACCAAGAGCCCGCCGATGAGCCTGCTTGGAGTCCTAGGCGAAACCCCACACAAGACACGGCACAAACCTAGAAGAATTGCTGAGTTTTAATTCACCGGCCGTGAAAGCCAATATACCATCTTTTTGGAAGCCTTCATAGGGAGGTTATGGCTGCTTGAGCTTTTGGTTCTCGCAGACAAGGAGTGCAGTTGCACTCTATATAAAGGGAGGTATCGCGCAGTTCGATACTCCTGTGGGGGTCCGGGCGGGGACACCAAGAGCCCGCCGATGAGCCTGCTTGGTGTCCTAGGCGAAACCCCACACAAGACACGGCACAAACCTAGAAGAATTGCTGAGTTTTAATTCACCGGCCGTGAAAGCCAATATACCAGTATACAACTGTTTCGAGATTCTCTGATCTCATCTTCAGCACTTAACGTAAACATGTGAAGCATTTCCAAGCCCTGCCTATTTTTTATTTTTTATATTTTAAAACCATTAAAATTCTCTCTCTTATATTCAGACAATTATTTGTCTTCGTCGAGTAAGACGTGGAACTGCATTCGTCCTAGTCTATCCTGTTAGCTTTCGTCTTGTGTGGTTTGAAGTATGGAACCCAATTTAACAATTTGATAATAGTTTCGTCAAGACGGAACTTGGTCTTGTGTCCAAATGGCAAATGTGCAAACTCGTATGGAAAATATAAAACTCGCTTCGCTCGATATATAAACATACTTGTGTCGTAATTACCATTATAGGAGAGTTTCATACGACTGTTAATGTTCGACGGTAATTAAAACTTTTATCGTATGTTCTAACACAAATATTCATAAATATCTGTGGAGATCCTGTCAGTTGACTTAAGTGAACAGAGCGCATGCGCTGGGCTCCCACTAAGGATCAAAGATCTTCCAAAGCGTTCTTCTTCTGCTTCGTGGAAATTGTGATGGCTCTGCATTTTCTCTCTACTCAATAACAAATTCCAAATCTTTCAAACATTGTTTATCCTGGCCTAGCACCAACTTATAGCACACAGGTACTACGTGGGTTCATTTTGTCATTTTGGTCAAATAATACACAAATGGCTGTTACAAACGCTTCTAGATTAAAATGTATCATATTATCAACTTGCTATTCTTCAAATTCAATGCGTATAGAATGTCAAAGAAAGGAAAATCAATGGAGTCACAAATAGAACAGTCGTGACATCTGGCGGAAAAGTTTCGCATAAGAAACCCCATTACCGAAGAGAGTACGGTTATTGATTGATTTCCATGGATCTAATGTCGTATGTTTGCTGCTTGCATGACGTTCTGGTGTGTTTATATAAACAACAGCATTGTTGGCGAAATCGTGCGCAATGCCCTGTGTAGAAATTGGAATTGCGGATATTAAGGTACAGTACTATTTCTTTGCCATATTCTCCAGTTTGTTTATGCACTGATCGGATGTTCTTTACATTGTCAACTTTCGAATCATGTCATTCATGTCCGACATGTTGGATTTTGTGTGCATGTACAAAGCTATCAAGTACCTAATTGGTCACACAACTGTTTCATAATGAAAATCTTGAGCTCTGATTGGTGGGAGAAACTGTATCATAATGAAAACTAGTACTATAATGATCCTCATTATAATTCAGATTTCTGACATATATTATTTGCATTTCCACATCGTCGAACTTAAATTATATTAAAGCATCAAGTCCACTGATTTGATTGCAAAAGGATTTACCTCGGACCTCTCATGAGTTATGATTTGCTGTAAAAAAACTTTTCAGGCTAAATTGTCAGACTAAGAGCCTGGCCGGAAGTGTTGAGAAGAGAACACATAATTCATGTTGGCTTCATGGACAAGGGAAGAAAAACTATGTTCAGTAAATATAATTAGAAATGCGCACAAACCGTGCAATGATTACAGCAAAGATTACCGTACATATAAAGTTTAGTTGTCCTTGCTATAAGCAGCGATAGACCTATATCGTTTTTTGCACTTTAGAATGTGGTATTGATCACATTTTTCTGAGCACAGGACACAGATGCAGGTATCGATCGCGTCGTGGAACGTCTTATTGGAGCATAGTTTGTGGTGGAAGCCATGGACCGCTAGTCTTGTAGTGACATGCCTCATTTCATAGTTCGCTTGCATCCAGGCTTTGTCTTGCATCGCGCAGGTACTATAGAAGTCTGGGCGTATGTCTCTTTTCTTCTGTCTTAGATCTTGGAGAAGTTTGTTGTAGGCATGACTTGATGGCAGCAGCAGCGTTGATCGCAGATCTTCTATTAGAAACGACTCCCTGGTGAGTTCATACACCAGTCTCGATCTCGTACTCTTTGAAACTCCAACAGCCCTCTTGAGGTACCTGGCTTTTACTCTTTCAACCTCCTCTAACTGTTTGTATGTGAGATGTTCCCATACCAGTTCGATTCCATACACAAGGACAGGCAATATCTTCAGTCTGAATAGTTCCATAGCTGCGCTGATTGATAGCAGTCTGATGCTCCTGATTTCGTTCATGGCTCTGACTGCAGCCACCGTCCTTGTTCTGATGTGGAGTCTAAAGCTCTTCCCTGTTGTCTGGATTGTGAAACCGAGATATTTGAAGTAGCTTGATCTTATGAGGGGTTTCCCGTTGCATTTCACAATTTCTGCCTCGGTGAGCCTGCCCCCTTTCCTAAATACTACCATTTCAGTCTTCTCTTCGTTTATTTTTATATCGTTTCTTTCTGCCCATTTGCTTAATGTGTCAACTGCTGTCTGTAGAGCTCCTATATTCGTCGTTGCGATGGCCATATCATCGGCATAGATATATGTGTTGGCTCCTATTATTTCTTTCGCGGCGTCGTATGTGAGAACATTGAACAATATAGGGCTTAGTGGATCGCCTTGAAGTACGCCATTCGTTTGGGATATCCACTCCGATCTTCCTATTCCGTCGTCTATTTGAAGATAGTTCTTAGCTAATATATTTGATATAAGTACAGTCGTACTTGTTCTGCCTATTAGTTCTTCTAGCTTGTCCATAAGCAACTTTCGATTGACCAAGTCGAAGGCTTTTGAATAATCGACAAAAACTACGTATAGCTTTCCCCTGGGCTTTTCTAGTGTGTATCTTATTTGGTTTAGTAGGTTTTTTGCCACTATAGTCGTGGATCTCCCTCTTCTGAATCCAAATTGTTCCTCCGGGAGTAGTGGTTCGAGCCTTTCCGACAGGCGCCTCGTTAGAATTCTCGTTAGGAGTTTCAGCGCAGCGGGCTCTAACGCTATCCCTCTGTATGCATTCGGGCTGGTCGTGTCCCCTTTACCCTTATACAGTAATTTAATGATCGACCTTCTCCATTCGTCCGGTATGTCCCCTAATTCCATACATTTGTTCAAGAGGGAGAACCATATTGGGAGGAATTCCTGGGCTGTCTGCTTTAGATGTTCGTTTCTTATCCCATCTGGGCCCGGGGTTCTGTTGTTCTTGGTTTCTTGTATGGCTTTGGCTATTTCTTCTGGTGTAAAAACTTCATCTGTTTCTGGTATCAGTGGTGGCTTGAGCAGGGGTCTCGTTTCTTTAGCACATATAACTTCTCTCATGTGATCTTCCCATGTCTCCATGGGGATGCTAGGTTGGAATTTTTGCTCTCTTGGGCGGAGGGCACGATATGGGTCTTCCTCTGCCTCCTCTATCATTCTTCTCTGCTCTTCCTCAACGTGCTCCCTTTTCTTCTTCTTGGTGAGGTCTTTGTAGAGTTTTCTTTCTCTTCGGTAACTGTCGAGGGTTTCGTCGGTTTTCTTCTCTCTAACTTTGTGCAGTCTTTCTAGCGTTGCTTTCCTCTTTCTGTAACATTCTTCGTCGAACCAGGGCCTTGCTTTCCTGTTTACGTTTAGCGGGGTGGCTCCACCTTCTATGCATGACCTCAGCCATGTAGCAGCTCCTTCAATATCTCCTGTTTGTATTTTCCTCTCTATCTGATCTCTATCTACCATTTTTGATTTTATTACATCCATGTTGAGTTTCTTACTGAGTGTTTGCTGTTTCCTGTCTCTTACGGCTTTATGTCCAGTGGTTTCTATAAACATATTTACTGGGATATGTTTGCGGATGAGAGCTGCCTCTTTTTTGATTGGGGTAGCGTCTGCGCACGATTCGAAACCTCGTGTCAGAATTAGATCTATTGTGCTAGCCCCATTGTGACCTATGTATGTCCAATCCAGTCGTTCAGTAAATAAATCCTATATTGCTCTATCATAATCACTTCTATAACTGCTGCTGATAAGGCCTAGTAGTTTTATGTACTGGCATACCCCCAGTTGGGCGCTTTGTGATCTTCTGTTGTTCGATAGTGGGCGGAGCAGAAAGCGTGTGTCCTCCCTGCTAGCCAATGTGCTGTTGAGCAAGATTGAGTGAAGTTGTGTTCCGTTGTTGACTGATTTCATCCCTCGGATGTTTTGTGCCCAACATTCCAATCTGAGTGGTGTGCGCAGATTTCTTTGAAATAAGTCAAGCAAGAAGTCCTGTTTAGACTTCACAAACCCAGCAGTAGTTGCTGAAGTTCAGGAGTTGTTACTGACGGATTTAGAGGAACATAACGAGGAGTTTGGCGATGAGAGTGACACAGACGGTGAAGATAGGGTTGCAAGTCGTGAAGGGGATTGTGACTAAACGGAATCCGATGTAGGTGAGGAAGTTGAAACTCATAACATCCTTATTTATGTTGGAAATGATGGAAAGATTGTAAGGACCATTACACCGCTAGTTCGTACACGAACCACTAGGCAACAAAACATTTTGAGACCTGGCTGTTTACCTGCTCTTGTAGGTGCTGCTTGATTAGCTCAGACAGATTGATTACATATAATATAATGAATATGATTGTCCAGTACACCAATTACCGGTTACCCCTTGAACTATTAGCAGTCAAAGGCAGACCGGAGAAGTCTAGCATGTTTACTTTTGGGAGAGATGTTACTATTGTCTCTAAGAAGTACAGGAACGTGATGTAATATCTAGAATGCGTTTTGATGACGCAGTCGACGATGAAACAGGGGTTGAGGAAACAGCAGCAATAATAACTTTCTATAATGCAACTAAACCTGGAGTTGGCAATGTTGACAAAATGAGTGCTACTCGAAACTCAAGGAGGTGGTCATCTGGCATCAATGCTCAGATTATATTCATTGGCAGTCCACAAAACCTGAAAAGTTGAAGAATGTTTCTAAAACAATGATCATGGGAGATAATGGCAGAAGACATTGTAAGAAGGAGTGAAAAACGTGTTAGAATGCCACTATCGTTGACAAAAAGTTTGTAGCCGTATAGATCTTCTCAGATGGAGAAAGAAATGGCTGGGTCAGCTACAGAAAACGTAAGCTATGTGTCGCATGCCAGACAGGACAAAAGAGAAGAAGACAAAGCGAATACTCGTGCCTTCACCATGCTGTTATGGTCTGGAAAAACTGCTTGTGAAACAGTGGGAATTAAGAGATCTCAAGTGAAACCATTCGAACTAATGCACTGGTGATCCATGCCTATTAAATGAGTTAGAGTCTATTAAATTGTATATGAGTGTCATAAATACCATATTGTTATTAGAGTAGTCTCTTACTTTTGTAACTTTGTAAGTACTGTGATGAAATGATCTGCGTTAAACAAGTTTTTGTATTACTATAATATACAGGGTCTTTCACTCAAAGTGCGGCCGGCCCAGCGCTCTAGGTAGAACGTGCAGCTATAAAGGTCAGACGAGCATATCACAGCATATGTCATAATTAAGATAACGATTGATGCTTCGGACTCTCGACCTTAAGCTCAGCGAGCTGCCTCTACGCGCCGCGCTGCCGGCCGCACTTTGAGTGAAAGACCCTGTACAATGCCTATGGTTGTTATATATAAATAAAATATTCAAAAACATCTAACTCAAGAAAATATAACAAAAAATAAAAAAATAAAATAACCAAACGGCTTAATGACCACAAATCTCACAGATGCATTGCGCCCGTTCGTGTATCGAAACACCTTGCACCAGGCGGGGGGTTAATTGGAGAATCACCTAATTGGCTCACTGTAATGTTTTGAAAATTTAATAGCCTTAATTTAAAGAATTGGCAGTGTTTTGTGAAAAAGTCTTAGTAGAATATTGTTTATCTGGCATATATGAGTGATTAAATCGTTCATTGTCAAGAGCTGTGCTGGTACAACTACGAGATACTTGTTATTCAAATGTGCAGATAGATCCTGTGTCTGAAATGGAACAAATGGTTGGGCTAGAAACCGGAAATCCCCTTACTCGTATAGTCTTAACTGCTACAATTTCCAAAGTAAATATTCCCTCTTTAGTTCTCAAGCCCATTAGATTTCAATCAAGGGGCAGATGACCTCGTAGTTCCGCCCCCTTAAAACCACAATAACTAACTAGATTTGAAGCACTGTTCTCAAAATATTCTATTACACTTAGATTTACTCGACATATAAAGGACTGATGACTTAGATACATTTCAGATCTAGGAAAGATATGATGGAGAATTAGAAAAGAAATTCTGTTGCATGTTGTACAACTTTTATATACACACATCAAAAAAAGTTTTGCATCACCTCGGTTCCAAGAGTTCCGGAACCTTTAAATACAAAGGGAATAGAGATCAACACAAACAACATTTCAGCTCGTTTTATTGCTCATGAGACCCACACATTGCATGTTGTACCATCATACAGCTAGACTTTCAGCATTTGTGGTCCAGATTGCAGTACACACCACTACCTCTAATACCCAGTAGCACGTCCTCTTGCATTGATGCATGCCTGTATTCGTCGTGGCATACTATCCACAAGTTCATCAAGACACTGTTGGTCCAAATTGTCCCACTCCTCAACGACAATTCGGCGTAAATCTCTCAGAGTGGTTGGTGGGTCAAGACGTCCATAAACAGCCCTTTTCAACATATCCCAGGCATGTTCGATAGGGTTCATGTCTGGCGAACATGCTGGCCACTGTAGTCGAGCGATGTCGTTATCTTGAAGGAACGCATTCACAAGATGTGCACGATGAGGTCGAGAATTGTCGTCCATGAAGACAAATGCCTCTCCAATATTCTGCCGATATGGTTGCACTATGGGTCGGAGGATGTCATTCAGGTATCGTAAAGCCATATCGGAGCCTTCCATGACCACCGGTGGCGTACGTCGGCCCCACATAATGCCACCCCAAAACATCAGGGAACCACCACCTTGCTGCACTCGCTGGACAGTGTGTCTAAGACGTTCAGCCTGACCAGGGTGCCTCCAAACACGTCTCCGACGATTGTCTGGTTGAAGGCATATGCGACACTCATCGGTGAAGAGAACGTGATGCCAATTCCGTGGGGTCCATTCAGCATGTTGTTGGGCCCATCTGTACCGCGCTGCATGGTGTCGGGGTTGCAAAGCTGGACCTCGCCATGGACGTCGGGAGTGAAGTTGCGCATCATGCAGCCTATTGCGCACAGTTTGAGTTGAAACACGACGTCCTGTGGCTGAACGAAACGCATTATTCAACATGGTGGCATTGCTGTCAGGGTTCCTCCGAGCGGCAATCCGTAAGTAGCGGTCATCCACTACAGTAGTAGCCCTTGGGCGGCCTGAGCGAGGCCTGTCATCGACAGTTCCTGTATCTCTGTACCTCCTCCATGTCCGAACAACATCGCTTTGGTTCACTCTGAGACGCCTGGAAACTTCCCTTGTTGAGAGCCCTTCTTGACACAAAGTAACAATGCGGACGTGATCGAACTGCGGTATTGACCTTCTAGGCATGGTAGAACTACAGACAACATGAGCAGCGTACCTTCGTCCTGGTGGAATGACTGGAACTGATCGGCTGTCGTACCCCCTCCGTCTAATAGGCCCTGCTCATGCATGGTTGTTTACATCTTTGAGCAGTTTTAGTGACATCTATGAACAGTCAAAGGGACTGTATCTTGGATACAATATACACAGTCAACGTCTATATGCCGGAGATCTGGGAACCGAGGTGATGCAAAACTTTTTTTGATGTGTGTATTTACTTTCATTTGAGCTGTGCTGGAAAGTTTCGTTATTTCTTAAGTAGAAGCACAAAGTGATTGTATGGAAATTAATGGGTCATTGTTGTCGCTAGGATAAAAAAGAAGAAACCCAGGATGAAGAGAGTGATCCAAGTAGAAATCATCTAAATGAGTAAGTGGATAATATAAGGAAACCCGTTATCCTCCTATTACTGTATATCTGTCATTGAATGTTATGTCCTGTCTTAAGTAGATATTGATATTCACTTTTTATTTAGCAGTTCTCAAAGATTACGATCTAATGTTACTCGGTGTTCGTGTGCTCCTTTCCTCACATGGGAAATCAACTGGACTTACAATGGAAGTAAATTACGTGCAAACCATAGCGCTCATAAAACCAGTAATCTTGATTATGCACTGATCTCAAGTAGGCTATCAGATTTCGGCTAAACATCTCATCGCGACTGTCCTGCTCTGTCTTGTGTTGGCTTCACTACCCCCCTACCCCCCCCCCCCCCCCCCGGTCTTGGAGATGTAAGAGTAGGAATATCCCATCTTCCTCCAAAACTGACTGAAGGGATTTATATGATCTATTACCTGTTATCCACAGGTCTTATGTAAATTATAGCCTGGCTTCCTTCTTAACCTTATTATTGAGCACATATTCAGTATTTCCCTGGTAACTAGGGAAATACTGGTTGTGCCATGAATATCCATGAGTGGAGGGCACAACCTTAAGATCCCATCAACTAGTCTAAACTGAATGGCATGTGTGAAGCGCAATCATTATATAGGAGGAAGACGAGTTGGGTTAGAACGAACAAGCTGACGTAACAGGATGCAAGGTATAGCGACTAATGCGTCAGTGAACAGGATGCAACTTGTCCAGCCATGGGGACTGCCTACGCATGCGCTCAATCATAGTGGCTTTTAAATTAGAGAGCTTGCCACGGTGGGTGAGTGGATAGCGTGTCGGTCTACTAACCCCAAGATTGCAGGTTCGCCCCTGACCGTGGTAAGTGATTTTTGAAAGGCGGCAAAAATACGATACGCATGTCATACGACGTTGGCATGTCAAAGAACCCATTTGAATTCAGTAGGCCGAGTTCATAATGGCTAAATTAATCTCGGGAGTTTCCGCCAGCACAAAGTTCCTCATTTCTCTATTAGAAAGCGCTATTGTGTTCAAGGAGATTAGATATCTAACATCTAACCTCCTTGACTTTCATAGTCAAGGAACTACGAAATTCGACATGCAAGCTACCCTCTGGGTGTCAAATAGCAAAGCTTGCACCAGGCACCCGAGGCCATACGATATTATTATTATTATTATTATTAAATTAGAGATCGGGAACAACCCTAGATGCTGTGTTAATCATAATGAGCTACTTACAGTGCATTACCAGGCTGCAGAACGGTTATATTATAAAACTCAAACGGTACACACGATGATAAATATACAGGGCTAATAGCACATACTCCCTAACTACACGGTCTTAATGACTTTCATATTACAAAACCTCTAATATGAACTAAGTAAATACCAACTATATGGAGTTGATGGCTGTGATACTCCACACACACATACAACTACACGAGGCTGATAATGTTTATGTCCCTACGTTTTAGCTACACGGAAGCTTGCCACTGTGGGTGATTGGTTAACGTGTCGGGTCTACCAACCCCAAGCTTGCAGGTTTTCTCCTGGCCGTGGTAAGTGATTTTTGAAAGGTGGTGTCCGGTGCTGCTCCCTATATTAACGGTAGTTCACCCAGTACCCACCTATAAATGGTATCAGCAACACGCAAGCGACTCAATCCCCGTACTTCTGTCAACTTCAGATAGAGTCGAGAGTTAGTACTTATAGTCGGCATATAGTATGTTCTGTCCTGCGTCAGATTACTGGTCCACTGCCTTCATCTAGAATAGATTACGAGGCCTGGCAACTGCCCGTCAACATTCCATTAGCTGACCCGAATTTCTACCAGCCCAAAGAGATAGATCTACTGTTAGGTGCTACTATATTCTTTGAACTCTTAAGACCTGAACAACAATCTAGGGATAGTTACCCTACTCTTCAAAATTCACAACTTGGTTGGGTGCTATCTGGATTTATCCCCTCTCACTCAGTTCAACAACGTAAGAATGGAACAACATCATTGTTGTCCACGGCTGAAACCTTGCACACACAGGTGGAACGCTTTTGGGAACAGGAGGAGCTTACGACTCGTAGCCATTCCAAGGAAGAAAGTCAATGCGAGGAACATTTTCAGAAATCCTTCACGCGCGATGAGTCGGGCAGGTTCATAGTGAGACTACCACTTCGGTAAGGAGTAGGAGAACTTAGTGACTCTTTTGACAATGCCAGGAGGAGCTTTGGCTTTATAGAGAGGAAATTGCATCGACAACCTGACCTGAAGAACGAGTTTATCAAATTCATGAACGATTATTTACAACTAGGGCAGATGGAACTTGTCGATCCTAGTGACCAGCAGAAACCTGCTTATTACATGCCTCATCACTCGGTAATCAAGGCTACGAGCAGCACTACCACGGTCAGAGTTGTCTACAATGCGTCGGCTAAAACTACTTCGTCGATCTCCCTGAATGACGTGATGTTGGTTGGGCCAACTGTTCAGCAGGATCTGTTCTCGATCGTTCTTCGCTTCCTTACACACAAGTATGCCCTAACAGCAGATATCGAGAAGATGTACCGACAGATCCAGATTCATGAAGCAGATCGAGACTTCCAGAGAATCTTATGGCACAGTTCTCAGAATCAACAACTGGATATGTACCGATTGACTACAGTAACCTATGGTACTTCAGCGGCTCCTTATCTAGCTACCCGTTGTTTACTGCAGGTGGCACTCGATGGTCAAGACATATACCCTACAGCAGCCAAAGTTACCAAAAGAGACTTCTACGTTGATGATCTTTTGACAGGGTCAGATACCATTGAAGAAGCCATCCAATTATACAAAGACCTCACATCCCTCCTGAAAACCGGAGGATTTCCCATCCGTAAATTGAGATCCAACAATCCTGATATTTTGGAAGCCATCCCATCAACACCGCGAGAGCCAGGTGTCATGCAGTCTTCCCTTTGAAGATGGCGCCGAAAAAACTCTTGGTTTGTTGTGGCATTCGAGTCGTGACTCATTTCAATTCCCAGTGGGGGCCCTCAACTGCAATAATGTGACTTGGACAAAGAGATCAGTGTTGGCCAATGTAGCGTCCATTTATGAACCATTGGGACTCATAGGGCCTGTAATTGTTCAATGGAAGTTGTTTATACAAGTTCTTTGGCAACAACACCTGGATTGGGATGGCAAATCGCCCTCAGAACTTGAGACACAATGGAAACAGATACATCAGCAGCTCCCTAAACTAAATAAAATTCATGTACCATGGAGGGTAACAGCAGACGGCATGAATGCCAATGTTGAACTTCACGGGTTTGCTGATGCGTCAGAAAGAGCCTACGGTGCATGCGTTTATCTTCGTTGCATCAACTCCAATGGAACAATCTCCGTTCATTTACTTTGTTCAAAATCTAGAGTAGCCCCTTTGAAGAAAGTGTCGCTTCCAAGACTGGAGTTGAATGGCGCATTACTTCTGAGCAGACTAATGGAAAGGGTGATTGAGGCCCTTAAGTTACAGTCATGTCGACGATATTATTGGACTGACTCCACTGTTGTTCTAGCCTGGATTGCAGGCAATTCTTCAGCTTGGAAAACATTTGTGGCCAACAGGGTGTCGGAAATTCACAAACTGACGTCTCAGCAAGATTGGAACCATGTCTCATCACAGGACAATCCAGCAGATATTATATCCAGGGGAACTGAGCCACATCGACTTTGAAGCAATCGAGCATGGTGGGCGGGGCCCGTTTGACTGATTACGGATCCTTCAACCTGGCCTGAACTTACCACTGTTCGACCAACCGAAATTCCTGTACAACGAGGTGTAAGAATATGTTTCGTGGCGAGTAATCCCAATGCAGATTACATTTTCATCCGTTTTTCCAGCTGGACTAAACTACACAGAGTAGTTGCTTACATTCTCAGGTTTGTTCACAATCTAAAGCAGGATGCAGCAGCAAGACGGCATGGACCTTTGACTACTGCCAAACTTCGCGATAGTCTGACAGCAATCATTCGCATCGTTCAGCATTGTTCGTACTGTCAGGTGATTCATAATTTACATAAAAAGAACGCAGTGTCACTTCAGAGCAAACTTCTCACTCTGCACCCTTTCCTAGATAATGACAATCTATTGAGGCTAGAGAATGCAGAAGCATCATTTGAACAAAAACATCCTTTGATACTGCCACGAAATTGCTTATTTGGAATGAACAGATACGACTTCTGCACGCAGGAACTTATCTTAGCTTCGTTGCGGCAACGGTGGTGGATAACCAATGGCCGATCTGCTATCAGGCAGGTGATCCGCAGTTGTGTAACATGCTTCCGAGCGAAGACCAATGACACCAGTCAACTCATGGGACAATTGCCTAAGCCTAGAGTGACCCCTAGCAAGCCATTCTCTCATTGTGGTGTGGACTATGGAGGTCCGCTGCATGTGAAATATGGAAATCCACGAAGTAAAAATCAGAAGAAATGCTACATAGCATTGTTTGTGTGCAAGGCGACCAAGGCAGTACACATTGAGGCCGTCAGTGATCTATCCACGGAGGCGTTTATTGCCACCTTAAGAAGATTCATTTCAAGACGTGGCCGTTGCAGTCACATGTACAGTGACAATGGCACGTGCTTTACCGGAGCAAGAAGGAAATTAGATGAATTGTCACGCTTCATCCGGACAGAAGATCATCAAACGAACGTATTGAACTTTACAGCTGAAGAAGGAATTCGTTGGCATCACATACCTCCTCACTCCCCTCACTTTGGCGGACTGTGGGAAGCAGGTATAAAATCAGTGAAGACCCACCTGAAGAAGGTTGCCGGTAACACTGTGCTAACTTTTGAAGAAATAACCACACTGCTCACACAAATTTAAGCATGTCTAAATTCGAGACCAATCGTCGCAATACCCAACAGTCCTGATGAATACGCTTTCCTCACCCCTGGTCATTTCTTGACTGGCGAGCCTTTAGTCTCTTTCTCTGAACCTGATTGTCACTTAGCGCCATCAGCACGGCTGTCAAGATGGCAATTGGTCCAGCGGTGCCGACGACTCATCTGGAAACGCTGGTCAACTGATTACTTGGGCCAGCTTCAGCAGCGTTCCAAGTGGCTTTAGAATCAACCCAACCTCAAAGCAGGAAGGCTGGTACTTCTGAAAGAAGACAATACTCCCCCCTCACATGACCTACCGGAATAATTGAAGAGCTTCATCTTCGGATTGATGGTTTGGTGCGTGTAGTAACTGTGCGGACAAGGAAAGGGTCATATAAAAGGCCAGTGACAAGGATCATTCTTTTCCCTGACGAGCTCATTTAAAGGACTACCTCTGTACTCTGTTCCTTTTTGTTTCTTATTTTGTATGTGTACAGTTTCTGTTGTTAGTTGCTAGAGACTTGCGTTGGAGAAGTGTGTCTATGAATTGCTACCACTTTTGTAATTTGTTTGGCAAATTAGGTGGGCGGCATGTACGGTGCTGCTCCCTATATTAACGGTAGTTCACCCAGTGCCCACGTACGGCAGCGCCCGTAGCACGGTCGGGTATCTTGCGCATTCCGTGTAATGCCATGTCTTTGACTTCATGAGCTCCTTGTCTTGTAATATTATATATTGTCCTCTTATGTTCCAGTTAGTTTTAAGATAATAAACGTCGTAATTAAGTAAATGTGGAATTCACTTATGAGCTACCAGAGGGAATGCTTGCACACAACAGGTGGCAAAAATTTACGACATGCATGTCATACGATGCTGGCATGTCAAAGAACCCATTTGAATTCAGTAGGCCGTGTTCATAATGGCAAAATTAATCTCGGGAGTTTCCGCCAACACAAAGTTCCTCATTTCTCTACTAGAAACCACTATAGTGTTCAAGGAGCGTAGATATCCAATCTCCTTGACTTTCATAGTGCTTCAAGGAACAACGAAATTCGACATGCAAGCTACCTTCTGGGTGTCAAATTAAAAAGCTTGCACCCGGCACCCGAGGCCATACGAAATAATAATAATTATTATTATTAGCTACACGGAACTAATGAAAGTTCACCGATATATCTTAATCTCACAACACACTAAAGTGGATAGTGCTGATGACCAAAATGTTCCTAAGCCTTAATACAAACACATCCAGCCACACGGGGATGAGGATCCAAGTGTTCCAAGTTCCCTATTTACTCACACACAGCAACGCTGATACTCCATGTTTAAAAACCTAGGTACGTGTTTTTACCCAAGGTGTTACAACACCTAGCTAACTCAGGCAGTGTGCTCGAGCGAATTGTTTTAAAATTCTACACAGATATTCTAGACAAAAGTTTTGAATTTTTTAAACTTTAAACTCGTGTTCTCTTCAGACCCAGACGGTACTAGGATAACCCAGGACTTGTGTATTAATACTATAACGACATTTAGGGTTTCCCGACACGCTAATGTATGATGGTAGATGCGAATCAATGAATGATAACGACTTAAACTCTACACACTCGTGACACGGCGCCTGCAAGCTTCCTAAAATCCGATTAAATTTAATAAATTGGCGTAAGATATCCCGAATTTCTAATCACGCGGTGTTGATGACGGATATATTCCTAGTCATTTACATATTTAACTACACTAGTCAGATGATCTCCCTGTTTACAATTTTTTACCATACTGGACAAATAAACGAAATAATGCAATAGAGCAACATGAATTGGACACTCGCAAGTATACTAGGCTGATGACCGAATTGTTCCCAAAATTTTACACACACACACAAATACACGACCACAATATTCCTTACAAGTCCACAGCGAACTGCACTGGACTGAAGCAGGGGTTGTGGGAATCATTATCAGCAGAAGTTTAATTCCTCTTTGCTTTCACCCAGACTGCATGGCGAGCTAATCATGTCTTCGGACACTCCAGGCACTAAAAGCCATACTCTAAAAAAAACTCTATGCTGAATGGAGCACAGGTTGGAATGTTTATTGTAATGACCCTCTGCTCCAATGCTATTTTGGATGGTTTTAAAATATATTTGTATAATTTTTTTAATAGGAAAGACCAAGTTTAAACGTTGTTTCCAAACGCATGCTACTTATAGCATCAAAAGCGTAATATCCCTTGACCTGTCTACAGCAATGACGCTCTTCAACACCACTGTACATCCCATTGCTACATATCTGGGACAAATTTACCATCAGGAATATGGAGAGAATTGACAACGTCAAAGCTAGATTTTTGAAAAGAGCTCTAGGAGCAGGGAAGTACGCCCCCAATAGGATGATAGGCTATACGCCCTTTCCAGAAATATAACAATAATGTTAATGGTTTGACGTCCCTTTTAACTAGTGCGGCTTTAAGAGACGCCGGTGTGCCGGAATTTTGCCCCGAAGGGCATCTTTAACGTGCCAGTAAATCTACTGACACGGCTCCCTCGCATTTACGCACCGTCAAATGCCAGCTGGCTGCTCCAGGATACGAACCTGCAACCTTGAGGCCAGCAAGCGAGGACTTAAGGATTCAGCTACAGCTACAGCTACCATCTACAATACAGTGATATTCTGACGAGCCTTACAGTAGTCGCATATGATGTGTAACATGTGACATGTTATCCTATGTGTGACCCGGGAGCGCAAATCCCTTGGTCATTGAAATAACTACTTGTAAAACTCCAGTGCCAAATCCTGACTGTAATAAATCTTAATTGTTATTTGCTATGACGTAGTACGATTGATAACATATTGTGCATTTTGCAATGGAAAATTAAAAGTGTATTTTGTAATAATATAGTGCAGAAGTGGCTTTAAAAAGCTGAGCCGTCTCGGTTGCTGACAAGATGGCAGCGGATCTCTCGTTCTGAACTACATTTCACTAATTTGAGTATGTTGCATGCAATATAGCCTACAGATATAAAAATTATAGGAACTTTGTATGAAATGAACATTGTTTGAAATATACTCCAGTGAAGAAGTCGCTTAGTCAAAGTCATTACTGGCTAAGACGTTGTATCTTAATCGATTGATAACATTCATTTTGGGAGGACATAATTAGGTCTGTGGTTACAGCGTTGGTCTCTCAACCGGCCGGCTGGGGTTCTAATCCTAACAGAGTTGTATTTTTTGCTTGAATTTTTATGTTTATTGTTTTTTGAGTACTGAGGCGTTATACAATTGAGTGTTATATTGTGCATTTTGCAAAGGAAAATATTTATTTAATTAAAACAAAGTTCTCCAATGGATCGGCAGTAGTGGCATCTACCTGCAACTAGTTGAACTACGGAAGCAATCCACTGCCTACTTGATGCAAGCTGCGCTCTATACCGACCAGTTAGTGAACCCATGCCAGCAATGTTATTGAAAATGGCCTCTTTTTGCCGATGGAGCGCACTGACAAGTATAGGCGTGATTAAAAATTAGGTGTGCAGAAGGCATATTAAATGTGTTTCTCCCAATGATACGTTTAGACCAACGAAGTTTCAATTAGACTTAGTAGTCGGTGTTAATATACTGTATTCCTACGTTGTTTGGAGTGTTTGTTGATGTGATATACAGTAGATTCCACATAGCCACATGGCCGACAGTAGGCTACATCGGGTGCTTACATTAAATACGAATGCAGCAAAAGTATGAACATTTAATAAATCGTAATTATTTTCAGCATATGTGATATAATGAATATTTTCGCACCAAAGAGCGACAACTTGAAGATGATTTATTGTAGGAATATCTTAAATGGGGTCTCCAAACATTGAACTAAACTGTATACGATATACATTCCCCATATCCACATGGCCTTTGTACCGATCTACGCCACCACGCGCTCATTATTTCCGTCCCATGCACTTCCGTCCCTTTCCCAAAATTACTCCCACAAAAATGTCCAGCTACCGAGTGCCACAAAAATATCCAGATACCGAGTGGAAAGATGTAACTCATCAATAAATAACAATAGCGTAAGATAAAGGATATCGAGACCTTTCCTTTAAGGTAACATACAATTCTACAATTTCTAGTTTATAAATATAGCCTACTTTCCAAAATAAAATAAATATCTCAAAAATCTGAAAGTACAATGTTTTGTTCTAGGAATAAAGGACACAGAGACTTATTGTTTCATCCATCATACAACATTCTACGATTTATAGTTTAAATGTTAACTTTACCAAACCTATGAGGGGTGATCAAAACGTTCCAATATTTTGGCCTCTTATCCGCTCTCTTGAATGCTTATTGCAGGTGTATTAACAAGCTTTGCAAACTTGGATGACAAATACACCGCAAAGGTCTACTCTCCCTTCGTGAAGGGTAGCGTGCATTATAGTTAAGTTTAAAAAAGTGAAAATCTTTTTTCCCTCTCTTTATTTACCCCGGACTTGAGACCTATACTAGGGCATACAGGTAACGAATTTACTATAACTTTTAAACAATAAAAATCTTATTACATGTCGTTACATGTAGCTGAGTAGTGCAGGAGAATCAACAACAACAAAAGCATTTCTACAGAAAAGAAATAATTGAAAATAAATATAGATTTTGGTACTAGATATTATTTGGAAAGCCTTTGTATGGAGCGTGGCGTTTTATGGAAGTGAAACTTGAATTGGAAACGCATTAAAAAGATGAGAATTTAAGCTTTTGAAATATGGTGCTACAGGAGAATGATGCATATTAATTGAGTACATGGAATAATAAATAAAGAGGCATGCCTGAGTGGACACGGTCACCGTGGCCGCCGACATGCTAGTTTATCTAGGATCCCTATTGCCTCACTACTCGTGTTGCCTACATGTAGCGCATGCTAAATATCGCTAGGTGGTGTATCGTGACAGTTGTTCGGGTCAACTCGTGACGTGGTGAGGTAAAAAGTTAGAATACCACCATGGACAGACATTTTTGCCATTGTTGTTGTTGCTGCATCTGGGATTCGTGATCCAAGATTATTATTGGCAGCGCTCAGAAATTAAGCAGCGCTGGAAGGAATAGTTGGCAGTGGCCAAAATAATAAATTGCACCAGAAGTGGTCCAGGAGCCAAGCTGAGGTTGTTAATAATAATAATAATAATAATGTTATTGGTTTTACGTCCCTCTTAAGTAACTGAGGTTGTAGTAGAGGTCTATGACCCAGGACCTAGGTGGTGTTGTTGACGTGTCTCGCAAGTGTGGTAGCGGAGGTGCTGCACTTTGGTCGTGAACGTAAATCCAGGTTTCAGCAGCGCGGAACGGTGCTGTGATGGCTGTGAACAAGTTCAAGGAGAGGTGCAAACCGAAAGGCAGAGGTTCTGGAAAATAACCTATGTTGTGCCTGTGCAAAGCCGTCGGGGTTAAGGTGACGTGTACATATGCCTAGTGAGGGCTCCGGGAGTCCACTGCCCCTGACCATGGAAAGAGGGGTTGATTGTTACCCCCTGGCTCTGGGAAACATTTTCACAGCAGGCAGAACGCATCTCCAGATGGGCTTACCGCTCTGTCACGTAAAGAATGACCACTAGAGCTATGAAATGCCTCTTGAGTCCACTTGTCCTACTTCCACCGAATGTAGGGCCACGGGCTTCTGCACTTCACGGAATATTCTTGCACAACGCTGTAATATTAACTTTCCGTCTGTGGTCATCTCGCATACACACATGTGTACTGAACTGCTACGTCACACTCGACTGACTCACTGATTCGTTGCAGCTCACTTTCTTGACTGACCGCACCGTCGTAAACGTGTCACTGAACTCTGTTGAGTGGCATTCTTTAAATATTTGGAAGGATAATCTTAGTCTTTCACTGTGGATTTGATACAAGACCTACAGTATATTTTTGGCCTGTCTTGAGAGCTCCGCGTCATCTGTTGGACAACCTTCACGAATCATACTCACACGCGTACTACCTCCCGTCACCACCACCAACAAATGCCGTCTGTCAACAGGCCATTTGCCTACTGTGCTCTGTCGGGTGATGAAAGAAACTGCCGGATTGTAGAATTTAGTGGACGAAAGTAAGAATAAATGGTGGATTTGCCAACATACACACATCAAAAAAAGTTTTGCATCACCTCGGTTCCAAGAGTTCCGGAACCTTTAAATACAAAGGGAATAGAGATCAACACAAACAACATTTCAGCTCGTTTTATTGCTCATGAGACCCACACATTGCATGTTGTACCATCATACAGCTAGACTTTCAGCATTTGTGGTCCAGATTGCAGTACACACCACTACCTCTAATACCCAGTAGCACGTCCTCTTGCATTGATGCATGCCTGTATTCGTCGTGGCATACTATCCACAAGTTCATCAAGACACTGTTGGTCCAAATTGTCCCACTCCTCAACGACAATTCGGCGTAAATCTCTCAGAGTGGTTGGTGGGTCAAGACGTCCATAAACAGCCCTTTTCAACATATCCCAGGCATGTTCGATAGGGTTCATGTCTGGCGAACATGCTGGCCACTGTAGTCGAGCGATGTCGTTATCTTGAAGGAACGCATTCACAAGATGTGCACGATGAGGTCGAGAATTGTCGTCCATGAAGACAAATGCCTCTCCAATATTCTGCCGATATGGTTGCACTATGGGTCGGAGGATGTCATTCAGGTATCGTAAAGCCGTTTCGGAGCCTTCCATGACCACCAGTGGCGTACGTCGGCCCCACATAATGCCACCCCAAAACATCAGGGAACCACCACCTTGCTGCACTCGCTGGACAGTGTGTCTAAGACGTTCAGCCTGACCAGGGTGCCTCCAAACACGTCTCCGACGATTGTCTGGTTGAAGGCATATGCGACACTCATCGGTGAAGAGAACGTGATGCCAATTCCGTGGGGTCCATTCAGCATGTTGTTGGGCCCATCTGTACTGCGCTGCATGGTGTCGGGGATGCAAAGCTGGACCTCGCCATGGACGTCGGGAGTGAAGTTGCGCATCATGCAGCCTATTGCGCACAGTTTGAGTTGAAACACGACGTCCTGTGGCTGAACGAAACGCATTATTCAACATGGTGGCATTGCTGTCAGGGTTCCTCCGAGCGGCAATCCGTAAGTAGCGGTCATCCACTACAGTAGTAGCCCTTGGGCGGACTGAGCGAGGCCTGTCATCGACAGTTCCTGTATCTCTGTAACTCCTCCATGTCCGAACAACATCGCTTTGGTTCACTCTGAGACGCCTGGAAACTTCCCTTGTTGAGAGCCCTTCTTGACACAAAGTAACAATGCGGACGCGATCGAACTGCGGTATTGACCTTCTAGGCATGGTAGAACTACAGACAACATGAGCAGCGTACCTTCGTCCTGGTGGAATGACTGGAACTGATCGGCTGTCGTACCCCCTCCGTCTAATAGGCCCTGCTCATGCATGGTTGTTTACATCTTTGAGCAGTTTTAGTGACATCTATGAACAGTCAAAGGGACTGTATCTTGGATACAATATATACAGTCAACGTCTATATGCCGGAGATCTGGGAACCGAGGTGATGCAAAACTTTTTTTGATGTGTGTATAATTATTTGAACTAAATTATTTGGAAGACAGACAGTACGTTGATATTTTATACGGAAGCTTTACAATTGCTTCATGTAGTGTTATGTGATTCATTGTTCATTGAGTGGTGTGGCCGAGTCCATGTAAGTATGTACGTAATGAATTGTTACTAACATTGGTGGTGGAGTGTGTGTACCAATGGTAGAAATTTTATATGATTCATAATTGATAGGTTTATATTACTTTATTTTGAAATGGAATAGCAGTGCGGAATTTTTCATGCTGTAATTGTCTCATAGATTAATTATTAGCAATGCCACACCCCTCAGCTCTCTCTACTCACCTCTGCCACACTCCCCCCCCCCCCTCCCCACTGCCCCACCGCAACGAGAAACTACAACCATAATGTTCTTCCCGAGGATAAGCACCTCTCTATGCTTTGTTCTATGTGATCGTCCTGTCTGGTAAAATTCCAATCTGACGGTAAACATGTCCCACTCTCCGATCTCCAGCCGAGAGCTACGCGACAGGGGCTTAAAATCACAATGGTGACATTCTACTGGTCAAAACATGGATGTTAGAAGTGTGATTATTCAGAGGTAGGTTTAGGAATATGAAAATGGAAGTCGAAAGTTTGAAGTTAGATTTGGGTGGGATAAGTGTAGTAAGCAAGCAAGTAGAATGGGACTTCTCTCCAGATGACTAAATTATCATTAGCACTTAGTCAAATATCGGTTGTCGGGATTAAGTCTCATATTGACTAGGCAACTTGGACAGTGGGTAGAATATTATGAGCAAAACCTAAGTGCATTTGTGTAGTATAAGTCTATTAGGCTGTATTAGGAAACGGAAGAGAAAGAAAAATAGCGGCGAATTGCAGACTGGATGAAAGGTATGATCGGTTAAGCAGAATAATAGAATTCTGCACGTATCACCAGTAGTGGACAGTTAACACATTAACAACCTCCACAACAGAAATGTAATACATGAATCAGACAAGCAGGCATAAACCTATTTTTAATAAATACTTTATTGCGCACAATGTGCATGAACGTGGTTCTTACGAACCATCATTAATACAAAATTTTGTCGTTGTCACTGTAAATGCCTTTTTACGAGGGGTGTCCATGTATTTCTAATTTTCACAGAATTTCGTCAGAGACACCTCTCTGCACTTGCACGTCCTCACGTGGTATCTGTCGCAAGGACCCTTACAAAGCTTGCACACGTACAGTTCGTCTGGTTGGTGATAGACGTCTCTCATGCAGATCCGGTGATGGAAACCATGGACCGCAAAGCGCGTCAAGATATGTCTCAACTCGTAGGATCCTTGCATCCAGTCCTGTGTAGTCATAGCGTCCGTCGTATAAAATTCATGCCAAATGTCATTTCTCTTTGCTGTCATGAGACGCAAATACTCCCCAAATCCCGGTGTGTGGGGCAGAAGCATCTGTAATCTGACTTCTTCCATAAAGGGTAGTTCCCCTGTCATGACATACACAAGCCGCGAGGGCGTGAACTTGGATAGGCATAAGGCTCTTTTTAGATACATTGCCTTGATCCTTTCCAGCGTTGCCAGATGTCTGTGCCTAAGATGTTTCCAAATACTTTCCAGGCCATACATCGCGACTGGTGCTATTTTTAACCAAAAAAGTCGTATTGCCGTCTTCAGGGATAGGCTGCGTAGATGCTCGATGTCGCTCATAGCCGTCAGTGCAGCGTCTAGCCTCTCTCTCACGTGCATCGTGAAGACGTTCCCAGATGTCTGCATAGTCACCCCCAGGTACCGGAAATGGGAGACTGTAGTCAGGGGGGTGCCTTTGTAATGAAACGTTGCGGGCTTTCCTCCCCTTCTGAAGGACATAGTGACTGTCTTCGTCTCGTTCAAACTCATTTCGTTATCTTCGGCCCATACTGCTACATTGTTCACGGCGAATTGTAGGTCTTCTGCACTTGTAGATGTCATTACCATATCGTCTGCGTACATATAAATTTTGACATTGGGTGGAACTATTGTAGTGACGTCAGCTGTTGCTATTGTAAACAATATCGGACTGAGAGGATCGCCTTGAAGGACCCCGTTCGTTTGCTCGATTGGTTCAGAAGTGATGATACCGTCAGTGATTTCTATTAGATTACTACTCAGCAGATTCATAATGAATCTAGCTAAGTAGCTAAACTCGCCTACCAATTTCTCAAGTTTGTCGATGATAATTTGTCTGTTAAGGGTGTCAAAAGCTTTTTTGTAGTCAATGAAAACAGCATGCAGTTTCCTCCGTGGTAATGTTAAAGCTTCCTCAATATCTAACTGTAAACATTGGATGGCTTGTGTGGCAGATCTACCCTTTCGAAACCCGAATTGTTCGTCAGGTATCCACCCTTCAATCGTGGACGTGAGGCGCTCGCAAATTAATTTTGTGAGGATTTTCAATAACGAACACTCAAGGGCAATCCCCCTGTATGAGTTCGGGTCCCCGCTGTCGCCTTTCCCTTTGTACAACATTTTAACTGTCGATTTCCTCCAGTTCGCGGGAATGGTACCTTTACGTAGACATCCGTTAAATAGAGAGGTTACACATCTTTTCAATTGTGTTGTGGATTCCTTCAGATGCTCATTGAAGATGTTGTCTGGTCCACAGGCTTTATTGTTCTTACTATTGGTAATGGCTTTCAACACCTCTTCCTCGGTAAAAAGTTCCGGTTCTTCTGCTACTGTAAGGTCTCCCTCTGGTCGCGGAGCGGGGCGAGTGTCCCGGTCTTGAAGGACCAACGTTAAGTGATCTTTCCAGGTCTCTATCGATATATTTCGCTGAAATTTAGGTTGTCTAGAGTTTAGAGCCTTATAAGGGTGAGTTTCTGCTTCTTGTATGAGTTTCTTTTCTTGTATGTTTTGGAACAATTCCTTTGCTTCTTTAAGGATGAGATTGTACCGTCTCCTTATGTCATGGTAACTCTTCAGATTGCTTTCTAAAGGTGTCATTCGTACCTGATGAAGGGCTGCTAGAGCTTCTCTACGTGCGAAGTAACAACCTCTGTTAAACCACACCTGTGACTTCCTCTTTGATTGTACTCTGGGAAGTACTGCCTGCAAGATAAGTTTTTCCAAATTCACCGTTGCGTTGTCCAGGTCTCCGGATGCTATCACATCTAATACTGTATCAATATCCCTGTCTCTTAAACTTGTGGCGTCTATTACCCTAGATAGCTTTATGAGAGATTTCTTCTCTGTTCTCCTTTCCTCGGACAGTTCGAAGTTGGTCTCTACTGGGATATGTTTCCTTAGCGTCTCCACTGTCGTGGTTTGTGTGACAGACTTGATGTTTACGTTATTGTTTAGTACGATGTCTATAGCACTAGACCCGTTGTGACATAAGTACGTTAACATGTTATTATCATTCACCAAGGTTAGTCCTTCCCCTTCTAAGTATTCTAACACCGAATTTGTTTTGAGCGAGGGCTTGTCAATACGGCAATTCAAATCTCCGGCTATTATAAGGGTATCATGTGGCTTCACTTTCTCCATTGCTAATGTGAGTTCTTCTATGATTTCACTTGATGTATTTTCTGGTTGTAAATACATTCCTAATATAGTACAGACACTTGTTTTTACCATTAGTGTATTGTCTGTTTTATACAAGACTGAGAAAGGTGAAAGTTGTGCCTTTAAGATGCATGTAATGCCTCCAGAGGGTCTTCCTCTGACCCCTTGTTTGGCGGGATCATTAATGGTATAAGCCGTCTTATACGACCACTCTCTTGTCAAAAAAGTTTCTGTCAGTATTACTAAATCGTACCGGTCGAAGATATCTGGGGCTAAACTGATAACCCCATGAGTCCCTCAACGTTCCAAAGGAGGGTTTTCAGTCTTCTCGAAGGTTCTGTACTTCCTAGGTTCAAGTTACTGCAGGACGACTCCTTCGTTCCGTGGTCTTCTTGGTGATCGAAAGGGACGCACAAGAACTCTCTTAGGCCAAAAGTCCGCTTGTTCAACTTGCTGTAGGTGCTGCCTATTTTTAAATTGACTTCATTATGGTCAAGCGGAAATTCCGAAAGCTGATTTTGGGTTTCAAAACGTACTTCGTGTCCAGAAAAAATTGCGGCTACAATCTGTTATTATTGAGTAAATGGAAAGAACTAATAAAGAACTCCAATGCAAATAATGCTAATTAAAAAAAGGATAGAAAGAATTCGAAGAAGAAAATATTGGCAGAGAGGAAAGAAGAGACAATATGTAGAAGGTAAGAACTTCGGAACACTCAGGATTCACTACAATTAATGAATGAAAGTTGGAAGAACATGAACGCACGATATTATATACAGACAGCAGTAAACAGACGTCTGAAAATTGATGTAAAAATGAGGTGCAAGAAAGCTAATGAAAATGGTTCAGAGAAAAATCTTTAAAGACTACGTCATGATTTATTAGCTAGCGTGGGTGGCTATCGCCACGGAGTAGCGGATTCTATTCTTGGCCCAGGCAAGAATTTTAATTCTGGTCTGAGGGCTGGAACGGGGTACACTCAGCCTCCTAAGACCAAATGTACGAATCGTACTCATCAGCCATCCTCGTACTAACTTTTCGGGGTTTCCAAGTTTCACTCCAGACAAATATTAAGATGTTTTTTAAATTAGAGCCACAACCGCCTCCTTCCCATTCCTAGATTTAATTAAAATTGCACTAACTAATATAGGCATTACAGTACACAGGTAATCAGAAAAAGTCCAAACACGAAACACAAACCAAATACACGAGGCTATATGACTACGATGTACCAGCTCCTAAGATGAAAAAACAGATTTGTCCTTCTGTAGAAAATTGTTTTAAGTAGGAAACGTCTATACAGTTTACCGAAAGGTTAAGAATGCTTTCGTCTAAAGATGGTTTAAGTGCTGTAATATTAGTGAATCAGGTGAAAACCTGTAATAGATATACAGGATAAAAGTTGACATATGCAAGATCTACATTGAGCGTTTGTGAAGGGCTAAGGAGATTAAGGGTAATATAGAGAAAGATGAGACAAAATTTCTTAACATAAAAGAGGAAATTTCATTTTGGGATCTGAATTGGTTGACCCCTAGAAGGTCTATGTAGAAAGGAACCACCAAACATGGGTGATGTTTCGATTGAGTTACTAATATGCATAGGGGCTGAAGATCTGTTCAGTTTATTTTGCTTACTATTACGTTTGATTTTTTGACGGGTATGCCATGGGTTATAAAAGATTCTTGTCATCGTCCCTGTACCTAGAATGCAGCAGCTGACAGACGTGACGTGTTTGTTGACTCACGCTAGCAAGTTTCTAAGTAGAATAGATAACAAGTGGATGGGACAATAGCCATGTTATTTGCAGGCCACTTTGTTTAAACGAGATCTAAGCAATAAGGGGAGCTTTATTAAGTGTAAAACTGATCTTATAAGCTAGAATGAAAAATAAGAAGAACACCTTTGAGGCATATTTAGTCCTAATAAAGCTGGTGATAATGCTGATTGGAGTAAATTTATTGTTTGAAAGTGTGAAAAATATTGGTATAAGATCTAGGGATGTGAGAGTATCTACAACCAGTTGTTAGTGATTTGATTCGATTGACATGAGAGACTGGTATATAGAAATAAGTAAGGTAAGGCTGCATTTTATCAAGCAACGAAGGAAACGAGAATGAAATTTAAAGCAGAATTAAAGGATCCAGGTAAAGTAATTTCGACTCCGTGATATACGGGCGACATTGTCATTTTTGCCTATTCACGAGAGGATGTGAGTGAGTTACTAAACGGTGTGAACGAGACGTCGAGGAAAGAATTCATAATAAAATGTTTGTATTTAAAACTGAATGGATCGCAGCAGTAAGACATAGATTGGCAGTTGAAACGCTAAAGGGCTTTTGTGACTCCTACTTCGGCACTAAATGGACCAATAAGATATACCGTTTGGGTTGACATCTGTTGACATGAAATATAGATCTAGGTAATTAGAAGTCATTCTTGAAGCCTTTGTCTGGAGTGTGGCACTAACTGGATGTGACGAGAAGGGGAGGGTAGATGAATAGAATAGATAGCTTGGTATGGCACAAACATAGGCAACAGTAATAGCAATTTTGCAGTTGTATTGTACGGGCGTGTCAAGGATAAAAACTCTAAGAGATAACTAATGTTTGAATATGGTAAATGGATTGCATCGGATGTAGGGTGTTAGTTATTTGGCGATGGAATAATTAGCTCAAGAATGGGTGACTGAATGAACAGGATTAAGCCATTGTTAAGACTGATGAAATAATTGAATACAACAATGTATTATTGTCACTCAGCAATTACGCCCTCTGTTTGAAAATTCACTTCAGTGCTGTGCGAGCATGTACGCATTTACTTAAACAATTTGATCGGTTTGTGCAAGAAAAGAAATCTATTACACAATTTCATCACTTTAAATAATTTAGTGCGATTCTTGACAATGATCTGATATAGGCCAAATTTTTGAAACTTTGAATTTTACATATCGGTAATTAATTTCGAATAACATTATACAAACTGTGAATTTGTTGAAGTCAAAGTACACGTCGAGATATTATAAAACGAATTCGAAAGAGTGGATTTAATGTTCCCTGCTGCAGGACGAGGTTAGATGGGGGTCAGGTAGTGCTGAGTCAAGAGTTAGATAAATGTGCGCTATGTTTTGTGGTTAATCTTAAAGTGTTGCCACTTCCTGTACATTACTACAAGCCACCGTTATATAAAGTATCTGATTTTTTCAAGGAACATACAGTTGATTGCTCACCTCCACGCAATCTATGTAGCCCTAAATAGTGGTTACCATTCATCAGCGATGTATTGAACAATGCAGCATCATGACCCATGTAGTTTCAAAATTGCACGGCCTGCATATCCTTAATATCCAACAAAATCCATAAAATCTTCAGAACTATTCGCTAGGGAATACAATATGTTCATATCTTTGCACAGCTATGCTATTAAAGCGACACAATGTGGGTGAAAGACAATTTCTGTAACCACTCAATAATTACAATTATTGAGCTGGTCAGGGCCCAGGTTGACATTTGGCAATAAATGTGGAAGTAATTACCCTTAACTTTGTATAAACAATTTATTGTAATTGATATCGATCACCTATTTTTCCATGAAAGATATGACTCCAAATACTCTGGCATGTTACACCATTTTGTCTTCAAAATACATAAGTACCTTAAAATTTTCATTTTGTAAAAAAAAAAAACAATTTTGAAGCGTAGATATGAGATCAGTTCCTGGTACTGGATTAGGGCAATATTTCTGGTTATGATATCAATTAAAAATGCTCCAATTATCACTGCATAAGTTGGATCCCTGGATCACGAATGTCTTATTCATCTTTCTCAGATAATTACATAGTATTAAGAGCGCAGTGCAATATATAAGTGCAAAGATTCTGATACTTTGTTTTTTGTTGTAAGGAATACCTACGCGTCATTTGATACTCAAGGAAATACTGGAAGAAAATTTCCCATGAAACAAAACTTGAAGATGAGCTTGCGAATCCATACCGGTGAGATGTTTTACTCGTGTAGCATATGTGAAGCCCATTTTGCGCGGATGAGATATTTGAGAGCACACATGTCAACGCATACTGGCGTGAAGCCGTACTCATGTATCATATGTGAAGCCAAATTTGCTCGGAAGGGAACTTTGAATACGCACATGTTAACGCATTCTAGCGTGAAACCGTACTCTTGCAACATATGTGCAGCTAAATTTTTACGGAAAGAAACCTTGAAGACACACATGGTAACGCATACAGGCCTGAAACAATATGTATGTAGCATATGTGAAGTTAAATTTGCTTTAAAAGGTAGTTTGAAGAGACACATGTTTGCGCATTCAGGCGTGAAACCGTACTCATGTAACGTATGTGAAGCAAAATTTGTACAGAGAGGAACTTTGAAGACACACATTTACACGCATTCAGTCGTGAAGCCGCACTCGTGCAACATATGTGAAGCTAAGTTTGCTAAGAAGGGAAGTTTGAAGAGACACATGTGTACGCATTCAGGCGTGAAACCGTACTCTTGCAACATATGTGCAGCTAAATATTTAGAGAAAGGATCCTTGAAGAGACACATGGTAACGCATACAGGCCTGAAACAATATGTATGTAGCATATGTGAAGTTAAATTTGCCCGAAAGAGGTCTTTGAAGACACACATGTTTGTGCATTCAGGCATGAAACCGTACTCATGTAACTTATGTGAAGCAAAATTTGTAGAGAGAGGAACTTTGAAGATACACATGTATACGCATTCAGTCGTGAAGCCGCACTCATGCAACATATGTGAACGAAATTTTACTCTGAGAGGAAATTTGAAGACACACATGTTAACGCATACGGGCGTCAAGCCGTACTCATGTAACATATGCGACCGGAAATTTGCTCGGCGACATCATTTAAAGAAGCACATGTTACTGCATGCAGCATATGTGAAGCAAAATATTCTTTGAGAAGACTTTTGAAGAGACACATTTTAGCGCCTACGAGTGTGCAGCCACAGTCATGAAGCATATTCAAAGCCATTATTTTTTGGAGTGGATATTTTAAGTCACACATTTCAACGCATACAGACGTGAAGCCGTTCTCATGTAGTACAGTAGGCTATATCTGTAGCAAATGACGCTCAGGAGAGGGAATTTGAAGAAACGCTAGTTAACGCATACGAGCGAGATGCTGTTCAAATGTAGCAAATGTGAAGCAAAATCTGCTGATAGGAGACTCTTAAAGAGAGACATTCTAGCTGATACGGGTGTGCAGCCTTAGTCATGTAGCATTTTCAAAGCCAATATTTTTTGGAGGGGATGTTAAATGTCACACATGGTAACGCATGCAGGCGTGATGTCGTACTCATGTAGCTCTTCTGAACCAAAATTATCTGAAAGAGGAACTTTGATGAGACACATGTGTACGCATACAGACGTGAAGGCGTACTCGTGCAGCATATCTGTAGCCAAGGACAACCAGAGAGGAAATTTAAAGAAACACATGTTATCACATACCGGCGTAAAACCGTACTCATGTAGCATATGCGAAGCTTAATTCGCATTTAGAAGTCTTTTGAAGAGACAAATGTTATCGCATACTGGCGTGTAGATGTAATCATATAGTACACTGAATAAAATGGAAATTGCAACACCATGAAGGCATTGGTCGTTTGTGTTGATTTTCAAGATATGGAACGATGCCATGTAGGTATGTAAACGATCCAAGTTTTATACCCATTGCATTGTTGCTACAGGTCTCACCACGTGATTGGTCGCGGAGGAATCAACTCCAGTATACGGACTCTGGTGTAGCGTAGTTGACTTGCAGTCTGTGCAGTGAAGTGTTCCCCGTCAAACATGCCTCGACGACAGAGAAGAGCACGCTATCATCAACTGTCGCCGTTTGAGGGGGCTCAGATAACTGGGCTTTGTGAGACTGGATTATCGCTAAGGACTGTCGCTGCACGTGTTGGTCGACAGGCATCTACGGTACAACGTGTATGGCAGCAGTGACCAAATGAAGGTACCCACGCTCGTAGACCTGGTACAGGCCTAGCGCGACAGACAACTGTGGGAGATGATCGCCGCATCATTCGGATGGCCCGGATGGAACTCCATGTAACAGCAGCGATAATTCGAACATCAGTGGCACCCCACGTTACACAGCAAACAGTTGGTAATCGCCTGCGTGCAGATGGCTTACAATCCCATGTCCCTGCAGAAGGTGTTCCATTGACCCCACAGCAGCGACGTGTAAGGCTGGCCTGGTGTCTAGAACGATCGACGTGAGTCGACGAATGACATAGGGTCGTCTTTAGTGATAAATCACGCTTCTGTCTTGACCGCAGTGATCGCCGGAACCGTGTGCGCCGAAGTACCGGCGAGAGAGGCCGCCCAGACCTTATTGTCGAGAGGCACACAGGTCAACACCAAGCATTATGGTCTGGGGAGCTCTTGGCTTTAATGTGAAATCACAATTAGTGCTTGCTGAGGGCACTATGACTGCTCGACAGTACGTTGATAGGGTACTCAATCCAGTGGTTGTCCCTATGATGGCGAACATTGCTAATGGGATGTTTCAGCAGAGCAATGCCCGGGTTCACACTGCACGCATCCCCAGAGAAGCTCTCCACGACATCACAACCTTAGAATGGCCCACAAAATCCCCGGACCTCAGTCCTATTGATCATGTGTGGGACATGATGGGTCGACAACTGACCAACCGTCATCAGCCACCCACAACTCTGGAACAACTGACCCATGCAATGCAGCAAGCATGGGCCACAATTCCTCAGAAAGCGATCCAGGGCCTTATTGACTCCATGACTCGTCGAATTCATCAATGTATTTCAGCTCGTGGTGGGCACATCCTGTATTGATTGTTGTCCAAACTTGCGGTCAGAGGGACCTGAAAGTGTAATCATCGAATCACAACCGAACACTCGTTCTGCATGTCCAATTGCAGCAATATAGCACCACTCCTTCTGGGTGTTGCAATTTCCATTTTCTTCAGTGTATATAGGAGAAAAATAATTCTGTGAGTGGAAATTTGATACACACATCTTAACGCTTACCGGTGATAGGCCTTAGTCATGTGGAACATGCGAAGCAAGAAAGGAATACTTAAAAGAGAGAGATGTTAATGGACAGCGGTAAATGAAATCATATTCATATGGTATATGCGAAGTGAAACTTGCTCACAAAGGGCCTCTAAAGACACGCATTTTGGCCCACATCATCGACGAACCATATTCATTTATCATTTGCAAAGAAATGGTTTTCCTTTCCATTTAGTTTTTACGAAAGACATGTTTACCCATATCGGAAAAACACGTTACTCATGTGACATAAAAGAATTTTAAATTGCCGTAAAACGGCTATTAAAGGTACACATGTTTCCCCATAGCGGAGATACGCTTTACCCATGTAGCGTATGTGAGGCCAAGTTGGCTCACAGGGGGCATTTGAAGCGAAAAATGAAGACACCACGGAGAGAACGGGGGTAAGCCCATTTTACACGAAATGAGTTTAAAGCGCATTCTGGTGGCCAGCCATCGTCACTACAGCTCACATGAAATTAATTTCAAATAAAGCGGAATGTTACCAAGATACAGGGGTTTCTATATGTAGTGGAAACGAAAAGAACGTTCGATATCCTCTCACTTTTTTGATAACTTAACTTCAATTATTTGTTCTACGAATACTTCCTTTAAAAATGGCAAATAAACTATATTGCTTACCCTCAATTAGGGGTATTTTAGGTATTTCTTTTTAGTGTTGAAAGTTGAAATTCGATCTCCTGAAAAATTTACAGAATATGACTTGCGCCGTTCTTCCCGTGGAGTCTCCAAATGTTAGCCTTAGCGGGTAGGAGACATACTAATGCCATTTATGAATCGTACTTCGTCCAAACCAAAAATTTGAAAACACAGATGAAAATCCACAAATATGAGGTGCTGATCTCGTTAAACAAATGCGAAATACAATTTGCTCAAAAAGAACATAAGCACACTTGTACATCCACAAAGGCAAAAATGCATACATATGAACATACTGTGCCCGTTTGGACCGAGATCCAAAGACCACATTTTGTAGAATACCGAAATCAGATTAGCACGAGTAAATCTATCTCAGGGTCTATCTAGGTGAATCTTGGGTCTAATCTGGCATCCCTGGTCTCGGTAATTCATAAGTAAGGTAAGGAAAGAAATTATTTTTGACGTAGCACATTTCTTAAAATATCAATTTATTTATAGTTAAAATATTAATCTGACTGTCAAAACCCTCAAACACAAAGAAAAACAAGCACACATAAAATATCAACATTCCCTAAAATATATTCTTGAATGTCGCAGACTTGATATTCAGAAAAAATCATTATTCCATTCTGATATCAAAATAAAAAATAAAAAAATCAAATATTTACACTGGGTAATCATTGTTCGATGAAGAGTTCAAGTAATCCCTTTTATTTACAGATTTGTAGTTCACTTTACGACGAATTGCATTGATTGTTCAAGTATTTGTTGTAAGATATTTCGAAAAAATAGTCACTTGATTAATTCGATGTTGTTCCAAAATTTGAATTATTTGGAAAAATTATTATATCACTGTTTCGTTGTAGCATAATAACAATATCAATATTCGGCTGTCATAAAGTCGAATGTTAATATTTGTTTGTAAAGATTTTCAATTTCAAAACAAAAATTATTTATAAACTTTTCATAATAATGTGAAAAATCAATGTTATTCTTTTTTCACATTCATTTGTTTCAATGTCATAAAAATTTAAATATTATTCATCTGTCATGATCGTTAGCAAAAATTGTTGTTAACAATAAAAATTGTTGTTATCAATATAAATTGTTGCTATCCACTATCGGTGGATTAAATCAGTATCTCTTTCACCAACATTTCTCTATCATTCAGAAAATGTACATATTATCACACACGAAAATATGTTAATCATAAAATGTATTATTATTATTAATAATTAATTTCAAAATTTCTCATCAGTTTATTTATAACAAGTTTCTCACCCTCTCATATTGTGAATATTTAATTTGTTCATTTCCATTATTATTATTATTATTATTATTATTATTATTATTATTATTCCAAGCAAAAAATAAAAAATTCACTAATTATTTATTTTATCTTATTTTATTTTATTGCATTTGCACTTCTCATTTGATTTTTTTCTCGGTCAGATTCATCAAATCTAAACTTATGTTCTTCAATCATTTAGGCATACTATTTCAAATTCGAGTTGATCCAGAAAAAAAATTAAATACTGGAATTGACAGTAAAATGAAATTTGACAAGAATATTGGGCGGTCACCATTGCCTAACCCTTCTTCTACAATTGAGCCCACATGCTTTTTAATAACACACGCACATCTTTGTGTGCCCACAACTACGGGAACAAATACCCTTTTGGATGACCCCCTAGGTCTCCACAACTTTAAGTGTCGCCCAACGCATACTAAAATCACCACATTATTATTTGACTCCAAATAAACTTCACCACACAACATTATTATTATTTTTTATCATATATTTTTTGTGATATTCTGTCATAATTACTTTACTGTATCCTTCAGTTTTATTTTACCAATAAAAAGATGTATTTAATTCTGGTCAATCTCTCCTTGCCTCCCATCTACATAAACTCGCCCTAATTTATACATTTAATACCTGCAGCTTCCTTTCACTTCATATGAATGTGTTTAAGTGCTTTTGGAAAATATTTCTGAGCTCAAAATCTTACTATTTCACTTTCTTCATCCATAAACTCATTTACATTTATTTATAAATCCAAATTTTATTCCAAAAATTAACAAAGTTATTTTATTTAAATCCTTCCGATTAATTAAATTCATCCGCAAATTATTATTATCTTTCCACAAATTATTTAAATTCTTCCGATTAATTAAATTCCTCGATTTTAATATCAGCAGTGAGATCAGTATAATCCTAAACAGAAATTACTTGTTTCACACACACAATAGGTGGCATTATATCTCACACGTGCACTGTGGTAATCAAGGAATATAGTGACCTTTTTTCTGGATTTCATTACCTTGATTTCGTTCAAAAATCAATGCGGTATACACTCTGACACTGTGCACAGAATGGACGAATGTTTGCAGAGTGGAAGTCTTAACTTCATCTGATTGCGCTGCTAACCATGGGTACGCCACATTACATAACAAATAATTTCACTCAACTCATTAATCTCCTTGGCAACAATGTCCGGTGGCAATATCTTTTATGATTATACACGATAAAGATATATATTTTGTTGACCATCGTCTCTCTTATTTATCGCAATCCCAGAAATAAACCCGTTCACAGCTTCCTAATTAACTTATGATAATCCTTCAATGGAATTAGCGGAGTATGCTCAATAAAAAAATGTACTTTTACAACTGATCAAGTAACTTCATCCATTCTTATTCAGAAAACATGGTTACCACCCGCATACAGTTTTCACAGCCACCAATGAACGTATCGATGGCGCTCGTTATGGTGGTATCCTGACTTAAATCACCTTCAGCCTACAATATACTCTTCTCCCATTTCTCTTATAACGTCCACGTACTAATACTCTGTCAATTTGCCTTAGCACAATGTTACCAAAATGCACTGCCCTCTAAGCGTGTATGGCAAACGATCCTCTTTTATTTTCACACCTTCGTGTCACATAATCGGGGGAGAGTTTAACGCTCATGACAAAGACTGGGAAACATGGTCCGTAAACATTCCCCTCTTACCAAAATTACAACTACTGGCCGATTAACTTTTGAAACGTTTCTCTCCACCATCGCTTCTTACCGCCTGTAACACCTTTCAACCATATCGACCCAATAAACAGCCGCTCTGTTACAACCAAGTATCATTAGCAGATATCTGTCATACGCGTTTTTGTCGTCGCTCGCCTTGTTCATGCTATTACATATCCTCTCCAACACCACGTAAATTTTTACACTGACTGGTCAAAATGTTTAGCAAACTGCCAGCATAAGGGCTGATTTATATGTACCGGACCTCCAATTCATGCACATAATCAAACTACATAAGCTGATATTATTTTATCCGCCGAGGCCTTTGCTAAACGTCCAGCGCTAAAGATCATTAAACAACATTCTATTTATAACTCTCTCATTATTACAGATGTTCGGCTTCGGTGGCGTAGTGGGTAGCATGCTGAACTGCTATGCCCGAGATCGCGGGTTCAAACCCGGCCGATGTCGTCGGATTTTAAGGGCGTTAAAATCCTTCAGTATGCCTTCCTTCAGAGGGGAAGTGAAGCCGGCGGAGCCATATCATAGATTTATGGCACTTAAAAAAACTACCACTGCAATTGGTACTGTGTAGCAAAATTTTAGGTTATATTTGGCTAGTTAGAAACGCTTTATCAAGTTCCAACTTTCGCCGCTAGGTGTTAGTGACAGTATCATCTGGTCGCCAAATTTTCAACTACTTAAAATTGAACTTGTTGGGCGCCCTCAGGCGTTCAATCAAAAATAACCAGCTCTGGCCATTGGCTGCAATTATATAAATTATTACAGATTCGCGAAGTGGATTTCAATGTATCGATAACTCCGGCTGATCTATAATATAACTTTAGAATTATCAGAACTAAACTATGACACAGTATTTAGTTGGATATCTGGCCATGCAAAACTCCAGGACATGAGCGTGTGGATTTACTAGACAAAAAAGCTGCCCGAGGGTATGGAATTTACGACGCCCTATACCCCTCGTTCAAATTCAACTTCGGAATGATTGGCTGCGACGCTGGCAAGAATATGCATGAACGAAGGCAAATATTTTTTTTAGCATGCACCCTCACATCCCCAAACAACCCTTGCTTATGACAGGCAAGTTCAAATGCCGCCATCTCGTCACTATTCTCCGCTTGCGTTTTAATCGTGGTTTTTTGTACATGGCTCGTTGTAATATTCGTAATACCCCTCTCTGTAACTGCAATTGCGCAAAAGATACAGTTAACCATCTAATATTTCAGTGTACACTTCTTGGGAGGCAGAGTTTCCACTTCCATTTTTCTCCCTATGTCTTACCGTTAAGTATGCCATTGCTCCTCCACTTCCATTGATCTCCCTATATCTCACCGTTAAGTTTACGTAATAGTAATAATGTGTGTGTCCTCCAGAGAGACTCGTGCAGGTATTTTTAAAGTTGACACCCGCGTGCAATCTACACATCGTGATGAATACTATTGAATCTGTAATCTCGGAGCTACCATTAAAACAAATCAAGCCCATGAAGGGCCTAGGTCTACCAAGCGATCGCCGCCCAGCCATTTGGCCTGCAGATTATGGGGTGACGCGTGGTATGCGCGCCGGGTCCCCTCGGTCGTTAATCTTGGTCTCTGTGACTGGGGTGCTGCCTCACTGACAGAGAGCTATTTAATTGTCCTTGAGAGGCTAGGTCACCCCGTTCCAGCCCTCACACCAGTTTCTAAAATTCCTGATGGAGCCTGGCATCGAACCCTAGGCCTCCTGGTGCGAGGCAGGCGCTCTACCCCAACACCACCCGAACTACATTACTCCACAATTGGGCATGTAAAATAATTTGGAGATGGAATGTTTGGTGCATGGAGCATAAAGTAGGCTCTGTTTGGTGTGGTTTCAGAAATTCTGGTTGGGGGGAAGGGAATCAGAAGCCATAGAAATTTACTTCTATTATGACCAAGAGGTTGATTATATTCCACCCCTCCTTTCACTTAGATCACCTCGTGGTGTAGCAACTAGCATGCCAAGAAATTTAATTCTGGTCTGAGGGCTGGAACGGGGTACACTCAGCTTTGTGAGGCAAAACTGGGAAAAGGTGATTTCGATTCCCATCTGCGTCATCTTGTATGTGGTTTTCCATGGTTTCCCACTTCTACTGCAGGTAAATGCCGGGATGGTGCCTAACTTAAGGCCACAGCCATTAAAATAAGACAAATGAGACAAATTGTACACACACCCAAGTACACGAGACTGCATGCCAATATTTAAATTCTCCTTGGCAAAACCAGGATTCAAAACTGGACCAACCAGTCAGATAGCAGCTATGTTTACTTCTAGACCATTTCATAGATATAAATATTTATTTTTACCTTACCTCATTCCCAAACTCTCTATCATCCTAATTGGCAGTGTCATGGAGCCCTTTGATTCTAGAGAAAAGGATCAAGCATTAAAGTAGAAGAGGCTAAGAAAGGAATTGGGAAGTGACTGTGGTCTATTAGTCCGGTTGGCTTAACGCCATATATTCAACCAATTGTGCAAATCGAGGTAAAAGCGATTTTCTTTTTTAGTTACGTTAAGGGGTCCATATGGAACGTTTTCAGCCTCGGAGGCATTCTGTACACCCCTGGTTAATTTTTACAGCCCCCCAAACATATGATGGGGCACGTACTCATATAATATGGGTTAAAAATTCCTTATTATTCTTTTATGGGAAAAATTAATAAAATTAGTATCATTTCCGATGTTTCTGAGGGCAAGGAATTAATTTTTGGGGTCATTTTTCTTGTCGGGGCAGGAGAGCGGCGCTACAAGGGGCGGGGAGCCAAAAGCCGTAAAACTTGGTTGATGCATATCATATTCAAGGTATTTTGAGGCGTAGAAATCATTTCTGGGTTAGTTTCTGTTTTAGGGGTTAAGGGGTGGGGGCAGTGAATCGTGGGAGGTGGAACTACGGGGACGGTGCACACAATGATAGCGAACTGGTGCTTAAAACGGTTCATTTCCAAGGTATTCGCGGGAGTTGAATTCATTTCTGGGGTAGTTTTTGTTTTAGGGTGTAGAGTTGGGGGCTGTCAATATTGGGGGCAGTGCTACAGGGGGCAGGGGAGGGTCTAAAATCATAAAAGTCGGTTGATTCATTTCATTTTAAAGGCATATTGTGGTGCAGAATTCAACATCTGCTTATAAAGACTCATTTCCAAAGTTTTAGGGGACAGAATTCATTTCCGAGAAGATTTTGTATATGGGTGATCGAGAGCGGTGGTATAAAAGGATGGTGTTGAAAAAATATTATGCTTCACAAAAGTGTTGTTAAGTATTATTTATTCTTTGGATAATTTGTTTAATCAAAATAGCATACAGTAAAATCAAAATTTCTTACGATAACTTCTTCTTCGAAAATACTATGTACACAAATCGAAGTTACTGGTGCCCTGAAAAGAAAAATGACAATCCACAGCCTGCTTCCAGTCTCCGACCGTGTCAGGAATGGAATGAATGAAGCCCCCATCTAGCGGCGAGAATATGAACTGTACCGGCTGCCGAGGCCCGACGCACTCCTCTGGGGCAATGATTAAATGAATGACAGATGAAATGAAATGATAGTGGAGAGTGTTGCTGGAATGAAATGTTGACAGGGAAAACCGGAGTACCCGGACAAAAACCTGTCTGCCTCCGTTTTGTCCAGCACAGATCTCACATGGAGTGACTAGGATTTGAACCACGGACCCAGCGGTGAGAGGCCGGCGTGCTGCCGCCTAAGCCACGGAGGCTTCTCCCTGAAAAGAAAAGAAGTTAATAAAAAATCTTGAAAGAACAAGAGAATGTTTCAGTAATAACTAAGAACCTTACCGATACGTCACGTCTCGCAACCACCACATTTCCGAAGGGAAGTGCAAGTATGACCTGTTTTTTTCACAACCACACTGAGTTGGACTGCACGTCGCTCTGCACGAACAGGTCACACTTTCCCGGCACACTTTTGCCGCAGGCGGAATTAGGGTCCATTTTTACCTTAAAATCAGACTTTTATTTGCGGTAACTTAGTATTCTTATAAAGTAAAACAAAAGCCCTTTATACGAATGCTTGCCTACCTTCCAAGTTACTGGAGTTTCGCTTGTTCGCATCCATCCGTACTCTTGGGGATCCGGAAGCGACGATGTTTTGTCCAGGCTCCTGATCCATACGTGCCCTGCTTGCAGAGATGCTCGCAGAGCATGTTGGATGAGAGCGTTGTGGGTTGGGGGATGTTCTCAATCTCCCGTCCTTTTAAACAGAACAGAACAGCGTTGGCGCTGTCTTCGTCGCTGCATCGGTCGTAAGGATCACGACTTACTTCTCCAAAGCAGGTATAATTTTCTGTACTTCTGCTGGAGTGAGGGATTGAGACATGGATTAGAAAACTTTGTCGGCCTCTGGAAAAGCTTTCCAGGCTGCCCAGGCAGATCGCTTTCCCTTGATCCTAAAGGGCGACGTCGTATCGCAACCTGCGAAGGCGTGAAACGCCAGCCATCCAGCACACTTCTCCGGTCCTATGTCATGTGCAATAGGAAGGATGTCCAGCAATCGATATGATTCGCCCGTGCCAAATCCAACGCACAGCTGTTCACATCGATGGAGATTATCCAGCAAGGTAGTAGCCAACACGACACGTCGGTGTCTACTGTCCTGATCAAGATTCTACTGCATCCTTGTATTGCGCCGTCTGCGGCATGTAGAAGCATTCTGCCGTCAGCTTCTTCGTGATTGCAAGGCATCAATCCTGATAAATCACTTTGGACATTGCAAAGAATTCTTTCTTGAAGCGTGACGACAACTTTTCGGGATAATGCTGTCGTGCTGATGAAATTAGCAAGATACGCGAACAACTCTTGTTTATTAGCATTGCATCTCTAAAGTCTGACCATTTTTTTTCGAACTTGTTTTGTTGGCTCCATTTTTGACGAACTTGTCCTCTTTTCATTCGTAAAGAAGACATCAATGATGTTCTGACGTATTTGTCGAACACTACATCAATCCTTCGCGCTTTCAAATACCCAGAACTGTTCATGTAAGATAGGAACTTCATCCCATAATCGGCGAAGGTGCTTCCAAGATTTGGACGGATGTAATTGACTGCGGTGGCACCACCATGTCGAAGTCGAGGCACTGCTGCGCTGGATTTTATTCGTCGGGTACCAAGCATGGCAAGAGGTCTACTTTATTTCCAAATCCAAGTTCACAATTTTCAGAGAGTGCTGAAGGGTAAGTGTGATTTTCGTGGCTGAAAAAGACTTCTAGATTGCCCTGACGAGTCTGACATACTATGTACAGTCTTCAAAATAGGCTACGATCTTCTTTAACCGAGACAAGCTGTCGTTCCTTCGAAGATGAAGTCTTTGCGGGAATCCTGCAGTACAACTCGGAGCGGTTGTGCACTTACCTTCGGAAATGTGGTGGTAGCGAGACGTAACGTATCGGAAAGGTTCTTAATTATTACTGCACCTTCTCTTGTTCATTCAAGAAATACGAAATTTTTATGAACTTCTTTTCTTTCCAGGGCACCAGTAACTTCGATTTGTGTACCTAGTATTTTCGAAGAAGAAGTTATCTTAAGAAATTTTTATTTTTGTATGGTATTTTGATTATACAAATTATCCAAAGAATAAATAATACTTAACAACACTTTCTTCAAGCATAATAACTTTTCAACAGCATCCTTTAAACCACCGCTCTCGATCACCTAAATACAAAATGACCTCGGATATGAATTTTACACCCCAAGAACTTTGGAAATGAGTCGTCATAAGCAGATGTTGGCTGTCATTGTGTGCACCGCCCCCGTAGTTCCGCCCCGGGAGATTCACTGGCCCCACCCCATACCTCCTATATCAAAACCAAACCCAGAAATGAATTATGCACCCCAAAATACCTTGAAAATGATATGCATCAACCAGGTTTTGTGGTTTTTGATCCCCCACCCCCTGTAGCACCGCCCCCAGTATTGACAGCCCCCAACCCTATCCTCGAAAACAAAAACTACCCCAGAAATGAATTCTAAACAACCGAAAACCTTGGAAATGAATCATTATAAGCACCAGTTTGCTATCATTGTGTGCACCGCCCCCGTAGTTCCACCTCCCACGATTCACTGCCCCCACCCCTTACCCCCCTAGAACAAAAACTAACCCAGAAATGAATTCTGCACCCCAAAGTACCTTGAAAATGATATGCATCTCCTTGATCGATCTCTCCACCGGGTTCGATTCTGGGTTCCTGTAGCTGGAGAAAATATGTTTAATCTCGACCCTCTCCATCGCGCTCTTGAATTCTTCTGACGTAAATTGCGTTCCATGGTCTGTCAAAATACTATCAGGTTTTCCTGCTCTTGGGATTACATATTTTCGATGTGTTTGATCACGCTCTTCGAGTTTGCTTTCTGCATCGGATTTATAATCACGTACTTTGTAAATACATCGATTGTTACGAGCAAGTACTGATTACCGTGATATCCCTTAGGTCCTGGGCCAAATATGTCAATCGAATACATTTCACGTTTTTTTTTTCGGGTAATATAGACCTCGGTTTTTCCTTGAATAACGATGAAGCTTGCTTACTCAGCTTGCAGTTATTACATGTCCTAATAACATTGGCTACGGTAACTCTCATATTAGTCCAAATGAACTGTTCTTTCACGGTGGCCGGAGTTTTATCTACACCAGTGTGACCAATGCGGTGATGAGTTAACCATATAACTCGGTTGACAAGATTCGGTGGAATTACAACTCTAATTTGTGTTTTCTATGGGTCTTTATATTTGCATACAATCTCTCCACAGAGCAGGTGTTTTCGTGCTAGCTTTCTCGTTTCTTCATAATCAGGATCTTGTTGGTCAATTCTGCCTTTCAGGAATCGAAAAAGTCGTCTTGTAGGTGCATGCCTTTTCTGCGTGACTGCAATGTTATTCAGTCGGTCAATCGTCTCTTCATCTTGCCTTTCAATCTGGAGAGCATTAACTTGAATACTGTCCGTCGGATTGCGAGATAATGCATCCGCTAACAGGTTATCTTCCCCGGGCTTGTGCACAATTGTTGCATTAAAGTGTTGGAGGAACAGTGACCATCTGACAAGCCGGTCACTAGACAAGTCAGTCTTCAGCATAAACTGCAATGCTTTGTGGTCTGTAACAATGATTATCTGGTGTCCGATAAGTACCTTTTTCCACTGTTGGAGGGCCGAAATAAAAGCCAAAGCTACTAATTCCGTCGTGAAATATTTAGCTTCGTGCGCCTTCAATTTCCTGCTGCTAAAAGCAATGTAATGTTTCTGACCGTTGTTATCCAGCTGATATAAGACAGCACTAATTCCGATTTTAGATGCGTCTGACTCCACATAGAATGTCCTTTCAAAGTCAGGATATTCTAACTTCACATTTTCCATAAGCATGTTCTTGGCGTCTTGAAAAGCTCTCTCCGTTTCTGCATTCCATTGCCAACGATTATTCTTTTTCAAGAGTTCATACAACGGTGCCATTGTCTCAGAATAGCGTGGACAATGCTGGGAAAAAATACTGGCAAACACCCAGAAAACTTCTAACATTCTTTACTCTTGTAGGCTTCGGAAAGTTCATTATTACTTCCACTTTATCCTGGTTCGGGTGGTAACCATCTTTATCTATATTATGCCCCAAAAAGTTGATTTTCACTTGGAAGAAATTGCATTTCTCAAAGTTTACTTTGATGTTGGCTATCCGGAGATTCTCAAAAAGTAACTTGAGGTGGATTATGTGTTCGTGAATCGTAGTCGAAGAAACGATAATGTCGTCTATGTAACAGATAGCGTTGTTCTTTACGTCTTCGTTTAACTGATTATCCAGTGCTCTAATCAGTGCTGGTCCACTGTTCATGATACCAAGAGAAGGCGGTTGAAAATACAGGTAGTCTGGCCGAATAAAAATCCAGTGTACATCTTACTTTCTTCGGTGAGCTCAATATGGTAAAAAGAAGTAGTCATGTCTAAATTTGAAAAGCAGTCCTTTCCTTTGAACTGCCTTAGGAGTTCCCTAATTTTCGGCGGGCGGTAATTTTCTTTGAGAATGTGACTGTTAATTCGTCTGGCGTCTAAACATAGCCTTAATTGCCCATTTGCCTATTTTTTTACCACGGTGATGGGGTTAATATATGACGTAGCTTGTTTCCTAATTAATCCGTCCCTTTCCATTTTCCGAATAATATCAGCAACTTCGTCATGATACTTCTCTGGAATTGGGTAAGGTTTTCTCTGATAAGGAGTAGCATCAGTAAGCCTTATGTGGTATTTAAATCCCTTGATTAATCCAGGTTTATCATCAAACATATCTACATATTCCTGAATTAAGTTTCCAAATATCTCTTCATACTCTGTAAAACCATTCACTTTCAATCCAATATGTCTCGTTTCTGCTTCTATTTCCGCAATGACTTGAATCAAAATAATCTCTCTTGGTTCCTTTTCTGGAAGGTTTTCTGTGTCCTGTTCTTCAGACTCTTCTGTGTCAATCTCGTCATAGAATTTCACTATTCTATTCGGCATGTCAATTATTGCTCCTACCTTTGTGATAAAGTCAATCCCAATGATCACATCGAAATTAATCTTTTCTACCGCAATTAAAATGTGTTCATAACGACGCTTATGAATTGTGAATTCCATTAGAACTTGGACTCGACATTTTACTGACTTATCTCTGAAAATCCCTCGTATTTTCAAACTTGAGACTGGCATGGAGGTAATCTCTTCTCCGTCTTTAATTTTTTCATAGGAATCTTGTGAAATTATCGAAATTGATGCGCCCGTATCCAACAGTGTTTTTAACGTGGTTTCTCCCACTACAATATTTATAATAGGCAACTCAGCCATTCTGTCTTTCTCTGGGATCTCTTCCTCGAATAACAAATCGCCATCCGTCGTCTGATGTATCTCATTTACCGTGATTTCATTAGTAGGTGAAGTTTTTCTGCCGTTTATTGTTGTATCCCATTTGAAGTTTTTTTTTTTTTTTGTCTAGAGGTGTCCTCGTTATTACCTCTATTCTCTTGCCTACTCGGGTCTGGTTTCAGTTCGTCCTCTCTCAGTCTCTCTTCTCTACTTTTCCGATTTTCCTCCTGTTGATCTCGGATATAATCTCTGTTCTCTTGATTTCTCCTCTGCTGGAAATTCTGGCGATTGTGATTATCGTCATTCCAGTTCTTGTACCGGGAATATCCTTGGCGATTATTGTAATTTTCGTTGTTATTACCTCTCTGGTAATAATTATTCCGGCGATAATTATTATTATACTGATAACCCGATCTTCTGGTTTGAGTATTATTTCTGGCGTATCTCTGATATGGCCTGTTATCCTGTTGCCTTCGGTTCTGATACTCGTTTTTCTGATTCTGAGTATAAGCATTTCTTACCGGCCCTCCTCTCCTATTTTCGGCGATATTTTCTTCCGT